>OY282608.1:88890945-89542945 GCA_958298945.1 Atherix ibis | reverse complement strand
AAGTAACCAACAAGCCAACAAACCAACAAACCAACAAGCCAACAAGCCAACAAACCAACAAACCAACAAACCAACAAACCAACAAACCAAGTAACCAACAAACCAAAAAACCAACAAACGAACAAAGCAACAATACAACAAACCAAAACACCAACAAGCCAACAAACCAACAAACAAATAAACCAACAAACCAACAAACAAATAAACCAACAAACCAACAAACCAACAAACCAACAAACTAACAAACCAAAAAACCAACAAACCAACAAACCAACAAGCCAACAAGCCAACAAACCAACAAGCCAACAAACCAACAAACCAACAAACCAACAAGCCAACAAGCCAACAAACCAACAAACCAACAAACCAACAAACCAACAAGCCAACAAACCAACAAATAAATAAACCAACAAACCAAAAAACCAACAAACCATCAAACCAACAAACCAACAAACCAACAAACCAACAAACCCACAAGCCAACAAGCCAACAAACCAACAAACCAACAAACCAACAAGCCAACAAACCAACAAACATATAAACCAACAAACCAACAAACCAACAAACCAACAAACCAACAAACCAACAAACCAACAAACCAAAAAACCAAAAAACCAACAAACCAACAAGCCAACAAGCCAACAAACCAACAAACTAACAAACCAACAAACGAACTAATCAACAAACCAGCAAACTAAGTAACCAACAAGCCAACAAACCAACAAACCAACAAGCCAACAAGCCAACAAACCAATAAACCAACAAGCCAACAAACCAACAAACCAACAAACTAACAAACCAACAAACCAACAAACCAACAAACCAACAAGCCAACAAACCAACAAACAAATAAACCAACAAACCAACAAACCAACAAACCAAGTAACTAACAAGCCAACAAACCAACAAACCAAAAACCGACAAGCCAACAAACCAACAAGCCAACAAACCAACAAGCTAACAAACCAACAAACGAACTAACCAACAAACCAACAAGCCAACAAGCCAACAAACCAACAAACCAACAAACCAACAAACTAAGTAACCAACAAGCCAACAAACCAACAAACTAACAAGCCAACAAACCAAAAAACCAACAAACCAACTAACCAACAAGCCAACAAACCAACAAACAAATAAACCAACAAACCAAAAAACCAACAAACCAACAAACCAACAAACCAACAAACCAACAAACCAACAAACCAACAAACCAAGTAACCAACAAGCCAACAAACCAACAAACCAACAAGCCAACAAGCCAACAAACCTACAAACCAACAAGCCAACAAACCAACAAACCAACAAGCCTACAAACCAACAAACCAGCAAACCAAAAAACCAACAAACCAACAAACCAAAAAACAAACAAACCAACAAACCAACAAGCCAACAAACCAACAAACCAACAAACCAACAAACCCAGTAACCAACAAGCCAACAAACCAACAAACCAAAAACCAACAAGCCAACAAACCAACAAACCAACAAGCCACCAAACCAACAAACCAACAAACCAACAAACCAACAAGCCAACAAACTAACAAACCAACAAACCAACAAGCCAACAAACCAACAAACCAACAAACCAAGTTACCAAAAAGCCAACAAACTAACAAACCAACAAGCCAACAAGCCAACAAGCCAACAAGCCAACAAACCAACAAACCAACAAGCCAGCAAACCAACAAACCAACAAGCCAACAAACCAACAAACCAACAAACCAAAAAACCAACAAACAACAAACCAACAAACCAACAAACCAACAAACCAACAAACCAACAAGCCAACAAACCAACAAACCAACAAACCAACAAACCAAGTAACCAAAAGACCAACAAACTAACAAACCAACAAGCCAACAAGCCAACAAACCAACAAGCCAACCAACCAAGTAACCAAAAAGCCAACAAACTAACAAACCAACAAGCCAACAAGCCAACAAGCCAACAAACCAACAAAACAACAAGCCAGCAAACCAACAAACCAACAAGCCAACAAACCAACAAACCCACAAACCAACAAACCAACAAACCAACATGCCAACAAACCAACAAACTAAGTAACCAACAAGCAAACAAACCAACAAACCAACAAACCAACAAACCAACAAACCAAAATGCCAACAAACCAACAAGCCAGCAAAACCAACAAACCAACAAGCCAACAAACCAACAAGCCAACAAACCATCAAACTAACAAACCAACAAACCAACAAGCCAACAAACCAACAAGCCAACAAACCAAGTAACCAAAAAGCCAACAAACTAACAAACCAACAAGCCAACAAGCCAACAAACCAACAAACCAACAAAGCAACAAGCCAACAAGCCAACAAATCAACAAACCAACAAGCCTACAAACCAACAAACCAACAAGCCAACAAGCCAACAAACCAACAAACCAACAAACCAACAAGCCAACAAACCAACAAACCAACAAGCAATCAAACCAACAAACCAACAAACCAACAAGCCAACAAACCAACAAACCAACAAACCCAAAAACCAACAAACCAACAAACCAACAAACCAACAAACCAACAGACCAACAAGCCAACAAGCCAACAAACCAACAAACCAACAAACCAACAAGCCAACAAACCAACAAGCCAACAAACCAACAAACCAACAAACCAACAAGCCAACAAACCAACAAGCCAACAAGCCAACAAACCAACAAGCCAACAAGCCAACAAACCAACAAACTAAGCAACCAACAAGCCAACAAACCAACAAACCAACAAGCCAACAAGCCAACAAACCAACAAACCAACAAACCAACAAACCAACAAACCAAGTAACCAACAAACCAAAAAACCATCAAACGAACAAAGCAACAAACCAACAAACCAAAAAACCAACAAGCCAACAAACCAACAAACAAATAAACCAACAAACCAACAAACAAATAAACCAACAAACCAACAAACCAACAAACCAACAAACCAACAAACCAACAAACCAACAAACCAAAAAACCAACAAACCAACAAACCAACAAGCCAACAAGCCAACAAACCAACAAGCCAACAAGCCAACAAACCAACAAACCAACAAACCAACAAGCCAACAAACCAACAAACCAACAAACCAACAAACCAACAAGCCAACAAACCAACAAACCAACAAATAATTAAACCAACAAACCAAAAAACCAACAAACCAACAAACCAACAAACCAACAAACCAACAAACCAACAAACCAACAAACCTACAAACCAACAAGCCAACAAACCAACAAACCAACAAGCCAACAAGCCAACAAACCAACAAACAAATAAACCAACAAACCAACAAACCAACAAACCAACAAACCAAAAAACCAACAAACGAACAAGCCAACAAGCCAACAAACCAACAAACTAACAAACCAACAAACGAACTAATCAACAAACCAGCAAACTAAGTAACCAACAAGCCAACAAACCAACAAACCAACAAGCCAACAAGCCAACAAACCAAAAAACCAACAAGCCAACAAACCAACAAACCAACAAAGTAACAAACCAACAAACCAACAAACCAACAAACCAACAAGCCAACAAACCAACAAACAAATAAACCAACAAACCAAAAAACCAACAAACCAACAAACCAACAAGCCAACAAACCAACAAACCAACAAACCAAGTAACCAACAAGCCAACAAACCAACAAACAAATAAACCAACAAACCAAAAAACCAACAAACCAAAAACCGACAAGCCAACAAACCAACAAACCAACAAGCCAACAAACCAACAAAGCAACAAACCAACAAACCAACAAGCCAACAAGCCAACAAGCCAACAAACCAACAAACCAACAAACCAACAAGCCAACAAGCCAACAAGCCAACAAAGCAACAAGCCAACAAACCAACAAGCCAACAAACCAACAAACCAACAAACCAACAAACCAAGTAACCAAAAAGCCAACAAACTAACAAACCAACAAGCCAACAAGCCAACAAGCCAACAAACCAACAAACCAACAAGCCAACAAACCCACAAACCAACAAGCCAACAAACCAACAAACCAACAAAGCAAAAAACCAACAAACCAACAAACCAACAAACCAAGTAACCAAAAGGCCAACAAACTAACAAACCAACAAGCCAACAAGCCAACAAACCAACAAGCCAACAAACCAACAAAGCAACAGACCAACAAACCAACAAACCAAGCAACCAAAAGGTCAACAAACTAACAAACCAACAAGCCAACAAGCCAACAAACAAACAAGCCAACAAACCAACAAACCAACAAACCAACAAACCAACAAACCAACATGCCAACAAACCAACAAACTAAGTAACCAACAAGCCAATAAACCAACAACCCAAAAAACCAACATGCCAACAAACCAACAAACTAAGTAACCAAAAAGCCAACAAACCAACAAACCAACAAGCCAACAAGCCAACAAGCCAACAAACCAACAAACCAATAAACCAACAAGCCAACAAACCAACAAGCCAACAAACCAACAAACCAACAAGCCAACAAGCCAACAAAGCAACAAACCGACAAACCAACAAGCCAACAAACCAACAAACCAACAAGCCAACAAACCAACAAACCAACAAAACAACAAACCAACAAGCCAACAAGCCAACAAACCAACAAACCAACAAACCAACAAAGCAACAAGCCAACAAACCAACAAGCCAACAAACCAACAAACCAACAAACCAAGTAACCAAAAAGCCAACAAACTAACAAACCAACAAGCCAACAAGCCAACAAACCAACAAACCAACAAAATAACAAACCAACAAACCAACAAACCAACAAACCAGCAAGCCAACAAGCCAACAAACCAACAAACCAACAAGCCAACAAGCCAACAAACCAACAAACCAACAGGCCAACAAGCCAACAAACCAACAAACTAACAAACCAACAAACGAACTAACCAACAAACCAACAAGCCAACAAGCCAACAAACCAACAAACCAACAAACCAAGTAACCAACAAGCCAACAAACCAACAAACCAACAAGCCAACAAGCCAACAAACCAACAAACCAACAAGCCAACAAACCAACAAACCAACAAGCCAACAAACCAACAAACCAAAAAACCAACAAACCAACAAACCAACAAACCAACAAACCAAGTAACCAAAAAGCCAACAAACTAACAAACCAACAAGCCAACAAACCAACAAGCCAACAAACCAACAAACCAACAAACCAACAAAGCAACAAACCAACAAACCAACAAACCAACAAACCAACAAACCAACAAACCAACAAACCAACAAGCCAACAAACCAACAAACTAACAAACCAACAAACGAACTAACCAACAAACTAACAAGCCAACAAGCCAACAAACCAACAAACCAACAAACCAACAAACCAAGTAACCAAAAAGCCAACAAACTGACAAACCAACAAGCCAACAAGCCAACAAACCAACAAGCCAACAAACCAACAAGCCAACAAACCAAGTAACCAAAGAGCCAACAAACTAACAAACCAACAAGCCAACAAGCCAAAAAACCAACAAACCAACAAAGCAACAAGCCAACAAGCCAACAAATCAACAAACCAACAAGCCTACAAACCAACAAACCAACAAACCAACAAACCAACAAGCCAACAAACCAACAAGCCAACAAACCAACAAACCAACAAACCAACAAGCCAACAAACCAACAAGCCAACAAGCCAACAAACCAACAAACCAACAAAGCAACAAACCAAAAAACCAACAAATCAAAAAACCAACAAACCAACAAACCATCAAACGAACAAAGCAACAAACCAACAAGCCAACAAACCAACAAACCAACAAGCCAACAAACCAACAAACCAACAAGCCAACAAGCCAACAAACTAACAAACCAACAAACCAACAAGCCAACAAACCAACAAACCAACAAGCCAACAAACCAACAAACCAACAAACCAACAAACCAACAAGCCATGAAACCAACAAACCAACAAGCCAACAAACCAACAAACCAACAAGCCAACAAACCAACAAACCAACAAACCAACATGCCAACATACCAACAAACTAAGTAACCAACAAGCCAACAAACCAACAAACCAACAAGCCAACAAGCCAACAAACCAACAAACCAACAAACCAACAAACCAACAAACCAAGTAACCAATAAAACAAAAAACCATCAAACGAACAAAGCAACAAACCAACAAACCAAAAAACCAACAAGCCAACAAACCAACAAACAAATAAACCAACAAACCAACAAACAAATAAACCAACAAACCAACAAACCAACAAACCAACAAACCAACAAACCAACAAACCAACAAACCAACAAACCAACAAACCAAAAAACCAACAAACCAACAAACCAACAAGCCAACAAGCCAACAAACCAACAAGCCAACAAGCCAACAAACCAACAAACCAACAAACCACAAAGCCAACAAACCAACAAACCAACAAACCAACAAACCAACAAGCCAACAAACCAACAAATAAATAAACCAACAAACCAAAAAACCAACAAACCAACAAACCAACAAACCAACAAACCAACAAACCAACAAACCAACAAACCTACAAACCAACAAGCCAACAAACCAACAAACCAACAAACCAACAAGCCAACAAACCAACAAACAAATAAACCAACAAACCAACAAACCAACAAACCAACAAACCAAAAAACCAACAAACCAACAAGCCAACAAGCCAACAAACCAACAAACTAACAAACCAACAAACGAACTAATCAACAAACCAGCAAACTAAGTAACCAACAAGCCAACAAACCAACAAACCAACAAGCCAACAAGCCAACAAACCAAAAAACCAACAAGCCAACAAACCAACAAACCAACAAACTAACAAACCAACAACCAACAAACCAACAAACCAACAAGCCAACAAACCAACAAACAAACAAACCAACAAACCAAAAAACCAACAAACCAACAAACCAACAAGCCAACAAACCAACAAACCAACAAACCAAGTAACCAACAAGCCAACAAACCAACAAACCAAAAACCGACAAGCCAACAAACCAACAAACCAACAAGCTAACAAACCAACAAAGCAACAAACCAACAAACCAACAAGCCAACAAGCCAACAAGCCAACAAACCAACAAACCAACAAACCAACAAGCCAACAAGCCAACAAGCCAACAAACCAACAAACCAACAAACCAACAAGCCAACAAACCAACAAACCAACAAACCAACAAACCAAGTAACCAAAAAGCCAACAAACTAACAAACCAACAAGCCAACAAGCCAACAAGCCAACAAACCAACAAACCAACAAGCCAACAAACCCACAAACCAACAAGCCAACAAACCAACAAACCAACAAAGCAAAAAACCAACAAACCAACAAACCAACAAACCAAGTAACCAAAAGGCCAACAAACTAACAAACCAACAAACTAACAAACCAACAAGCCAACAAGCCAACAAACCAACAAGCCAACAAACCAACAAACCAACAAAGCAACAAGCCAACAAGCCAACAGACCAACAAACCAACAAACCAAGCAACCAAAAGGCCAACAAACTAATAAACCAACAAGCCAACAAGCCAACAAACCAACAAGCCAACAAACCAACAAACCAACAAACCAACAAACCAACAAACCAACAAACCAACAAACCAACAAACCAACATGCCAACAAACCAACAAACTAAGTAACCAACAAGCCAATAAACCAACAACCCAAAAAACCAACATGCCAACAAACCAACAAACTAAGTAACCAAAAAGCCAACAAACCAACAAACCAACAAACCAACAAACCAATAAACCAACAAGCCAACAAACCAACAAGCCAACAAACCAACAAACCAACAAGCCAACAAGCCAACAAACCGACAAACCAACAAGCCAACAAACCAACAAACCAACAAGCCAACAAACCAACAAACCAACAAACCAACAAACCAACAAACCAACAAGCCAACAAGCCAACAAACCAACAAACCAACAAACCAACAAAGCAACCAGCCAACAAACCAACAAGCCAACAAACCAACAAACCAACAAACCAAGTAAACAAAAAGCCAACAAACTAACAAACCAACAAGCCAACAAGCCAATAAACCAACAAACCAACAAAGCAACAAACCAACAAAACAACAAACTAACAAACCAGCAAGCCAACAAGCCAACAAACCAACAAACCAACAAGCCAACAAGCCAACAAACCAACAAACCAACAAAGCAACAAACCAACAAACCAAAAAACCAACAAACCAACAAACCAACAAGCCAACAAGCCAACAAACCAACAAACTAACAAACCAACAAACGAACTAACCAACAAACCAACAAGCCAACAAGCCAACAAACCAACAAACCAACAAACCAAGTAACCAACAAGCCAACAAACCAACAAACCAACAAGCCAACAAGCCAACAAACCAACAAACCAACAAAGCAACAAACCAACAAACCAACAAACCAAAAAACCAATTAACCAACAAGCCAACAAACCAACAAACTAACAAACCAAAAAACGAACTAACCAATAAACCAACAAGCCAACAAGCCAACAAACCAACAAACCAACAAACCAACAAACCAACAAACCAAGTAACCAAAAAGCCAACAAACTAACAAACCAACAAGCCAACAAGCCAACAAACCACCAAACCAACAAAACAGTAAGCCAACAAACCAACAAACAAATAAACCAACAAACCAACAAACCAACAAACCAACAAACCAAAAAAACCAACAAACCAAAAAACTAACAAACCAACAAGCCAACAAGCCAACAAACCAACAAACTAACAAACCAACAAACGAACTAACCAACAAACTAACAAGCCAACAAGCCAACACACCAACAAACCAACAAACCAACAAACCAACAAACTAAGTAACCAACAAGCCAACAAACCAACAAATCAACAAGCCAACAAACCAACAAACCAACAAACCAACAAACCAACAAGCCAACAAACCAACAAACAAATAAACCAACAAACCAAAAAACCAACAAACCAACAAAAACCAACAAGCCAACAAACCAACAAACCAACAAACAGAGTAACCAACAAGCCAACAAACCAACAAACCAACAAGCCAACAACCCAACAAACCAACAAACCAACAAGCAAACAAACCAACAAATCAACAAGCCAACAAACCAAAAAACCAACAAACCAAAAAACCAACAAACCAACAAACCAAAAAACCAACAAACCAACAAACCAACAAACCAAGTAACCAACAAGCCAACAAACCAACAAACCAAAAACCAACAAGCCAACAAACCAACAAACCAACAAGCCAACAAACCAACAAACCAACAAACCAACAAACCAACAAGCCAACAAACCAACACACCAACAAACCAACAAGCCAACAAACCAACAAACCAACAAACCAAGTAACCAAAAAGCCAACAAACTAACAAAACAAGAAGCCAACAAGCCAACAAGCCAACAAACCAACAAACCAACAAGCCAACAAACCAACAAACCAACAAGCCAACAAACCAACAAACCAACAAACAAAAAACTAACAAACCAACAAACCAACAAACCAACAAACCACCAAACCAACAAGCCAACAAACCAACAAACCAACAAACCAACAAACCAAGTAACCAAAAGGCCAACAAACTAACAAACCAACAAGCCAACAAGCCAACAAACCAACAAACCAAGTAACCAAAAAGCCAACAAACTAACAAACCAACAAGCCAACAAGCCAACAAACCAACAAACCAACAAAGCAACAAACCAACAAACCAACAAACCAACAAACCAACAAGCCAACAAGCCAACAAACCAACAAACCAACAAGCCAACAAGCCAACAAACCAACAAACCAACAGAGCAACAACCCAACAAACCAACAAACCAACAAACCAACAAACCAACAAGCCAACAAGCCAACAAACCAACAAACTAACAAACCAACAAACGAACTAACCAACAAACCAACAAGCCAACAAGCCAACAAACCAACAAATCAACAAACCAAGTAACCAACAAGCCAACAAACCAACAAACCAACAAGCCAACAAGCCAACTAACCAACAAACCAACAAACCAACAAGCCAACAAACCAACAAACCAACAAGCCAACAAACCAACAAACCAACAAACTAACAAACCAACAAACCAAAAAACCAACAAACCAACAAACCAACAAACCAACTAACCAACAATCCAACAAGCCAACAAAATAACAAACCAACAAACCAACAAACCAAGTAACCAAAAAGCCAACAAACTAACAAACCAACAAACCAACAAACCAACAAGCCAACAATCCAACAAACCAACAAACCAACAAAGCAACAAACCAACAAACCAACAACCCAACAAACCAACAAACCAACAAGCCAACAAACCAACAAACTAACAAACCAACAAATGAACTAACCAACAAACCAACAAGCCAACAAGCCAACAAACCAACAAACCAACAAACCAACAAACCAAGTAAACAAAAAGCCAACAAACTAACAAACAAACAAGCCAACAAGCCAACAAACCAACAAACCAACAAACCAGCAAGCCAACAAACATACAAACAAATAAACCAACAAACCAATAAGCCAACAAACCAACAAACCAACAAACCAAAAAACCAACAAACCAAAAAACTAACAAACCAACAAGCCAACAAGCCAACAAACCTACAAACTAACAAACCAACAAACCAACAAACTAAGTAACCAACAAGCCAACAAACCAACAAGCCAACAAACCAACAAACCAACAAACCAACAAGCCAACAAACCAACAAACAAATAAACCAACAAACCAAAAAACCAACAAACCAACAAACCAACAAGCCAACAAACCAACAAACCAACAAACCATCAAACCAAGTAACCAACAAGCCAACAAACCAACAAACCAACAAGCCAACAAGCCAACAAACCAACAAGCCAACAAACCAACAAACCAACAAGCCAACAAACCAACAAACCAACAAACCAAAAAACCAACAAACCAACATGCCAACAAACCAACAAACCAATAAACCAACAAACCAAGTAACCGAAAAGCCAACAACCTAACAAACCAACAAGCCAACAAGCCAACAAACCAACAAGCCAACAAACCAACAAACCAATAAAGCAACAAGCCAACAAGCCAACAAATCAACAAACCAACAAGCCCACAAAACAACAAACCAACAAGCCAACAAGCCAACAAACCAACACACCAAGTAACCAAAAAGCCAACAAACTAACAAACCAACAAGCCAACAAGCCAACAAATCAACAAACCAACAAACCAACAAGCCAAGAAACCAACAAACAAATAAACCAACAAACTAACAAACCAACAAACCAACAAACCAACAAGCCAACAATCCAACAAACCAACAAACCAACAAAGCAACAAACCAACAATCCAACAAACCAACAAACCAACAAAGCAACAAACCAACAAACCAACAACCCAACAAACCAACAAACCAACAAGCCAACAAACCAACAAACTAACAAACCAACAAATGAACTAACCAACAAACCAACAAGCCAACAAGCCAACAAACCAACAAACCAACAAACCAACAAACCAAGTAAACAAAAAGCCAACAAACTAACAAACAAACAAGCCAACAAGCCAACAAACCAACAAACCAACAAACCAGCAAGCCAACAAACATACAAACAAATAAACCAACAAACCAATAAGCCAACAAACCAACAAACCAACAAACCAAAAAACCAACAAACCAAAAAACTAACAAACCAACAAGCCAACAAGCCAACAAACCTACAAACTAACAAACCAACAAACCAACAAACTAAGTAACCAACAAGCCAACAAACCAACAAGCCAACAAACCAACAAACCAACAAACCAACAAGCCAACAAACCAACAAACAAATAAACCAACAAACCAAAAAACCAACAAACCAACAAACCAACAAGCCAACAAACCAACAAACCAACAAACCATCAAACCAAGTAACCAACAAGCCAACAAACCAACAAACCAACAAGCCAACAAGCCAACAAACCAACAAGCCAACAAACCAACAAACCAACAAGCCAACAAACCAACAAACCAACAAACCAAAAAACCAACAAACCAACATGCCAACAAACCAACAAACCAATAAACCAACAAACCAAGTAACCGAAAAGCCAACAACCTAACAAACCAACAAGCCAACAAGCCAACAAACCAACAAGCCAACAAACCAACAAACCAATAAAGCAACAAGCCAACAAGCCAACAAATCAACAAACCAACAAGCCCACAAAACAACAAACCAACAAGCCAACAAGCCAACAAACCAACACACCAAGTAACCAAAAAGCCAACAAACTAACAAACCAACAAGCCAACAAGCCAACAAATCAACAAACCAACAAACCAACAAGCCAAGAAACCAACAAACAAATAAACCAACAAACTAACAAACCAACAAACCAACAAACCAACAAACCAACAAACCAAAAAACCAACAAACCAACAAGCCAACAAGCCAACAAACCAACAAACTAACAAACCAACAAACGAACTAACCAACAAACCAACAAACCAACAAACCAACAAACCAACAAGCCAACAAACCAACAAACCAACAAACCAACAAGCCAACAAGCCAACCAACCAACAAACCAACAAACCAAAAAACCAAAAAGCCAACAAACTAACAAACCAACAAGCCAACAAACCAACATGCCAAAAAGCAACAAACCAACAAACCAACAAATAAACAAACCAACAAACCAACAAACCAACAAGCCAACAAGCCAAGAAACCAACAAACTAACAAACCAACAAACGAACTAACCAACAAACCAACAAACCAACAAGCCAACAAGCCAACAAACCAACAAACCAACAAACCAAGTAGCCAACAAGCCAACAAACCAACAAACCAACAAGCCAACAAGCCAACAAACCAACAAACCAACAAGCCAACAAACCAACAAACCAACAAGCGAACAAACCAACAAACCAACAAACCAAAAAACCAACAAACCAACAAACCAACAAACCAACAAACCAACAAACCAACAAGCCAACAAACCAACAAATCAACAAACCAACAAACCAAGTAACCAAAAAGCCAACAAACTAACAAACCAACAAGCCAACAAACCAACAAGCCAACAAGCCAACAAACCAACAAACCAACAAAGCAACAAACCAACAAACCAACAAACCAACAAACCAACAAGCCAACAAACCAACAAACCAACAAACCAAGTAACCAAAAAGCCAACAAACTAACAAACCAACAAACGAACTAACCAACAAACCAACAAGCCAACAAGCCAACAAACCAACAAACCAACAAACCAACAAACCAACAAACCAAGTAACCAACAAGCCAACAAAACAACAAACCAACAAGCCAACAAGCCAATAAACCAACAAACCAACAAGCCAACAAGCCAACAAACCAACAAACCAACAAGCCAACAAACCAACAAACCAACAAGCCAACAAGTCAACAAACCAACACACCAAGTAACCAAAAAGCCAACAAACTAACAAACCAACAAGCCAACAAGCCAACAAACCAACAAACCAACAAGCCAACAAGCCAACAAACCAACAAACAAATAAACCAACAAACCAACAAACCAACAAACCAACAAACCAACAAACCAAAAAACCAACAAACGAACAAGACAACAAGCCAAAAACCAACAAACTAACAAACCAAGAAACGAACTAACCAACAAACCAACAAACCGACAAACCAACAAGCCAACAAGCCAACAAACCAACAAACCAACAAACCAACAAGCCAACAAGCCAACAAACCAACAAACCAACAAAGCAACAAACCAACAAACCAACAAACCAACAAACCAACAAACCAACAAACCAACAAACCAACAAACCAACAAACCAACAAACCAACAAACCAACAAGCCAACAAACCAACAAACCAATAAACCAACAAACCAAGTAACCGAAAAGCCAACAACCTAACAAACCAACAAGCCAACAAGCCAACAAACCAACAAACCAACAAAGCAACAAGCCAACAAGCCAACAAATCAACAAACCAACAAACCCACAAAACAACAAACCAACAAGCCAACAAGCCAACAAACCAACACACCAAGTAACCAAAAAGCCAACAAACTAACAAACCAACAAGCCAACAAGCCAACAAATCAAAAAACCAACAAACCAACAAGCCAAGAAACCAACAAACAAATAAACCAACAAACTAACAAACCAACAAACCAACAAACCAACAAACCAACAAACCAAAAAACCAACAAACCAACAAGCCAACAAGCCAACAAACCAACAAACTAACAAACCAACAAACGAACTAACCAAAACCAACAAACCAACAAACCAACAAGCCAACAAACCAACAAACCAACAAACCAACAAGCCAACAAGCCAACCAACCAATAAACCAACAAACCAAAAAACCAAAAAGCCAACAAACTAACAAACCAACAAGCCAACAAACCAACAAGCCAACAAGCCAACAAACCAACAAACCAACAAACCAACAAACCAACAAACCAACAAACCAACAAGCCAACAAGCCAAGAGACCAACAAACTAACAAACCAACAAACGAACTAACCAACAAACCAACAAACCAACAAGCCAACAAGCCAACAAACCAACAAACCAACAAACCAACAAACCAAGTAACCAACAAGCAAACAAACCAACAAACCAACAAGCCAACAAGCCAACAAACCAACAAACCAACAAGCCAACAAACCAACAAACCAACAAGCGAACAAACCAACAAACCAACAAACCAAAAAACCAAGTAACCAAAAAGCCAACAAACTAACAAACCCACAAGCCAACAAACCAACAAGCCAACAAGCCAACAAACCAACAAACCAACAAAGCAACAAAGCAACAAACCAACAAACTAACAAACCAACAAGCCAACAAACCAACAAACCAACAAACCAACAAACCAAGTAACCAAAAAGCCAACAAACTAACAAACCAACAAACGAACTAACCAACAAACCAACAAGCCAACAAGCCAACAAACCAACAAACCAAAAAACCAAAAAACCAACAAACCAACAAACCAAGTAACCAACAAGCCAACAAACCAACAAACCAACAAGCCAACAAACCAACAAACCAACAAGCCAACAAGTCAACAAACCAACACACCAAGTAACCAAAAAGCCAACAAACTAACAAACCAACAAGCCAACAAGCCAACAAACCAACAAACCAACAAGCCAACAAGCCAGCAAACCAACAAACAAATAAACCAACAAACCAACAAACCAACAAACCAACAAACCAAAAAACCAACAAACGAACAAGACAACAAGCCAAAAACTAACAAACTAACAAACCAAGAAACGAACTAACCAACAAACCAACAAACCGACAAACCAACAAGCCAACAAGCCAACAAACCAACAAACCAACAAGCCAACAAGCCAACCAACCAACAAACCAACAAACCAAAAAACCAAAAAGCCAACAAACTAACCAACCAACAAGCCAACAAACCAACAAGCCAACAAGCCAACAAACCAACAAACCAACAAAGCAACAAACCAACAAACCAACAAACCACCAAACCAACAAACCAACAAACCAACAAGCCAACAAGCCAATAAACCAACAAACTAACAAACCAACAAACGAACTAACCAACAAACTAACAAGCCAACAAGCCAACAAACCAACAAACTAACAAACCAACAAACCAACAAACCAAGGAACCAACAATCCAACAAACTAAAAAACCAACAAACCAACAAACCAAAAAACCAACAAACCAACAAACCAACAAACCAACAAACCAACAAACCAACAAACCAACAAGCCAACAAACCAGCAAACCAACAAACCAACAAACCAAGTAACCAAAAAGCCAACAAACTAACAAACCAACAAGCCAACAAACCAACAAGCCAACAAGCCAACAAACCAACAAACCAACAAACCAACAAGCCAACAAACCAACAAACAAATAAACCAACAAACCAAAAAACCAACAAACCAACAAACCAACAAGCCAACAAGCCAGCAAACCAACAAACAAATAAACCAACAAACCAACAAACCAACAAACCAACAAACCAAAAAACCAACAAACGAACAAGACAACAAGCCAAAAACTAACAAACTAACAAACCAAGAAACGAACTAACCAACAAACCAACAAACCGACAAACCAACAAGCCAACAAGCCAACAAACCAACAAACCAACAAGCCAACAAGCCAACCAACCAACAAACCAACAAACCAAAAAACCAAAAAGCCAACAAACTAACCAACCAACAAGCCAACAAACCAACAAGCCAACAAGCCAACAAACCAACAAACCAACAAAGCAACAAACCAACAAACCAACAAACCACCAAACCAACAAACCAACAAACCAACAAGCCAACAAGCCAATAAACCAACAAACTAACAAACCAACAAACGAACTAACCAACAAACTAACAAGCCAACAAGCCAACAAACCAACAAACTAACAAACCAACAAACCAACAAACCAAGGAACCAACAATCCA
Source organism: Atherix ibis (assembly GCA_958298945.1). Lineage (NCBI taxonomy): Eukaryota > Metazoa > Arthropoda > Insecta > Diptera > Athericidae > Atherix > Atherix ibis. Next base: position 89,526,514 of record OY282608.1, on the reverse strand, counting down.
ACAAACTAAAAAACCAACAAACCAACAAACCAAAAAACCAACAAACCAACAAACCAACAAACCAACAAACCAACAAACCAACAAACCAACAAGCCAACAAACCAGCAAACCAACAAACCAACAAACCAAGTAACCAAAAAGCCAACAAACTAACAAACCAACAAGCCAACAAACCAACAAGCCAACAAGCCAACAAACCAACAAACCAACAAACCAACAAGCCAACAAACCAACAAACAAATAAACCAACAAACCAAAAAACCAACAAACCAACAAACCAACAAACCAACAAACCAATAAACCAACAAGCCAACAAGCCAACAAACCAACAAACCAACAAACCAATAAGCCAACAAACCAACAAGCCAACAAACCAACAAACCAACAAACCAATAAACCAAGTAACCAAAAAGCCAACAAACTAACAAACCAACAAGCCAACAAGCCAACAAACCAACAAACCAACAAAGCAACAAACCAACAAGCCAACAAACCAACAAGCCAACAAACCAACAAACCAACAAGCCAACAAGCCAACAAACCAACAAACCAACAAACCAACAAACCAACAAACCAACAATCCAACAAGCCAACAAACCAACAAACCAACAAGCCAACAAGCCAACAAACCAACAAACCAACAAGCCAACAAACCAACAAACAAATAAACCAACAAACCAACAAACCAACAAACCAACAAACCAACAAACCAACAAACTAACAAACCAACAAGCCAACAAACCAACAAACCAACAAGCCAACAAGCCAACAAATCAACAAACCAACAAGCCAACAAGCCAACAAACCAACAAACCAACAAGCCAACAAACCAACAAACCAACAAGTCAACAAACCAACACACCAAGTAACCAAAAAGCCAACAAACTAGCAAACCAACAAGCCAACAAGCCAACAAACCAACAAACCAACAAGCCAACAAGCCAACAAGCCAACAAACCAACAAACAAATAAACCAACAAACCAACAAACCAACAAACCAACAAACCAACAAACCAACAAACCAATAAACGAACAAGACAACAAGCCAAAAACCAACAAACTAACAAACCAAGAAACGAACTAACCAACAAACCAACAAACCGACAAACCAACAAGCCAACAAGCCAACAAACCAACAAACCAACAAGCCAACAAGCCAACCAACCAACAAACCAACAAACCAAAAAACCAAAAAACCAACAAACTAACAAACCAACAAGCCAACAAACCAACAAGCCAACAAGCCAACAAACCAACAAACCAACAAAGCAACAAAGCAACAAACCAACAAACCAACAAACCAACAAACCAGCAAACCAACAAACCAATAAACCAACAAGCCAACAAGCCAACAAACCAACAAACTAACAAACCAACAAACGAACTAACCAACAAACCAACAAGCCAACAAGCCAACAAACCAACAAACCAACAAACCAACAAAGCAACAAACCAAGTAACCAACAAGCCAACAAACTAAAAAACCAACAAACCAACAAACCCAAAAACCAACAAACCAACAAACCAACAAACCAACAAACCAACAAACCAACAAGCCAACAAACCAACAAACCAACAAACCAACAAACCAAGTAACCAAAAAGCCAACAAACTAACAAACCAACAAGCCAACAAACCAACAAGCCAACAAGCCAACAAACCAACGAACCAACAAAGCAACAAGCCAACAAGCCAACAAACCAACAAACCAACAAGCCAACAAACCAACAAACCAACAAACCAACAAGCCAACAAACCAACAAACAAATAAACCAACAAACCAAAAAACCAACAAACCAACAAACCAACAAACCAACAAACCAACAAACCAACAAGCCAACAAGCCAACAAACCAACAAACCAACAAACCAATAAGCCAACAAACCAACAAGCCAACAAACCAACAAACCAACAAACCAACAAACCAAGTAACCAAAAAGCCGACAAACTAACAAACCAACAAGCCAACAAGCCAACAAACCAACAAACCAATAAAGCAACAAACCAACAAGCCAACAAACCAACAAACCAACAAGCCAACAAACCAACAAACCAACAAGCCAACAAACCAACAAACCAACAAACCAACAAACCAACAAGCCAAGAAGCCAACAAACCAACAAGCCAACAAGCCAACAAACCAACAAACCAACAAGCCAACAAACCAACAAACAAATAAACCAACAAACCAACAAACCAACAAACCAACAAACCAACAAACTAACAAACCAACAAGCCAACAAACCAACAAACCAACAAGCCAACAAACCAACAAACCAACAAACCAACAAGCCAACAAGCCAACAAACCAACAAACCAACAAGCCACTAAACCAACAAACCAACAAACCAACATGCCAACAAACCAACAAACTAAGTAACCAACAAGCCAACAAATCAACAAACCAACAAGCCAACAAGCCAACAAACCAACAAACCAACAAGCCAACAAACCAACAAACCAACAAGCCAACAAACCAACAAACCAACAAGCCAAAAAACCAACAAACCAACAAACAAACAAGCTAACAAACCAACAAACAAATAAACCAACAAACCAACAAACCAACAAACCAACAAACCAACAAACCAACAAACCAAAAAACCAACAAACCAACAAGCCAATAAGCCAAAAAACCAACAAACTAACAAACCAACAAGCCAACAAACCAACAAACCAACAAACCAACAAGCCAACAAGCCAACAAACCAACAAACCAACAAACCAACAAGCCAACAAACCAACAAGCCAACAAACCAACAAACCAACAAACCAAGTAACTAAAAAGCCAACCAACTAACAAACCAACAAGCCAACAGGCCAACAAACCAACAAACCAACAAAGCAACAAGCCAACAAGCCAACAAACCAACAAACCAACAAGCCAACAAGCCAACAAACCAACAAACCAACAAGCCAACAAGCCAACAAACCAACAAACCAACAAGCCAACAAACCAACAAACAAATAAACCAACAAACCAACAAACTAACAAACTAACAAACCAACAAGCCAACAAACCAACAAACCAACAAGCCAACAAACCAACAAACCAACAAACCAACAAGCCAACAAATGAACAAACCAACAAGCCACTAAACCAACAAACCAACAAACCAACATGCCAACAAACCAACAAACTAAGTAACCAACAAGCCAACAAATCAACAAACCAACAAGCCAACAAGCCAACAAACCAACAAACCAACAAGCCAACAAACCAACAAACCAACAAACCAACAAGCCAACAAACCAACAAACCAACAAACCAACAAACCAAAAAACCAACAAACCAACAAACCAAAAAGCCAAAAAACCAACAAACCAACAAACAAACAAGCCAACAAACCAACAAACAAATAAACCAACAAACCAACAAACCAACAAACCAACAAACCAACAAACCAAAAAACCATCAAACCAACAAGCCAACAAGCCAAAAAACCAACAAACTAACAAACCAACAAGCCAACAAACCAACAAACCAACAAGCCAACAAGCCAACAAACCAACAAACCAACAAACCAACAAGCCAACAAACCAACAAGCCAACAAACCAACAAACCAACAAACCAAGTAACCAAAAAGCCAACCAACTAACAAACCAACAAGCCAACAAGCCAACAAACCAACAAACCAACAAAGCAACAAGCCAACAAGCCAACAAACCAACAAGCCAACAAGCCAACAAGCCAACAAACCAACAAACCAACAAACTAAGTAACCAACAAGCCAACAAACCAACAAACCAATAAGCCAACAAACCAACAAACCAACAAGCCAACAAACCAACAAACCAACAAAACAAAAAACCAACAAACCAACAAACCAACAAACCAACAAACCAACAAACCAACAAGCCAACAAGCCAACAAACCAACAAACCAACAAACCAACAAGCCAACAAACCAACAAACCAACAAACCAACAAACCAAGTAACCAAAAAGCCAACAAACTAACAAACCAACAAGCCAACAAGCCAACAAACCAACAAACCACCAAAGCAACAAGCCAACAAGCCAACAAACCAACAAACCAACAAGCCAACAAACCAACAAACCAACAAGCCAACAAGCCAACAAACCAACAAACCAACAACCCAACAAGCCAACAAACCAACAAACCAAAAAACCAACAAACCAACAAACCAACAAGCCACAAAACCAACAAACCAACAAACAAACAAGCCAACAAACCAACAAACAAATAAACCAACAAACCAACAAACCAACAAACCAACAAACCAACAAACCAACAAACCAAAAAACCAACAAACCAACAAGCCAACAAGCCAAAAAACCAACAAACTAACAAACCAACAAGCCAACAAACCAACAAACCAACAACCCAACAAGCCAACAAACCAACAAACCAACAAACGTACAAGCCAACAAACCAACAAGCCAACAAACCAACAAACGAACAAACCAAGTAACCAAAAAGCCAACTAACTAACAAACCAACAAGCCAACAAGCCAACAAACCAACAAACCAACAAAGCAACAAGCCAACAAGCCAACAAACCAACAAACCAACAAGCCAACAAGCCAACAAGCCAACAAACCAACAAACCAACAAACCAACAAACCCACAAACTAAGTAACCAACAAGCCAACAAACCAACAAACCAACAAGCCAACAAACCAACAAACCAACAAGCCAACAAACTAACAAACCAACAAACCAAAAAACCAACAAACCAACAAACCAACAAACCAACAAACCAACAAACCAACAAGCCAACAAGCTAACAAACCAACAAACCAACAAACCAACAAGCCAACAAACCAACAAACCAACAAACCAACAAACCAAGTAACCAAAAAACCAACAAACTAACAAACCAACAAGCCAACAAGCCAACAAACCAACAAACCACCAAAGCAACAAGCCAACAAGCCAACAAACCAACAAACCAACAAGCCAACAAACCAACAAACCAACAAGCCAACAAGCCAACAAACCACCAAACCTACAACCCAACAAGCCAACAAACCAACAAACCAACAAGCCAACAAACCAACAAACCAACAAGCCAACAAACCAACAAACCAACAAACCAACAAACCAACAAGCCAACAAACCAATAAACAAATAAACCAATAAACTAACAAACCAACAAACCAACAAATCAACAAACCAAAAAACCAACAAACCAACAAGCCAACAAGCCAACAAACCAACAAACTAACAAACCAACAAGCCAACAAACCAACAATCCAACAAGCCAACAAGCCAACAACCCAACAAACCAACAAACCAAAAAACCAACAAACCAACAAACCATCAAACGAACAAAGCAACAAGCCAACAAGCCAACAAACCAACAAACCAACAAACCAACAAACCAACAAGCCAATAAACCAACAAGTCAACAAACCAACAAACCAACAAACCAAGTAACCAAAAAGCCAACAAACTAACAAACCAACAAGCCAACAAGCCAACAAACCAACAAACCAACAAAGCAATAAGCCAACAAGCCAACAAACCAATAAACCAACAAGCCAACAAACCAACAAACCAACAAGCCAACAAGCCAACAAACCAACAAACCAACAAACCAACAAGCCAACAAACCAACAAACCAACAAGCCAACAAGCCAACAAACCAACAAACCAATAAACCAACAAGCCAACAACCCAACAAACCAACAAACCAACAAGCCAACAAGCCAACAAACCAACAAACCAACAAGCCAACAAACCAACAAACCAACAAACCAACAAACCAACAAGCCAACAAGCCAACAAACAAATAAACCAACAAACCAACAAACCAACAAACCAATAAACCAACAAACTAACGAACCAACAAGCCAACAAACCAACAAACCAACAAGCCAACAAACCAACAAACCAACAAAACAACAATCCAACAAGCCAACAAACCAACAAACCAACAAGCCAACAAACCAACAAACCAACAAACCAACATGCCAACAAACCAACAAACTAAGTAACCAACAAGCCAACAAACCAACAAACCAACAAGCCAACAAGCCAACAAACCAACAAACCAACAAGCCAACAAACCAACAAACCAACAAGCCAACAAACCAACAAACCAACAAGCCAACAAACCAACAAACCAACAAACCAACAAACCAACAAGCCAACAAACCAACAAACAAATAAACCAACAAACCAACAAACCAACAAGCCAACAAACCAACAAGCCAACAAGCCAACAAACCAACAAACCAATAAACCAACAAGCCAACAACCCAACAAACCAACAAACCAACAAGCCAACAAGCCAACAAACCAACAAACCAACAAGCCAACAAACCAACAAACCAACAAACCAACAAACCAACAAGCCAACAAGCCAACAAACAAATAAACCAACAAACCAACAAACCAACAAACCAATAAACCAACAAACTAACGAACCAACAAGCCAACAAACCAACAAACCAACAAGCCAACAAACCAACAAACCAACAAAACAACAATCCAACAAGCCAACAAACCAACAAACCAACAAGCCAACAAACCAACAAACCAACAAGCCAACAAGCTAACAAACCAACAAACCAACAAACCAACAAGCCAACAAACCAACAAACCAACAAGCCAACAAGCCAACAAACCAACAAACCAACAAACCAACAAGCCAAGAAACCAACAAACCAACAAGGCGACAAGCCAACAAACCAACAAACCAACAAGCCATCAAGCCAACAAACCAACAAACCAACAAGCCAACAAACCAACAAACCAACAAACCAATAAACCAACAAACCAACAAACCAACAAACCAACAAGCCAACAAGCCAACAAACCAACAAACCAACAAACCAACAAGCCAACAAACCAACAAGCCAACAAACCAACAAACCAACAAACCAAGTAACCAAAAAGCCAACAAACTAACAAACCAACAAGCCAACAAGCCAACAAACCGACAAACCAACAAAGCAACAAGCCAACAAGCCAACAAATCAACAAACCAACAAGCCAACAAACCAACAAACCAACAAACCAACAAGCCAACAAACCAACAAACAAATAAACCAACAAACCAACAAACCAACAAACCAACAAACCAAAAAACCAACAAACCAACAAACCAACAAGCCAACAAACCAACAAGCCAATAAGCCAACAAACCAACAAACCAACAAGCCAACAAACCAACAAACCAACAAACCAGCAAACAAAAAAACCAACAAACCAAAAAACCAACAAACCAACAAACCAACAAGCCAACAAGCCAACAAACCAACAAACCAACAAGCCAACAAACCAACAAACAAATAAATCAACAAAACAACAAACCAACAAACCAACAAACCAACAAACCAAAAAACCAACAAACTAACAAACCAACAAGCCAACAAGCCAACAAACCAACAAACCAACAAGCCAACAAGCCAACAAACCAACAAACCAACAAGCCAACAAACCAACAAACCAACAAACCAACAAGCCAACAAACCAACAAGCAAATAAACCAACAAACCAAAAAACCAAAAAACCAACAAACCAACAAACCAACAAACCAACAAACCAACAACCCAACAAGCCAACAAGCCAACAAACCAACAAACCAACAAACCAACAAGCCAACAAACCAACAAGCCAACAAACCAACAAACCAACAAATCAAGTAACCAAAAAGCCAACAAACTAACAAACCAACAAGCCAACAAGCCAACAAACCAACAAACCAACAAAGCAACAAGCCAACAAGCCAACAAACCAACAAACCAACAAGCCAACAAACTAACAAACCAACAAGCTAACAAGCCAACAAACCAACAAACCAACAAACCAACAAGCCAACAAGCCAACAAACCAACAAACCAACAAGCCAACAAACCAACAAACTAACAAACCAACAAACCAACAAGCCAACAAGCCAAAAAACCAACAAACCAACAAGCCAACAAGCCAACAAACCAACAAACAAATAAACCAACAAACCAACAAACCAACAAACCAACAAACCAACAAACCAACAAACCAACAAACCAACAAACTAACAAACCAACAAGCCAACAAACCAACAAACCAACAAGCCAACAAGCCAACAAACCAACAAACCAACAAACCAACAAGCCAATAAGCCAACAAACCAACAAACCAATAAGCCAACAAACCAACAAACCAACAAACCAACATGCCAACAAACCAACAAACTAAGTAACCAACAAGCCAACAAACCAACAAAACAACAAGCCAACAAGCCAACAAGCCAACAAGCCAACAAACCAACAAACCAACAAGCCAACAAACCAACAAACCAACAAACCAACAAGCCAACAAACCAACAAACAAACAAACCAACAAGCCAACAAGCCAACAAACCAACAAACTAACAAACCAACAAACGAAATAACCAACAAACCAACAAGCTCACAAGGCAACAAACCAACAAACCAACAAACCAACAAAATAAGTAACCAACAAGCCAACAAATCAACAAACCAACAAACCAACAAGCCAACAAACCAACAATCCAACAAGCCAACAAGCCAACAACCCAACAAACCAACAAACCAAAAAACCAACAAACCAACAAACCATCAAACGAACAAAGCAACAAGCCAACAAGCCAACAAACCAACAAACCAACAAACCAACAAACCAGCAAGCCAATAAACCAACAAGTCAACAAACCAACAAACCAACAAACCAAGTAACCAAAAAGCCAACAAACTAACAAACCAACAAGCCAACAAGCCAACAAACCAACAAACCAACAAAGTAATAAGCCAAAAAGCCAACAAACCAATAAACCAACAAGCCAACAAACCAACAAACCAACAAGCCAACAAGCCAACAAACCAACAAACCAACAAACCAACAAGCCAACAAACCAACAAACCAACAAGCCAACAAGCCAACAAACCAACAAACCAATAAACCAACAAGCCAACAACCCAACAAACCAACAAACCAACAAGCCAACAAGCCAACAAACCAACAAACCAACAAGCCAACAAACCAACAAACCAACAAACCAACAAACCAACAAGCCAACAAGCCAACAAACAAATAAACCAACAAACCAACAAACCAACAAACCAATAAACCAACAAACTAACGAACCAACAAGCCAACAAACCAACAAACCAACAAGCCAACAAACCAACAAACCAACAAAACAACAATCCAACAAGCCAACAAACCAACAAACCAACAAGCCAACAAACCAACAAACCAACAAACCAACATGCCAACAAACCAACAAACTAAGTAACCAACAAGCCAACAAACCAACAAACCAACAAGCCAACAAGCCAACAAACCAACAAACCAACAAGCCAACAAACCAACAAACCAACAAGCCAACAAACCAACAAACCAACAAGCCAACAAACCAACAAACCAACAAACCAACAAACCAACAAGCCAACAAACCAACAAACAAATAAACCAACAAACCAACAAACCAACAAGCCAACAAACCAACAAGCCAACAAGCCAACAAACCAACAAACCAATAAACCAACAAGCCAACAACCCAACAAACCAACAAACCAACAAGCCAACAAGCCAACAAACCAACAAACCAACAAGCCAACGAACCAACAAGCCAACAAACCAACAAACCAACAAGCCAACAAACCAACAAACCAACAAAACAACAATCCAACAAGCCAACAAACCAACAAACCAACAAGCCAACAAACCAACAAACCAACAAGCCAACAAGCTAACAAACCAACAAACCAACAAACCAACAAGCCAACAAACCAACAAACCAACAGGCCAACAAGCCAACAAACCAACAAACCAACAAACCAACAAGCCAAGAAACCAACAAACCAACAAGGCGACAAGCCAACAAACCAACAAACCAACAAGCCATCAAGCCAACAAACCAACAAACCAACAAGCCAACAAACCAACAAACCAACAAACCAATAAACCAACAAACCAACAAACCAACAAACCAACAAGCCAACAAGCCAACAAACCAACAAACCAACAAACCAACAAGCCAACAAACCAACAAGCCAACAAACCAACAAACCAACAAACCAAGTAACCAAAAAGCCAACAAACTAACAAACCAACAAGCCAACAAGCCAACAAACCGACAAACCAACAAAGCAACAAGCCAACAAGCCAACAAATCAACAAACCAACAAGCCAACAAACCAACAAACCAACAAACCAACAAGCCAACAAACCAACAAACAAATAAACCAACAAACCAACAAACCAACAAACCAAAAAACCAACAAACCAACAAACCAACAAGCCAACAAACCAACAAGCCAATAAGCCAACAAACCAACAAACCAACAAGCCAACAAACCAACAAACCAACAAACCAGCAAACAAAAAAACCAACAAACCAAAAAACCAACAAACCAACAAACCAACAAGCCAACAAGCCAACAAACCAACAAACCAACAAGCCAACAAACCAACAAACAAATAAATCAACAAACCAACAAACCAAAAAACCAACAAACCAACAAACCAACAAGCCAACAAACCAACAAGCCAATAAGCCAACAAACCAACAAACCAACAAGCCAACAAACCAACAAACCAACAAACCAGCAAACAAAAAAACCAACAAACCAAAAAACCAACAAACCAACAAACCAACAAGCCAACAAGCCAACAAACCAACAAACCAACAAGCCAACAAACCAACAAACAAATAAATCAACAAATCAACAAACCAACAAGCCAACAAACCAACAAACCAACAAACCAACAAGCCAACAAACCAACAAACAAATAAACCAACAAACCAACAAACCAACAAACCAACAAACCAAAAAACCAACAAACCAACAAACCAACAAGCCAACAAACCAACAAGCCAATAAGCCAACAAACCAACAAACCAACAAGCCAACAAACCAACAAACCAACAAACCAGCAAACAAAAAAACCAACAAACCAAAAAACCAACAAACCAACAAACCAACAAGCCAACAAGCCAACAAACCAACAAACCAACAAGCCAACAAACCAACAAACAAATAAATCAACAAAACAACAAACCAACAAACCAACAAACCAACAAACCAAAAAACCAACAAACTAACAAACCAACAAGCCAACAAGCCAACAAACCAACAAACCAACAAGCCAACAAGCCAACAAACCAACAAACCAACAAGCCAACAAACCAACAAACCAACAAACCAACAAGCCAACAAACCAACAAGCAAATAAACCAACAAACCAAAAAACCAAAAAACCAACAAACCAACAAACCAACAAACCAACAAACCAACAACCCAACAAGCCAACAAGCCAACAAACCAACAAACCAACAAACCAACAAGCCAACAAACCAACAAGCCAACAAACCAACAAACCAACAAATCAAGTAACCAAAAAGCCAACAAACTAACAAACCAACAAGCCAACAAGCCAACAAACCAACAAACCAACAAAGCAACAAGCCAACAAGCCAACAAACCAACAAACCAACAAGCCAACAAACTAACAAACCAACAAGCTAACAAGCCAACAAACCAACAAACCAACAAACCAACAAGCCAACAAGCCAACAAACCAACAAACCAACAAGCCAACAAACCAACAAACTAACAAACCAACAAACCAACAAGCCAACAAGCCAAAAAACCAACAAACCAACAAGCCAACAAGCCAACAAACCAACAAACAAATAAACCAACAAACCAACAAACCAACAAACCAACAAACCAACAAACCAACAAACCAACAAACCAACAAACTAACAAACCAACAAGCCAACAAACCAACAAACCAACAAGCCAACAAGCCAACAAACCAACAAACCAACAAACCAACAAGCCAATAAGCCAACAAACCAACAAACCAATAAGCCAACAAACCAACAAACCAACAAACCAACATGCCAACAAACCAACAAACTAAGTAACCAACAAGCCAACAAACCAACAAAACAACAAGCCAACAAGCCAACAAGCCAACAAGCCAACAAACCAACAAACCAACAAGCCAACAAACCAACAAACCAACAAACCAACAAGCCAACAAACCAACAAACAAACAAACCAACAAGCCAACAAGCCAACAAACCAACAAACTAACAAACCAACAAACGAAATAACCAACAAACCAACAAGCTCACAAGGCAACAAACCAACAAACCAACAAACCAACAAAATAAGTAACCAACAAGCCAACAAATCAACAAACCAACAAACCAACAAGCCAACAAACCAACAATCCAACAAGCCAACAAGCCAACAACCCAACAAACCAACAAACCAAAAAACCAACAAACCAACAAACCATCAAACGAACAAAGCAACAAGCCAACAAGCCAACAAACCAACAAACCAACAAACCAACAAACCAGCAAGCCAATAAACCAACAAGTCAACAAACCAACAAACCAACAAACCAAGTAACCAAAAAGCCAACAAACTAACAAACCAACAAGCCAACAAGCCAACAAACCAACAAACCAACAAAGCAATAAGCCAAAAAGCCAACAAACCAATAAACCAACAAGCCAACAAACCAACAAACCAACAAGCCAACAAGCCAACAAACCAACAAACCAACAAACCAACAAGCCAACAAACCAACAAACCAACAAGCCAACAAGCCAACAAACCAACAAACCAATAAACCAACAAGCCAACAACCCAACAAACCAACAAACCAACAAGCCAACAAGCCAACAAACCAACAAACCAACAAGCCAACAAACCAACAAACCAACAAACCAACAAACCAACAAGCCAACAAGCCAACAAACAAATAAACCAACAAACCAACAAACCAACAAACCAATAAACCAACAAACTAACGAACCAACAAGCCAACAAACCAACAAACCAACAAGCCAACAAACCAACAAACCAACAAAACAACAATCCAACAAGCCAACAAACCAACAAACCAACAAGCCAACAAACCAACAAACCAACAAACCAACATGCCAACAAACCAACAAACTAAGTAACCAACAAGCCAACAAACCAACAAACCAACAAGCCAACAAGCCAACAAACCAACAAACCAACAAGCCAACAAACCAACAAACCAACAAGCCAACAAACCAACAAACCAACAAGCCAACAAACCAACAAACCAACAAACCAACAAACCAACAAGCCAACAAACCAACAAACAAATAAACCAACAAACCAACAAACCAACAAGCCAACAAACCAACAAGCCAACAAGCCAACAAACCAACAAACCAATAAACCAACAAGCCAACAACCCAACAAACCAACAAACCAACAAGCCAACAAGCCAACAAACCAACAAACCAACAAGCCAACGAACCAACAAGCCAACAAACCAACAAACCAACAAGCCAACAAACCAACAAACCAACAAAACAACAATCCAACAAGCCAACAAACCAACAAACCAACAAGCCAACAAACCAACAAACCAACAAGCCAACAAGCTAACAAACCAACAAACCAACAAACCAACAAGCCAACAAACCAACAAACCAACAGGCCAACAAGCCAACAAACCAACAAACCAACAAACCAACAAGCCAAGAAACCAACAAACCAACAAGGCGACAAGCCAACAAACCAACAAACCAACAAGCCATCAAGCCAACAAACCAACAAACCAACAAGCCAACAAACCAACAAACCAACAAACCAATAAACCAACAAACCAACAAACCAACAAACCAACAAGCCAACAAGCCAACAAACCAACAAACCAACAAACCAACAAGCCAACAAACCAACAAGCCAACAAACCAACAAACCAACAAACCAAGTAACCAAAAAGCCAACAAACTAACAAACCAACAAGCCAACAAGCCAACAAACCGACAAACCAACAAAGCAACAAGCCAACAAGCCAACAAATCAACAAACCAACAAGCCAACAAACCAACAAACCAACAAACCAACAAGCCAACAAACCAACAAACAAATAAACCAACAAACCAACAAACCAACAAACCAAAAAACCAACAAACCAACAAACCAACAAGCCAACAAACCAACAAGCCAATAAGCCAACAAACCAACAAACCAACAAGCCAACAAACCAACAAACCAACAAACCAGCAAACAAAAAAACCAACAAACCAAAAAACCAACAAACCAACAAACCAACAAGCCAACAAGCCAACAAACCAACAAACCAACAAGCCAACAAACCAACAAACAAATAAATCAACAAAACAACAAACCAACAAACCAACAAACCAACAAACCAAAAAACCAACAAACTAACAAACCAACAAGCCAACAAGCCAACAAACCAACAAACCAACAAGCCAACAAGCCAACAAACCAACAAACCAACAAGCCAACAAACCAACAAACCAACAAACCAACAAGCCAACAAACCAACAAGCAAATAAACCAACAAACCAAAAAACCAAAAAACCAACAAACCAACAAACCAACAAACCAACAAACCAACAACCCAACAAGCCAACAAGCCAACAAACCAACAAACCAACAAACCAACAAGCCAACAAACCAACAAGCCAACAAACCAACAAATCAAGTAACCAAAAAGCCAACAAACTAACAAACCAACAAGCCAACAAGCCAACAAACCAACAAACCAACAAAGCAACAAGCCAACAAGCCAACAAACCAACAAACCAACAAGCCAACAAACTAACAAACCAACAAGCTAACAAGCCAACAAACCAACAAACCAACAAACCAACAAGCCAACAAGCCAACAAACCAACAAACCAACAAGCCAACAAACCAACAAACCAACAAACCAACAAACCAACAAGCCAACAAGCCAAAAAACCAACAAACCAACAAGCCAACAAGCCAACAAACCAACAAACAAATAAACCAACAAACCAACAAACCAACAAACCAACAAACCAACAAACCAACAAACCAACAAACCAACAAACTAACAAACCAACAAGCCAACAAACCAACAAACCAACAAGCCAACAAGCCAACAAACCAACAAACCAACAAACCAACAAGCCAATAAGCCAACAAACCAACAAACCAATAAGCCAACAAACCAACAAACCAACAAACCAACATGCCAACAAACCAACAAACTAAGTAACCAACAAGCCAACAAACCAACAAAACAACAAGCCAACAAGCCAACAAGCCAACAAACCAACAAACCAACAAACCAACAAGCCAACAAACCAACAAACCAACAAACCAACAAGCCAACAAACCAACAAACAAACAAACCAACAAGCCAACAAGCCAACAAACCAACAAACTAACAAACCAACAAACGAAATAACCAACAAACCAACAAGCTCACAAGCCAACAAACCAACAAACCAACAAACCAACAAAATAAGTAACCAACAAGCCAACAAATCAACAAACCAACAAACCAACAAACCAACAAGCCAACAAGCCAACAAACCAGAAAACCAACAAACCAACAGGCCAACAAACCAACAAGCCAACAAACCAACAACCCAACAAACCAAGTAACCAAAAAGCCAACAAACTAACAAACCAACAAGCCAACAAGCCAACAAACCAACAAACCAACAAAGCAACAAGCCAACAAGCCAACAAACCAACAAACCAACATGCCAACAAACCAACAAATCAACAAATCAACAAACCAACAAACCAAGAAACCAACAAACCAACAAACCAACAAGCCAACAAAGCAACAAGCCAACAAGCCAACAAACCAACAAACCAACAAACCAACAAACCAACATGCCAACAAACCAACAAGCCAACAAACCAACAAACCAACAAACTAATTAACCTACGAACCAACAAACGAACAAACCAACAAACCAACAAACCAACAAACCAACAAACCAACAAACCTACAAACCAACAAACCAACAAACAAATAAACCAACAAACCAACATAGCAACAAACCAACAAACCAACAAACCAACAAACCTACAAACCAACAAACCAACAAACAAATAAACCAACAAACCAACAAACCAACAAATCAACAAACAAATAAACCAAGAAACCAAGAAACCAACAAACCAAAAAACCAACAAACCAACAAACCAACAAACCAACAAACCAACAAACCAGCAAACCAAAAAACCAACAAACCAACAAACAAACAAACCAACAAACCAACAAACCAACAAACCAACAAACCAACAAATCAACAAACCAACAAACCAACAAACCAACAAACCAACTAACCAACAAACCAACAAATCACCAAACCAACAAACCAACAAACCAATGAACCAATAAACCAACAAACCAACAAGCCAACAAACCAACAAACCAACAAACCAACAAACCAACAAACCAACAAGCCAACAAACCAACAAACCAACAAACCAACAATCCAACAAACCAACAAACCAACAAACCAACAAACCAACAAACCAGCAAACAAAAAAACCAACAAACCAACAAACCAACAAGCCAACAAACCAACAAGCCAATAAGCCAACAAACCAACAAACCAACAAGCCAACAAACCAACAAACCAACAAACCAGCAAACAAAAAAACCAACAAACCAAAAAACCAACAAACCAACAAACCAACAAGCCAACAAGCCAACAAACCAACAAACCAACAAGCCAACAAACCAACAAACAAATAAATCAACAAAACAACAAACCAACAAACCAACAAACCAACAAACCAAAAAACCAACAAACTAACAAACCAACAAGCCAACAAGCCAACAAACCAACAAACCAACAAGCCAACAAGCCAACAAACCAACAAACCAACAAGCCAACAAACCAACAAACCAACAAACCAACAAGCCAACAAACCAACAAGCAAATAAACCAACAAACCAAAAAACCAAAAAACCAACAAACCAACAAACCAACAAACCAACAAACCAACAACCCAACAAGCCAACAAGCCAACAAACCAACAAACCAACAAACCAACAAGCCAACAAACCAACAAGCCAACAAACCAACAAACCAACAAATCAAGTAACCAAAAAGCCAACAAACTAACAAACCAACAAGCCAACAAGCCAACAAACCAACAAACCAACAAAGCAACAAGCCAACAAGCCAACAAACCAACAAACCAACAAGCCAACAAACTAACAAACCAACAAGCTAACAAGCCAACAAACCAACAAACCAACAAACCAACAAGCCAACAAGCCAACAAACCAACAAACCAACAAGCCAACAAACCAACAAACCAACAAACCAACAAACCAACAAGCCAACAAGCCAAAAAACCAACAAACCAACAAGCCAACAAGCCAACAAACCAACAAACAAATAAACCAACAAACCAACAAACCAACAAACCAACAAACCAACAAACCAACAAACCAACAAACCAACAAACTAACAAACCAACAAGCCAACAAACCAACAAACCAACAAGCCAACAAGCCAACAAACCAACAAACCAACAAACCAACAAGCCAATAAGCCAACAAACCAACAAACCAATAAGCCAACAAACCAACAAACCAACAAACCAACATGCCAACAAACCAACAAACTAAGTAACCAACAAGCCAACAAACCAACAAAACAACAAGCCAACAAGCCAACAAGCCAACAAGCCAACAAACCAACAAACCAACAAGCCAACAAACCAACAAACCAACAAACCAACAAGCCAACAAACCAACAAACAAACAAACCAACAAGCCAACAAGCCAACAAACCAACAAACTAACAAACCAACAAACGAAATAACCAACAAACCAACAAGCTCACAAGCCAACAAACCAACAAACCAACAAACCAACAAAATAAGTAACCAACAAGCCAACAAATCAACAAACCAACAAACCAACAAACCAACAAGCCAACAAGCCAACAAACCAGAAAACCAACAAACCAACAGGCCAACAAACCAACAAGCCAACAAACCAACAACCCAACAAACCAAGTAACCAAAAAGCCAACAAACTAACAAACCAACAAGCCAACAAGCCAACAAACCAACAAACCAACAAAGCAACAAGCCAACAAGCCAACAAACCAACAAACCAACATGCCAACAAACCAACAAATCAACAAATCAACAAACCAACAAACCAAGAAACCAACAAACCAACAAACCAACAAACCAAAAAACCAACAAACCAACAAGCCAACAAACCAACAAACCAACAAACTAATTAACCTACGAACCAACAAACGAACAAACCAACAAACCAACAAACCAACAAACCAACAAACCAACAAACCTACAAACCAACAAACCAACAAACAAATAAACCAACAAACCAACAAAGCAACAAACCAACAAACCAACAAACCAACAAACCTACAAACCAACAAACCAACAAACAAATAAACCAACAAACCAACAAACCAACAAATCAACAAACAAATAAACCAAGAAACCAAGAAACCAACAAACCAAAAAACCAACAAACCAACAAACCAACAAACCAACAAACCAACAAACCAGCAAACCAAAAAACCAACAAACCAACAAACAAACAAACCAACAAACCAACAAACCAACAAACCAACAAACCAACAAATCAACAAACCAACAAACCAACAAACCAACAAACCAACTAACCAACAAACCAACAAATCACCAAACCAACAAACCAACAAACCAATGAACCAATAAACCAACAAACCAACAAGCCAACAAACCAACAAACCAACAAACCAACAAACCAACAAACCAACAAGCCAACAAACCAACAAACCAACAAACCAACAATCCAACAAACCAACAAACAAATAAACCAACAACCCAAAAAACCAACAAACCAACAAACCAACAAACCAACAAACCAACAAACCAAAAACCAACAAACCAACAAACCAACAAGCCAACAAGCCCACAAACCAACAAACCAACAAGCCAACAAACCAACAAACAAATAAACCAACAAACCAACAAACCAACAAACCAACAAGCCAACAAACAAACAAACCAACAAACCAACAAGCCAACAAACCAACAAACAAATAAATCAACAAACCAAAAAACCAACAAACCAACAAACCAACAAACCAACAAACCAAAAAACCAACAAACCAAAAAACCAACAAGCCAATTAACCAACAAGCCAACAAGCCAACAAACCAACAAACCAACAAGCCAACAAACCAAAAAAACAAATAAACCAACAAACCAACAAACCAACAAACCAACAAACCAAAAAACCAACAAACCAACAAACCAACAAGCCAACAAGCCAACAAACCAACAAACCAACAAGCCAACAATCCAACAAACCAACAAACCAACAAGCCAACAAACCAACAAACCAACAAACCAACAAGCCAACAAACCAACAAACAAATAAACCAACAAACCAAAAAACCAACAAACCAACAAACCAACAAACCAACAAACCAACAAACCAACAAACAAACAAGCCAACAAACCAACAAACAAATAAACCAACAAACCAAAAAACCAACAAGCCAACAAACCAACAAACCAACAAACAAACAAGCCAACAAACCAACAAACCAACAAACAAATAGGCCAACAAACCAAAAAACCAACAAACCAACAAACCAACAAACCAACAAGCTCACAAGCCAACAAACCAACAAACCAACAAACCAACAAAATAAGTAACCAACAAGCCAACAAATCAACAAACCAACAAACCAACAAACCAACAAGCCAACAAGCCAACAAACCAGAAAACCAACAAACCAACAGGCCAACAAACCAACAAGCCAACAAACCAACAACCCAACAAACCAAGTAACCAAAAAGCCAACAAACTAACAAACCAACAAGCCAACAAGCCAACAAACCAACAAACCAACAAAGCAACAAGCCAACAAGCCAACAAACCAACAAACCAACATGCCAACAAACCAACAAATCAACAAATCAACAAACCAACAAACCAAGAAACCAACAAACCAACAAACCAACAAACCAAAAAACCAACAAACCAACAAACCAACAAGCCAACAAACCAACAAACCAACAAACCAATTAACCTACGAACCAACAAACGAACAAACCAACAAACCAACAAACCAACAAACCAACAAACCAACAAACCTACAAACCAACAAACTAACAAACAAATAAACCAACAAACCAACAAAGCAACAAACCAACAAACCAACAAACCAACAAACCTACAAACCAACAAACCAACAAACAAATAAACCAACAAACCAACAAACCAACAAATCAACAGACAAATAAACCAAGAAACCAAGAAACCAACAAACCAAAAAACCAACAAACCAACAAATCAACAAACCAACAAACCAACAAACCAGCAAACCAAAAAACCAACAAACCAACAAACAAACAAACCAACAAACCAACAAACCAACAAACCAACAAACCAACAAATCAACAAACCAACAAACCAACAAACCAACAAACCAACTAACCAACAAACCAACAAATCACCAAACCAACAAACCAACAAACCAATGAACCAATAAACCAACAAACCAACAAGCCAACAAACCAACAAACCAACAAACCAACGAACCAACAAGCCAACAAACCAACAAACCAACAAACCAACAATCCAACAAACCAACAAACAAATAAACCAACAACCCAAAAAACCAACAAACCAACAAACCAACAAACCAACAAACCAACAAACCAAAAACCAACAAACCAACAAACCAACAAGCCAACAAGCCCACAAACCAACAAACCAACAAGCCAACAAACCAACAAACAAATAAACCAACAAACCAACAAACCAACAAACCAACAAGCCAACAAACAAACAAACCAACAAACCAACAAGCCAACAAACCAACAAACAAATAAATCAACAAACCAAAAAACCAACAAACCAACAAACCAACTAACCAACAAACCAAAAAACCAACACCCCAAAAAACCAACAAGCCAATTAACCAACAAGCCAACAAGCCAACAAACCAACAAACCAACAAGCCAACAAACCAAAAAAACAAATAAACCAACAAACCAACAAACCAACAAACCAACAAACCAAAAAACCAACAAACCAACAAACCAACAAGCCAACAAGCCAACAAACCAACAAACCAACAAGCCAACAATCCAACAAACCAACAAACCAACAAGCCAACAAACCAACAAACCAACAAACCAACAAGCCAACAAACCAACAAACAAATAAACCAACAAACCAAAAAACCAACAAACCAACAAACCAACAAACCAACAAACCAACAAACCAACAAACAAACAAGCCAACAAACCAACAAACAAATAAACCAACAAACCAAAAAACCAACAAGCCAACAAACCAACAAACCAACAAACAAACAAGCCAACAAACCAACAAACCAACAAACAAATAAGCCAACAAACCAAAAAACCAACAAACCAACAAACCAACAAACCAACAAACCAACAAACCAACAAACCAACAAACCAACAAACCAAAAAACCAACAAACCAACAAACCAACAAGCCAACAAGCCAACAAACCAACAAACCAACAAACCAACAAGCCAACAAACCAACAAACAAATAAACCAACAAACCAACAAACCAACAAACCAAAAAACCAACAAACCAACAAACCAACAAGCCAACAAGCCAACAAACCAACAAACCAACAAGCCAACAAGCCAACAAAAAAACAAACCAACAAGTCAACAAACCAACAAACCAACAAACCAACAAGCCAACAAACCAACAAACAAATAAACCAACAAAACAACAAACCAACAAACCAACAAGCCAACAAACCAACAAACCAACAAGCTAACAAACCAACAAACTAACAAACCAACAAACCAACAAACCAAAAAAACCAACAAACCAACAAACCAACAAGCCAACAAGCCAACAAACCAACAAACCAACAAGCCAACAAACCAACAAACAAATAAACCAACAAACCAACAAACCAACAAACTAACAAACCAACAAGCCAACAAACCAACAAACCAACAAGCCAACAAAGCAACAAACCAACAAACCAACAAGCCAACAAGCCAACAAGCCAACAAACCAACAAACCAACAAGCCAACAAACCAACAAACCAACAAACCAACAAGCCAACAAGCCAACAAGCCAACAAACCAACAAACCAACAAGCCAACAAACCAACAAACATACAAACCAACATGCCAACAAACCAACAAACTAAGTAACCAACAAGCCAACAAGCCAACAAACCAACAAGCCAACAAACCAACAAACCAACAAACCAACAAGCCAACAAGCCAACAAGCCAACAAACCAACAAACCAACAAGCCAACAAACCAACAAACCAACAAGCCAACAAGCCAACAAACCAACAAACCAACAAGCCAACAATCCAACAAACCAACAAACCAACAAGCCAACAAACCAACAAACCAACAAACCAACAAGCCAACAAACCAACAAACAAATAAACCAACAAACCAAAAAACCAACAAACCAACAAACCAACAAACCAACAAACCAACAAACCAACAAACCAACAAACAAACAAGCCAACATACCAACAAACAAATAAACCAACAAACCAAAAAACCAACAAGCCAACAAACCAACAAACCAACAAACAAACAAGCCAACAAACCAACAAACAAATAAACCAACAAACCAAAAAACCAACAAACCAACAAACCAACAAACCAACAAACCAACAAACAAACAAGCCAACAAACCAACAAACAAATAAACCAACAAACCAAAAAACCAACAAGCCAACAAACCAACAAACCAACAAACAAACAAGCCAACAAACCAACAAACCAACAAACAAATAAGCCAACAAACCAAAAAACCAACAAACCAACAAACCAACAAACCAACAAGCTCACAAGCCAACAAACCAACAAACCAACAAACCAACAAAATAAGTAACCAACAAGCCAACAAATCAACAAACCAACAAACCAACAAACCAACAAACCAACAAACCAACAAAGGAACAAGCCAACAAGCCAACAAACCAACAAACCAACATGCCAACAAACCAACAAATCAACAAATCAACAAACCAACAAACCAAGAAACCAACAAACCAACAAACCAACAAACCAAAAAACCAACAAACCAACAAACCAACAAGCCAACAAACCAACAAACCAACAAACCAATTAACCTACGAACCAACAAACGAACAAACCAACAAACCAACAAACCAACAAACCAACAAACCAACAAACCTACAAACCAACAAACCAACAAACAAATAAACCAACAAACCAACAAAGCAACAAACCAACAAACCAACAAACCAACAAACCTACAAACCAACAAACCAACAAACAAATAAACCAACAAACCAACAAACCAACAAATCAACAAACAAATAAACCAAGAAACCAAGAAACCAACAAACCAAAAAACCAACAAACCAACAAACCAACAAACCAACAAACCAACAAACCAGCAAACCAAAAAACCAACAAACCAAAAAACCAACAAACCAACAAACAAACAAACCAACAAACCAACAAACCAACAAACCAACAAACCAACAAATCAACAAACCAACAAACCAACAAACCAACAAACCAACTAACCAACAAACCAACAAATCACCAAACCAACAAACCAACAAACCAATGAACCAATAAACCAACAAACCAACAAGCCAACAAACCAACAAACCAACAAACCAACAAACCAACAAACCAACAAGCCAACAAACCAACAAACCAACAAACCAACAATCCAACAAACCAACAAACAAATAAACCAACAACCCAAAAAACCAACAAACCAACAAACCAACAAACCAACAAACCAACAAACCAAAAACCAACAAACCAACAAACCAACAAGCCAACAAGCCCACAAACCAACAAACCAACAAGCCAACAAACCAACAAACAAATAAACCAACAAACCAACAAACCAACAAACCAACAAGCCAACAAACAAACAAACCAACAAACCAACAAGCCAACAAACCAACAAACAAATAAATCAACAAACCAAAAAACCAACAAACCAACAAACCAACAAACCAACAAACCAAAAAACCAACACCCCAAAAAACCAACAAGCCAATTAACCAACAAGCCAACAAGCCAACAAACCAACAAACCAACAAGCCAACAAACCAAAAAAACAAATAAACCAACAAACCAACAAACCAACAAACCAACAAACCAAAAAACCAACAAACCAACAAACCAACAAGCCAACAAGCCAACAAACCAACAAACCAACAAGCCAACAATCCAACAAACCAACAAACCAACAAGCCAACAAACCAACAAACCAACAAACCAACAAGCCAACAAACCAACAAACAAATAAACCAACAAACCAAAAAACCAACAAACCAACAAACCAACAAACCAACAAACCAACAAACCAACAAACAAACAAGCCAACAAACCAACAAACAAATAAACCAACAAACCAAAAAACCAACAAGCAAACAAACCAACAAACCAACAAACAAACAAGCCAACAAACCAACAAACCAACAAACAAATAAGCCAACAAACCAAAAAACCAACAAACCAACAAACCAACAAACCAACAAACCAACAAACCAACAAACCAACAAACCAACAAACCAAAAAACCAACAAACCAACAAACCAACAAGCCAACAAGCCAACAAACCAACAAACCAACAAACCAACAAGCCAACAAACCAACAAACAAATAAACCAACAAACCAACAAACCAACAAACCAAAAAACCAACAAACCAACAAACCAACAAGCCAACAAGCCAACAAACCAACAAACCAACAAGCCAACAAGCCAACAAACCAACAAACCAACAAGTCAACAAACCAACAAACCAACAAACCAACAAGCCAACAAACCAACAAACAAATAAACCAACAAAACAACAAACCAACAAACCAACAAGCCAACAAACCAACAAACCAACAAGCTAACAAACCAACAAACTAACAAACCAACAAACCAACAAACCAAAAAAACCAACAAACCAACAAACCAACAAGCCAACAAGCCAACAAACCAACAAACCAACAAGCCAACAAACCAACAAACAAATAAACCAACAAACCAACAAACCAACAAACTAACAAACCAACAAGCCAACAAACCAACAAACCAACAAGCCAACAAAGCAACAAACCAACAAACCAACAAGCCAACAAGCCAACAAGCCAACAAACCAACAAACCAACAAGCCAACAAACCAACAAACCAACAAACCAACAAGCCAACAAGCCAACAAGCCAACAAACCAACAAACCAACAAGCCAACAAACCAACAAACATACAAACCAACATGCCAACAAACCAACAAACTAAGTAACCAACAAGCCAACAAGCCAACAAACCAACAAGCCAACAAACCAACAAACCAACAAACCAACAAGCCAACAAGCCAACAAGCCAACAAGCCAACAAACCAACAAACCAACAAGCCAACAAACCAACAAACCAACAAGCCAACAAGCCAACAAACCAACAAACCAACAAGCCAACAATCCAACAAACCAACAAACCAACAAGCCAACAAACCAACAAACCAACAAACCAACAAGCCAACAAACCAACAAACAAATAAACCAACAAACCAAAAAACCAACAAACCAACAAACCAACAAACCAACAAACCAACAAACCAACAAACCAACAAACAAACAAGCCAACATACCAACAAACAAATAAACCAACAAACCAAAAAACCAACAAGCCAACAAACCAACAAACCAACAAACAAACAAGCCAACAAACCAACAAACAAATAAACCAACAAACCAAAAAACCAACAAACCAACAAACCAACAAACCAACAAACCAACAAACCAACAAACCAACAAACCAACAAACCAACAAACCAAAAAACCAACAAACCAACAAACCAACACGCCAACAAGCTAACAAACCAACAAACCAACAAGCCAACAAACCAACAAACCAACAAACCAACAAGCCAACAAACCAACAAACAAACAAAAACAAACAAACCAACAAGCCAACAAGCCAACAAACCAACAAACTAACAAACCAACAAACGAAATAACCAACAAACCAACAAGCTCACAAGCCAACAAACCAACAAACCAACAAACCAACAAACCAACAAAATAAGTAACCAACAAGCCAACAAATCAACAAACCAACAAACCAACAAACCAACAAGCCAACAAGCCAACAAACCAAAAAACCAACAAACCAACAAGCCAACAAACCAACAAGCTAACAAACCAACAAACCAACAAGCCAACAAGCCAACAAACCAACAAACCAACAAGCCAACAAACCAACAAACAAACAAACCAACAAGCCACGAAGCCAACAAACCAACAAACTAACAAACCAACAAACGAAATAACCAACAAACCAACAAGCTCACAAGCCAACAAACCAACAAACCAACAAACCAACAAACCAACAAAATAAGTAACCAACAAGCCAACAAATCAACAAACCAACAAACCAACAAACCAACAAGCCAACAAGCCAACAAACCAAAAAACCAACAAACCAACAAGCCAAAAAACCAACAAGCCAACAAACCAACAACCCAACAAACCAAGTAACCAAAAAGCCAACAAACTAACAAACCAACAAGCCAACAAGCCAACAAACCAACAAACCAACAAACCAACAAAGCAACAAGCCAACAAACCAACAAACAAACAAACCAACAAGCCACCAAGCCAACAAAGCAACAAACTAACAAACCAACAAACGAAATAACCAACAAACCAACAAGCTCACAAGCCAACAAACCAACAAACCAACAAACCAACAAACCAACAAAATAAGTAACCAACAAGCCAACAAATCAACAAACCAACAAACCAACAAACCAACAAGCCAACAAGCCAACAAACCAAAAAACCAACAAACCAACAAGCCAAAAAACCAACAAGCCAACAAACCAACAACCCAACAAACCAAGTAACCAAAAAGCCAACAAACTAACAAACCAACAAGCCAACAAGCCAACAAACCAACAAACCAACAAACCAACAAAGCAACAAGCCAACAAGCCAACAAACCAACAAACCAACATGCCAACAAACCAACAAATCAACAAATCAACAAACCAACAAACCAAGAAACCAACAAACCAACAAACAAACAAACCAAAAAACCAACAAACCAACAAACCATCAAACGAACAAACCAACAAACCAACAAACCAACAAACCAACAAACCAAAAAACCAACAAACCAACAAACCAACAAGCCAACAAACCAACAAACCAACAAACCAATTAACCTACAAACCAACAAACGAACAAACCAACAAACCAACAAACCAACAAACCAACAAACCAACAAACCTACAAACCAACAAACCAACAAACAAATAAACCAACAAACCAACAAAGCAACAAACCAACAAACCAACAAACCAACAAACCTACAAACCAACAAACCAACAAACAAATAAACCAACAAACCAACAAACCAACAAATCAACAAACAAATAAACCAAGAAACCAACAAACTAACAAACCAAAAAACCAACAAACCAACAAACCAACAAACCAACAAACCAACAAACCAACAAACCAGCAAACCAAAAAACCAACAAACCAACAAACAAACAAACCAACAAACCAACAAACCAACAAACCAACAAACCAACAAATCAACAAACCACCAAACCAACAAACCAACAAACCAACAAACCAACAAACCAACAAACAAACAAACCAACAAGCCAACAAACCAACAAACCATCAAACCAACAAACCAACAAACCAACAAACCAACAAACCAACAAACCAAAAAAAACAACAAACCAACAAACCAACAAGCCAACAAGCCAACAAACCAACAAACCAACAAGCCAACAAACCAACAAACAAATAAACCAACAAACCAACAAACCAACAAACGAACAAACCAACAAGCCAACAAACCAACAAACCAACAAGCCAACAAACCAACAAACCAACAAACCAACAAGCCAACAAGCCAACAAGCCAACAAACCAACAAACCAACAAGCCAACAAACCAACAAACCAACAAACCAACAAGCCAACAAGCCAACAAGCCAACAAACCAACAAACCAACAAGCCAACAAACCAACAAACATACAAACCAACATGCCAACAAACCAACAAACTAAGTAACCAACAAGCCAACAAGCCAACAAACCAACAAGCCAACAAACCAACAAACCAACAAACCGACAAGCCAACAAGCCAACAAGCCAACAAACCAACAAACCAACAAGCCAACAAACCAACAAACCAACAAGCCAACAAGCCAACAAACCAACAAACCAACAAACCAACAAGCCAACAAACCAACAAACCAACAAACCAACAAGCCAACAAACCAACAAACAAATAAACCAACAAACCAAAAAACCAACAAACCAACAAACCAACAAACCAACAAACCAACAAACCAACAAACCAACAAACCAACAAACAAACAAGCCAACATACCAACAAACAAATAAACCAACAAACCAAAAAACCAACAAGCCAACAAACCAACAAACCAACAAACAAACAAGCCAACAAACCAACAAACAAATAAACCAAGAAACCAAAAAACCAACAAACCAACAAACCAACAAACCAACAAACCAACAAACCAACAAACCAACAAACCAACAAACCAAAAAACCAACAAACCAACAAACCAACAAGCCAACAAGCTAACAAACCAACAAACCAACAAGCCAACAAACCAACAAACAAATAAACCAACAAACCAACAAACCAACAAACCAAAAAACCAACAAACCAACAAACCAACAAGCCAACAAGCCAACAAACCAACAAACCAACAAGCCAACAAGCCAACAAGCCAATAAACCAACAAACCAACAAGCCAACAAACCAACAAACCAACAAGCTAACAAACCAACAAACCAACAAACCAACAAACCAACAAACCAAAAAAACCAACTAACCAACAAGCCAACAAGCCAACAAACCAACAAACCAACAAGCCAACAAACCAACAAACAAATAAACCAACAAACCAACAAACTAACAAACCAAAAAACCAACAAACCAACAAACCAACAAGCCAACAAGCCAACAAACCAACAAACCAACAAGCCAACAAGCCAACAAACCAACAAACCAACAAACCAACAAACCAACAAACCAAAAAAACCAACAAACCAACAAACCAACAAGCCAACAAGCCAACAAACCAACAAACCAACAAGCCAACAAACCAACAAACAAATAAACCAACAAACCAACAAACCAACAAACTAACAAACCAACAAGCCAACAAACCAACAAACCAACAAGCCAACAAACCAACAAACCAACAAACCAACAAGCCAACAAGCCAACAAGCCAATAAACCAACAAACCAACAAGCCAACAAATCAACAAACCAACAAACCAACAAGCCAACAAGCCAACAAGCCAACAAACCAACAAACCAACAAGCCAACAAACCAACAAACATACAAACCAACAAACCAAAAAACCAACAAACCAACAAACCAACAAGCCAACAAGCCCACAAATCAACAAACCAACAAGCCAACAAACCAACAAACAAATAAACCAACAAACCAACAAACCAACAAGCCAACAAACAAACAAACCAACAAACCAACAAGCCAACAAACCAACAAACAAATACATCAACAAACCAAAAAACCAACAAACCAACAAACCAACAAACCAACAAACCAAAAAACCAACAAACCAAAAAACCAACAAGCCAACTAACCAACAAGCCAACAAGCCAACAAACCAACAAACCAACAAGCCAACAAACCAAAAAAACAAATAAACCAACAAACCAACAAACCAACAAACCAACAAACCAAAAAACCAACAAACCAACAAACCAACAAGCCAACAAGCCAACAAACCAACAAACCAACAAGCCAACAATCCAACAAACCAACAAACCAACAAGCCAACAAACCAACAAACCAACAAACCAACAAGCCAACAAACCAACAAACAAATAAACCAACAAACCAAAAAACCAACAAACCAACAAACCAACAAACCAACAAACCAACAAACCAACAAACCAACAAACAAACAAGCCAACAAACCAACAAACAAATAAACCAACAAACCAAAAAACCAACAAGCCAACAAACCAACAAACCAACAAACAAACACGCCAACAAACCAACAAACAAATAAACCAACAAACCAAAAAACCAACAAGCCAACAAACCAATAAACCAACAAACAAACAAGCCAACAAACCAACAAACAAATAAACCAACAAACCAAAAAACCAACAAACCAACAAACCAACAAACCAACAAACCAACAAACCAACAAACCAACAAACCAACAAACCAACAAACCAACAAACCAACAAACCAACAAACCAAAAAACCAACAAACCAACAAACCAACAAGCCAACAAACCAACAAACCAACAAACCAACAAGCCAACAAACCAACAAACAAATAAACCAACAAACCAACAAACCAACAAACCAAAAAACCAACAAACCAACAAACCAACAAGCCAACAAGCCAACAAACCAACAAACCAACAAGCCAACAAGCCAACAAACCAACAAACCAACAAGTCAACAAACCAACAAACCAACAAACCAACAAGCCAACAAACCAACAAACAAATAAACCAACAAAACAACAAACCAACAAACCAACAAGCCAACAAACCAACAAACCAACAAGCTAACAAACCAACAAACCAACAAACCAACAAACCAAAAAAATCAACAAACCAACAAACCAACAAGCCAACAAGCCAACAAACCAACAAACCAACAAGCCAACAAACCAACAAACAAATAAACCAACAAACCAACAAACCAACAAACTAATAAACCAACAAGCCAACAAACCAACAAACCAACAAGCCAACAAACCAACAAACCAACAAACCAACAAGCCAACAAGCCAACAAGCCAACAAACCAACAAACCAACAAGCCAACAAACCAACAAACCAACAAACCAACAAGCCAACAAGCCAACAAGCCAACAAACCAACAAACCAACAAGCCAACAAACCAACAAACATACAAACCAACATGCCAACAAACCAACAAACTAAGTAACCAACAAGCCAACAAGCCAACAAACCAACAAGCCAACAAACCAACAAACCAACAAACCAACAAGCCAACAAGCCAACAAGCCAACAAACCAACAAACCAACAAGCCAACAAACCAACAAACCAACAAGCCAACAAACCAACAAACCAACAAACAAACAAACCAAGTAACCAAAAAGCCAACAAACTAACAAACCAACAAGCCAACAAGCCAACAAACCGACAAACCAACAAAGCAACAAGCCAACAAGCCAACAAACCAACAAACCAACAAGCCAACAAACCAAGTAACCAAAAATCCAACAAACTAACAAACCAACAAGCCAACAAACCAACAAGCCAACAAGCCAACAAACCAACAAACCAACAAACCAACAAACCAATAAACCAAAAAACCAACAAACAAACAAGCCAACAAGCCAACAAACCAACAAACCAACAAACCAACAAGCCAACAAGCCAACAAACCAACAAACCAACAAACCAACAAACCAACAAACTAACAAACCAACAAGCCAAGAAGCCAACAAACCAACAAACCAACAAACAAACAAGCCAACAAGCCAACAAACCAACAAACCAACAAACCAACAAGCCAACAAACCAACAAACCAACAAACCAACAAGCCAACAAACCGACAAACCAACAAACCTAGTAACCAAAAAGCCAACAAACTCACAAACCAACAAGCCAACAAGCCAACAAATCAACAAACCAACAAACCAACAAACCAACAAACCAACAAACCAACAAACCAATAAACCAAAAAACCAACAAACCAACAAACCAACAAGCCAACAATCCAACAAACCAACAAACTAACAAACCAACAAACCAACAAACCAAGCAACCAAAAAGCCAACAAACTAACAAACCAACAAGCCAACAAAACAACAAACCAACAAACCAACAAACCAACAAACCAACAAACCAACAAACCAATAAACCAAAAAACCAACAAACCAACAAACCAACAAGCCAACAATCCAACAAACCAACAAACTAACAAACCAACAAACGAACTAACCAACAAACCAACAAGCCAACAAGCCAACAAACCAACAAACCAACAAACCAACAAACCAACAAGCCAACAAACCAACAAACCAACAAGCCAACAAACCAACAAACCAACAAACCAACATGCCAACAAACCAACAAACTAAGTAACCAACAAGCCAACAAACTCACAAACCAACAAGCCAACAAACCAACAAGCCAACAAGCCAAAAAACCAACAAACCAACAAACCAACAAACCAATAAACCAAAAAACCAACAAACAAACAAGCCAACAAGCCAACAAACCAAACAAACCAACAAGCCAACAAGCCAACAAACCAACAAACCAACAAACCAACAAACCAACAAACGAACTAACCAACAAACCAACAAGCCAACAAGCCAACAAACCAACAAACCAACAAACCAACAAACCAACAAGCCAACAAACCAACAAACCAACAAGCCAACAAACAACAAACCAACAAACCAACATGCCAACAAACCAACAAACTAAGTAAACAAGCCAACAAACCAACAAACTAACAAACCAACAAACGAACTAACCAACAAACCAACAAGCCAACAAGCCAACAAACCAATAAACCAACAAACCAACAAACTAAGTAACCAACAAGCCAACAAACCAACAAACCAACAAGCCAACAAGCCAACAAACCAACAAACCAACAAGCCAACAAACCAACAAACCAACAAACCAAAAAACCAACAAACCAACAAACCAACAAACCAACAAATCAACAAACCAACAAGCCAACAAGCCAACAAACCAACAAACCAACAAACCAACAAGCCAACAAACCAACAAGCCAACAAGCCAACAAACCAACAAACCAACAAACCAACAAGCCAACAAGCCAACAAACCAACAAACCAACAAACCAACAAACCAATAAACCAAAAACCAACAAACAAACAAGCCAACAAGCCAACAAACCAACAAACCAACAAGCCAACAAGCCAACAAACCAACAAACCAACAAACCAACAAACCAACAAACTAACAAACCAACAAGCCAACTAACCAACAAACCAACAAGCCAACAAATCAACAAACTAACAAACCAACAGGCTAACAAACCAACAAACTAAGTAACCAACAAGCCAACAAACCAACAAACTAACAAACCAACAAACGAACTAACCAACAAACCAACAAACCAACAAGCCAACAAGCAACAAGCCAACAAGCCAACAAACCAACAAACCAACAAACCAACAAACCAACAAACTAACAAACCCAACAAGCCAACAAGCCAACAAACCAACAAACCAACAAACAAACAAGCCAACAAGCCAACAAACCAACAAACCAACAAACCAACAAGCCAACAAACCAACAAACCAACAAACCAACAAGCCAACAAACCGACAAACCAACAAACCAAGTAACCAAAAAGCCAACAAACTCACAAACCAACAAGCCAACAAGCCAACAAATCAACAAACCAACAAACCAACAAACCAACAAACCAACAAACCAACAAACCAATAAACCAAAAAACCAACAAACCAACAAACCAACAAGCCAACAATCCAACAAACCAACAAACTAACAAACCAACAAACCAAGAAACCAAGTAACCAAAAAGCCAACAAACTAACAAACCAACAAGCCAACAAAACAACAAACCAACAAACCAACAAACCAACAAACCAACAAACCAACAAACCAACAAACCAACAAACCAATAAACCAAAAAACCAAAAAACCAACAAACCAACAAGCCAACAATCCAACAAACCAACAAACTAACAAACCAACAAACGAACTAAGAAACAAACCGACAAGCCAACAAGCCAACAAACCAACAAACCAACAAACCAACAAACCAACAAGCCAACAAACCAACAAACCAACAAACCAACATGCCAACAAACCAACAAACTAAGTAACCAACAAGCCAACAAACTCACAAACCAACAAGCCAACAAACCAACAAGCCAACAAGCCAAAAAACCAACAAACCAACAAACCAACAAACCAATAAACCAAAAAACCAACAAACAAACAAGCCAACAAGCCAACAAACCAACAAACCAACAAGCCAACAAGCCAACAAACCAACAAACCAACAAACCAACAAACCAACAAACGAACTAACCAACAAACCAACAAGCCAACAAGCCAACAAACCAACAAACCAACAAACCAACAAACCAACAAGCCAACAAACCAACAAACCAACAAGCCAACAAACCAACAAACCAACAAACCAACATGCCAACAAACCAACAAACTAAGTAACCAACAAGCCAACAAACCAACAAACTAACAAACCAACAAACGAACTAACCAACAAACCAACAAGCCAACAAGCCAACAAACCAATAAACCAACAAACCAACAAACTAAGTAACCAACAAGCCAACAAACCAACAAACCAACAAGCCAACAAGCCAACAAACCAACAAACCAACAAGCCAACAAACCAACAAACCAACAAACCAAAAAACCAACAAACCAACAAACCAACAAATCAACAAACCAACAAGCCAACAAGCCAACAAACCAACAAACCAACAAACCAACAAGCCAACAAACCAACAAGCCAACAAGCCAACAAACCAACAAACCAACAAAGCAACAAGCTAACAAGCCAACAAACCAACAAACCAACAAGCCAACAAACCAACAAACCAACAAGCCAACAAACCAACAAACCAACAAACCAACAAACCAACAAGCCAACAAACCAACAAACCAACAAGCCAACAAACCAACAAACTAACAAACCAACAATCCAACAAGCCAACAAGCTAACAAACCAACAAGCCAACAAACCAACAACCCAACAAACCAACAAACCAACAAACCAAGTAACCAAAAAGCCAACAAACTAACAAACCAACAGGCCAACAAGCAAACAAACCAACAAACCAACAAAGCAACAAGCCAACAAGCCAACAAACCAACAAACCAATAAGCCAACAAACCAACAAACCAACAAACCAAGTAACCAAAAAGCCAACAAACTCACAAACCAACAAGCCAACAAACCAATAAACCAACAAAGCAACAAGCCAACAAGCCAACAAACCAACAAACCAACAAACCAAAAAGCCAACAAACCAACAAACCAACAAACCAACAAGCCAACAAACCAACAAACCAACAAGCCAACAAACCAACAAACCAACAAACCAACAAACCAACAAGCCAACAAACCAACAAACCAACAAGCCAACAAACCAACAAACTAACAAACCAACAATCCAACAAGCCAACAAGCCAACAAACCAACAAGCCAACAAACCAACAACCCAACAAACCAACAAACCAAAAAACTCACAAACCAACAAGCCAACAAGCCAACAAACCAACAAGCCAACAAACCAACAAACCAACAAACCAACAAACCAACAAGCCAACAAACCAACAAACCAACAAACCAACAAGCCAACAAACCAACAAACCAACAAACCAAGTAACCAAAAAGCCAACAAACTCACAAACCAACAAGCCAACAAACCAATAAACCAACAAAGCAACAAGCCAACAAGCCAACAAACCAACAAACCAACAAACCAAAAAGCCAACAAACCAACAAACCAAGTAACCAAAAAGCCAACAAACTCACAAACCAACAAGCCAACAAACCAACAAACCAACAAGCCAACAAACCAACAAACCAACAAACCAACAAACCAACAAGCCAACAAACCAACAAACCAACAAGCCAACAAACCAACAAACTAACAAACCAACAAACCAACAAGCCAACAAGCCAACAAAGCAACAAACCAACAAAACAACAAACCAACAAATCAACAAACCAACAAACCAACAAACCAACAAACCAATAAACCAAAAAACCAACAAACCAACAAACCAACAAGCCAACAATCCAACAAACCAACAAACTAACAAACCAACAAACGAACTAACCAATAAACCAACAAGCCAACAAGCCAACAAACCAACAAACCAACAAACCAACAAACCAACAAGCCAACAAACCAACAAACCAACAAACCAACATGCCAACAAACCAACAAACTAAGTAACCAACAAGCCAACAAACCAACAAACTAACAAACCAACAAACGAACTAACCAACAAACCAACAAGCCAACAAGCCAACAAACCAACAAGCCAACAAACCAACAAACCAACAAGCCAACAAACCAACAAACCAACAAACCAACATGCCAACAAACCAACAAACTAAGTAACCAACAAGCCAACAAACCAACAAACTAACAAACCAACAAACGAACTAACCAACAAACCAACAAGCCAACAAGCCAACAAACCAATAAACCAACAAACCAACAAACTAAGTAACCAACAAGCAAACAAACCAACAAACCAACAAGCCAACAAACCAACAAACCAACAAGCCAACAAACCAACAAACCAACAAACCAAAAAACCAACAAACGAACAAACCAACAAACCAACAAATCAACAAACCAACAAGCCAACAAGCCAACAAACCAACAAACCAACAAACCAACAAACCAACAAGCCAACAAACCAACAAGCCAACAAGCCAACAAGCCAACAAACCAACAAACCAACAAAGCAACAAGCTAACAAGCCAACAAACCAACAAACCAACAAGCCAACAAACCAACAAACCAACAAGCCAACAAACCAACAAACCAACAAACCAACAAACCAACAAACCAACAAGCCAACAAACCAACAAACTAACAAACCAACAAACCAACAAGCCAACAAGCCAACAAACCAACAAGCCAACAAACCAACAACCCAACAAACCAACAAACCAACAAACCGAGTAACCAAAAAGCCAACAAACTAACAAACCAACAGGCCAACAAACCAACAAACCAACAAACCAACAAAGCAACAAGCCAACAAGCCAACAAACCAACAAACCAATAAGCCAACAAACCAACAAACCAACAAACCAACAAACCAACAAGCCAACAAACCAACAAGCCAACAAACCAACAAACCAACAAACCAAGTAACCAAAAAGCCAAAAAACTAACAAACCAACAAACCAACAAGCCAACAAACCAACAAAACAACAAACCAACAAGCCAACAAACCAACAAACCAACAAGCCAACAAACCAACAAAACAAAAAACCAACAAACCAACAAACCAACAAGCCAACAAGCCCACAAGCCAACAAACCAACAAACCAACAAACCTACAAACCAACAAACTAAGTAACCAACAAGCCAATAAACCAACAAACCAACAAGCCAACAAGCCAACAAACCAACAAGCCAACAAGCCAAAAAACCAACAAACCAACAAACCAACAAATCAACAAACCAACAAACAAATAAACCAACAAACCAACAAACCAACAAGCCAACAAACCAACAAGCCAACAAACTAACAAACCAACAAACAAACTAACCAACAAACCAACAATCCAACAAGCCAACAAACCAACAAACCAACAAACTAAGTAACCAACAAGCCAAAAAACCAACAAACCAACAAGCCAAAAAGCCAACAAACCAACAAACCAACAAGCCAACAAACCAACAAACAAACAAACCAAGTAACCAAAAAGCCTACAAACTAACAAACCAACAAGCCAACAAGCCAACAAACCGACAAACCAACAAAGCAACAAGCCAACAAGCCAACAAACCAACAAACCAACAAGCCAACAAACCAAGTAACCAAAAATCCAACAAACTAACAAACCAACAAGCCAACAAACCAACAAGCCAACAAGCCAACAAACCAACAAACCAACAAACTAACAAACCAATAAACCAAAAAACCAACAAACAAACAAGCCAACAAGCCAACAAACCAACAAACCAACAAGCCAACAAGCCAACAAACCAACAAACCAACAAACCAACAAACCAACAAACCAACAAACTAACAAACCAACAAGCCAACTAACCAACAAACCAACAAGCCAACAAATCAACAAACCAACAAACCAACATGCCAACAAACCAACAAACTAAGTAACAAACAAGCCAACAAACCAACAAACTAACAAACCAACAAACGAACTAACCAACAAACCAACAAGCCAACAAGCCAACAAGCCAACAAACCAACAAACCAACAAACCAACAAACCAACAAACTAACAAACCAACAAGCCAACAAGCCAACAAACCAACAAACAAACAAGCCAACAAGCCAACAAACCAACAAACCAACAAACCAACAAGCCAACAAACCAACAAACCAACAAACCAACAAGCCAACAAACCAACAAACCAACAAACCAAGTAACCAAAAAGCCAACAAACTCACAAACCAACAAGCCAACAAGCCAACAAATCAACAAGCCAACAAACCAATAAACCAACAAAGCAACAAGCCAACAAGCCAACAAACCAACAAACCAACAAACCAAAAAGCCAACAAACCAACAAACCAACAAGCCAACAAGCCAACAAACCAACAAACCAACAAACCAAGTAACCAAAAAGCCAACAAACTAACAAACCAACAAGCCAACAAAACAACAAACCAACAAACCAACAAACCAACAAACCAACAAACCAACAAACCAATAAACCAAAAAACCAACAAACCAACAAACCAACAAGCCAACAATCCAACAAACCAACAAACTAACAAACCAACAAACGAACTAACCAACAAACCAACAAGCCAACAATCCAACAAACCAACAAACCAACAAACCAACAAACCAACAACCCAACAAACCAACAAACCAACAAGCCAACAAACCAACAAACCAACATGCCAACAAACCAACAAACTAAGTAACCAACAAGCCAACAAACCAACAAACTAACAAACCAACGAACGAACTAACCAACAAACCAACAAGCCAACAAGCCAACAAACCAATAAACCAACAAACCAACAAACTAATTAACCAGCAAGCCAACAAACCAACAAACCAACAAGCCAACAAGCCAACAAACCAACAAACCAACAAGCCAACAAACCAACAAACCAACAAACCAAAAAACCAACAAACCAACAAACCAACAAACCAACAAATCAACAAACCAACAAGCCAACAAGCCAACAAACCAACAAACCAACAAACCAACAAGCCAACAAACCAACAAGCCAACAAGCCAACAAACCAACAAACCAACAAAGCAACAAGCTAACAAGCCAACAAACCAACAAACCAACAAGCCAACAAACCAACAAACCAACAAGCCAACAAACCAACAAACCAACAAACCAACAAACCAACAAACCAACAAACCAACAAGCCAACAAACCAACAAACCAACAAGCCAACAAACCAACAAACTAACAAACCAACAAACCAACAAGCCAACAAGCCAACAAACCAACAAGCCAACAAACCAACAACCCAACAAACCAACAAACCAACAAACCAAGTAACCAAAAAGCCAACAAACTAACAAACCAACAGGCCAACAAGCCAACAAACCAACAAACCAACAAAGCAACAAGCCAACAAGCCAACAAACCAACAAACCAATAAGCCAACAAACCAACAAACCAACAAGCCAACAAGCCAACAAACCAACAAACCAACAAGCCAGCAAACCAACAAACCAAAAAACTCACAAACCAACAAGCCAACAAACCAACAAACCAACAAACCAACAAACCAACAAGCCAACAAACCAACAAACCAACAAGCCAACAAACCAACAAACCAACAAACCAACATGCCAACAAACCAACAAACTAAGTAACCAACAAGCCAACAAACTCACAAACCAACAAGCCAACAAACCAACAAGCCAACAAGCCAAAAAACCAACAAACCAACAAACCAACAAACCAATAAACCAAAAAACCAACAAACAAACAAGCCAACAAGCCAACAAACCAACAAACCAACAAGCCAACAAGCCAACAAACCAACAAACCAACAAACCAACAAACCAACAAACGAACTAACCAACAAACCAACAAGCCAACAAGCCAACAAACCAACAAACCAACAAACCAACAAACCAACAAGCCAACAAACCAACAAACCAACAAGCCAACAAACCAACAAACCAACAAACCAACATGCCAACAAACCAACAAACTAAGTAACCAACAAGCCAACAAACCAACAAACTAACAAACCAACAAACGAACTAACCAACAAACCAACAAGCCAACAAGCCAACAAACCAATAAACCAACAAACCAACAAACTAAGTAACCAACAAGCCAACAAACCAACAAACCAACAAGCCAACAAGCCAACAAACCAACAAACCAACAAGCCAACAAACCAACAAACCAACAAACCAAAAAACCAACAAACCAACAAACCAACAAACCAACAAATCAACAAACCAACAAGCCAACAAGCCAACAAACCAACAAACCAACAAACCAACAAGCCAACAAACCAACAAGCCAACAAGCCAACAAACCAACAAACCAACAAAGCAACAAGCTAACAAGCCAACAAACCAACAAACCAACAAGCCAACAAACCAACAAACCAACAAGCCAACAAACCAACAAACCAACAAACCAACAAACCAACAAGCCAACAAACCAACAAACCAACAAGCCAACAAACCAACAAACTAACAAACCAACAATCCAACAAGCCAACAAGCCAACAAACCAACAAGCCAACAAACCAACAACCCAACAAACCAACAAACCAACAAACCAAGTAACCAAAAAGCCAACAAACTAACAAACCAACAGGCCAACAAGCCAACAAACCAACAAACCAACAAAGCAACAAGCCAACAAGCCAACAAACCAACAAACCAATAAGCCAACAAACCAACAAACCAACAAGCCAGCAAGCCAACAAACCAACAAACCAACAAGCCAGCAAACCAACAAACCAAAAAACTCACAAACCAACAAGCCAACAAGCCAACAAACCAACAAGCCAACAAACCAACAAACCAACAAACCAACAAACCAACAAGCCAACAAACCAACAAACCAACAAACCAACAAGCCAACAAACCAACAAACCAACAAACCAAGTAACCAAAAAGCCAACAAACTCACAAACCAACAAGCCAACAAACCAATAAACCAACAAAGCAACAAGCCAACAAGCCAACAAACCAACAAACCAACAAACCAAAAAGCCAACAAACCAACAAACCAACAAGCCAACAAGCCAACAAACCAACAAACCAACAAACCAAGTAACCAAAAAGCCAACAAACTCACAAACCAACAAGCCAACAAACCAACAAACCAACAAGCCAACAAACCAACAAACCAACAAACCAACAAACCAACAAGCCAACAAACCAACAAACCAACAAGCCAACAAACCAACAAACTAACAAACCAACAAACCAACAAGCCAACAAGCCAACAAACCAACAAACCAACAAAACAACAAACCAACAAATCAACAAACCAACAAACCAACAAACCAACAAACCAATAAACCAAAAAACCAACAAACCAACAAACCAACAAGCCAACAATCCAACAAACCAACAAACTAACAAACCAACAAACGAACTAACCAATAAACCAACAAGCCAACAAGCCAACAAACCAACAAACCAACAAACCAACAAACCAACAAGCCAACAAACCAACAAACCAACAAGCCAACAAACCAACAAACCAACAAACCAACATGCCAACAAACCAACAAACTAAGTAACCAACAAGCCAACAAACCAACAAACTAACAAACCAACAAACGAACTAACCAACAAACCAACAAGCCAACAAGCCAACAAACCAATAAACCAACAAACCAACAAACTAAGTAACCAACAAGCAAACAAACCAACAAACCAACAAGCCAACAAACCAACAAACCAACAAGCCAACAAACCAACAAACCAACAAACCAAAAAACCAACAAACGAACAAACCAACAAACCAACAAATCAACAAACCAACAAGCCAACAAGCCAACAAACCAACAAACCAACAAACCAACAAACCAACAAGCCAACAAACCAACAAGCCAACAAGCCAACAAGCCAACAAACCAACAAACCAACAAAGCAACAAGCTAACAAGCCAACAAACCAACAAACCAACAAGCCAACAAACCAACAAACCAACAAGCCAACAAACCAACAAACCAACAAACCAACAAACCAACTAACCAACAAGCCAACAAACCAACAAACCAACAAGCCAACAAACCAACAAACTAACAAACCAACAAACCAACAAGCCAACAAGCCAACAAACCAACAAGCCAACAAACCAACAACCCAACAAACCAACAAACCAACAA
Source organism: Atherix ibis (assembly GCA_958298945.1). NCBI lineage: Eukaryota > Metazoa > Arthropoda > Insecta > Diptera > Athericidae > Atherix > Atherix ibis. The sequence goes on along the minus strand of OY282608.1, from coordinate 89,484,658 downwards.
ACCGAGTAACCAAAATGCCAACAAACTAACAAACCAACAGGCCAACAAACCAACAAACCAACAAACCAACAAAGCAACAAGCCAACAAGCCAACAAACCAACAAACCAATAAGCCAACAAACCAACAAACCAACAAACCAACAAACCAACAAGCCAACAAACCAACAAGCCAACAAACCAACAAACCAACAAACCAAGTAACCAAAAAGCCAAAAAACTAACAAACCAACAAGCCAACAAGCCAACAAACCAACAAAACAACAAACCAACAAGCCAACAAACCAACAAACCAACAAGCCAACAAACCAACAAAACAAAAAACCAACAAACCAACAAACCAACAAGCCAACAAGCCCACAAGCCAACAAACCAACAAACCAACAAACCTACAAACCAACAAACTAAGTAACCAACAAGCCAATAAACCAACAAACCAACAAGCCAACAAGCCAACAAACCAACAAGCCAACAAGCCAAAAAACCAACAAACCAACAAACCAACACATCAACAAACCAACAAACAAATAAACCAACAAACCAACAAACCAACAAGCCAACAAACCAACAAGCCAACAAACTAACAAACCAACAAACAAACTAACCAACATACCAACAATCCAACAAGCCAACAAACCAACAAACCAACAAACTAAGTAACCAACAAGCCAAAAAACCAACAAACCAACAAGCCAAAAAGCCAACAAACCAACAAACCAACAAGCCAACAAACCAACAAACAAACAAACCAAGTAACCAAAAAGCCTACAAACTAACAAACCAACAAGCCAACAAGCCAACAAACCGACAAACCAACAAAGCAACAAGCCAACAAGCCAACAAACCAACAAACCAACAAGCCAACAAACCAAGTAACCAAAAATCCAACAAACTAACAAACCAACAAGCCAACAAACCAACAAGCCAACAAGCCAACAAACCAACAAACCAACAAACCAACAAACCAATAAACCAAAAAACCAACAAACAAACAAGCCAACAAGCCAACAAACCAACAAACCAACAAGCCAACAAGCCAACAAACCAACAAACCAACAAACCAACAAACCAACAAACCAACAAACTAACAAACCAACAAGCCAACTAACCAACAAACCAACAAGCCAACAAATCAACAAACCAACAAACCAACATGCCAACAAACCAACAAACTAAGTAACAAACAAGCCAACAAACCAACAAACTAACAAACCAACAAACGAACTAACCAACAAACCAACAAGCCAACAAGCCAACAAGCCAACAAACCAACAAACCAACAAACCAACAAACCAACAAACTAACAAACCAACAAGCCAACAAGCCAACAAACCAACAAACAAACAAGCCAACAAGCCAACAAACCAACAAACCAACAAACCAACAAGCCAACAAACCAACAAACCAACAAACCAACAAGCCAACAAACCAACAAACCAACAAACCAAGTAACCAAAAAGCCAACAAACTCACAAACCAACAAGCCAACAAGCCAACAAATCAACAAGCCAACAAACCAATAAACCAACAAAGCAACAAGCCAACAAGCCAACAAACCAACAAACCAACAAACCAAAAAGCCAACAAACCAACAAACCAACAAGCCAACAAGCCAACAAACCAACAAACCAACAAACCAAGTAACCAAAAAGCCAACAAACTAACAAACCAACAAGCCAACAAAACAACAAACCAACAAACCAACAAACCAACAAACCAACAAACCAACAAACCAACAAACCAATAAACCAAAAAACCAACAAACCAACAAACCAACAAGCCAACAATCCAACAAACCAACAAACTAACAAACCAACAAACGAACTAACCAACAAACCAACAAGCCAACAATCCAACAAACCAACAAACCAACAAACCAACAAACCAACAAGCCAACAAACCAACAAACCAACAAGCCAACAAACCAACAAACCAACATGCCAACAAACCAACAAACTAAGTAACCAACAAGCCAACAAACCAACAAACTAACAAACCAACAAACGAACTAACCAACAAACCAACAAGCCAACAAGCCAACAAACCAATAAACCAACAAACCAACAAACTAAGTAACCAGCAAGCCAACAAACCAACAAACCAACAAGCCAACAAGCCAACAAACCAACAAACCAACAAGCCAACAAACCAACAAACCAACAAACGAAAAAACCAACAAACCAACAAACCAACAAACCAACAAATCAACAAACCAACAAGCCAACAAGCCAACAAACCAACAAACCAACAAACCAACAAGCCAACAAACCAACAAGCCAACAAGCCAACAAACCAACAAACCAACAAAGCAACAAGCTAACAAGCCAACAAACCAACAAACCAACAAGCCAACAAACCAACAAACCAACAAGCCAACAAACCAACAAACCAACAAACCAACAAACCAACAAACCAACAAGCCAACAAACCAACAAACCAACAAGCCAACAAACCAACAAACTAACAAACCAACAAACCAACAAGCCAACAAGCCAACAAACCAACAAGCCAACAAACCAACAACCCAACAAACCAACAAACCAACAAACCAAGTAACCAAAAAGCCAACAAACTAACAAACCAACAGGCCAACAAGCCAACAAACGAAAAAACCAACAAACCAACAAACCAACAAACCAACAAATCAACAAACCAACAAGCCAACAAGCCAACAAACCAACAAACCAACAAAGCAACAAGCCAACAAGCCAACAAACCAACAAACCAATAAGCCAACAAACCAACAAACCAACAAGCCAACAAGCCAACAAACCAACAAACCAACAAGCCAGCAAACCAACAAACCAAAAAACTCACAAACCAACAAGCCAACAAGCCAACAAACCAACAAGCCAACAAACCAATAAACCAACAAAGCAACAACCCAACAAGTCAACAAACCAACAAACCAACAAGCCAACAAACCAACAAACCAACAAGCCAACAAGCCAACAAACCAACAAACCAACAAACCAAGTAACCAAAAAGCTAACAAACTAACAAACCAACAAGCCAACAAGCCAAAAAACCAACAAACCAACAAACCAACAAACCAACAAACTAAGTAACCAACAAGCCAACAAACCAACAAACTAACAAACCAACAAACGAACTAACCAACAAACCAACAAGCCAACAAGCCAACAAACCAACAAAACAACAAACCAACAAACCAACAAACTAAGTAACCAACAAGCCAACAAACCAACAAACCAACAAGCCAACAAGCCAACAAACCAACAAACCAACAAGCCAACAAACCAACAAACCAACAAACCAACAAACCAACAAACCAACAAACCAACAAACCAACAAGCCAACAAGCCAACAAACCAACAAACCAACAAACCAACAAGCGAACAAACCAACAAGCCAACAAACCAACAAACCAAGTAACCAAAAAGCCAACAAACTAACAAACCAACAAGCCAACAAGCCAACAAACCAACAAAGCAGCAAGCCAACAAGCCAACAAACCAACAAACCAACAAGCCAACAAACCAACAAACCAACAAGCCTACAAGCCAACAAACCAACAAACCAACAAACCAACAAGCCAACAAACCAATAAACCAAAAAACCGACAACCCAACAAACCAACAAGCCAACAAGCCAACAAACCAACAAACCAACAAGCCAACAAACCAACAAACTAAGTAACCAACAAGCCAACAAACTAACAAACCAACAAGCCACCAAGCCAACAAACCAACAAACCAACAAGCCAACAAACCAACATACTAACAAACCAAAAAACCAACAAACCAACAAACCAACAAACCAACAAACCAACAAACCAACAAACCAAGAAGCCAACAAACCAACAAACCAACAAACCAAGTAACCAAAAAGCCAACAAACTCACAAACCAACAAGCCAACAAGCCAACAAACCAACAAGCCAACAAACCAACAAACCAACAAAGCAACAAGCCAATAAGCCAACAAACCAACAAACCAAAATGCCAACAAACCAACAAACTAAGTAACCAACAAGCCAACAAACCAACAAGCCAACAAGCCAACAAACCAACAAACCATCAAACCAACAAACCAACAAACCAAGTAACCAACAACCAACAAATCATCAAACGAACAAAGCAACAAACCAACAAACCAACAAACCAACAAGCCAACAAACCAACAAACAAATAAACCAACAAACCAACAAACAAATAAACCAACAAACAAATAAACCAACAAACCAACAAACCAACAAACCAACAAACCAACAAACTAACAAACTAACAAACCAACAAGCCAACAAACCAACAAACCAACAAGCCAACAAACCAACAAACTAAGTAACCAACAAGCCAACAAACCAACAAACCAACAAGCCAACAAGCCAACAAACCAACAAACCAACAATCCAAGTAACCAACAAACCAACAAACCATCAAACGAACAAAGCAACAAACCAACAAGCCAACAAGCCAACAAACCAACAAACCAAGTAACCAAAAAGCCAACAAACTAACAAACCAACAAACCAACAAGCCAGCAAACCAACAAACCAAAAAACTCACAAACCAACAAGCCAACAAGCCAACAAACCAACAAGCCAACAAACCAATAAACCAACAAAGCAACAAGCCAACAAGCCAACAAACCAACAAACCAAAATGCCAACAAACCAACAAACTAAGTAACCAACAAGCCAACAAACCAACAAGCCAACAAGCCAACAAACCAACAAACCATCAAACCAACAAACCAACAAACCAAGTAACCAACAACCAACAAATCATCAAACGAACAAAGCAACAAACCAACAAACCAACAAACCAACAAGCCAACAAACCAACAAACAAATAAACCAACAAACCAACAAACAAATAAACCAACAAACAAATAAACCAACAAACCAACAAACCAACAAACCAACAAACCAACAAACAAACAAACTTATAAACCAACAAGCCAACAAACCAACAAACCAACAAGCCAACAAACCAACAAACTAAGTAACCAACAAGCCAACAAACCAACAAACCAACAAGCCAACAAGCCAACAAACCAACAAACCAACAATCCAAGTAACCAACAAACCAACAAACCATCAAACGAACAAAGCAACAAACCAACAAGCCAACAAGCCAACAAACCAACAAACCAAGTAACCAAAAAGCCAACAAACTAACAAACCAACAAACCAACAAGCCAACAAGCCAACAAACCAACAAACCAACAAGCCAGCAAACCAACAAACCAAAAAACTCACAAACCAACAAGCCAACAAGCCAACAAACCAACAAGCCAACAAACCAATAAACCAACAAAGCAACAAGCCAACAAGCCAACAAACCAACAAACCAACAAGCCAACAAGCCAACAAACCAACAAACCAACAAACCAAGTAACCAAAAAGCTAACAAACTAACAAACCAACAAGCCAACAAGCCAACAAACCAACAAACCAACAAGCCAACAAACCAACAAAACAACAAACCAACAAACCAACAAACTAAGTAACCAACAAGCCAACAAACCAACAAACCAACAAGCCAACAAGCCAACAAACCAACAAACCAACAAGCCAACAAACCAACAAACCCACAAACCAAAAAACCAACAAACCAACAAACCAACAAACCAACAAACCAACAAACCAACAAACCAACAAGCCAACAAGCCAACAAACCAACAAACCAAGTAACCAAAAAGCCAACAAACTAACAAACCAACAAGCCAACAAGCCAACAAACCAACAAACCAACAGCGCAGCAAGCCACCAAGCCAACAAACCAACAAACCAACAAGCCAACAAACCAACAAACCAACAAGCCTACAAGCCAACAAACCAACAAACCAACAAGCCTACAAGCCAACAAACCAACAAACCAACAAACCAACAAACCAACAAGCCAAGAAACCAACAAACCAAAAAACCGACAAACCAACAAACCAACAAGCCAACAAGCCAACAAACCAACAAACCAACAAGCCAACAAACCAACAAACCAACAAACTAAGTAACCAACAAGCCAACAAACCAACAAACCAACAAGCCACCAAGCCAACAAACCAACAAACCAACAAGCCAACAAACCAACATACTAACAAACCAAAAAACCAACAAACCAACAAACCAACAAACCAACAAACCAACAAACCAACAAACCAACAAGCCAACAAGCCAACAAGCCAACAAACCAACAAACCAAGTAACCAAAAAGCCAACAAACTAACAAACCAACAAGCCAACAAGCCAACAAACCAACAAACCAACAAAGCAGCAAGCCAACAAGCCAACAAACCACCAAACCAACAAACCAACAAACCAACAAACCAACAAACCAACAAGCCAACAAGCCAACAAACCAACAAACCAACAAACCAACAAACCAAGTAACCAAAAAGCCAACAAACTCACAAACCAACAAGCCAACAAGCCAACAAACCAACAAGCCAACAAACAAACAAACCAACAAAGCAACAAGCCAACAAGCCAACAAGCCAACAAACCAACAAGCCAACAAGCCAACAAACCAACAAACCAACAAACCAACAAATCAACAAACCAACAAACAAATAAACCAACAAACCAACAAACCAACAAGCCAACAAACCAACAAGCCAACAAACCAACAAACCAAGTAACCAAAAAGCTAACAAACTAACAAACCAACAAGCCAACAAGCCAACAAACCAACAAACCAACAAACCAACAAACTAAGTAACCAACAAGCCAACAAACCAACAAACTAACAAACCAACAAACGAACTAACCAACAAACCAACAAGCCAACAAGCCAACAAACCAACAAAACAACAAACCAACAAACCAACAAACTAAGTAACCAACAAGCCAACAAACCAACAAACCAACAAGCCAACAAGCCAACAAACCAACAAACCAACAAGCCAACAAACCAACAAACCAACAAACCAAAAAACCAACAAACCAACAAACCAACAAACCAACAAACCAACAAACCAACAAACCAACAAACCAACAAACCAACAAGCCAACAAGCCAACAAACCAACAAACCAACAAACCAACAAGCCAACAAACCAACAAGCCAACAAACCAACAAACCAAGTAACCAAAAAGCCAACAAACTAACAAACCAACAAGCCAACAAGCCAACAAACCAACAAACCAACAAAGCAGCAAGCCAACAAGCCAACAAAAAAACAAACCAACAAGCCAACAAACCAACAAACCAACAAGCCTACAAGCCAACAAACCAACAAACCAACAAACCAACAAGCCAAGAAACCAACAAACCAAAAAACCGACAAACCAACAAACCAACAAGCCAACAAGCCAACAAACCAACAAACCAACAAGCCAACAAACCAACAAACCAACAAACTAAGTAACCAACAAGCCAACAAACCAACAAACCAACAAGCCACCAAGCCAACAAACCAACAAACCAACAAGCCAACAAACCAACATACTAACAAACCAAAAAACCAACAACCCAACAAACCAACAAACCAACAAACCAACAAACCAACAAACCAACAAGCCAAAAAACCAACAAACCAACAAACCAACAAACCAAGTAACCAAAAAGCCAATAAACTCACAAACCAACAAGCCAACAAGCCAACAAACCAACAAGCCAACAAACCAACAAACCAACAAAGCAACAAGCCAACAAGCCAACAAGCCAACAAACCAACAAACCAAAATGCCAACAAACCAACAAACTAAGTAACCAACAAGCCAACAAACCAACAAACCAACAAGCCAACAAGCCAATAAACCAACAAACCATCAAACCAACAAACCAACAAACCAAGTAACCAACAACCAACAAACCATCAAACGAACAAAGCAACAAACCAACAAACCAACAAACCAACAAGCCAACAAACCAACAAACAAATAAACCAACAAACCAACAAACAAATAAACCAACAAACCAACAAACCAACAAACCAACAAACTAACAAACCAACAAGCCAACAAACCAACAAACCAACAAGCCAACAAACCAACAAACTAAGTAACCAACAAGCCAACAAACCAACAAACCAACAAGCCAACAAGCCAACAAACCAACAAGCCAACAAGCCAACAAACCAACAAACCAACAAACCAACAAACCAACAAATCAACAAACCAACAAACAAATAAACCAACAAACCAACAAACCAACAAGCCAACAAACCAACAAGCCAACAAACTAACAAACCAACAAACAAACTAACCAACAAACCAATAACCCAACAAGCCAACAAACCAACAAACCAACAAACTAAGTAACCAACAAGCCAACACACCAACAAACCAACAAGCCAAAAAGCCAACGAACCAACAAACCAACAAGCCAACAAACCAACAAACCAACAAACAAACAAACCAAGTAACCAAAAAGCCAACCAACTAACAAACCAACAAGCCAACAAGCCAACAAATCGACAAACCAACAAAGCAACAAGCCAACAAGCCAACAAACCAACAAACCAACAAGCCAACAAACCAAGTAACCAAAAATCCAACAAACTAACAAACCAACAAGCCAACAAACCAACAAGCCAACAAGCTAACAAACCAACAAACCAACAAACCAACAAACCAAAAAACCAAAAAACCAACAAACAAACAAGCCAACAAGCCAACAAACCAACAAACTAACAAACCAACAAGCGAACTAACCAACAAACCAACAAGCCAACAAGCCAACAAACCAACAAACCAACAAACCAACAAACCAACAAACCAACAAACTAACAAACCAACAAGCCACCAAACTTACAAACCAACAAGCCAACAAATCAACAAACCAACAAACCAACATGCCAACAAACCAACAAACTAAGTAACCAACAAGCCAACAAACCAACAAACTAACAAACCAACAAACGAACTAACCAACAAACCAACAAGCCAACAAGCCAACAAGCCAACAAACCAACAAACCAACAAACCAACAAACCAACAAACTAACAAACCAACAAGCCAACAAGCCAACAAACCAACAAACCAACAAACAAACAAGCCAACAAGCCAACAAACCAACAAACCAACAAACCAACAAGCCAACAAACCAACAAACCAACAAACCAACAAGCCAACAAACCAACAAACCAAGTAACCAAAAAGCCAACAAACTCACAAACCAACAAGCCAATAAGCCAACAAATCAACAAGCCAACAAACCAATAAACCAACAAAGCAACAAGCCAACAAGCCAAGAAACCAACAAACCACCAAATCAAAAAGCCAACAAACCAACAAACCAACAAGCCAACAAGCCAACAAACCAACAAACCAAGTAACCAAAAAGCCAACAAACTAACAAACCAACAAGCCAACAAGACAACAAACCATCAAACCAACAAACCAACAAACCAACAAACCAACAAACCAATAAACCAAAAAACCAACAAACTAACAAACCAACAAACGAACTAACCAACAAACCAACAATCCAACAAGCCAACAAACCAACAAACCAACAAACCAACAAACCAACAAGCCAACAAACCAACAAACCAACAAGCCAACAAACCAACAAACCAACACACCAACATGCCAACAAACTAACAAACTAAGTAACCAACAAGCCAACAAACCAACAAACTAACAAACCATCAAACCAACAAACCAACAAACCAACAAACCAACAAACCAATAAACCAAAAAACCAACAAACTAACAAACCAACAAACGAACTAACCAACAAACCAACAAACCAACAAGCCTACAAGCCAACAAACCAACAAACCAACAAACCAACAAGCCAAGAAACCAACAAACCAAAAAACCGACAAACCAACAAACCAACAAGCCAACAAGCCAACAAACCAACAAACCAACAAGCCAACAAACCAACAAACCAACAAACTAAGTAACCAACAAGCCAACAAACCAACAAACCAACAAGCCACCAAGCCAACAAACCAACAAACCAACAAGCCAACAAACCAACATACTAACAAACCAAAAAACCAACAACCCAACAAACCAACAAACCAACAAACCAACAAACCAACAAACCAACAAGCCAAAAAACCAACAAACCAACAAACCAACAAACCAAGTAACCAAAAAGCCAATAAACTCACAAACCAACAAGCCAACAAGCCAACAAACCAACAAGCCAACAAACCAACAAACCAACAAAGCAACAAGCCAACAAGCCAACAAGCCAACAAACCAACAAACCAAAATGCCAACAAACCAACAAACTAAGTAACCAACAAGCCAACAAACCAACAAACCAACAAGCCAACAAGCCAATAAACCAACAAACCATCAAACCAACAAACCAACAAACCAAGTAACCAACAACCAACAAACCATCAAACGAACAAAGCAACAAACCAACAAACCAACAAACCAACAAGCCAACAAACCAACAAACAAATAAACCAACAAACCAACAAACAAATAAACCAACAAACCAACAAACCAACAAACCAACAAACTAACAAACCAACAAGCCAACAAACCAACAAACCAACAAGCCAACAAACCAACAAACTAAGTAACCAACAAGCCAACAAACCAACAAACCAACAAGCCAACAAGCCAACAAACCAACAAGCCAACAAGCCAACAAACCAACAAACCAACAAACCAACAAATCAACAAACCAACAAACAAATAAACCAACAAACCAACAAACCAACAAGCCAACAAACCAACAAGCCAACAAACTAACAAACCAACAAACAAACTAACCAACAAACCAATAATCCAACAAGCCAACAAACCAACAAACCAACAAACTAAGTAACCAACAAGCCAACAAACCAACAAACCAACAAGCCAAAAAGCCAACGAACCAACAAACCAACAAGCCAACAAACCAACAAACCAACAAACAAACAAACCAAGTAACCAAAAAGCCAACCAACTAACAAACCAACAAGCCAACAAGCCAACAAATCGACAAACCAACAAAGCAACAAGCCAACAAGCCAACAAACCAACAAACCAACAAGCCAACAAACCAAGTAACCAAAAATCCAACAAACTAACAAACCAACAAGCCAACAAACCAACAAGCCAACAAGCTAACAAACCAACAAACCAACAAACCAACAAACCAAAAAACCAAAAAACCAACAAACAAACAAGCCAACAAGCCAACAAACCAACAAACTAACAAACCAACAAGCGAACTAACCAACAAACCAACAAGCCAACAAGCCAACAAACCAACAAACCAACAAACCAACAAACCAACAAACCAACAAACTAACAAACCAACAAGCCACCAAACTTACAAACCAACAAGCCAACAAATCAACAAACCAACAAACCAACATGCCAACAAACCAACAAACTAAGTAACCAACAAGCCAACAAACCAACAAACTAACAAACCAACAAACGAACTAACCAACAAACCAACAAGCCAACAAGCCAACAAGCCAACAAACCAACAAACCAACAAACCAACAAACCAACAAACTAACAAACCAACAAGCCAACAAGCCAACAAACCAACAAACCAACAAACAAACAAGCCAACAAGCCAACAAACCAACAAACCAACAAACCAACAAGCCAACAAACCAACAAACCAACAAACCAACAAGCCAACAAACCAACAAACCAAGTAACCAAAAAGCCAACAAACTCACAAACCAACAAGCCAATAAGCCAACAAATCAACAAGCCAACAAACCAATAAACCAACAAAGCAACAAGCCAACAAGCCAAGAAACCAACAAACCACCAAATCAAAAAGCCAACAAACCAACAAACCAACAAGCCAACAAGCCAACAAACCAACAAACCAAGTAACCAAAAAGCCAACAAACTAACAAACCAACAAGCCAACAAGACAACAAACCATCAAACCAACAAACCAACAAACCAACAAACCAACAAACCAATAAACCAAAAAACCAACAAACTAACAAACCAACAAACGAACTAACCAACAAACCAACAATCCAACAAGCCAACAAACCAACAAACCAACAAACCAACAAACCAACAAGCCAACAAACCAACAAACCAACAAGCCAACAAACCAACAAACCAACACACCAACATGCCAACAAACTAACAAACTAAGTAACCAACAAGCCAACAAACCAACAAACTAACAAACCAACAAACGAACTAACCAACAAACCAACAAGCGAACAAGCCAACAAACCAATAAACCAACAAACCAACAAACTAAGTAACCAACAAGCCAACAAACCAACAAACCAACAAGCCAACAAGCCAACAAACCAACAAACCAACAAGCCAACAAACCAACAAACCAACAAACCAAAGAACCAACAAACAAACAAACCAACAAATCAACAAACCAACAAGCCAACAAGCCAACAAACCAACAAACCAACAAACCAACAAGCCAACAAACCAACAAGCCAACAAGCCAACAAACCAACAAACCAACAAAGCAACAAGCTAACAAGCCAACAAACCAACACACCAACAAACCAACAAACCAACAAACCAACAAACAAATAAACCAACAAAGCAACAAGCCAAAAAGCCAAGAAACCAACAAACCACCAAACCAAAAAGCCAACAAACCAACAAACCAACAAGCCAACAAGCCAACAAACCAACAAACCAAGTAACCAAAAAGCCAACAAACTAACAAACCAACAAGCCAACAAGACAACAAACCAACAAACCAACAAACCAACAAACCAACAAACCAACAAACCAATAAACCAAAAAACCAACAAACTAACAAACCAACAAACGAACTAACCAACAAACCAACAAGCCAACTAGCCAACAAACCAACAAACCAACAAACCAACAAACCAACAAGCCAACAAACCAACAAACCAACAAGCCAACAAACCAACAAACCAACAAACCAACATGCCAACAACCCAACAAACTAAGTAACCAACAAGCCAACAAACCAACAAACTAACAAACCAACAAACGAACTAACCAACAAACCAACAAGCCAACAAACCAACAAACCAACAAGCCAACAAGCCAACAAACCAACAAACCAACAAACCAACAAATCAACAAACCAACAAACAAATAAACCAACAAACCAACAAACCAACAAGCCAACAAACCAACAAGCCAACAAACTAACAAACCAACAATTAAACTAACCAACAAACCAACAATCCAACAAGCCAACAAACCAACAAACCAACAAACCAACAAACTAAGTAACCAACGAGCCAACAAACCAACAAACCAACAAGCCAAAAAGCCAACAAACCAACAAACCAACAAGCCAACAAACCAACAAGCCAACAAACAAACAAACCAAGTAACCAAAAAGCCAACCAACTAACAAACCAACAAGCCAACAAGCCAACAAATCGACAAACCAACAAAGCAACAAGCCAACAAGCCAACAAACCAACAAACCAACAAGCCAACAAACCAAGTAACCAAAAATCCAACAAACTAACAAACCAACAAGCCAACAAACCAACAAGCCAACAAGCCAACAAACCAACAAACCAACAAACCAACAAACCAATAAACCAAAAAACCAACAAACAAACAAGCCAACAAGCCAACAAACCAACAAACTAACAAACCAACAAGCGAACTAACCAACAAACCAACAAGCCAACAAGCCAACAAACCAACAAACCAACAAACTAACAAACCAACAAGCCAACAAACCAACAAACCAACAAGCCAACAAATCAACAAACCAACAAACCAACATGCCAACAAACCAACAAACTAAGTAACCAACAAGCCAACAAACCAACAAACTAACAAACCAACAAACGAACTAACCAACAAACCAACAAGCCAACAAGCCAACAAGCCAACAAACCAACAAACCAACAAACCAACAAACCAACAAACCAACAAACTAACAAACCAACAAGCCAACAAGCCAACAAACCAACAAACCAACAAACAAACAAGCCAACAAGCCAACAAACCAACAAACCAACAAACCAACAAGCCAACAAACCAACAAACCAACAAACCAACAAACCAACAAGCCAACAAACCAACAAACCAACAAACCAAGTATCCAAAAAGTCAACAAACTCACAAACCAACAAGCCAACAAGCCAACAAATCAACAAGCCAACAAACCAATAAACCAACAAAGCAACAAGCCAACAAGCCAAGAAACCAACAAACCACCAAACCAAAAAGCCAACAAACCAACAAACCAACAAGCCAACAAGCCAACAAACCAACAAACCAAGTAACCAAAAAGCCAACAAACTAACAAACCAACAAGCCAACAAGACAACAAACCAACAAACCAACAAACCAACAATCCAACAAACCAACAAACCAATAAACCAAAAAACCAACAAACTAACAAACCAACAAACGAACTAACCAACAAACCAACAAGCCAACAAGCCAACAAACCAACAAACCAACAAACCAACAAACCAACAAGCCAACAAACCAACAAACCAACAAGCCAACAAACCAACAAACCAACAAACCAACATGCCAACAAACCAACAAACTAAGTAACCAACAAGCCAACAAACCAACAAACTAACAAACCAACAAACGAACTAACCAACAAACCAACAAGCCAACAAGCCAACAAACCAATAAACCACCAAACCAACAAACTAAGTAACCAACAAGCCAACACACCAACAAACCAACAAGCCAACAAGCCAACAAACCAACAAACCAACAAGCCAACAAACCAACAAACCAAAGAACCAACAAACCAACAAACCAACAAATCAACAAACCAACAAGCCAACAAGCCAACAAACCAACAAACCAACAAACCAACAAGCCAACAAACCAACAAGCCAACAAGCCAACAAACCAACAAACCAACAAAGCAACAAGCTAACAAGCCAACAAACCAACACACCAACAAGCCAACAAACCAACAAACCAACAAGCCAACAAACCAACAAACCAACAAACCAACAAACCAACAAACCAACAAGCCAACAAACCAACAAACCAACAAGCCAACAAACCAACAAACTAACAAACCAACAAACCAACAAGCCAACAAGCCAACAAACCAACAAGCCAACAAACCAACAACCCAACAAACCAACAAACCAACAAACCAAGTAACCAAAAAGCCAACAAACTAACAAACCAACAAGCCAACAAACCAACAAACCAACAAACCAACAAAGCAACAAGCCAACAAGCCAACAAACCAACAAACCAATAAGCCAACAAACCAACAAACCAACAAGCCAACAAGCCAACAAACCAACAAACCAACAAGCCAGCAAACCCACAAACCAAAAAACTCACAAACCAACAAGCCAACAAGCCAACAAACCAACAAGCCAACAAACCAATAAACCAACAAAGCAACAAGCCAACAAGCCAACAAACCAACAAACCAACAAGCCAACAAACCAACAAACCAACAAGCCAACAAGCTAACAAACCAACAAACCAACAAACCAAGTAACCAAAAAGCTAACAAACCAACAAACCAACAAACCAACAAGCCAACAAACCATTAAGCCAACAAACCAACAAACCAAGTAACCAAAAAGCCAACAAACTAACAAACCAACAAGCCAACAAGCCAACAAACCAACAAACCAACAAAGCAGCAAGCCAACAAGCCAACAAACCAACAAACCAACAAGCCAACAAACCAACAAACCAACAAGCCTACAAGCCAACAAACCAACAAACCAACAAACCAACAAGCCAAGAAACCAACAAACGAAAAAACCGACAAACCAACAAACCAACAAACTAACAAACCAACAAGCCAACAAACCAACAAACCAACAAGCCAACAAATCAACAAACCAACAAACCAACATGCCAACAAACCAACAAACTAAGTAACCAACAAGCCAACAAACCAACAAACTAACAAACCAACAAACGAACTAACCAACAAACCAACAAGCCAACAAGCCAACAAGCCAACAAACCAACAAACCAACAAACCAACAAACCAACAAACTAACAAACCAACAAGCCAACAAGCCAACAAACCAACAAACCAACAAACAAACAAGCCAACAAGCCAACAAACCAACAAACCAACAAACCAACAAGCCAACAAACCAACAAACCAACAAACCAACAAGCCAACAAACCAACAAACCAACAAACCAAGTAACCAAAAAGCCAACAAACTCACAAACCAACAAGCCAACAAGCCAACAAATCAACAAGCCAACAAACCAATAAACCAACAAAGCAACAAGCCAACAAGCCAAGAAACCAACAAACCACCAAACCAAAAAGCCAACAAACCAACAAACCAACAAGCCAACAAGCCAACTAACCAACAAACCAACAAACCAAGTAACCAAAAAGCCAACAAACTAACAAACCAACAAGCCAACAAGACAACAAACCAACAAACCAACAAACCAACAAACCAACAAACCAATAAACCAAAAAACCAACAAACCAACAAACCAACAAGCCAACAATCCAACAAACCAACAAACTAACAAACCAACAAACGAACTAACCAACAAACCAACAAGCCAACAAGCCAACAAACCAACAAACCAACAAACCAACAAACCAACAAGCCAACAAACCAACAAACCAACAAGCCAACAAACCAACAAACCAACAAACCAACATGCCAGCAAACCAACAAACTAAGTAACCAACAAGCCAACAAACCAACAAACTAACAAACCAACAAACGAACTAACCAACAAACCAACAAGCCAACAAGCCAACAAACCAATAAACCAACAAACCAACAAACTAAGTAACCAACAAGCCAACAAACCAACAAACCAACAAGCCAACAAGCCAACAAACCAACAAACCAACAAGCCAACAAACCAACAAACCAACAAACCAAAGAACCAACAAACCAACAAACCAACAAATCAACAAATCAACAAGCCAACAAGCCAATAAACCAACAAACCAACAAACCAATAAGCCAACAAACCAACAAGCCAACAAGCCAACAAACCAACAAAGCATCAAGCTAACAAGCCAACAAACCAACACACCAACAAGCCAACAAACCAACAAACCAACAAGCCAACAAGCCAACAAACCAACAAACCAACAAACCAACAAACCAACAAGCCAACAAACCAACAAACCAACAAGCCAACAAACCAACAAACTAACAAACCAACAAACCAACAAGCCAACAAGCCAACAAACCAACAAGCCAACAAACCAACAAACCAACAAACCAACAAGCCAACAATCCAACAAACCAACAAACTAACAAACCAACAAACGAACTAACCAACAAACCAACAAGCCAACAAGCCAACAAACCAACAAACCAACAAACCAACAAACCAACAAGCCAACAAACCAACAAACCAACAAGCCAACAAACCAACAAACCAACAAACCAACAAACCAACAAGCCAACAAACCAACAAACCAACAAGCCAACAAACCAACAAACCAACAAACCAACATGCCAACAAACCAACAAACTAAGTAACCAACAAGCCAACAAACCAACAAACTAACAAACCAACAAACGAACTAACCAACAAACCAACAAGCCAACAAGCCAACAAACCAATAAACCAACAAACCAACAAACTAAGTAACCAACAAGCCAACAAACCAACAAACCAACAAGCCAACAAGCCAACAAGCCAACAAACCAACAAACCAACAAGCCAACAAACCAACAAACCAACAAACCAAAGAACCAACAAACCAACAAACCAACAAATCAACAAACCAACAAGCCAACAAGCCAACAAACCAACAAACCAATAAACCAACAAAGCAACAAACCAACAAACCAATAAACCAAAAAACCAACAAAGCAACAAGCCAACAAGCCAAGAAACCAACAAACCACCAAACCAAAAAGCCAACAAACCAACAAACCAACAAGCCAACAAGCCAACAAACCAACAAACCAAGTAACCAAAAAGCCAACAAACTAACAAACCAACAAGCCAACAAGACAACAAACCAACAAACCAACAAACCAACAAACCAACAAACCAACAAACCAACAAACCAATAAACCAAAAAACCAACAAACTAACAAACCAACAAACGAACTAACCAACAAACCAACAATCCAACAAGCCAACAAACCAACAAACCAACAAACCAACAAACCAACAAGCCAACAAACCAACAAACCAACAAGCCAACAAACCAACAAACCAACAAACCAACATGCCAACAAACCAACAAACTAAGTAACCAACAAGCCAACAAACCAACAAACTAACAAACCAACAAACGAACTAACCAACAAACCAACAAGCCAACAAGCCAACAAACCAATAAACCAACAAACCAACAAACTAAGTAACCAACAAGCCAACAAACCAACAAACCAACAAGACAACAAGCCAACAAACCAACAAACCAACAAGCCAACAAACCAACAAACCAACAAACCAAAGAACCAACAAACCAACAAACCAACAAATCAACAAACCAATAAGCCAACAAGCCAACAAACCAACAAACCAACAAACCAACAAGCCAACAAACCAACAAGCCAACAAGCCAACAAACCAACAAACCAACAAAGCAACAAGCTAACAAGCCAACAAACCAACACACCAACAAGCCAACAAACCAACAAACCAACAAACCAATAAACCAAAAAAGCAACAAGCCAAAAAGCCAAGAAACCAACAAACCACCAAACCAAAAAGCCAACAAACCAACAAACCAACAAGCCAACAAGCCAACAAACCAACAAACCAAGTAACCAAAAAGCCAACAAACTAACAAACCAACAAGCCAACAAGACAACAAACCAACAAACCAACAAACCAACAAACCAACAAACCAACAAACCAATAAACCAAAAAACCAACAAACTAACAAACCAACAAACGAACTAACCAACAAACCAACAAGCCAACAAGCCAACAAACCAACAAACCAACAAACCAACAAACCAACAAGCCAACAAACCAACAAACCAACAAGCCAACAAACCAACAAACCAACAAACCAACATGCCAACAAACCAACAAACTAAGTAACCAACAAGCCAACAAACCAACAAACTAACAAACCAACAAACGAACTAACCAACAAACCAACAAGCCAACAAGCCAACAAACCAACAAGCCAACAAGCCAACAAACCAACAAACCAACAAACCAACAAATCAACAAACCAACAAACAAATAAACCAACAAACCAACAAACCAACAAGCCAACAAACCAACAAGCCAACAAACTAACAAACCAACAAACAAACTAACCAACAAACCAACAATCCAACAAGCCAACAAACCAACAAACCAACAAACTAAGTAACCAACAAGCCAACAAACCAACAAACCAACAAGCCAAAAAGCCAACAAACCAACAAACCAACAAGCCAACAAACCAACAAACCAACAAACAAACAAACCAAGTAACCAAAAAGCCAACCAACTAACAAACCAACAAGCCAACAAGCCAACAAAGCGACAAACCAACAAAGCAACAAGCCAACAAGCCAACAAACCAACAAACCAACAAGCCAACAAACCAAGTAACCAAAAATCCAACAAACTAACAAACCAAAAAGCCAACAAACCAACAAGCCAACAAGCCAACAAACCAACAAACCAACAAACCAACAAACCAATAAACCAAAAAACCAACAAACAAACAAGCCAACAAGCCAACAAACCAACAAACTAACAAACCAACAAGCGAACTAACCAACAAACCAACAAGCCAACAAGCCAACAAAGCAACAAACCAACAAACCAACAAACCAACAAACCAACAAACCAACAAACTAACAAACCAACAAGCCAACAAACCAACAAACCAACAAGCCAACAAATCAACAAACCAACAAACCAACATGCCAACAAACCAACAAACTAAGTAACCAACAAGCCAACAAACCAACAAACTAACAAACCAACAAACGAACTAACCAACAAACCAACAAGCCAACAAGCCAACAAGCCAACAAACCAACAAACCAACAAACCAACAAACCAACAAACTAACAAACCAACAAGCCAACAAGCCAACAAACCAACAAACCAACAAACAAACAAGCCAACAAGCCAACAAACCAACAAACCAACAAACCAACAAGCCAACAAACCAACAAACCAACAAACCAACAAACCAACAAGCCAACAAACCAACAAACCAACAAACCAAGTAACCAAAAAGCCAACAAACTCACAAACCAACAAGCCAACAAGCCAACAAATCAACAAGCCAACAAACCAATAAACCAACAAAGCAACAAGCCAACAAGCCAAGAAACCAACAAACCACCAAATCAAAAAGCCAACAAACCAACAAACCAACAAGCCAACAAGCCAACAAACCAACAAACCAAGTAACCAAAAAGCCAACAAACTAACAAACCAACAAGCCAACAAGACAACAAACCAACAAACCAACAAACCTACAAACCAACAAACCAACAAACCAATAAACCAAAAAACCAACAAACTAACAAACCAACAAACGAACTAACCAACAAACCAACAAGCCAACAAGCCAACAAACCAACAAACCAACAAACCAACAAACCAACAAGCCAACAAACCAACAAACCAACAAGCCAACAAACCAACAAACCAACAAACCAACATGCCAACAAACCAACAAACTAAGTAACCAACAAGCCAACAAACCAACAAACTAACAAACCAACAAACGAACTAACCAACAAACCAACAAGCCAACAAGCCAACAAACCAATAAACCAACAAACTAAGTAACCAACAAGCCAACAAACCAACAAACCAACAAGCCAACAAGCCAACAAACCAACAAACCAACAAGCCAACAAACCAACAAACCAACAAACCAAAGAACCAACAAACCAACAAACCAACAAATCAACAAACCAACAAGCCAACAAGCCAACAAACCAACAAACCAACAAACCAACAAGCCAACAAACCAACAAGCCAACAAGCCAACAAACCAACAAACCAACAAAGCAACAAGCTAACAAGCCAACAAACCAACACACCAACAAGCCAACAAACCAACAAACCAACAAGCCAACAAACCAACAAACCAACAAACCAACAAACCAACAAACCAACAAGCCAACAAACCAACAAACCAACAAGCCAACAAACCAACAAACTAACAAACCAACAAACCAACAAGCCAACAAGCCAACAAACCAACAAGCCAACAAACCAACAACCCAACAAAGCAACAAACCAACAAACCAAGTAACCAAAAAGCCAACAAACTAACAAACCAACAAGCCAACAAACCAACAAACCAACAAACCAACAAAGCAACAAGCCAACAAGCCAACAAACCAACAAACCAATAAGCCAACAAACCAACAAACCAACAAGCCAACAAGCCAACAAGCCAACAAACCAACAAACCAACAAGCCAGCAAACCAACAAACCAAAAAAATCACAAACCAACAAGCCAACAAGCCAACAAACCAACAAGCCAACAAACCAATAAACCAACAAAGCAACAAGCCAACAAGCCAACAAACCAACAAACCAACAAGCCAACAAACCAACAAACCAACAAGCCAACAAGCTAACAAACCAACAAACCAACAAACCAAGTAACCAAAAAGCTAACAAACCAACAAACCAACAAACCAACAAGCCAACAAACCAACAAGCCAACAAACCAACAAACCAAGTAACCAAAAAGCCAACAAACTAACAAACCAACAAGCCAACAAGCCAACAAACCAACAAACCAACAAAGCAGCAAGCCAACAAGCCAACAAACCAACAAACCAACAAGCCAACAAACTAACAAACCAACAAGCCTATAAGCCAACAAACCAACAAACCAACAAACCAACAAGCCAAGAAACCAACAAACCAAAAAACCGACAAACCAACAAACCAACAAACTAACAAACCAACAAGCCAACAAACCAACAAACCAACAAGCCAACAAATCAACAAACCAACAAACCAACATGCCAACAAACCAACAAACTAAGTAACCAACAAGCCAACAAACCAACAAACTAACAAACCAACAAACGAACTAACCAACAAACCAACAAGCCAACAAGCCAACAAGCCAACAAACCAACAAACCAACAAACCAACAAACCAACAAACTAACAAACCAACAAGCCAACAAGCCAACAAACCAACAAACAAACAAGCCAACAAGCCAACAAACCAACAAACCAACAAACCAACAAGCCAACAAACCAACAAACCAACAAACCAACAAGCCAACAAACCAACAAACCAACAAACCAAGTAACCAAAAAGCCAACAAACTCACAAACCAACAAGCCAACAAGCCAACAAATCAACAAGCCAACAAACCAATAAACCAACAAATCAACAAGCCAACAAGCCAAGAAACCAACAAACCACCAAACCAAAAAGCCAACAAACCAACAAACCAACAAGCCAACAAGCCAACAAACCAACAAACCAACAAACCAAGTAACCAAAAAGCCAACAAACTAACAAACCAACAAGCCAACAAGACAACAAACCAACAAACCAACAAACCAACAAACCAACAAACCAATAAACCAAAAAACCAACAAACCAACAAACCAACAAGCCAACAATTCAACAAACCAACAAACTAACAAACCAACAAACTAACTAACCAACAAACCAACAAGCCAACAAGCCAACAAACCAACAAACCAACAAACCAACAAACCAACAAGCCAACAAACCAACAAACCAACAAGCCAACAAACCAACAAACCAACAAACCAACATGCCAACAAACCAACAAACTAAGTAACCAACAAGCCAACAAACCAACAAACTAACAAACCAACAAACGAACTAACCAACAAACCAACAAGCCAACAAGCCAACAAACCAATAAACCAACAAACCAACAAACTAAGTAACCAACAAGCCAACAAACCAACAAACCAACAAGCCAACAAGCCAACAAACCAACAAACCAACAAGCCAACAAACCAACAAACCAACAAACCAAAGAACCAACAAACCAACAAACCAACAAATCAACAAACCAACAAGCCAACAAGCCAATAAACCAACAAACCAACAAACCAATAAGCCAACAAACCAACAAGCCAACAAGCCAACAAACCAACAAACCAACAAAGCAACAAACCAACAAGCCAACAAACCAACAAACCAACAAACCAACAAACCAACAAACCAACAAGCCAACAAACCAACAAACCAACAAGCCAACAAACCAACAAACTAACAAACCAACAAACCAACAAGCCAACAACCCAACAAACCAACAAGCCAACAAACCAACAAACCAACAAACCAACAAGCCAACAATCCAACAAACCAACAAACTAACAAACCAACAAACGAACTAACCAACAAACCAACAAGCCAACAAGCCAACAAACCAACAAACCAACAAACCAACAAACCAACAAGCCAACAAACCAACAAACCAACAAGCCAACAAACCAACAAACCAACAAACCAACATGCCAACAAACCAACAAACTAAGTAACCAACAAGCCAACAAACCAACAAACTAACAAACCAACAAACGAACTAACCAACAAACCAACAAGCCAACAAGCCAACAAACCAATAAACCAACAAACCAACAAACTAAGTAACCAACAAGCCAACAAACCAACAAACCAACAAGCCAACAAGCCAACAAACCAACAAACCAACAAGCCAACAAACCAACAAACCAACAAACCAAAGAACCAACAAACCAACAAACCAACAAATCAACAAACCAACAAGCCAACAAGCCAACAAACCAACAAACCAACAAACCAACAAGCCAACAAACCAACAAGCCAACAAGCCAACAAACCAACAAACCAACAAAGCAACAAGCTAACAAGCCAACAACCCAACACACCAACAAGCCAACAAACCAACAAACCAACAAGCCAACAAGCCAACAAACCAACAAACCAACAAACCAACAAAGCAACAAGCCAACAAGCCAACAAACCAACAAACCAATAAGCCAACAAACCAACAAACCAACAAGCCAACAAGCCAACAAACCAACAAACCAACAAGCCAGCAAACCAACAAACCAAAAAACTCACAAACCAACAAGCCAACAAACCAACAAACCAACAAGCCAACAAACCAACAAACCAACAAACTAAGTAACCAACAAGCCAACAAACCAACAAACCAACAAGCCAACAAACCAACAAACCAACAAACCAACAAACCAACAAGCCAACAAACCAACAAACCAACAAACCAAGAAACCAAAAAGCTAACAAACCAACAAACCATCAAACCAGAAAGCCAACAAACCAACAAGCCAACAAACCAACAAACCAAGTGACCAAAAAGCCAACAAACTAACAAACCAACAAGCCAACAAGCCAACAAACCAACAAACCAACAAAGCAGCAAGCCAACAAGCCAACAAACCAACAAACCAACAAGCCAACAAACCAACAAACCAACAAGCCTACAAGCCAACAAACCAACAAACCAACAAACCAACAAGCCAAGAAACCAACAAACCAAAAAACCGACAAACCAACAAACCAACAAGCCAACAAGCCAACAAACCAACAAACCAACAAGCCAACAAACCAACAAACCAACAAACTAAGTAACCAACAAGCCAAGAAACCAACAAACCAACAAGCCACCAAGCCAACAAACCAACAAACCAACAAGCCAACAAACCAACATACTAACAAACCAAAAAACCAACAAACCAACAAACCAACAAACCAACAAACCAACAAACCAACAAACCAACAAGCCAACAAACCAACAAACCAACAAACCAACAAACCAAGTAACCAAAAAGCCAACAAACTCACAAACCAACAAGCCAACAAGCCAACAAACCAACAAGCCAACAAACCAACAAACCAACAAAGCAACAAGCCAACAAGCCAACAAGCCAACAAACCAACAAACCAAAATGCCAATAAACCAACAAACTAAGTAACCAACAAGCCAACAAACCAACAAACCAACAAACCATCAAACCAACAAACTAACAAACCAAGTAACCAACAACCAACAAACCATCAAACGAACAAAGCAACAAACCAACAAACCAACAAACCAACAAGCCAACAAACCAACAAACCAACAAACAAATAAACCAACAAACCAACAAACCAACAAACCAACAAACCAATAAACTAACAAACCAACAAGCCAACAAACCAACAAACCAACAAGCCAACAAACCAACAAACTAAGTAACCAACAAGCCAACAAACCAACAAACCAACAAGCCAACAAGCCAACAAACTAACAAGCCAACAAGCCAACAAACCAACAAACCAACAAATCAACAAACCAACAAACAAATAAACCAACAAACCAACAAACCAACAAGCCAACAAACCAACAAGCCAACAAACTAACAAACCAACAAACAAACTAACCAACAAACCAACAATCCAACAAGCCAACAAACCAACAAACCAACAAACCAACAAACTAAGTAACCAACAAGCCAACAAACCAACAAACCAACAAGCCAAAAAGCCAACAAACCAACAAACCAACAAGCCAACAAACCAACAAACCAACAAACAAACAAACCAAGTAACCAAAAAGCCAACCAACTAACAAACCAACAAGCCAACAAGCCAACAAATCGACAAACCAACAAAGCAACAAGCCAACAAGCCAACAAACCAATAAACCAACAAGCCAACAAACCAAGTAACCAAAAATCCAACAAACTAACAAACCAACAAGCCAACAAACCAACAAGCCAACAAGCCAACAAACCAACAAACCAACAAACCAACAAACTAATATACCAAAAAACCGACAAACAAACAAGCCAACAAGCCAACAAACCAACAAACTAACAAACCAACAAGCGAACTAACCAACAAACCAACAAGCCAACAAGCCAACAAACCAACAAACCAACAAACCAACAAACCAACAAACTAACAAACCAACAAGCCAACAAACCAACAAACCAACAAGCCAACAAATCAATAAACCAACAAACCAACATGCCAACAAACCAACAAACTAAGTAACCAACAAGCCAACAAACCAACAAACTAACAAACCAACAAACGAACTAACCAACAAACCAACAAGCCAACAAGCCAACAAGCCAACAAACCAACAAACCAACAAACCAACAAGCCAACAAACTAACAAACCAACAAGCCAACAAGCGAACAAACCAACAAACCAACAAACCAACAAGCCAACAAACCAACAAACCAACAAACCAACAAACCAACAAGCCAACAAAGCAACAAACCAACAAACCAAGTAACCAAAAAGCCAACAAACCAACAAACCAACAAGCCAACAAACCAACAAACCAACAAACCAACAAACCAACAAGCCAACAAGCCAACAAGCCAACAAACCAACAAACCAACAAACCAACAAACCAACAAACTAACAAACCAACAAGCCAACAAGCCAACAAACCAACAAACCAACAAACCAACAAGCCAACAAACCAACAAACCAACAAACCAACAAACCAACAAGCCAACAAACCAACAAGCCAACAAATCAACAAACCAACAAACCAACATGCCAACAAACCAACAAACTAAGTAACCAACAAGCCAACAAACCAACAAACTAACAAACCAACAAACGAACTAACCAACAAACCAACAAGCCAACAAGCCAACAAGCCAACAAACCAACAAACCAACAAACCAACAAACCAACAAACTAACAAACAAACAAGCCAATAAGCCAACAAACCAACAAACCAACAAACCAACAAGCCAACAAACCAACAAACCAACAAACCAACAAACCAACAAGCCAACAAACCAACAAACCAACAAACCAAGTAACCAAAAAGCCAACAAACTCACAAACCAACAAGCCAATAAGCCAACAAATAAACAAGCCAACAAACCAATAAACCAACAAAGCAACAAGCCAACAAGTCAAGAAACCAACAAACCAACAAACCAAAAAACCAACAAACCAACAAACCAACAAGCCAACAAGCCAACAAACCAACAAACCAACAAACCAAGTAACCAAAAATCCAACAAACTAACAAACCAACAAGCCAACAAGACAACAAACCAACAAACCAACAAACCAACAAACCAATAAACCAATAAACCAAAAAACCAACAAACCAACAAACCAACAAGCCAACAATCCAACAAACCAACCAACTAACAAACCAACAAACGAACTAACCAACAAACCAACAAGCCAACAAGCCAACAAACCAACAAACCAACAAACCAACAAACCAACAAGCCAACAAACCAACAAACCAACATGCCAACAAACCAACAAACTAAGTAACCAACAAGCCAACAAACCAACAAACTAACAAACCAACAAACGAACTAACCAACAAACCAACAAGCCAACAAGCCAACAAACCAATAAACCAACAAACCAACAAACTAAGTAACCAACAAGCCAACAAACCAACAAACCAACAAGCCAACAAGCCAACAAACCAACAAACCAACAAGCCAACAAACCAACAAACCAACAAACCAAAGAACCAACGAACCAACAAACCAACAAATCAACAAACCAACAAGCCAACAAGCCAACAAACCAACAAACCAACAAACCAACAAGCCAACAAACCAACAAGCCAACAAGCCAACAAACCAACAAACCAACAAAGCAACAAGCCAACAAACCAACAACCCAACAAACCAACAAACCAACAAACCAAGTAACCAAAAAGCCAACAAACTAACAAACCAACAAGCCAACAAACCAACAAACCAACAAACCAACAAAGCAACAAGCCAACAAGCCAACAAACCAACAAACCAATAAGCCAACAAACCAACAAACCAACAAGCCAACAAGCCAACAAACCAACAAACCAACAAGCCAGCAAACCAACAGACCAAAAAACTCACAAACCAACAAGCCAACAACCCAACAAACCAACAAGCCGACAAACCAATAAACCAACAAAGCAACAAGCCAACAAGCTAACAAACCAACAAACCAACAAGCCAACAAACCAACAAACCAACAAGCCAACAAGCCAACAAACCAACAAACCAACAAACTAAGTAACCAAAAAGCTAACAAACTAACAAACCAACAAGCCAACAAGCCAACAAACCAACAAACCAACAAACCAACAAACTAAGTAACCAACAAGCCAACAAACCAACAAACTAACAAACCAACAAACGAACTAACCAACAAACCAACAAGCCAACAAGCCAACAAACCAACAAAACAACAAACCAACAAACCAACAAACTAAGTAACCAACAAGCCAACCAACCAACAAACCAACAAGCCAACAAGCCAACAAACCAACAAACCAACAAGCCAACAAACCAACAAACCAACAAACCAAAAAACCAACAAACCAACAAACCAACAAACCAACAAACCAACAAACCAACAAGCCAACAAGCCAACAAACCAACAAACCAACAAACCAACAAGCCAACAAACCAATAAACCAAGTAACCAAAAAGCCAACAAACTAACAAACCAACAAGCCAACAAGCCAACAAACCAACAAACCAACAAAGCAGCAAGCCAACAAGCCAACAAACCAACAAACCAACAAGCCAACAAACCAACAAACCAACAAGCCTACAAGCCAACAAACCAACAAACCAACAAACCAACAAGCCAACAAACCAACAAACCAACAAACCAACAAACCAACAAGCCAACAAACCAACAAACCAACAAACCAAGTAACCAAAAAGCCAACAAACTCACAAACCAACAAGCCAACTAGCCAACAAATCAACAAGCCAACAAACCAATAAACCAACAAAGCAACAAGCCAACAAGCCAAGAAACCAACAAACCAACAAACCAAAAAGCCAACAAACCAACACACCAACAAGCCAACAAGCCAACAAACCAACAAACCAACAAACAAAGTAACCAAAAAGCCAACAAACTAACAAACCAACAAGCCAACAAGACAACAAACCAACAAACCAACAAACCAACAAACCAACAAACCAACAAACCAATAAACCAAAAAACCAACAAACCAACAAACCAACAAGCCAACAATCCAACAAACTAACAAACCAACAAACGAACTAACCAACAAACCAACAATCCAACAAGCCAACAAACCAACAAACCAACAAACCAACAAACCAACAAGCCAACAAACCAACAAACCAACAAGCCAACAAACCAACAAACCAACAAACCAACATGCCAACAAACCAACAAACTAAGTAACCAACAAGCCAACAAGCCAACAAGCCAACAAACCAACAAACGAACTAGCCAACAAACCAACAAGCCAACAAACCAACAAACCAACAAGCCAACAAACCAACAAACCAACAAATCAACATGCCAACAAACCAACAAACTAAGTAACCAACAAGCCAACAAACCAACAAACTAACAAACCAACAAACGAACTTACCAACAAACCAACAAGCCAACAAGCCAACAAACCAATAAACCAACAAACCAACAAACTAAGTAACCAACAAGCCAACAAACCAACAAACCAACAAGCCAACAAGCCAACAAACCAACAAACCAACAAGCCAACAAACCAACAAACCAACAAACCAAAGAACCAACAAACCAACAAACCAACAAATCAACAAACCAACAAGCCAACAAGCCAACAAACCAACAAACCAACAAACCAACAAGCCAACAAACCAACAAGCCAACAAGCCAACAAACCAACAAACCAACAAAGCAACAAGCTAACAAGCCAACAAACCAAACAAACCAAGTAACCAAAAAGCCAACAAACTAACAAACCAACAAGCCAACAAACCAACAAGCCAACAAGCTAACAAACCAACAAACCAACAAACCAAGTAACCAAAAAGCTAACAAACCAACAAACCAACAAACCAACAAGCCAACAAACCAACAAGCCAACAAACCAACAAACCAAGTAACCAAAAAGCCAACAAACTAACAAACCAACAAGCCAACAAGCCAACAAACCAACAAACCAACAAAGCAGCAAGCCAACAAGCCAACAAACCAACAAACCAACAAGCCAACAAACCAACAAACCAACAAGCCTACAAGCCAACAAACCAACAAACCAACAAACCAACAAGCCAAGAAACCAACAAACCAAAAAACCGACAAACCAACAAACCAACAAACTAACAAACCAACAAGCCAACAAACCAACAAACCAACAAGCCAACAAATCAACAAACCAACAAACCAACAAACTGAGTAACCAACAAGCCAACAAACCAACAAACTAACAAACCAACAAACGAACTAACCAACAAACCAACAAGCCAACAAGCCAACAAGCCAACAAACCAACAAACCAACAAACCAACAAACCAACAAACTAACAAACCAACAACCCAACAAGCCAACAAACCAACAAACCAACAAACAAACAAGCCAACAAGCCAACAAACCAACAAACCAACAAACCAACAAGCCAACAAACCAACAAACCAACAAACCAACAAGCCAACAAACCAACAAACCAACAAACCAAGTAACCAAAAAGCCAACAAACTCACAAGCCAACAAGCCAACAAGCCAACAAATCAACAAGCCAACAAACCAAAAACCAACAAAGCAACAAGCCAACAAGCCAAGAAACCAACAAACCACCAAACCAAAAAGCCAACAAACCAACAAACCAACAAGCCAACAAGCCAACAAACCAACAAACCAACAAACCAAGTAACCAAAAAGCCAACAAACTAACAAACCAACAAGCCAACAAGACAACAAACCAACAAACCAACAAACCAACAAACCAACAAACCAACAAACCAATAAACCAAAAAACCTAAAAACCAACAAACCAACAAGCCAACAATCCAACAAACCAACAAACTAACAACCCAACAAACGAACTAACCAACAAACCAACAAGCCAACAAGCCAACAAACCAACAAACCAACAAACCAACAAGCCAACAAACCAACAAACCAACAAGCCAACAAACCAACAAACCAACAAACCAACATGCCAACAAACCAACAAACTAAGTAACCAACAAGCCAACAAACCAACAAACTAACAAACCAACAAACGAACTAACCAACAAACCAACAAGCCAACAAGCCAACAAACCAATAAACCAACAAACCAACAAACTAAGTAACCAACAAGCCAACAAACCAACAAACCAACAAGCCAACAAGCCAACAAACCAACAAACCAACAAGCCAACAAACCAACAAACCAACAAGCCAACAAACCAACAAACCAACAAGCCAACAAACCAACAAACCAACAAACCAACATGCCAACAAACCAACAAACTAAGTAACCAACAAGCCAACAAGCCAACAAGCCAACAAACCAACAAACGAACTAGCCAACAAACCAACAAGCCAACAAACCAACAAACCAACAAACCAACAAACCAACAAACCAACAAATCAACATGCCAACAAACCAACAAACTAAGTAACCAACAAGCCAACAAACCAACAAACTAACAAACCAACAAACGAACTTACCAACAAACCAACAAGCCAACAAGCCAACAAACCAATAAACCAACAAACCAACAAACTAAGTAACCAACAAGCCAACAAACCAACAAACCAACAAGCCAACAAGCCAACAAACCAACAAACCAACAAGCCAACAAACCAACAAACCAACAAACCAAAGAACCAACAAACCAACAAACCAACAAATCAACAAACCAACAAGCCAACAAGCCAACAAACCAACAAACCAACAAACCAACAAGCCAACAAACCAACAAGCCAACAAGCCAACAAACCAACAAACCAACAAAGCAACAAGCTAACAAGCCAACAAACCAAACAAACCAAGTAACCAAAAAGCCAACAAACTAACAAACCAACAAGCCAACAAGCTAACAAACCAACAAACCAACAAACCAAGTAACCAAAAAGCTAACAAACCAACAAACCAACAAACCAACAAGCCAACAAACCAACAAGCCAACAAACCAACAAACCAAGTAACCAAAAAGCCAACAAACTAACAAACCAACAAGCCAACAAGCCAACAAACCAACAAACCAACAAAGCAGCAAGCCAACAAGCCAACAAACCAACAAACCAACAAGCCAACAAACCAACAAACCAACAAGCCTACAAGCCAACAAACCAACAAACCAACAAACCAACAAGCCAAGAAACCAACAAACCAAAAAACCGACAAACCAACAAACCAACAAACTAACAAACCAACAAGCCAACAAACCAACAAACCAACAAGCCAACAAATCAACAAACCAACAAACCAACAAACTGAGTAACCAACAAGCCAACAAACCAACAAACTAACAAACCAACAAACGAACTAACCAACAAACCAACAAGCCAACAAGCCAACAAGCCAACAAACCAACAAACCAACAAACCAACAAACCAACAAACTAACAAACCAACAACCCAACAAGCCAACAAACCAACAAACCAACAAACAAACAAGCCAACAAGCCAACAAACCAACAAACCAACAAACCAACAAGCCAACAAACCAACAAACCAACAAACCAACAAGCCAACAAACCAACAAACCAACAAACCAAGTAACCAAAAAGCCAACAAACTCACAAGCCAACAAGCCAACAAGCCAACAAATCAACAAGCCAACAAACCAAAAACCAACAAAGCAACAAGCCAACAAGCCAAGAAACCAACAAACCACCAAACCAAAAAGCCAACAAACCAACAAACCAACAAGCCAACAAGCCAACAAACCAACAAACCAACAAACCAAGTAACCAAAAAGCCAACAAACTAACAAACCAACAAGCCAACAAGACAACAAACCAACAAACCAACAAACCAACAAACCAACAAACCAACAAACCAATAAACCAAAAAACCTAAAAACCAACAAACCAACAAGCCAACAATCCAACAAACCAACAAACTAACAACCCAACAAACGAACTAACCAACAAACCAACAAGCCAACAAGCCAACAAACCAACAAACCAACAAACCAACAAGCCAACAAACCAACAAACCAACAAGCCAACAAACCAACAAACCAACAAACCAACATGCCAACAAACCAACAAACTAAGTAACCAACAAGCCAACAAACCAACAAACTAACAAACCAACAAACGAACTAACCAACAAACCAACAAGCCAACAAGCCAACAAACCAATAAACCAACAAACCAACAAACTAAGTAACCAACAAGCCAACAAACCAACAAACCAACAAGCCAACAAGCCAACAAACCAACAAACCAACAAGCCAACAAACCAACAAACCAACAAACCAAAGAACCAACAAACCAACAAACCAACAAATCAACAAACCAACAAGCCAACAAGCCAACAAACCAACAAACCAACAAACCAACAAGCCAACAAACCAACAAGCCAACAAGCCAACAAACCAACAAACCAACAAAGCAACAAGCTAACAAGCCAACAAACCAACACACCAACAAGCCAACAAACCAACAAACCAACAAGCCAACAAACCAACAAACCAACAAACCAACAAACCAACAAGCCAACAAACCAACAAACCAACAAGCCAACAAACCAACAAACTAACAAACCAACAAACCAACAAGCCAACAAGCCAACAAACCAACAAGCCAACAAACCAACAAACCAACAAGCCAACAATCCAACAAACCAACAAACTAACAAACCAACAAACGAACTAACCAACAAACCAACAAGCCAACAAGCCAACAAACCAACAAACCAACAAACCAACAAACCAACAAGCCAACAAACCAACAAACCAACAAGCCAACAAACCAACAAACCAACAAACCAACATGCCAACAAACCAACAAACTAAGTAACCAACAAGCCAACAAACCAACAAACGAACTAACCAAAAAACCAACAAGCCAACAAGCCAACAAACCAATAAACCAACAAACCAACAAACTAAGTAACCAACAAGCCAACAAACCAACAAACCAACAAGCCAACAAGCCAACAAACCAACAAACCAACAAGCCAACAAACCAACAAACCAACAAACCAAAGAACCAACAAACCAACAAACCAAAAAATCAACAAACCAACAAGCCAACAAGCCAACAAACCAACAAACCAACAAACCAACAAGCCAACAAACCAACAAGCCAACAAGCCAACAAACCAACAAACAAACAAAGCAACAAGCTAACAAGCCAACAAACCAACACACCAACAAGCCAACAAGCCAACAAACCAACAAACCAACAAGCCAACAAGCCAACAAACCAACAAACCAACAAACCAACAAAGCAACAAGCCAACAAGCCAACAAACCAACAAACCAACAAACCAACAAGCCAGCAAACCAACAAACCAAAAAACTCACAAACCAACAAGCCAACAAACCAACAAACCAACAAGCCAACAAACCAACAAACCAACAAACTAAGTTACCAACAAGCCAACAAACCAACAAACCAACAAGCCAACAAACCAACAAACCAACAAACCAACAAACCAACAAGCCAACAAACCAACAAACCAACAAATTAAGTAACCAAAAAGCTAACAAACCAACAAACCAACAAACCAACAAGCCAACAAACCAACAAGCCAACAAACCAACAAACCAAGTAACCAAAAAGCCAACAAACTAACAAACCAACAAGCCAACAAGCCAACAAACCAACAAACCAACAAAGCAGCAAGCCAACAAGCCAACAAACCAACAAACCAACAAGCCAACAAACCAACAAACCAACAAGCCTACAAGCCAACAAACCAACAAACCAACAAACCAACAAGCCAAGAAACCAACAAACCAAAAAACCGACAAACCAACAAACCAACAAGCCAACAAGCCAACAAACCAACTAACCAACAAGCCAACAAACCAACAAACCAACAAACTAAGTAACCAACAAGCCAACAAACCAACAAACCAACAAGCCACCAAGCCAACAAACCAACAAACCAACAAGCCAACAAACCAACATACTAACAAACCAAAAAACCAACAAACCAACAAACCAACAAACCAACAAACCAACAAACCAACAAACCAACAAGCCAACAAACCAACAAACCAACAAACCAAGTAACCAAAAAGCCAACAAACTCACAAACCAACAAGCCAACAAGCCAACAAACCAACAAGCCAACAAACCAACAAACCAACAAACCAAAATGCCAACAAACCAACAAACTAAGTAACCAACAAGCCAACAAACCAACAAACCAACAAGCCAACAAGCCAACAAACCAACAAACCATCAAACCAACAAACCAACAAACCAAGTAACCAACAACCAACAAACCATCAAACGAACAAAGCAACAAACCAACAAACCAACAAACCAACAAGCCAACAAACAAACAAACAAATAAACCAACAAACCAACAAACAAATAAACCAACAAACCAACAAACCAACAAACCAACAAACCAACAAACTAACAAACCAACAAGCCAACAAACCAACAAACCAACAAGCCAACAAACCAACAAACTAAGTAACCAACAAGCCAACAAACCAACAAACCAACAAGCCAACAAGCCAACAAACTAACAAGCCAACAAGCCAACAAACCAACAAACCAACAAACCAACAAATCAACAAACCAACAAACAAATAAACCAACAAACCAACAAACCAACAAGCCAACAAACCAACAAGCCAACAAACTAACAAACCAACAAACAAACTAACCAACAAACCAACAATCCAACAAGCCAACAAACCAACAAACCAACAAACCAACAAACTAAGTAACCAACAAGCCAACAAACCAACAAACCAATAAGCCAAAAAGCCAATAAACCAACAACCCAACAAGCCAACAAACCAACAAACCAACAAACAAACAAACCAAGTAACCAAAAAGCCAATTAACTAACAAACCAACAAGCCAACAAGCCAACAAATCGACAAACCAACAAAGCAACAAGCCAACAAGCCAACAAACCAACAAACCAACAAGCCAACAAACCAAGTAACCAAAAATCCAACAAACTAACAAACCAACAAGCCAACAAACCAACAAGCCAACAAGCCAACAAACCAACAAACCAACAAACCAACAAACCAATAAACCAAAAAACCGACAAACAAACAAGCCAACAAGCCAACAAACCAACAAACTAACAAACCAACAAGCGAACTAACCAACAAATCAACAAGCCAACAAGCCAACAAACCAACAAACCCACAAACCAACAAACCAACAAACTAACAAACCAACAAGCCAACAAACCAACAAACGAACAAGCCAACAAATCAACAAACCAACAAACCAACATGCCAACAAACCAACAAACTAAGTAACCAACAAGCCAACAAACCAACAAACTAACAAACCAACAAACGAACTAACCAACAAACCAACAAGCCAACAAGCCAACAAGCCAACAAACCAACAAACCAACAAACCAACAAACCAACAAACTAACAAACCAACAAGCCAACAAGCCAACAAACCAACAAACCAACAAACAAACAAGCCAACAAGCCAACAAACCAACAAACCAACAAACCAACAAGCCAACAAACCAACAAACCAACAAACCAACAAATAAACAAGCCAACAAACCAACAAACCAACAAACCAAGTAACCAAAAAGCCAACAAACTCACAAACCAACAAGCCAACAAGCCAACAAATAAACAAGCCAACAAACCAATAAACCAACAAAACAACAAGGCAACAAGCCAAGAAACCAACAAACCAACAAACCAAAAAGCCAACAAACCAACAAACCAACAAGCCAACAAGCCAACAAACCAACAAACCAACAAACCATGTAACCAAAAAGCCAACAAACTAACAAACCAACAAGCCAACAAGACAACAAACCAACAAACCAACAAACCAACAAACCAACAAACCAATAAACCAAAAAACCAACAAACCAACAAACCAACAAGCCAACAATCCAACAAACCAACCAACTAACAAACCAACAAACGAACTAACCAACAAACCAACAAGCCAACAAGCCAACAAACCAACAAACCAACAAACCAACAAACCAACAAACCAACAAGCCAACAAACCAACAAACCAACAAGCCAACAAACCAACAAACCAACAAACCAACATGCCAACAAACCAACAAACTAAGTAACCAACAAGCCAACAAACCAACAAACTAACAAACCAACAAACGAACTAACCAACAAACCAACAAGCCAACAAGCCAACAAACCAATAAACCAACAAACCAACAAACTAAGTAACCAACAAGCCAACAAACCAACAAACCAACAAGCCAACAAGCCAACAAACCAACAAACCAACAAACCAACAAGCCAACAAACCAACAAACCAACAAACCAAAGAACCAACAAACCAACAAACCAACAAATCAACAAACCAACAAGCCAACAAGCCAACAAACCAACAAACCAACAAACCAACAAGCCAACAAACCAACAAACAAACAAACCAAGTAACCAAAAAGCCAACCAACTAACAAACCAACAAGCCAACAAGCCAACAAATCGACAAACCAACAAAGCAACAAGCCAACAAGCCAACAAACCAACAAACCAACAAGCCAATAAACCAAGTAACCAAAAATCCAACAAACTAACAAACCAACAAGCCAACAAACCAACAAGCCAACAAGCCAACAAACCAACAAACCAACAAACCAACAAACCAATAAACCAAAAAACCGACAAACAAACAAGCCAACAAGCCAACAAACCAACAAACTAACAAACCAACAAGCGAACTAACCAACAAATCAACAAGCCAACAAGCCAACAAACCAACAAACCAACAAACCAACAAACCAACAAACTAACAAACCAACAAGCCAACAAACCAACAAACCAACAAGCAAACAAATCAACAAACCAACAAACCAACATGCCAACAAACCAACAAACTAAGTAACCAACAAGCCAACAAACCAACAAACTAACAAACCAACAAACGAACTAACCAACAAACCAACAAGCCAACAAGCCAATAAGCCAACAAACCAACAAACCAACAAACCAACAAACCAACAAACTAACAAACCAACAAGCCAACAAGCCAACAAACCAACAAACCAACAAACAAACAAGCCAACAAGCCAACAAACCAACAAACCAACAAACCAACAAGCCAACAAACCAACAAACCAACAAACCAACAAACCAACAAGCCAACAAACCAACAAACCAACAAACCAAGTAACCAAAAAGCCAACAAACTCACAAACCAACAAGCAAACAAGCCAACAAATAAACACGCCAACAAACCAATAAACCAACAAAGCAACAAGCCAACAAGCCAAGAAACCAACAAACCAACAAACCAAAAAGCCAACAAACCAACAAACCAACAAGCCAACAAGCCAACAAACCAACAAACCAAGTAACCAAAAAGCCAACAAACTAACAAACCAACAAGCCAACAAGACAACAAACCAACAAACCAACAAACCAACAAACCAACAAACCAACAAACCAATAAACCAAAAAACCAACAAACCAACAAACCAACAAGCCAACAATCCAACAAACCAACCAACTATCAAACCAACAAACGAACTAACCAACAAACCAACAAGCCAACAAGCCAACAAACCAACAAACCAACAAACCAACAAACCAACAAACCAACAAGCCAACAAACCAACAAACCAAGAAGCCAACAAACCAACAAACCAACAAACCAACATGCCAACAAACCAACAAACTAAGTAACCAACAAGCCAACAAACCAACAAACTAACAAACCAACAAACGAACTAACCAACAAACCAACAAGCCAACAAGCCAACAAACCAATAAACCAACAAACTAAGTAACCAACAAGCCAACAAACCAACAAACCAACAAGCCAACAAGCCAACAAACCAACAAACCAACAAGCCAACAAACCAACAAACCAACAAACCAAAGAACCAACAAACCAACAAACCAACAAATCAACAAACCAACAAGCCAACAAGCCAACAAACCAACAAACCAACAAACCAACAAGCCAACTAACCAACAAGCCAACAAGCCAACAAACCAACAAACCAATAAAGCAACAAGCTAACAAGCCAACAAACCAACAAACCAACAAGCCAACAAACCAACAAACCAACAAGCCAACAAACCAACAAACCAACAAACCAACAAACCAACAAGCCAACAAACCAACAAACCAACAAGCCAACAAACCAACAAACTAACAAACCAACAAACCAACAAGCCAACAAGCCAACAAACCAACAAGCCAACAAACCAACAACCCAACAAACCAACAAACCAACAAACCAAGTAACCAAAAAGCCAACAAACTAACAAACCAACAAGCCAACAAACCAACAAACCAACAAAACAACAAGCCAACAAGCCAACAAACCAACAAACCAATAAGCCAACAAACCAACAAACCAACAAGCCAACAAACCAACAAACCAACAAGCCAGCAAACCAACAAACCAAAAAACTCACAAACCAACAAGCCAACAAGCCAACAAACCAACAAGCCAACAAACCAATAAACCAACAAAGCAACAAGCCAACAAGCCAACAAACCAACAAACCAACAAGCCAACAAACCAACAAACCAACAAGCCAACAAGCCAACAAACCAACAAACCAACAAACCAAGTAACCAAAAAGCTAACAAACTAACAAACCAACAAGCCAACAAGCCAACAAACCAACAAACCAACAAACCAACAAACTAAGTAACCAACAAGCCAACAAACCAACAAACTAACAAACCAACAAACGAACTAACCAACAAACCAACAAGCCAACAAGCCAACAAACCAACAAAACAATAAACCAACAAACCAACAAACTAAGTAACCAACAAGCCAACAAACCAACAAACCAACAAGCCAACAAGCCAACAAACCAACAAACCAACAAGCCAACAAACCAACAAACCAACAAACCAAAAAACCAACAAACCAACAAACCGACAAACCAACAAACCAACAAACCAACAAGCCAACAAGCCAACAAACCAACAAACCAACAAACCAACAAGCCAACAAACCAACAAGCCAACAAACCAACAAACCAAGTAACCAAAAAGCCAACAAACTAACAAACCAACAAGCCAACAAGCCAACAAACCAACAAACCAACAAAGCAGCAAGCCAACAAGCCAACAAACCAACAAACGAACAAGCCAACAAACCAACAAACCAACAAGCCTACAAGCCAACAAACCAACAAACCAACAAACCAATAAGCCAACAAACCAACAAACCAACAAACCAACAAACCAACAAGCCAACAAACCAACAAACCAACAAACCAAGTAACCAAAAAGCCAACAAACTCACAAACCAACAAGCCAACAAGCCAACAAATCAACAAGCCAACAAACCAATAAACCAACAAAGCAACAAGCCAACAAGCCAAGAAACCAACAAACCAACAAACCAAAAAGCCAACAAACCAACAAACCAACAAGCCAACAAACCAACAAACCAACAAACCAACAAACCAACAAACCAACAAACCAATAAACCAAAAAACCAACAAACCAACAAACCAACAAGCCAACAATCCAACAAACCAACAAACTAACAAACCAACAAACGAACTAACCAACAAACCAACAAGCCAACAAGCCAACAAACCAACAAACCAACAAACCAACAAACCAACAAGCCAACAAACCAACAAACCAACAAGCCAACAAACCAACAAACCAACAAACCAACATGCCAACAAACCAACAAACTAAGTAACCAACAAGCCAACAAACCAACAAACTAACAAACCAACAAACGAACTAACCAACAAACCAACAAACCAACAAGCCAACAAGCCAACAAACCAACAAACCAACAAGCCAACAAACCAACAAACCAACAAACCAAAGAACCAACAAACCAACAAACCAACAAATCAACAAACCAACAAGCCAACAAGCCAACAAACCAACAAACCAACAAACCAACAAGCCAACAAACCAACAAGCCAACAAGCCAACAAACCAACAAACCAACAAAGCAACAAGCTAACAAGCCAACAAACCAACAAACCAACAAGCCAACAAACCAACAAACCAACAAGCCAACAAACCAACAAACCAACAAACCAACAAACCAACAAACCAACAAGCCAACAAAGCAACAAACCAACAAGCCAACAAACCAACAAACTAACAAACCAACAAACCAACAAGCCAACAAGCCAACAAACCAACAAGCCAACAAATCAACAACCCAACAAACCAACAAACCAACAAACCAAGTAACCAAAAAGCCAACAAACTAACAAACCAACAAGCCAACAAACCAACAAACCAACAAACCAACAAAGCAACAAGCCAACAAACCAACAAACCAACAAACCAATAAGCCAACAAACCAACAAACCAACAAGCCAACAAGCCAACAAACCAACAAACCAA
This sequence comes from Atherix ibis, assembly GCA_958298945.1. Lineage (NCBI taxonomy): Eukaryota > Metazoa > Arthropoda > Insecta > Diptera > Athericidae > Atherix > Atherix ibis. The sequence goes on along the minus strand of OY282608.1, from coordinate 89,443,715 downwards.
CAAGCCAACAAACCAACAAACCAACAAACCAAGTAACCAAAAAGCTAACAAACTAACAAACCAACAAGCCAACAAGCCAACAAACCAACAAACCAACAAACCAACAAACTAAGTAACCAACAAGCCAACAAACCAACAAACTAACAAACCAACAAACGAACTAACCAACAAACCAACAAGCCAACAAGCCAACAAACCAACAAAACAACAAACCAACAAACCAACAAACTAAGTAACCAACAAGCCAACAAACCAACAAACCAACAAGCCAACAAGCCAACAAACCAACAAACCAACAAGCCAACAAACCAACAAACCAACAAACCAAAAAACCAACAAACCAACAAACCAACAAACCAACAAACCAACAAACCAACAAGCCAACAAGCCAACAAACCAACAAACCAACAAACCAACAAGCCAACAAACCAACAAGCCAACAAACCAACAAACCAAGTAACCAAAAAGCCAACAAACTAACAAACCAACAAGCCAACAAGCCAACAAACCAACAAACCAACAAAGCAGCAAGCCAACAAGCCAACAAACCAACAAGCCAACAAACCAACAAACCAACAAGCCTACAAGCCAACAAACCAACAAACCAACAAACCAACAAGCCAACAAAGCAACAAACCAACAAACCAACAAACCAACAAGCCAACAAACCAACAAACCAACAAACCAAGTAACCAAAAAGCCAACAAACTCACAAACCAACAAGCCAATAAGCCAACAAATCAACAAGCCAACAAACCAATAAACCAACAAAGCAACAAGCCAACAAGCCAAGAAACCAACAAACCAACAAACCAAAAAGCCAACAAACCATCAAAACCAACAAGCCAACAAGCCAACAAACCAACAAACCAACAAACCAAGTAACCAAAAAGCCAACAAACTCACAAACCAACAAGCCAATAAGCCAACAAATCAACAAGCCAACAAACCAATAAACCAACAAAGCAACAAGCCAACAAGCCAAGAAACCAACAAACCAACAAACCAAAAAGCCAACAAACCATCAAAACCAACAAGCCAACAAGCCAACAAACCAACAAGCCAACAAACCAACAACCCAACAAACCAACAAACCAACAAACCAAGTAACCAAAAAGCCAACAAACTAACAAACCAACAAGCCAACAAACCAACAAACCAACAAAACAACAAGCCAACAAGCCAACAAACCAACAAACCAATAAGCCAACAAACCAACAAACCAACAAGCCAACAAACCAACAAACCAACAAGCCAGCAAACCAACAAACCAAAAAACTCACAAACCAACAAGCCAACAAGCCAACAAACCAACAAGCCAACAAACCAATAAACCAACAAAGCAACAAGCCAACAAGCCAACAAACCAACAAACCAACAAGCCAACAAACCAACAAACCAACAAGCCAACAAGCCAACAAACCAACAAACCAACAAACCAAGTAACCAAAAAGCTAACAAACTAACAAACCAACAAGCCAACAAGCCAACAAACCAACAAACCAACAAACCAACAAACTAAGTAACCAACAAGCCAACAAACCAACAAACTAACAAACCAACAAACGAACTAACCAACAAACCAACAAGCCAACAAGCCAACAAACCAACAAAACAATAAACCAACAAACCAACAAACTAAGTAACCAACAAGCCAACAAACCAACAAACCAACAAGCCAACAAGCCAACAAACCAACAAACCAACAAGCCAACAAACCAACAAACCAACAAACCAAAAAACCAACAAACCAACAAACCGACAAACCAACAAACCAACAAACCAACAAGCCAACAAGCCAACAAACCAACAAACCAACAAACCAACAAGCCAACAAACCAACAAGCCAACAAACCAACAAACCAAGTAACCAAAAAGCCAACAAACTAACAAACCAACAAGCCAACAAGCCAACAAACCAACAAACCAACAAAGCAGCAAGCCAACAAGCCAACAAACCAACAAACGAACAAGACAACAAACCAACAAACCAACAAGCCTACAAGCCAACAAACCAACAAACCAACAAACCAATAAGCCAACAAACCAACAAACCAACAAACCAACAAACCAACAAGCCAACAAACCAACAAACCAACAAACCAAGTAACCAAAAAGCCAACAAACTCACAAACCAACAAGCCAACAAGCCAACAAATCAACAAGCCAACAAACCAATAAACCAACAAAGCAACAAGCCAACAAGCCAAGAAACCAACAAACCAACAAACCAAAAAGCCAACAAACCAACAAACCAACAAGCCAACAAACCAACAAACCAACAAACCAACAAACCAACAAACCAACAAACCAATAAACCAAAAAACCAACAAACCAACAAACCAACAAGCCAACAATCCAACAAACCAACAAACTAACAAACCAACAAACGAACTAACCAACAAACCAACAAGCCAACAAGCCAACAAACCAACAAACCAACAAACCAACAAACCAACAAGCCAACAAACCAACAAACCAACAAGCCAACAAACCAACAAACCAACAAACCAACATGCCAACAAACCAACAAACTAAGTAACCAACAAGCCAACAAACCAACAAACTAACAAACCAACAAACGAACTAACCAACAAACCAACAAACCAACAAGCCAACAAGCCAACAAACCAACAAACCAACAAGCCAACAAACCAACAAACCAACAAACCAAAGAACCAACAAACCAACAAACCAACAAATCAACAAACCAACAAGCCAACAAGCCAACAAACCAACAAACCAACAAACCAACAAGCCAACAAACCAACAAGCCAACAAGCCAACAAACCAACAAACCAACAAAGCAACAAGCTAACAAGCCAACAAACCAACAAACCAACAAGCCAACAAACCAACAAACCAACAAGCCAACAAACCAACAAACCAACAAACCAACAAACCAACAAACCAACAAGCCAACAAAGCAACAAACCAACAAGCCAACAAACCAACAAACTAACAAACCAACAAACCAACAAGCCAACAAGCCAACAAACCAACAAGCCAACAAATCAACAACCCAACAAACCAACAAACCAACAAACCAAGTAACCAAAAAGCCAACAAACTAACAAACCAACAAGCCAACAAACCAACAAACCAACAAACCAACAAAGCAACAAGCCAACAAACCAACAAACCAACAAACCAATAAGCCAACAAACCAACAAACCAACAAGCCAACAAGCCAACAAACCAACAAACCAACAAGCCAACAAACCAACAAACCAACAAACCAAGTAACCAAAAAGCTAACAAACTAACAAACCAACAAGCCAACAAGCCAACAAACCAACAAACCAACAAACCAACAAACTAAGTAACCAACAAGCCAACAAACCAACAAACTAACAAACCAACAAACGAACTAACCAACAAACCAACAAGCCAACAAGCCAACAAACCAACAAAACAACAAACCAACAAACCAACAAACTAAGTAACCAACAAGCCAACAAACCAACAAACCAACAAGCCAACAAGCCAACAAACCAACAAACCAACAAGCCAACAAACCAACAAACCAACAAACCAAAAAACCAACAAACCAACAAACCAACAAACCAACAAACCAACAAACCAACAAGCCAACAAGCCAACAAACCAACAAACCAACAAACCAACAAGCCAACAAACCAACAAGCCAACAAACCAACAAACCAAGTAACCAAAAAGCCAACAAACTAACAAACCAACAAGCCAACAAGCCAACAAACCAACAAACCAACAAAGCAGCAAGCCAACAAGCCAACAAACCAACAAGCCAACAAACCAACAAACCAACAAGCCTACAAGCCAACAAACCAACAAACCAACAAACCAACAAGCCAACAAAGCAACAAACCAACAAACCAACAAACCAACAAGCCAACAAACCAACAAACCAACAAACCAAGTAACCAAAAAGCCAACAAACTCACAAACCAACAAGCCAATAAGCCAACAAATCAACAAGCCAACAAACCAATAAACCAACAAAGCAACAAGCCAACAAGCCAAGAAACCAACAAACCAACAAACCAAAAAGCCAACAAACCATCAAAACCAACAAGCCAACAAGCCAACAAACCAACAAACCAACAAACCAAGTAACCAAAAAGCCAACAAACTAACAAACCAACATGCCAACAAGACAACAAACCAACAAACCAACAAACCAACAAACCAACAAACCAACAAACCAATAAACCAAAAAACCAACAAACCAACAAACCAACAAGCCAACAATCCAACAAACCAACAAACTAACAAACCAACAAACGAACTAACCAACAAACCAACAAGCCAACAAGCCAACAAACCAACAAACCAACAAACCAACAAATCAACAAGCCAACAAACCAACAAACCAACAAGCCAACAAACCAACAAACCAACAAACCAACATGCCAACAAACCAACAAACTAAGTACCCAACAAGCCAACAAACCAACAAACTAACAAACCAACAAACGAACTAACCAACAAACCAACAAGCCAACAAGCCAACAAACCAATAAACCAACAAACCAACAAACTAAGTAACCAACAAGCCAACAAACCAACAAACCAACAAGCCAACAAGCCAACAAACCAACAAACCAACAAGCCAACAAACCAACAAACCAACAAACCAAAGAACCAACAAACCAACAAACCAACAAATCAACAAACCAACAAGCCAACAAGCCAACAAACCAACAAACCAACAAACCAACAAGCCAACAAACCAACAAGCCAACAAGCCAACAAACCAACAAACCAACAAAGCAAAAAGCTAACAAGCCAACAAACCAACAAACCAACAAGCCAACAAACCAACAAACCCACAAGCCAACAAACCAACAAACCAACAAACCAACAAACCAACAAGCCAACAAACCAACAAACCAACAAGCCAACAAACCAACAAACTAACAAACCAACAAACCAACAAGCCAACAAGCCAACAAACCAACAAGCCAACAAACCAACAACCCAACAAACCAACAAACCAACAAACCAAGTAACCAAAAAGCCAACAAACTAACAAACCAACAAGCCAACAAACCAACAAACCAACAAACCAACAAAGCAACAAGCCAACAAGCCAACAAACCAACAAACCAATAAGCCAACAAACCAACAAACCAACAAGCCAACAAGCCAACAAACCAACAAACCAACAAGCCAGCAAACCAACAAACCAAAAAACTCACAAACCAACAAGCCAACAAGCCAACAAACCAACAAGCCAACAAACCAATAAACCAACAAAGCAACAAGCCAACAAGCCAACAAACCAACAAACCAACAAGCCAACAAACCAACAAACCAACAAGCCAACAAGCCAACAAACCAACAAACCAACAAACCAAGTAACCAAAAAGCTAACAAACTAACAAACCAACAAGCCAACAAGCCAACAAACCAACAAACCAACAAACTAAGTAACCAACAAGCCAACAAACCAACAAACTAACAAACCAACAAACGAACTAACCAACAAACCAACAAGCCAACAAGCCAACAAACCAACAAAACAACAAACCAACAAACCAACAAACTAAGTAACCAACAAGCCAACAAACCAACAAACCAACAAGCCAACAAGCCAACAAACCAACAAACCAACAAGCCAACAAACCAACAAACCAACAAACCAAAAAACCAACAAACCAACAAACCAACAAACCAACAAACCAACAAACCAACAAGCCAACAAGCCAACAAACCAACAAACCAACAAACCAACAAGCCAACAAACCAACAAGCCAACAAACCAACAAACCAAGTAACCAAAAAGCCAACAAACTAACAAACCAACAAGCCAACAAGCCAACAAACCAACAAACCAACAAAGCAGCAAGCCAACAAGCCAACAAACCAACAAACCAACAAGCCAACAAACCAACAAACCAACAAGCCTACAAGCCAACAAACCAACAAACCAACAAACCAACAAGCCAACAAACCAACAAACCAAAAAACCGACAAACCAACAAACCAACAAGCCAACAAGCCAACAAACCAACAAACCAACAAGCCAACAAACCAACAAACCAACAAACTAAGTAACCAACAAGCCAACAAACCAACAAACCAACAACCCACCAAACCAACAAACCAACAAACCAACAAATCAACAAGCCAACAAACCAACAAACCAACAAGCCAACAAACCAACAAACCAACAAACCAACATGCCAACAAACCAACAAACTAAGTACCCAACAAGCCAACAAACCAACAAACTAACAAACCAACAAACGAACTAACCAACAAACCAACAAGCCAACAAGCCAACAAACCAATAAACCAACAAACTAAGTAACCAACAAGCCAACAAACCAACAAACCAACAAGCCAACAAGCCAACAAACCAACAAACCAACAAGCCAACAAACCAACAAACCAACAAACCAAAGAACCAACAAACCAACAAACCAACAAATCAACAAACCAACAAGCCAACAAGCCAACAAACCAACAAACCAACAAACCAACAAGCCAACAAACCAACAAGCCAACAAGCCAACAAACCAACAAACCAACAAAGCAACAAGCTAACAAGCCAACAAACCAACAAACCAACAAGCCAACAAACCAACAAACCAACAAGCCAACAAACCAACAAACCAACAAACCAACAAACCAACAAGCCAACAAACCAACAAACCAACAAGCCAACAAACCAACAAACTAACAAACCAACAAACCAACAAGCCAACAAGCCAACAAACCAACAAGCCAACAAACCAACAACCCAACAAACCAACAAACCAACAAACCAAGTAACCAAAAAGCCAACAAACTAACAAACCAACAAGCCAACAAACCAACAAACCAACAAACCAACAAAGCAACAAGCCAACAAGCCAACAAACCAACAAACCAATAAGCCAACAAACCAACAAACCAAAAAGCCAACAAGCCAACAAACCAACAAACCAACAAGCCAGCAAACCAAGTAACCAAAAAGCTAACAAACTAACAAACCAACAAGCCAACAAGCCAACAAACCAACAAACCAACAAACTAAGTAACCAACAAGCCAACAAACCAACAAACTAACAAACCAACAAACGAACTAACCAACAAACCAACAAGCCAACAAGCCAACAAACCAACAAAACAACAAACCAACAAACCAACAAACTAAGTAACCAACAAGCCAACAAACCAACAAACCAACAAGCCAACAAGCCAACAAACCAACAAACCAACAAGCCAACAAACCAACAAACCAACAAACCAAAAAACCAACAAACCAACAAACCAACAAACCAACAAACCAACAAACCAACAAGCCAACAAGCCAACAAACCAACAAACCAACAAACCAACAAGCCAACAAACCAACAAGCCAACAAACCAACAAACCAAGTAACCAAAAAGCCAACAAACTAACAAACCAACAAGCCAACAAGCCAACAAACCAACAAACCAACAAAGCAGCAAGCCAACAAGCCAACAAACCAACAAACCAACAAGCCAACAAACCAACAAACCAACAAGCCTACAAGCCAACAAACCAACAAACCAACAAACCAACAAGCCAACAAACCAACAAACCAAAAAACCGACAAACCAACAAACCAACAAGCCAACAAGCCAACAAACCAACAAACCAACAAGCCAACAAACCAACAAACCAACAAACTAAGTAACCAACAAGCCAACAAACCAACAAACCAACAACCCACCAAACCAACAAACCAACAAACCAACAAGCCAACAAACCAACAAACCAACAAGCCAACAAACCAACAAACCAACAAACCAACAAACCAACAAGCCAACAAGCCAACAAACCAACAAACCAACAAGCCAACTAACCAACAAAACAACAAACCAACATGCCAACAAACCAACAAACTAAGTAACCAAGAAGTCAACAAACCAACAAACTAACAAACCAACAAACCAACAAACTAAGTAGCCAACAAGCCAACAAACCAACAAACCAACAAGCCAACAAGCCAACAAGCCAACAAACCAACAAACCAATAACCAACAAGCCAACAAACCAACAAACCAACAAGCCAACAAGCCAACAAACCAACAAACCCACAGGCCAACAAACCAACAAACCAACAAACCAAAAAACCAACAAACCAACACACCAACAAACCAACAAACCAACAAACCAACAAGCCAACAAGCCAACAAACCAACAAACCAACAAACCAACAAGCCAAAAAACCAACAAGCCAACAAACCAACAAACCAACAAACCAAGTAACCAAAAAGCCAACAAACTAACAAACCAACAAGCCAACAAACCAATAAACCAAAAAACCAACAAAGCAACAAGCCAACAAGCCAACAAACCAACAAACCAACAAGCCAACAAACCAACAAACCAACAAGCCAACAAGCCAACAAACCAACAAACCAACAAACCAACAAGCCAACAAACCAACAAACCAACAAGCCAACAAACTAACAAACCAACAAACCAACAAACCAACAAGCCAACAAGCCAACAAACCAACAAGCCAACAAACCAACAAGCCAACAAACCAACAAACCAACAAACCAACAAACCAAGTAACCAAAAAGCCAACAAACTAACAAACCAACAAGCCAACAAACCAACAAACCAACAAAGCAACAAGCCAAAAAGCCAACAAGCCAACAAGCCAACAAACCAACAAACCAACAAACCAAGTAACCAACAAACCAACAAACCGGAAAACAAACAAAGCAACAAACCAACAAGCCAACAAGCCAACAAAATAACAAACCAAGTAACCAAAAAGAAAACAAACTAACAAACCAACAACCCAACAAACCAACAAGCCAACAAACCAACAAACCAACAAGCCAACAAACCAACAAACCAAAAAACCAACAAACCAACAAACCAACAAACCAACAAACCAACAAGCCAACAAGCCAACAAACCAACAAACCAACAAACCAACAAGCCAACAAACCAACAAACTAAAAAACCAACAAACAAACAAACCAACAAGCCAACAAGCCAACAAACCAACAAACCAACAAGCCAACAAACCAACAAACCAACAAACTAAGTAACCAACAAGCCAACAAACCAACAAACCAACAAGCCAACAAGCCAACAAACCAACAAACCTACAAGCCAACAAGCCAACAAACCAACAAACCAACAAACCAAGTAACCAAAAAGCTAACAAACTAACAAACCAACAAGCCAACAAGCCAACAAACCAACAAACCAACAAGCCAACAAACCAACAAACCAACAGACTAAGTAACCAACAAGCCAACAAACCAACAAACCAACAAACCAACAAGCCAACAAACCAACAAACCAACAAGCCAACAAGCCAACAAACCAACAAACCAACAAACCAAGTAACCAAAAAGCTAACAAACTAACAAACCAACAAGCCAACAAGCCAACAAACCAACAAACCAACAAACTAAGTAACCAACAAGCCAACAAACCAACAAACTAACAAACCAACAAACGAACTAACCAACAAACCAACAAGCCAACAAGCCAACAAACCAACAAAACAACAAACCAACAAACCAACAAACTAAGTAACCAACAAGCCAACAAACCAACAAACCAACAAGCCAACAAGCCAACAAACCAACAAACCAACAAGCCAACAAACCAACAAACCAACAAACCAAAAAACCAACAAACCAACAAACCAACAAACCAACAAACCAACAAACCAACAAGCCAACAAGCCAACAAACCAACAAACCAACAAACCAACAAGCCAACAAACCAACAAGCCAACAAACCAACAAACCAAGTAACCAAAAAGCCAACAAACTAACAAACCAACAAGCCAACAAGCCAACAAACCAACAAACCAACAAAGCAGCAAGCCAACAAGCCAACAAACCAACAAACCAACAAGCCAACAAACCAACAAACCAACAAGCCTACAAGCCAACAAACCAACAAACCAACAAACCAACAAGCCAACAAACCAACAAACCAAAAAACCGACAAACCAACAAACCAACAAGCCAATAAGCCAACAAACCAACAAACCAACAAGCCAACAAACCAACAAACTAAGTAACCAACAAGCCAACAAACCAACAAACCAACAACCCACCAAACCAACAAACCAACAAACCAACAAGCCAACAAACCAACAAACCAACAAGCCAACAAACCAACAAACCAACAAACCAACAAACCAACAAACCAACAAGCCAACAAACCAACAAACCAACAAACCAACAAACCAAGTAACCAAAAAGCCAACAAACTAACAAACCAACAAGCCAACAAACCAACAAACCAACAAAGCAACAAGCCAAAAAGCCAACAAGCCAACAAACCAACAAACCAAAAAACCGACAAACCAACAAACCAACAAGCCAATAAGCCAACAAACCAACAAACCAACAAGCCAACAAACCAACAAACTAAGTAACCAACAAGCCAACAAACCAACAAACCAACAACCCACCAAACCAACAAACCAACAAACCAACAAGCCAACAAACCAACAAACCAACAAGCCAACAAACCAACAAACCAACAAACCAACAAACCAACAAACCAACAAGCCAACAAACCAACAAACCAACAAACCAACAAACCAAGTAACCAAAAAGCTAACAAACTAACAAACCAACAAGCCAACAAGCCAACAAACCAACAAACCAACAAGCCAACAAACCAACAAACCAACAGACTAAGTAACCAACAAGCCAACAAACCAACAAACCAACAAACCAACAAGCCAACAAACCAACAAACCAACAAGCCAACAAGCCAACAAACCAACAAACCAACAAACCAAGTAACCAAAAAGCTAACAAACTAACAAACCAACAAGCCAACAAGCCAACAAACCAACAAACCAACAAACTAAGTAACCAACAAGCCAACAAACCAACAAACTAACAAACCAACAAACGAACTAACCAACAAACCAACAAGCCAACAAGCCAACAAACCAACAAAACAACAAACCAACAAACCAACAAACTAAGTAACCAACAAGCCAACAAACCAACAAACCAACAAGCCAACAAGCCAACAAACCAACAAACCAACAAGCCAACAAACCAACAAACCAACAAACCAAAAAACCAACAAACCAACAAACCAACAAACCAACAAACCAACAAACCAACAAGCCAACAAGCCAACAAACCAACAAACCAACAAACCAACAAGCCAACAAACCAACAAGCCAACAAACCAACAAACCAAGTAACCAAAAAGCCAACAAACTAACAAACCAACAAGCCAACAAGCCAACAAACCAACAAACCAACAAAGCAGCAAGCCAACAAGCCAACAAACCAACAAACCAACAAGCCAACAAACCAACAAGCCTACAAGCCAACAAACCAACAAACCAACAAACCAACAAGCCAACAAACCAACAAACCAAAAAACCGACAAACCAACAAACCAACAAGCCAATAAGCCAACAAACCAACAAACCAACAAGCCAACAAACCAACAAACTAAGTAACCAACAAGCCAACAAACCAACAAACCAACAACCCACCAAACCAACAAACCAACAAACCAACAAGCCAACAAACCAACAAACCAACAAGCCAACAAACCAACAAACCAACAAACCAACAAACCAACAAACCAACAAGCCAACAAACCAACAAACCAACAAACCAACAAACCAAGTAACCAAAAAGCCAACAAACTAACAAACCAACAAGCCAACAAACCAACAAACCAACAAAGCAACAAGCCAAAAAGCCAACAAGCCAACAAGCCAACAAGCCAACAAACCAACAAACCAACAAACCAAGTAACCAACAAACCAACAAACCGGAAAACGAACAAAGCAACAAACCAACAAGCCAACAAGCCAACAAAATAACAAACCAAGTAACCAAAAAGAAAACAAACTAACAAACCAACAACCCAACAAACCAACAAGCCAACAAACCAACAAACCAACAAGCCAACAAACCAACAAACCAAAAAACCAACAAACCAACAAACCAACAAACCAACAAACCAACAAGCCAACAAGCCAACAAACCAACAAACCAACAAACCAACAAGCCAACAAACCAACAAACCAAAAAACCAACAAACCAACAAACCAACAAGCCAACAAGCCAACAAACCAACAAACCAACAAGCCAACAAACCAACAAACCAACAAACTAAGTAACCAACAAGCCAACAAACCAACAAACCAACAAGCCAACAAGCCAACAAACCAACAAACCTACAAGCCAACAAGCCAACAAACCAACAAACCAACAAACCAAGTAACCAAAAAGCTAACAAACTAACAAACCAACAAGCCAACAAGCCAACAAACCAACAAACCAACAAGCCAACAAACCAACAAACCAACAGACTAAGTAACCAACAAGCCAACAAACCAACAAACCAACAAACCAACAAGCCAACAAACCAACAAACCAACAAGCCAACAAGCCAACAAACCAACAAACCAACAAACCAAGTAACCAAAAAGCTAACAAACTAACAAACCAACAAGCCAACAAGCCAACAAACCAACAAACCAACAAACTAAGTAACCAACAAGCCAACAAACCAACAAACTAACAAACCAACAAACGAACTAACCAACAAACCAACAAGCCAACAAGCCAACAAACCAACAAAACAACAAACCAACAAACCAACAAACTAAGTAACCAACAAGCCAACAAACCAACAAACCAACAAGCCAACAAGCCAACAAACCAACAAACCAACAAGCCAACAAACCAACAAACCAACAAACCAAAAAACCAACAAACCAACAAACCAACAAACCAACAAACCAACAAACCAACAAGCCAACAAGCCAACAAACCAACAAACCAACAAACCAACAAGCCAACAAACCAACAAGCCAACAAACCAACAAACCAAGTAACCAAAAAGCCAACAAACTAACAAACCAACAAGCCAACAAGCCAACAAACCAACAAACCAACAAAGCAGCAAGCCAACAAGCCAACAAACCAACAAACCAACAAGCCAACAAACCAACAAACCAACAAGCCTACAAGCCAACAAACCAACAAACCAACAAACCAACAAGCCAACAAACCAACAAACCAAAAAACCGACAAACCAACAAACCAACAAGCCAATAAGCCAACAAACCAACAAACCAACAAGCCAATAAACCAACAAACTAAGTAACCAACAAGCCAACAAACCAACAAACCAACAACCCACCAAACCAACAAACCAACAAACCAACAAGCCAACAAACCAACAAACCAACAAGCCAACAAACCAACAAACCAACAAACCAACAAACCAACAAGCCAACAAGCCAACAAACCAACAAAACAACAAACCAACAAACCAATAAACTAAGTAGCCAACAAGCCAACAAACCAACAAACCAACAAGCCAACAAGCCAACAAACCAACAAACCAATAACCAACAAGCCAACAAACCAACAAACCAACAAGCCAACAAGCCAACAAACCAACAAACCCACAAGCCAACAAACCAACAAACCAACAAACCAAAAAACCAACAAACCAACACACCAACAAACCAACAAACCAACAAACCAACAAGCCAACAAGCCAACAAACCAACAAACCAACAAACCAACAAACCAACAAACCAACAAGCCAACAAACCAACAAGCCAACAAACCAACAAACCAAGTAACCAAAAAGCCAACAAACTAACAAACCAACAAGCCAACAAGCCAACAAACCAACAAACCAACAAAGCAGCAAGCCAACAAGCCAACAAACCAACAAACCAACAAGCCAACAAACCAACAAACCAACAAGCCTACAAGCCAACAAACCAACAAACCAACAAACCAACAAGCCAACAAACCAACAAACCAAAAAACCGACAAACCAACAAACCAACAAGCCAATAAGCCAACAAACCAACAAACCAACAAGCCAATAAACCAACAAACTAAGTAACCAACAAGCCAACAAACCAACAAACCAACAACCCACCAAACCAACAAACCAACAAACCAACAAGCCAACAAACCAACAAACCAACAAGCCAACAAACCAACAAACCAACAAACCAACAAACCAACAAGCCAACAAGCCAACAAACCAACAAAACAACAAACCAACAAACCAATAAACTAAGTAGCCAACAAGCCAACAAACCAACAAACCAACAAGCCAACAAGCCAACAAACCAACAAACCAATAACCAACAAGCCAACAAACCAACAAACCAACAAGCCAACAAGCCAACAAACCAACAAACCCACAAGCCAACAAACCAACAAACCAACAAACCAAAAAACCAACAAACCAACACACCAACAAACCAACAAACCAACAAACCAACAAGCCAACAAGCCAACAAACCAACAAACCAACAAACCAACAAGCCAAAAAACCAACAAGCCAACAAACCAACAAACCAACAAACCAAGTAACCAAAAAGCCAACAAACTAACAAACCAACAAGCCAACAAACCAATAAACCAACAAACCAACAAAGCAACAAGCCAACAAGCCAACAAACCAACAAACCAACAAGCCAACAAACCAACAAACCAACAAGCCAACAAGCCAACAAACCAACAAACCAACAAACCAACAAGCCAACAAACCAACAAACCAACAAGCCAACAAACCAACAAACCAACAAACCAACAAACCAACAAGCCAACAAGCCAACAAACCAACAAGCCAACAAACCAACAAACCAACAAACCAACAAACCAAGTAACCAAAGAGCCAACAAACTAACAAACCAACAAGCCAACAAACCAACAAACCAACAAAGCAACAAGCCAAAAAGCCAACAAGCCAACAAGCCAACAAACCAACAAACCAACAAACCAAGTAACCAACAAACCAACAAACCGGAAAACGAACAAAGCAACAAACCAACAAGCCAACAAGCCAACAAAATAACAAACCAAGTAACCAAAAAGAAAACAAACTAACAAACCAACAACCCAACAAACCAACAAGCCAACAAACCAACAAACCAACAAGCCAACAAACCAACAAACCAAAAAACCAACAAACCAACAAACCAACAAACCAACAAACCAACAAGCCAACAAGCCAACAAACCAACAAACCAACAAACCAACAAGCCAACAAACCAACAAACCAAAAAACCAACAAACCAACAAACCAACAAGCCAACAAGCCAACAAACCAACAAACCAACAAGCCAACAAACCCACAAACCAACAAACTAAGTAACCAACAAGCCAACAAACCAACAAACCAACAAGCCAACAAGCCAACAAACCAACAAACCTACAAGCCAATAAACCAACAAACCAACAAGCCAACAAACCAACAAACCAACAAACCAACAAACCAACAATCCAAGTAACCAAAAAGCCAACAAACTCACAAACCAACAAGCCAACAAGCCAACAAAGCAACAAGCCAACAAACCAACAAACCAGCATGCCAACAAACCAACAAACCAACAAGCCAACAAATTAACAAACAAACAAACCAACAAACCAAGTAACCAAAAAGCCAACAAACTAACAAACCAACAAGCCAACAAGACAACAAACCAACAAACCAACAAACCAACAAACCAACAAACCAATAAACCAACAAGCCAACAAACCAATAAACCAACAAACCAACAAACTAAGTAACCAACAAGCCAACAAACCAACAAACTAACAAACCAACAAACGAACTAACCAACAAACCAACAAGCCAACAAGCCAACAAACCAACAAAACAACAAACCAACAAACCAACAAACTAAGTAACCAACAAGCCAACAAACCAACAAACCAACAAGCCAACAAGCCAACAAACCAACAAACCAACAAGCCAACAAACCAACAAACCAACAAACCAAAAAACCAACAAACCAACAAACCAACAAACCAACAAACCAACAAACCAACAAACCAACAAGCCAACAAGCCAACAAACCAACAAACCAACAAACCAACAAGCCAACAAACCAACAAGCCAACAAACCAACAAACCAAGTAACCAAAAAGCCAACAAACTAACAAACCAACAAGCCAACAAGCCAACAAACCAACAAACCAACAAAGCAGCAAGCCAACAAGCCAACAAACCAACAAACCAACAAGCCAACAAACCAACAAACCAACAAGCCTACAAGCCAACAAACCAACAAACCAACAAACCAACAAGCCAACAAACCAACAAACCAAAAAACCGACAAACCAACAAACCAACAAGCCAACAAGCCAACAAACCAACAAACCAACAAGCCAACAAACCAACAAACCAACAAACCAACAAACTAAGTAACCAACAAGCCAACAAACCAACAAATCAACAAGCCACCAAGCCAACAAACCAACAAACCAACAAGCCAACAAACCAACATACTAACAAACCAAAAAACCAACAAACCAACAAACCAACAAACCAACAAACCAACAAACCAACAAACCAACAAAGCAACAAGCCAACAAGCCAACAAACCAACAAACCAACAAACCAAAATGCCAACAAACCAACAAACTAAGTAACCAACAAGCCAACAAACCAACAAACCAACAAGCCAACAAGCCAACAAACCAACAAACAATCAAACCAACAAACCAACAAACTAAGTAACCAACAAGCCAACAAACCAACAAATCAACAAGCCACCAAGCCAACAAACCAACAAACCAACAAGCCAACAAACCAACATACTAACAAACCAAAAAACCAACAAACCAACAAACCAACAAACCAACAAACCAACAAACCAACAAGCCAACAAACCAACAAACAAATAAACCAACAAACCAACAAACAAATAAGCCAACAAACCAACAAACCAACAAACCAACAAACCAACAAACTAACAAACCAACAAACCAACAAACCAACAAACCAACAAGCCAACAAACCAACAAACTAAGTAACCAACAAGCCAACAAACCAACAAACCAACAAGCCAACAAGTCAACAAACCAACAAACCAACAAACCAACAAACCAACAAGCCAACAAACCAACAAACAAATAAACCAACAAACCAACAAACAAATAAGCCAACAAACCAACAAACCAACAAACCAACAAACCAACAAACTAACAAACCAACAAGCCAACAAACCAACAAACCAACAAACCAACAAACCAACAAACCAACAAGCCAACAAACCAACAAACAAATAAACCAACAAACCAACAAACAAATAAGCCAACAAACCAACAAACCAACAAACCAACAAACCAACAAACTAACAAACCAACAAGCCAACAAACCAACAAACCAACAAGCCAACAAACCAACAAACTAAGTAACCAACAAGCCAACAAACCAACAAACCAACAAGCCAACAAGTCAACAAACCAACAAACCAACAAGCCAACAAACCAACAAACTAAGTAACCAACAAGCCAACAAACCAACAAACCAACAAACAAATAAGCCAACAAACCAACAAACCAACAAACCAACAAACCAACAAACTAACAAACCAACAAGCCAACAAACCAACAAACCAACAAACCAACAAACCAACAAACCAACAAGCCAACAAACCAACAAACAAATAAACCAACAAACCAACAAACAAATAAGCCAACAAACCAACAAACCAACAAACCAACAAACCAACAAACTAACAAACCAACAAGCCAACAAACCAACAAACCAACAAGCCAACAAACCAACAAACTAAGTAACCAACAAGCCAACAAACCAACAAACCAACAAGCCAACAAGTCAACAAACCAACAAACCAACAAGCCAACAAACCAACAAACTAAGTAACCAACAAGCCAACAAACCAACAAACCAACAAGCCAACAAAGCAACAAGCCAACAAACCAACAAACCAGCATGCCAACAAACCAACAAACCAACAAGCCAACAAATTAACAAACAAACAAACCAACAAACCAAGTAACCAAAAAGCCAACAAACTAACAAACCAACAAGCCAACAAGACAACAAACCAACAAACCAACAAACCAACAAACCAACAAACCAATAAACCAACAAGCCAACAAACCAATAAACCAACAAACCAACAAACTAAGTAACCAACAAGCCAACAAACCAACAAACTAACAAACCAACAAACGAACTAACCAACAAACCAACAAGCCAACAAGCCAACAAACCAACAAAACAACAAACCAACAAACCAACAAACTAAGTAACCAACAAGCCAACAAACCAACAAACCAACAAGCCAACAAGCCAACAAACCAACAAACCAACAAACCAACAAGCCAACAAGCCAACAAACCAACAAACCAACAAACCAACAAGCCAACAAACCAACAAGCCAACAAACCAACAAACCAAGTAACCAAAAAGCCAACAAACTAACAAACCAACAAGCCAACAAGCCAACAAACCAACAAACCAACAAAGCAGCAAGCCAACAAGCCAACAAACCAACAAACCAACAAGCCAACAAACCAACAAACCAACAAGCCTACAAGCCAACAAACCAACAAACCAACAAACCAACAAGCCAACAAACCAACAAACCAAAAAACCGACAAACCAACAAACCAACAAGCCAACAAGCCAACAAACCAACAAACCAACAAGCCAACAAACCAACAAACCAACAAACCAACAAACTAAGTAACCAACAAGCCAACAAACCAACAAATCAACAAGCCACCAAGCCAACAAACCAACAAACCAACAAGCCAACAAACCAACATACTAACAAACCAAAAAACCAACAAACCAACAAACCAACAAACCAACAAACCAACAAACCAACAAACCAACAAAGCAACAAGCCAACAAGCCAACAAACCAACAAACCAACAAACCAAAATGCCAACAAACCAACAAACTAAGTAACCAACAAGCCAACAAACCAACAAACCAACAAGCCAACAAGCCAACAAACCAACAAACAATCAAACCAACAAACCAACAAACTAAGTAACCAACAAGCCAACAAACCAACAAATCAACAAGCCACCAAGCCAACAAACCAACAAACCAACAAGCCAACAAACCAACATACTAACAAACCAAAAAACCAACAAACCAACAAACCAACAAACCAACAAACCAACAAACCAACAAGCCAACAAACCAACAAACAAATAAACCAACAAACCAACAAACAAATAAGCCAACAAACCAACAAACCAACAAACCAACAAACCAACAAACTAACAAACCAACAAGCCAACAAACCAACAAACCAACAAGCCAACAAACCAACAAACTAAGTAACCAACAAGCCAACAAACCAACAAACCAACAAGCCAACAAGTCAACAAACCAACAAACCAACAAACCAAGTAACCAACAAACTAACAAACCAATAAACCAAAAAACCAACAAACCAACAAGCCTACAAGCCAACAAACCAACAAACTAACAAACCAACAAACGAACTAACCAAGAAACCAACAAGCCAACAAGCCAACAAACCAACAAACCAACAAACCAACAAGCCAACAAACCAACAAACCAACAAGCCAACAAACCAACAAACCAACAAACCAACATGCCAACAAACCAACAAACTAAGTAACCAACAAACCAACAAACCAACAAACTAACTAATTAACAAACGAACTAACCAACAAACTAACAAGCCAACAAGCCAACAAACCAACAAACAAACAAACCAACAAACTAAGTAACCAACAAGCCAACAAACCAACAAACCAACAAGCCAACAAGCCAACAAACCAACAAACCAACAAGCCAACAAACCAACAAACCAACAAACCAAAAAACCAACAAACCAACAAACCAAAAAACCAACAAACCAACCAACCAACAAGCCAACAAACCAACAAACCAAGTAACCAAAAAGCCAACAAACTAACAAACCAACAAGCCAACAAGCCTACAAACCAACAAACCAACACAGCAACAAGCCAGCAAACCAAAAAACCTACAAACCAACAAGCCAACAAACCAACAAACCAACAAACCAACAAACCAACAAACCAACAAGCCAACAAACCAACAAACCAACAAGCCAACAAACCAACAAACTAAGTAACCAACAAGCCAACAAACCAACAAACCAACAAGCCAACAAGCCAACAAACCAACAAACCAACAAGCCAACAAACCAACAAACCAACAAACCAAAGAACCAACAAACCAACAAGCCAACAAGCCAACAAACCAACAAAGCCAACAAACCAACAAACCAACAAACCAACAAGCCAACAAACCAACAAGCCAACAAGCCAACAAGCCAACAAACCAACAAACCAACAAAGCAACAAGCTAACAAGCCAACAAACCAGCAAACCAACAAGCCAACAAACCAACAAACCAACAAGCCAACAAACCAACAAACAAACAAACCAACAAACCAACAAGCCAACAAACCAACAAACCAACAAACCACCAAACCAACAAACCAACAAGCCAACAAACCAACAAACCAACAAGCCAATAAACCAACAAACCAACAAACCAACAAGCCAACAAGCCAACAAACCAACAAGCCAACAAACCAACAAGCCAACAAACAAAAAAACCAACAAACCAAGTAACCAAAAACGCCAATAAACTAACAAACTAACAAGCCAACAAGCCAACAAACCAACAAACCAACAAAGCAACAAGCCAACAAGCCAACAAACCAACAAACCAACAAACCAACAAGCCAACAAACCAACAAACCAAAAAACTCACAAAACCAACAAGCCAACAAGCCAACAAACCAACAAGCCAACAAACCAATTAACCAACAAAGCAACAAGCCAACAAGCCAACAAACCAACAAACCAACAAGCCAACAAACCAACAAACCAACAAGCCAACAAGCCAACAAACCAACAAACCAACAAACCAAGTAACCAAAAAGCCAACAAACGAACAAACCAACAAGCTAACAAGCCAACAAACCAACAAACCACCAAACCAACAAACCAACAAACCAACAAACCAACAAACCAATAAACCAAAAAACCAACAAATCAACAAGCCAACAAGCCAATAAACCAACAAACTAGCAAACCAACAAACGAACTAACCAACAAACCAACAAGCCAACAAACCAACAAACCAACAAACCAAGCAACCAAAAAGCCAACAAACGAACAAACCAACAAGCTAACAAGCCAACAAACCAACAAGCCAACAAACCAACAAACCAACAAACTAACAAACCAACAAGCCAACAAACCAACAAACCAACAAGCCAACTAACCAACAAAACAACAAACCAACATGCCAACAAACCAACAAACTAAGTAACCAACAAGTCAACAAACCAACAAACTAACAAACCAACAAACCAACAAACCAACAAACTAAGTAGCCAACAAGCCAACAAACCAACAAACCAACAAGCCAACAAGCCAACAAACCAACAAACAAATAACCAACAAGCCAACAAACCAACAAACCAACAAGCCAACAAGCCAACAAACCAACAAACCCACAAGCCAACAAACCAACAAACCAAAAAACCAACAAACCAACACACCAACAAACCAACAAACCAACAAACCAACAAACCAGCAAGCCAACAAGCCAACAAACCAACAAACCAACAAACCAACAAGCCAAAAAACCAACAAGCCAACACACCAACAAACCAACAAACCAAGTAACCAAAAAGCCAACAAACTAACAAACCAACAAGCCAACAAGCCAATAAACCAACAAACCAACAAAGCAACAAGCCAACAAGCCAACAAACCAACAAACCAACAAGCCAACAAACCAGCAAACCAACAAGCCAACAAGCCAACAAACCAACAAACCAACAAACCAACAAGCCAACAAACCAACAAACCAACAAGCCAACAAACCAACAAACCAACAAACCAACAAACCAACAAGCCAACAAGCCAACAAACCAACAAGCCAACAAACCAACAAGCCAACAAACCAACAAACCAACAAACCAACAAACCAAGTAACCAAAAAGCCAACAAACTAACAAACCAACAAGCCAACAAACCAACAAACCAACAAAGCAACAAGCCAAAAAGCCAACAAGCCAACAAACGAACAAACCAACAAACCAAGTAACCAACAAACCAACAAACCGTCAAACGAACAAAGCAACAAACCAACAAGCCAACAAGCCAACAAAATAACAAACCAAGTAACCAAAAAGCCAACAAACTAACAAACCAACAACCCAACAAACCATCAAGCCAACAAACCAACAAACCAACAAGCCAACAAACCAACAAACCAAAAAACCAACAAACCAACAAACCAACAAACCAACAAACCAACAAGCCAACAAGCCAACAAACCAACAAACCAACAAACCAACAAGCCAACAAACCAACAAACCAAAAAACCAACAAACCAACAAACCAACAAGCCAACAAGCCAACAAACCAACAAACCAACAAGCCAACAAACCAACAAACCAACAAACTAAGTAACCAACAAGCAAACAAACCAACAAACCAACAAGCCAACAAGCCAACAAACCAACAAACCAACAAGCCAATAAACCAACATACCAACAAATCAAAAAACCAACAAACCAACAAACCTACAAGCCAACAAACCAACAAACCAACAAGCCAACAAACCAACAAACCAACAAACCAACAAACCAAGTAACCAAAAAGCCAACAAACTCACAAACCAACAAGCCAACAAGCCAACAAAGCAACAAGCCAACAAACCAACAATCCAGCATGCCAACAAACCAACAAACCAACAAGCCAACAAGCCAACAAACCAACAAACCAACAAACTAACAAACCAACAAATGAACTAACCAACAAACAAACAAGCCAACAAGCCAACAAACCAACAAACCAACAAACCAACAAACCAACAAACTAACAAACCAACAAACCAACAAACCAACAAACCAACAAGCCAACAAACCAACAAACCAACAAACCAACATGCCAACAAACCAACAAACTAAGTAACCAACAAGCCAACAAACCAACAAACTAACAAACCAACAAACGAACTAACCAACAAACTAACAAGCCAACAAGCCAACAAACCAACAAACCAACAAACCAACAAACCAACAAACTAAGTAACCAACAAGCCAACAAACTAACAAACCAACAAGCCAACAAGCCAAGAAACCAACAAACCAACAAGCCAACAAACCAACAAACCAACAAACCAAAAAACCAACAAACCAACAAACCAACAAACCAACAAACCAACAAACCAACAAGCCACCAAGCCAACAAACCAACAAACCAACAAACCAACAAGCCAACAAACGAAGAAGCTAACAAACCAACAAACCAACAAACCAAGTAACCAAAAAGCCAACAAACTAACAAACCAACAAGCCAACAAGCCTACAAACCAACAAACCAACAAAGCAACAAGCCAACAAGCCAACAAACCAACAAACCAACAAGCCAACAAACCAACAAACCAACAAGCCAACAAGCCAACAAACCAACAAACCAACAAACCAACAAGCCAAAAAGCCAACAAGCCAACAAGCCAACAAACCAACAAACCAACAAACCAAGTAACCAACAAACCAACAAACCGTCAAATGAACAAAGCAACAAACCAACAAGCCAACAAGCCAACAAAATAACAAACCAAGTAACCAAAAAGCCAACAAACTAACAAACCAACAACCCAACAAACCAACAAGCCAACAAACCAACAAACCAACAAGCCAACAAACCAACAAACCAAAAAACCAACAAACCAACAAACCAACAAACCAACAAACCAACAAACCAACAAGCCAACAAGCCAACAAATCAACAAACCAACAAACCAACAAGCCAACAAACCAACAAACCAAAAAACCAACAAACCAACAAACCAACAAGCCAACAAGCCAACAAACCAACAAACCAACAAGCCAACAAACCAACAAACTAAGTAACCAACAAGCCAACAAACCAACAAACCAACAAGCCAACAAGCCAACAAACCAACAAACCAACAAGCCAATAAACCAACATACCAACAAACCAAAAAACCAACAAACCAACAAACCTACAAGCCAACAAACCAACAAACCAACAAACTAAGTAACCAACAAGCCAACAAACCAACAAACCAACAAGCCAACAAGCCAACAAACCAACAAACCAACAAGCCAATAAACCAACAAACCAACAAACCAACAAACCAACAAACCAAGTAACCAAAAAGCCAACAAACTCACAAACCAACAAGCCAACAAGCCAACAAAGCAACAAGCCAACAAACCAACAAACCAGCATGCCAACAAACCAACAAACCAACAAGCCAACAAGCCAACAAACCAACAAACAAACAAACCAACAAACCAAGTAACCAAAAAGCCAACAAACTAACAAACCAACAAGCCAACAAGCCTACAAACCAACAAACCAACAAAGCAACAAGCCAACAAGCCAACAAACCAACAAACCAACAAGCCAACAAACCAACAAACCAACAAGCCAACAAGCCAACAAACCAACAAACCAACAAACCAACAAGCCAAAAAGCCAACAAGCCAACAAGCCAACAAACCAACAAACCAACAAACCAAGTAACCAACAAACCAACAAACCGTCAAATGAACAAAGCAACAAACCAACAAGCCAACAAGCCAACAAAATAACAAACCAAGTAACCAAAAAGCCAACAAACTAACAAACCAACAACCCAACAAACCAACAAGCCAACAAACCAACAAACCAACAAGCCAACAAACCAACAAATCAAAAAACCAACAAACCAACAAACCAACAAACCAACAAACCAACAAACCAACAAGCCAACAAGCCAACAAATCAACAAACCAACAAACCAACAAGCCAACAAACCAACAAACCAAAAAACCAACAAACCAACAAACCAACAAGCCAACAAGCCAACAAACCAACAAACCAACAAGCCAACAAACCAACAAACTAAGTAACCAACAAGCCAACAAACCAACAAACCAACAAGCAAACAAGCCAACAAACCAACAAACCAACAAGCCAATAAACCAACATACCAACAAGCCAACAAACCAACAAACCAACAAGCCAACAAACCAACAAACTAAGTAACCAACAAGCCAACAAACCAACAAACCAACAAGCCAACAAGCCAACAAACCAACAAACCAACAAGCCAATAAACCAACATACCAACAAACCAAAAAACCAACAAACCAACAAACCTACAAGCCAACAAACCAACAAACCAACAAACTAAGTAACCAACAAGCCAACAAACCAACAAACCAACAAGCCAACAAGCCAACAAACCAACAAACCAACAAGCCAATAAACCAACAAACCAACAAACCAACAAACTAACAAACCAAGTAACCAAAAAGCCAACAAACTCACAAACCAACAAGCCAACAAGCCAACAAAGCAACAAGCCAACAAACCAACAAACCAGCATGCCAACAAACCAACAAACCAACAAGCCAACAAGCCAACAAACCAACAAACAAACAAACCAACAAACCAAGTAACTAAAAAGCCAACAAACTAACAAACCAACAAGCCAACAAGACAACAAACCAACAAACCAACAAACCAACAAACCAACAAACCAACAAACCAATAAACCAAAAAACCAACAAACCAGCAAGCCAACAAGCCAACAAACCAACAAACTAACAAACCAACAAATGAACTAACCAACAAACAAACAAGCCAACAAGCCAACAAACCAACAAACCAACAAACCAACAAACCAACAAACCAACAAACTAACAAACCAACAAACCAACAAACCAACAAACCAACAAGCCAACAAACCAACAAACCAACAAACCAACATGCCAACAAACCAACAAACTAAGTAACCAACAAGCCAACAAACCAACAAACTAACAAACCAACAAACGAACTAACCAACAAAATAACAAGCCAACAAGTCAACAAACCAACAAACCAACAAACCAACAAACCAACAAACTAAGTAACCAACAAGCCAACAAACTAACAAACCAACAAGCCAACAAGCCAAGAAACCAACAAACCAACAAGCCAACAAACCAACAAACCAACAAACCAAAAAACCAACAAACCAACAAACCAACAAACCAACAAACCAACAAACCAACAAGCCACCAAGCCAACCAACCAACAAACCAACAAACCAACAAGCCAACAAACGAAGAAGCCAACAAACCAACAAACCAACAAACCAAGTAACCAAAAAGCCAACAAACTAACAAACCAACAAGCCAACAAGCCTACAAACCAACAAACCAACAAAGCAACAAGCCAACAAGCCAACAAACCAACAAACCAACAAGCCAACAAGCCAACAAACCAACAAGCCAACAAGCCAACAAACCAACAAACCAACAAACCAATAAGCCAACAAACCAACAAACCAACAAGCCAACAAAGCAACAAACCAACAAACCAACAAACCAACAAGCCAACAAGCCAACAAACCAACAAACCAACAAGCCAACAAGCCAACAAACCAACAAACCAACAAACCAAGTAACCAAAAAGCCAACAAACTAACAAACCAACAAGCCAACAAGCCAACAAACCAACAAACCAACAAAACCAACAAGCCAACAAGCCAATAAACCAACAAACCAACAAACCAACAAGCCAACAAACCAACAAACCAAAAAACTCACGAACCAACCAGCCAACAAGCCAACAAACCAACAAGCCAACAAACCAATAAACCAACAAAGCAACAAGCCAACAAGCCAACAAACCAACAAACCAACAAGCCAACAAACCAACAAACCAACAAGCCAACAAGCCAACAAACCAACAAACCAAGTAACCAAAAAGTCAACAAACTAACAAACCAACAAGCCAACAAGCCAACAAACCAACAAACCAACAAACCAACAACCCAACAAACCAACAACCAACAAACCAATAAACCAAAAAATAAACAAACCAACAAGCCAACAAGCCAACAAACCAACAAACTAACAAACCAACAAACGAACTAACCAACAAACGAACAAGCCAACAAGCCAACAAACCAACAAACCAACAAACCAACAAACCAACAAACCAACAAACCAACAAACCAACATGCCAACAAACCAACAAACTAAGTAACCAACAAGCCAACAAACCAACAAACTAACAAACCAACAAAAGAACTAACCAACAAACCAACAAACCAAAAAACCAACAAACCAACAAACCAACAAAATAACAAACCAACAAACCAACAAGCCAACAAGCCAACAAACCAACAAACCAACAAACCAACAAACCAACAAACCAACAAGCCAACAAACCATTAAACCAACAAACCAAGTAACCAAAAAGCCAACAAACTAACAAACCAACAAGCCAACAAGCCCAACAAACCAACAAACCAACAAAGCAACAAGCCAACAAGCCAACAAACCAACAAACCAACAAGCCAACAAACCAACAAACCAACAAGCCCACAAGCCAACAAACCAACAAACCAACAAACCAACAAGCCAACAAACCAACAAACCAACCAGCCAACAAACCAACCAACCAACAAACCAACAAACCAACAAGCCAACAAGCCAACAAACTAACAAGCCAACAAACCAACAAGCCAACAAACCAACAAACCAACAAACCAAGTAACCAAAAAGCCAACAAACTAACAAACCAACAAGCCAACAAGCCAACAAACCAACAAACCAACAAAGCAACAAGCCAACAAGCCAACAAACCAACAAACCAACAAGCCAACAAGCCAACAAGCCAACAAACCAACAAACCAACAAACCAACAAGCCAACAAGCCAACAAGCCAACAAACCAACAAACCAACAAACCAACAAGCCAACAAACCAACAAACCAAAAAACCGACAAACCAACAAACCAACAAGCCAACAAGCCAACAAACCAACAAACCAACAAGCCAACAAACCAACAAACCAACAAACTAAGTAACCAAAAAGCCAACAAACTAACAAACCAACAAGCCAACAAGCCCAACAAACCAACAAACCAACAAAGCAACAAGCCAACAAGCCAACAAACCAACAAACCAACAAGCCAACAAACCAACAAACCAACAAGCCCACAAGCCAACAAACCAACAAACCAACAAACCAACAAGCCAACAAACCAACAAACCAACCAGCCAACAAACCAACCAACCAACAAACCAACAAACCAACAAGCCAACAAGCCAACAAACTAACAAGCCAACAAACCAACAAGCCAACAAACCAACAAACCAATAAACCAAGTAACCAAAAAGCCAACAAACTAACAAACCAACAAGCCAACAAGCCAACAAACCAACAAACCAACAAAGCAACAATCCAACAAGCCAACAAACCAACAAACCAACAAGCCAACAAGCCAACAAGCCAACAAACCAACAAACCAACAAACCAACAAGCCAACAAGCCAAGAAACCAACAAACCAACAAGCCAACAAACCAACAAACCAAAAAACCGACAAACCAACAAACCAACAAGCCAACAAGCCAACAAACCAACAAACCAACAAGCCAACAAACCAACAAACCAACAAACTAAGTAACCAACAAGCCAACAAACCAACAAACCAACAAGCCAACAAGCCAACAAACCAACAAACCAACAAGCCAATAAACCAACATACCAACAAACCAAAAAACCAACAAACCAACAAACCAACAAACCAACAAACCAACAAACCAACAAACCAACAAGCCAACAAACCAACAAACCAACTAACCAACAAACCAAGTAACCAAAAAGCCAACAAACTCAGAAACCAACAAGCCAACAAGTCAATAAACCAACAAGCCAACAAACCAACAAACCAACAGAGCAACAAGCCAACAAGCCAACTAACCAACAAACCAACAAACCAAACTGCCAACAAACCAACAAACTAAGTAACCAACAAGCCAACAAACCAACAAACCAACAAACCAACAAACCAACAAACCAAGTAACCAACAAACCAACAAACCATCAAACGAACAAAGCAACAAACCAACAAACCAAACTGCCAACAAACCAACAAACTAAGTAACCAACAAGCCACAAACCAACAAACCAACAAGCCAACAAGCCAACAAACCAACAAACCAACAAACCAACAAACCAATAAACCAACAAACGAAGTAACCAACAAACCAACAAACCATCAAACGAACAAAGCAACAAACCAACAAGCCAACAAACCAACAAACCAACAAGCCAAAAAGCCAACAAACCAACAAACCAACAAACCAAGTAACCAAAAAGCCAACAAACTAACAAACCAATAAGCCAACAAGCCAACAAACCAACAAACCAACAAATCAACAAGCCAACAAGCCAATAAACCAACAAACCAACAAACCAACAAGCCAACAAACCAACAAACCAAAAAACTCACAAACCAACCAGCCAACAAGCCAACAAACCAACAAGCCTACAAACCAATAAACCAACAAAGCAACAAGCCAACAAGCCAACAAACCAACAAACCAACAAGCCAACAAACCAACAAACCAACAAGCCAACAAGCCAACAAACCAACAAACCAAGTAACCAAAAAGTCAACAAACTAACAAACCAACAAGCCAACAAGCCAACAAACCAACAAACCAACAAACCAACAAACCAACAAACCAACAAACCAACAAACCAACAAACCAATAAACCAAAAAATAAACAAACCAACAAGCCAACAAGCCAACAAACGAACAAACGAACAAACCAACAAACAAACTAACCAACAAACCAACAAGCCAACAAGCCAACAAACCAACAAACCAACAAACCAACAAACTAACAAACCAACAAGCCAACAAACCAAAAAACCAACAAGCCAACAAACCAACAAACCACCAAACCAACATGCCAACAAACCAACAAACTAAGTAACCAACAAGCCAACAAACCAACAAACTAACAAACCAACAAAAGAACTAACCAACAAACCAACAAACCAAAAAACCAACAAACCATCAAACCAACAAAATAACAAACCAACAAACTAACAAGCCAACAAGTCAACAAACCAACAAACCAACAAACCAACAAGCCAACAAACCAACAAGCCAACAAACCAATAAACCAACAAACCAAGTAACCAAAAAGCCAACAAACTAACAAACCAACAAGCCAACAAGCCAACAAACCAACAAACCAACAAAGCAACAAGCCAACAAGCCAACAAACCAACAAACCAACAAGCCAACAAACCAACAAACCAACAAGCCAACAAGCCAACAAACCAACAAACCAACAAACCAACAAGCCAACAAACAAACAAACCAACCAGCCAACAAACCAACCAACCAACAAACCAACAAACCAACAAGCCAACAAGCCAACAAACTAACAAGCCAACAAACCAACAAGCCAACAAACCAACAAACCAACAAACCAAGTAACCAAAAAGCCAACAAACTAACAAACCAACAAGCCAACAAGCCAACAAACCAACAAACCAACAAAGCAACAAGCCAACTAGCCAACAAACCAACAAACCAACAAGCCAACAAGCCAACAAGCCAACAAACCAACAAACCAACAAACCAACAAACCAACAAGCCAACAAGCCAACAAACCAACAAACCAACAAACCAACAAGCCAACAAACCAACAAACCAAAAAACCGACAAACTAACAAACCAACAAGCCAACAAGCCAACAAACCAACAAACCAACAAGCCAACAAACCAACAAACCAACAAACTAAGTAACCAACAAGCCAACAAACCAACAAACCAACAAGCCAACAAGCCAACAAACCAACAAACCAACAAACCAACAAACCAACAAACCAACAAACCAACAAGCCAACAAACCAACAAACCAACTAACAACAAACCAAGTAACCAAAAAGCCAACAAACTCAGAAACCAACAAGCCAACAAGCCAATAAACCAAAAAGCCAAGAAACCAACAAACCAACAAAGCAACAAGCCAACAAGCGAACAAACCAACAAACCAAATTGCCAACAAACCAACAAACTAAGTAACCAACAAGCCAACAAACCAACAAACCAACAAGCCAACAAGCCAACAAACCAACAAACCAACAAACCAACAAACCAACAAACCAAGTAACCAACAAACCAACAAACCATCAAACGAACAAAGCAACAAACCGACAAACCAACAAACCAACAAGCCAACAAACAAATAAACCAACAAACCAACAAACAAATAAACTAAGTAACCAAAAAGCCAACAAACCAACAAACCAACAAGCCAACAAACCAAAAAACCATCAAACCAACAAACCAAGTAACCAACAAACCAACAAACCATCAAACGAACAAAGCAACAAACCAACAAGCCAACAAGCCAGCAAACCAACAAACCAAGTAACCAAAAAGCCAACAAACTAACAAAACAACAAGCCAACAAACCAACAAGTCAACAAACCAACAAACCAACAAGCCAACAAACAAACAAACCAAAAAACCAACAAACCAACAAACCAACAAACCAACAAACCAACAAACCAACAAGCCAACAAGCCAACAAACCAAAAAATCAACAAACCAACAAACCAACAAGCCAACAAGCCAACAAACCAACAAATCAACAAGCCAACAAAACAACAAACCAACAAACTATGTAACCAACAAGCCAACAAACCAACAAACCAACAAGCCAACAAACCAACAAACCAACAAACCAACAAGCCAACAAACCAACATACCAACAAACCAAAAAACCAACAAACCAACAAACCAACAAACCAACAAACCAACAAACCAAAAAGCCAACAAACCAACAAACCAACAAACCAAGTAACCAAAAAGCCAACAAACTCACAAACCAACAAGCCAACAAGCCAACAAGCCAACAAGCCAACAAACCAACAAACCAACAAACCAAGTAACCAAAAAGTCAACAAACTAACAAACCAAGAAACCAACAAACCAACAAGCCAACAAACCAACAAACCAAAAAACCGACAAACCAACAAACCAACAAGCCAACAAACCAAAAAATCAACAAACCAACAAACCAACAAGCCAACAAGCCAACAAACCAACAAACCAACAAGCCAACAAAACAACAAACCAACAAACTATGTAACCAACAAGCCAACAAACCAACAAACCAACAAGCCAACAAACCAACAAACCAACAAACCAACAAGCCAACAAACCAACATACCAACAAACCAAAAAACCAACAAACCAACAAACCAACAAACCAACAAACCAACAAACCAAAAAGCCAACAAACCAACAAACCAACAAACCAAGTAACCAAAAAGCCAACAAACTCACAAACCAACAAGCCAACAAGCCAACAAGCCAACAAGCCAACAAACCAACAAACCAACAAACCAACAAACCAACAAGCCAACAAGCCAACAAACCAAGAAACCAACAAACCAACAAGCCAACAAACCAACAAACCAAAAAACCGACAAACCAACAAACCAACAAGCCAACAAGCCAACAAACCAACAAACCAACAAGCCAACAAACCAACAAACCAACAAACTAAGTAACCAACAAGCCAACAAACCAACAAACCAACAAGCCAACAAGCCAACAAACCAACAAACCAACAAGCCAATAAACCAACATACCAACAAACCAAAAAACCAACAAACCAACAAACCAACAAACCAACAAACCAACAAACCAACAAACCAACAAGCCAACAAACCAACAAACCAACTAACCAACAAACCAAGTAACCAAAAAGCCAACAAACTCAGAAACCAACAAGCCAACAAGCCAATAAACCAACAAGCCAACAAACCAACAAACCAACAGAGCAACAAGCCAACAAGCCAACTAACCAACAAACCAACAAACCAAACTGCCAACAAACCAACAAACTAAGTAATAAACAAGCCAACAAACCAACAAACCAACAAACCAACAAACCAACAAACCAAGTAACCAACAAACCAACAAACCATCAAACGAACAAAGCAACAAACCAACAAACCAACAAACCAAACTGCCAACAAACCAACAAACTAAGTAACCAACAAGCCACAAACCAACAAACCAACAAGCCAACAAGCCAACAAACCAACAAACCAACAAACCAACAAACCAATAAACCAACAAACGAAGTAACCAACAAACCAACAAACCATCAAACGAACAAAGCAACAAACCAACAAGCCAACAAACCAACAAGCCAACAAGCCAAAAAGCCAACAAACCAACAAACCAACAAACCAAGTAACCAAAAAGCCAACAAACTAACAAACCAATAAGCCAACAAGCCAACAAACCAACAAACCAACAAATCAACAAGCCAACAAGCCAATAAACCAACAAACCAACAAACCAACAAGCCAACAAACCAAGTAACCAAAAAGTCAACAAACTAACAAACCAACAAGCCAACAAGCCAACAAACCAACAAACCAACAAACCAACAAACCAACCAGCCAACAAGCCAACAAACCAACAAGCCAACAAACCAATAAACCAACAAAGCAACAAGCCAACAAGCCAACAAACCAACAAACCAACAAGCCAACAAACCAACAAACCAACAAGCCAACAAGCCAACAAACCAACAAACCAAGTAACCAAAAAGTCAACAAACTAACAAACCAACAAGCCAACAAGCCAACAAACCAACAAACCAACAAACCAACAAACCAACAAACCAACAAACCAACAAACCAACAAACCAATAAACCAAAAAATAAACAAACCAACAAGCCAACAAGCCAACAAACCAACAAACGAACAAACCAACAAACAAACTAACCAACAAACCAACAAGCCAACAAGCCAACAAACCAACAAACCAACAAAACCAACAAACTAACAAACCAACAAGCCAACAAACCAAAAAACCAACAAGCCAACAAACCAACAAACCACCAAACCAACATGCCAACAAACCAACAAACTAAGTAACCAACAAGCCAACAAACCAACAAACTAACAAACCAACAAAAGAACTAACCAACAAACCAACAAACCAAAAAACCAACAAACCATCAAACCAACAAAATAACAAACCAACAAACTAACAAGCCAACAAGTCAACAAACCAACAAACCAACAAACCAATAAGCCAACAAACCAACAAGCCAACAAACCAATAAACCAACAAACCAAGTAACCAAAAAGCCAACAAACTAACAAACCAACAAGCCAACAAGCCAACAAACCAACGAACCAACAAAGCAACAAGCCAACAAGCCAACAAACCAACAAACCAACAAGCCAACAAACCAACAAACCAACAAGCCAACAAGCCAACAAACCAACAAACCAACAAACCAACAAGCCAACAAACAAACAAACCAACCAGCCAACAAACAAACCAACCAACAAACCAACAAACCAACAAGCCAACAAGCCAACAAACTAACAAGCCAACCAACCAACAAGCCAACAAACCAACAAACCAACAAACCAAGTAACCAAAAAGCCAACAAACTAACAAACCAACAAGCCAACAAGCCAACAAACCAACAAACCAACAAAGCAACAAGCCAACTAGCCAACAAACCAACAAACCAACAAGCCAACAAGCCAACAAGCCAACAAAGCAACAAACCAACAAACCAACAAACCAACAAGCCAACAAGCCAACAAACCAACAAACCAACAAACCAACAAGCCAACAAACCAACAAACCAAAAAACCGACAAACTAACAAACCAACAAGCCAACAAGCCAACAAACCAACAAACCAACAAGCCAACAAACCAACAAACTAAGTAACCAACAAGCCAACAAACCAACAAACCAACAAGCCAACAAGCCAACAAACCAACAAACCAACAAACCAACAAACCAACAAACCAACAAACCAACAAGCCAACAAACCAACAAACCAACTAACAACAAACCAAGTAACCAAAAAGCCAACAAACTCAGAAACCAACAAGCCAACAAGCCAATAAACCAAAAAGCCAAGAAACCAACAAACCAACAAAGCAACAAGCCAACAAGCGAACAAACCAACAAACCAAATTGCCAACAAACCAACAAACTAAGTAACCAACAAGCCAACAAACCAACAAACCAACAAGCCAACAAGCCAACAAACCAACAAACCAACAAACCAACAAACCAACAAACCAAGTAACCAACAAACCAACAAACCATCAAACGAACAAAGCAACAAACCGACAAACCAACAAACCAACAAACAAATAAACCAACAAACCAACAAACAAATAAACTAAGTAACCAAAAAGCCAACAAACCAACAAACCAACAAGCCAACAAGCCAACAAACCATCAAACCAACAAACCAAGTAACCAACAAACCAACAAACCATCAAACGAACGAAGCAACAAACCAACAAGCCAACAAGCCAGCAAACCAACAAACCAAGTAACCAAAAAGCCAACAAACTAACAAAACAACAAGCCAACAAACCAACAAGTCAACAAACCAACAAACCAACAAGCCAACAAACAAACAAACCAAAAAACCAACAAACCAACAAACCAACAAACCAACAAACCAACAAACCAACAAGCCAACAAGCCAACAAACCAAAAAATCAACAAACCAACAAACCAACAAGCCAACAAGCCAACAAACCAACAAACCAACAAGCCAACAAAACAACAAACCAACAAACTATGTAACCAACAAGCCAACAAACCAACAAACCAACAAGCCAACAAACCAACAAACCAACAAACCAACAAGCCAACAAACCAACATACCAACAAACCAAAAAACCAACAAACCAACAAACCAACAAACCAACAAACCAACAAACCAAAAAGCCAACAAACCAACAAACCAACAAACCAAGTAACCAAAAAGCCAACAAACTCACAAACCAACAAGCCAACAAGCCAACAAGCCAACAAGCCAACAAACCAACAAACCAACAAACCAAGTAACCAAAAAGCCAACAAACTAACAAACCAACAAGCCAACAAGCCAACAAACCAACAAACCAACAAAGCAACAAGCCAACAAGCCAACTAACCAACAAACCAACAAACCAAACTGCCAACAAACCAACAAACTAAGTAACCAACAAGCCAACAAACCAACAAACCAACAAGCCAAAAAGCCAACAAACCAACAAACCAACAAACCAACAAACCAACAAACCAAGTAACCAACAAACCAACAAACCATCAAACAAACAAAGCAACAAACCAACAAACCAACAAACCAAACTGCCAAGAATCCAACAAACTAAGTAACCAACAAGCCACAAACCAACAAACCAACAAGCCAACAAGCCAACAAACCAACAAACCAACAAACCAACAAACCAATAAACCAACAAACGAAGTAGCCAACAAACCAACAAACCATCAAACGAACAAAGCAACAAACCAACAAGCCAACAAACCAACAAGCCAACAAGCCAAAAAGCCAACAAACCAACAAACCAACAAACCAAGTAACCAAAAAGCCAACAAACTAACACACCAATATGCCAACAAGCCAACAAACCAACAAACCAACAAATCAACAAGCCAACAAGCCAATAAACCAACAAACCAACAAACCAACAAACCAACAAACCAAAAAACTCACAAACCAACCAGCCAACAAGCCAACAAACCAACAAGCCAACAAACCAATAAACCAACAAAGCAACAAGCCAACAAGCCAACAAACCAACAAACCAACAAGCCAACAAACCAACAAACCAACAAGCCAACAAGCCAACAAACCAACAAACCAAGTAACCAAAAAGTCAACAAACTAACAAACCAACAAGCCAACAAGCCAACAAACCAACAAACCAACAAACCAACAAACCAACAAACCAACAAACCAACAAACCAACAAACCAATAAACCAAAAAATAAACAAACCAACAAGCCAACAAGCCAACAAACCAACAAACGAACAAACCAACAAACAAACTAACCAACAAACCAACAAGCCAACAAGCCAACAAACCAACAAACCAACAAACCAACAAACCAACAAACTAACAAACCAACAAGCCAACAAACCAAAAAACCAACAAGCCAACAAACCAACAAACCAACAAACCAACATGCCAACAAACCAACAAACTAAGTAACCAACAAGCCAACAAACCAACAAACTAACAAACCAACAAAAGAACTAACCAACAAACCAACAAACCAAAAAACCAACAAACCATCAAACCAACAAAATAACAAACCAACAAACTAACAAGCCAACAAGTCAACAAACCAACAAACCAACAAGCCAACAAACCAACAAGCCAACAAACCAATAAACCAACAAACCAAGTAACCAAAAAGCCAACAAACTAACAAACCAACAAGCCAACAAGCCAACAAACCAACAAACCAACAAAGCAACAAGCCAACAAGCCAACAAACCAACAAACCAACAAGCCAACAAACCAACAAACCAACAAGCCAACAAGCCAACAAACCAACAAACCAACAAACCAACAAGCCAACAAACAAACAAACCAACCAGCCAACAAACCAACCAACCAACAAACCAACAAACCAACAAGCCAACAAGCCAACAAACTAACAAGCCAACAAACCAACAAGCCAACAAAGCAACAAGCCAACTAGCCAACAAACCAACAAACCAACAAGCCAACAAGCCAACAAGCCAACAAACCAACAAACCAACAAACCAACAAACCAACAAGCCAACAAGCCAACAAACCAACAAACCAACAAACCAACAAGCCAACAAACCAACAAACCAAAAAACCGACAAACCAACAAACCAACAAGCCAACAAGCCAACAAACCAACAAACCAACAAGCCAACAAACCAACAAACCAACAAACTAAGTAACCAACAAGCCAACAAACCAACAAACCAACAAGCCAACAAGCCAACAAACCAACAAACCAACAAACCAACAAACCAACAAACCAACAAACCAACAAACCAACAAGCCAACAAACCAACAAACCAACTAACCAACAAACCAAGTAACCAAAAAGCCAACAAACTCAGAAACCAACAAGCCAACAAGCCAATAAACCAAAAAGCCAAGAAACCAACAAACCAACAAAGCAACAAGCCAACAAGCCAACAAACCAACAAACCAAATTGCCAACAAACCAACAAACTAAGTAACCAACAAGCCAACAAACCAACAAACCAACAAGCCAACAAGCCAACAAACCAACAAACCAACAAACCAACAAACCAACAAACCAAGTAACCAACAAACCAACAAACCATCAAACGAACAAAGCAACAAACCAACAAACCAACAAACCAACAAGCCAACAAACAAATAAACCAACAAACCAACAAACAAATAAACTAAGTAACCAAAAAGCCAACAAACCAACAAACCAACAAGCCAACAAGCCAACAAACCATCAAACCAACAAACCAAGTAACCAACAAACCAACAAACCATCAAACGAACAAAGCAACAAACCAACAAGCCAACAAGCCAGCAAACCAACAAACCAAGTAACCAAAAAGCCAACAAACTAACAAAACAACAAGCCAACAAACCAACAAGTCAACAAACCAACAAACCAACAAGCCAACAAACAAACAAACCAAAAAACCAACAAACCAACAAACCAACAAACCAACAAACCAACAAATCAACAAGCCAACAAGCCAACAAACCAAAAAATCAACAAACCAACAAACCAACAAGCCAACAAGCCAACAAACCAACAAACCAACAACCCAGCAAAACAACAAACCAACAAACTAAGTAACCAACAAACCAACAAACCAACAAACCAACAAGCCAACAAACCAACAAACCAACAAACCAACAAGCCAACAAACCAACATACCAACAAACCAAAAAACCAACAAACCAACAAACCAACAAACCAACAAACCAACAAACCAAAAAGCCAACAAACCAACAAACCAACAAACCAAGTAACCAAAAAGCCAACAAACTCACAAACCAACAAGCCAACAAGCCAACAAGCCAACAAACCAACAAGCCAACAAACCAATAAACCAACAAAGCAACAAGCCAACAAGCCAACAAACCAACAAACCAACAAGCCAACATACCAACAAACCAACAAGCCAATAAGCCAACAAACCAACAAACCAACAAACCAAGTAACCAAAAAGCCAACAAACTAACAAACCAACAAACCAACAAGACAACAAACCAACAAACCAATAAACCAAAAAACCAACAAAACAACAAGCCAACAAACCAACAAACCAACAAACTAACAAACCAACAAACGAACTAACCAACAAACCAACAAGCCAACAAGCCAACAAACCAACAAACCAACAAACCAACAAGCCAACAAGCCAACAAGCCAACAAACCAACAAGCCAACAAGCCAACAAACCAACAAACCAAAA
Organism: Atherix ibis; assembly: GCA_958298945.1. Lineage (NCBI taxonomy): Eukaryota > Metazoa > Arthropoda > Insecta > Diptera > Athericidae > Atherix > Atherix ibis. The sequence goes on along the minus strand of OY282608.1, from coordinate 89,404,841 downwards.
AGCCAACAAACCAACAAACCAACAAACCAACAAGCCAACAAACCTACAAACAAATATACCAACAAACCAACAAACCAACAAACCAACAAACCAACAAACCAACAAACCAACAAACCAACAAACCAAAAAACCAACAAACCAACAAAAAAACAAACCAACAAACCAACAAATAAACAAGCCAACAAACCAACAAACCAACAAAGCAAAAAGCCAACAAGCCAACAAACGAACAAACCAACAAGCCAACAAACCAACAAATCAACAAACCTACAAGCCAACAAACCAACAAACAAATAAACCAAGAAACCAACAAACCAACAAACCAACAAACCAACAAACCAACAAACCAACAAACCAGAAAACCAACAAACCAACAAACCAACAAACCAACAAACCAACAAGCCAACAAGCCAACAAACCAACAAATCAACAAACCAACAAGCCAACAAACTAACAAACCAACAAACGAACTAACCAACAAACCAATAAGCCAACAAGCCAACAAACCAACAAACCAACAAGCCAACAAACCAACAAACCAACAAACCAAGTGACCAAAAAGCCAACAAACCAACAAACCAACAAACCAACAAAGCCACAATCCAACAAACCAACAAACCAACAAACCAACAAGCCAACAAGCCAACAAACCAACAAACCAACAAGCCAACAAACAAACAAACCAACAAACCAACAAGCCAACAAACCAACAAACCAACAAGCCAACAAACCAACAAACCAACAAACCAACAAGCCAACAAACCAACAAACCAACAAACCAAAAAACCAACAAACCAACAAACCAACAAACCAATAAACCAACAAACCAACAAACCAACAAACCAAGTAAACAAAAAGCCAACAAACTCACAAACCAACAAGCCAACAAGCCAATAAACCAACAAACCAACAAACCAACAAACCAACAAAGCAACAAGCCAACAAGCCAACAAACCAACAAGCCAACAAACCAACAAACCAACAAACCAACAAGCAAACAAGCCAACAAGCCAACAAATCAACAAACCAAAAACCAGCAAGCCAAAAAACCAACAAACCAACAAACCAACTAACCAACAAGCCAACAAACAAATAAACCAACAAACCAAAAAACCAACAAGCCAACAAACCAACAAACCAACAAGCCAACAAACCAACAAACCAACAAACCAACAAGCTAACAAACCAACAAGCCAACAAACCAACAAACCAACAAACCAAGTAACCAAAAAGCCAACAAACTAACAAACCAACAAGCCAACAAGCCAACAAACCAAAAAACCAACAAACCAACAAGCCAACAAACCAACAAGCCAACAAACCAAACACCAACAAACCAAGTAACCAAAAAGCCAACAAACTAACAAACCAACAAGCCAACAAGCCAACAAACCAACAAACCAACAAAGCATCAAGCCAACAAGCCAACAAACCAACAAACCAACAAGCCAACTAACCAACAAGCCAACAAACCAACAAACCAAAAAACCGACAAACCAACAAACCAACAAACCAACAAACCAACAAACCAACAAACCAACAAGCCAATAAGCCAACAAACCAAAAAACCAACAAACCAACAAACCAAGAAGCCAAAAAACCAACAAACCAAAAAACCAACAAACCAACAAACCAACAAACCAAAAAACCAACAAGCCAACAAGCCAACAAACCAACAAACCAACAAGCCAACAAACTAACAAACCAACAAGCCAACAAGCCAACAAACCAACAAACCAACAAAGCAACAAACCAACAAACCAAGAAGCCAACAAACCAACAAACCAACAAACCAACAAGCCAACAAACCAACAAACCAAAAAACCAATAAACCAACAAACCAACAAACCAACAAACCAATTAACCAACAAGCCAACAAGCCAACAAACCAACAAATAAACAAACCAACAAGCCAACAAACCAACAAGCCAACAAACCAACAAACTAACATGCCAACAAAAAAACAAACTAAGTAACCAACAAACCAGCAAACTAAGTAACCAACAAGCCAACAAACCAACAAAACAACAAGCCAACAAGCCAACAAACCAAAAAGCCAACCAGCCAACAAACCAACAAACCAACAAAGCCACAATCCAACAAACCAACAAACCAACAAACCAACAAGCCAACAAGCCAACAAACCAACAAACCAACAAGCCAACAAACAAACAAACCAACAAACCAACAAGCCAACAAACCAACAAACCAACAAGCCAACAAACCAACAAACCAACAAACCAACAAGCCAACAAACCAACAAACCAACAAACCAAAAAACCAACAAACCAACAAACCAACAAACCAATAAACCAACAAACCAACAAACCAACAAACCAAGTAAACAAAAAGCCAACAAACTCACAAACCAACAAGCCAACAAGCCAATAAACCAACAAACCAACAAACCAACAAACCAACAAAGCAACAAGCCAACAAGCCAACAAACCAACAAGCCAACAAACCAACAAACCAACAAACCAACAAGCAAACAAGCCAACAAGCCAACAAATCAACAAACCAAAAACCAGCAAGCCAAAAAACCAACAAACCAACAAACCAACTAACCAACAAGCCAACAAACAAATAAACCAACAAACCAAAAAACCAACAAGCCAACAAACCAACAAACCAACAAGCCAACAAACCAACAAACCAAAAAACCAACAAGCTAACAAACGAACAAGCCAACAAACCAACAAACCAACAAACCAAGTAACCAAAAAGCCAACAAACTAACAAACCAACAAGCCAACAAGCCAACAAACCAAAAAACCAACAAACCAAAAAGCCAACAAACCAACAAGCCAACAAACCAAACACCAACAAACCAAGTAACCAAAAAGCCAACAAACTAACAAACCAACAAGCCAACAAGCCAACAAACCAACAAACCAACAAAGCATCAAGCCAACAAGCCAACAAACCAACAAACCAACAAGCCAACTAACCAACAAGCCAACAAACCAACAAACCAAAAAACCGACAAACCAACAAACCAAAAAACCAACAAACCAACAAACCAACAAACCAACAAGCCAATAAGCCAACAAACCAAAAAACCAACAAACCAACAAACCAAGAAGCCAAAAAACCAACAAACCAAAAAACCAACAAACCAACAAACCAACAAACCAAAAAACCAACAAGCCAACAAGCCAATAAACCAACAAACCAACAAGCCAACAAACTAACAAACCAACAAGCCAACAAGCCAACAAACCAACAAACCAACAAAGCAACAAACCAACAAACCAAGAAGCCAACAAACCAACAAACCAACAAACCAACAAGCCAACAAACCAACAAACCAAAAAACCAATAAACCAACAAACCAACAAACCAACAAACCAATTAACCAACAAGCCAACAAGCCAACAAACCAACAAATAAACAAACCAACAAGCCAACAAACCAACAAGCCAACAAACCAACAAACTAACATGCCAACAAAAAAACAAACTAAGTAACCAACAAACCAGCAAACTAAGTAACCAACAAGCCAACAAACCAACAAAACAACAAGCCAACAAGCCAACAAACCAAAAAGCCAACCAGCCAACAAACCAACAAACCAACAAACCAACAAGCCAACAAACCAACAAACAAACAAACCAACAAACCAACAAACCAACAAACCAACAAACCAACAAGCCAATAAACCAACAAACCAAAAAACCAACAAACCAACAAACCAACAAACCAACAAACCAACAAACCAACAAACCAACAAACCAACAAGCCAACCAGCCAACAAACCAACAAACTAACAAACCAACAAGCCAACAAACCAACAAACCAACAAGCCAACAAGCCAACAAACCAACAAACCAAGTAACCAACAAGCCAACAAACCAACAAGCCAACAAACCAACAAACCAACAAACCAACAAACCAAAAAACCAACAAACCAACAAACCAACAAACCAACAAACCAACAAACCAACAAACCAACAAACCAACAAGCCAACAAGCCAACAAACCAAAAAACCAACAAACCAACAAACCAACAAAACAACAAACCAACAAACCAACAAGCCAACAAGCCAACAAACCAACAAACTAACAAACCAACAAGCCAACAAACCAACAAACAAACAAGCCAACAAACCAACAAACCAACAAACCAACAAGCCCACAAGCCAACAAACCAATAAACCAACAAGCCAACAAATCAACAAACCAACAAACCAACATGCCAACAAACCAACAACCCAAGTAACCAAAAAGCCAACAAACTAACAAACCAACAAGCCAACAAAACAACAAGCCAACAAGCTAACAAACCAACAAACAAACAAAGCAACAAACCAACAAACCAACAAACCAACAAACTAACAAACCAACAAGCCAACAAACCAACATGCCAACAAACCAACAAACTAAGTAACCAACAAGCCAAAAACAAACAAACCAACAAGCCAACAAGCCAACAAACCAACAAACCAACAAGCCAACAAACCAACAAACAAACAAGCCAACAAACCAACAAACCAACAAACCAACAAGCCAACAAACCAACAAACCAACAAACCAACATGCCAACAAACCAACAAACCAACAAACCAACAAACCAATAAGCCAACAAACCAACAAACAAATAAACCAACAAACCAACAAACCAACAAACCAACAAACCACCAAACCAAAAAACCAACAAACCAACAAACCAACAAGCCAGCAAACCAACAAACCAACAAACCAACAAGCCAACAAGCCAACAAACCAACAAACCAACAAGCCAACAAACCAACAAACCAACATGCCAAGAAACCAACAAACTAAGTAACCAACAAGCCAAAAACAAACAAACCAACAAGCCAACAAGCCAACAAACCAACAAACCAACAAGCCAACAAACTAACAAACCAACAAGCCAACAAGCTAACAAACCAACAAAGCAACAAACCAACAAACCAACAAACCAACAAACCAAAAAGCCAACAAGCCAACAAACCAAAAAACCAACAAGTCAACAAGCCAACAAACCAACAAACCAACAAGCCAACAAACCAACAAACCAACAAACCAAAAAACCAACAAACCAACAAACCAACAAACCAACAAACCAACAAGCCAACAAGCCAACAAACCAACAAACTAACAAACCAACAAGCCTACAAACCAACAAACCAACAAGCCAACAAGCCAACAAACCAACAAACAGAGTAACCAAAAAGCCAACAAACTAACAAACCAACAAGCCAACAAACCAACAAGCCAACAAGCCAACAAACCAACAAACCAACAAAGCAACAAAACAACAAACCAACAAACCAACAAACTAACAAACCAACAAGCCAACAAACCAACAAACTAGCAAGCCAACAAACCAACAAACCAACAAACCAACAAGCCAACAAGCCAAAAAACCAACAAACCAACAAGCCAACAAACCAATAAACCAACAAACCAACATGCCAACAAACCAACAAACTAAGTAACCAACAAACCAACAAACCAACAAACCAACAAGCCAACAAGCCAACAAACCAACAAACCAACAAGCCAACAAACCAACAAACCAACAAACCAACAAGCCAACAATTCAACAAACAAATAAACCAACAAACCAACAAACCAACAAACCAACAAACCAAAAAACCAACAAACCAACAAACCAACAAGCCAACAAACCAACACACCAACAAACCAACAAATCAACAAGCCAACAAACCAACAAACAAATAAACCAACAAACCAACAAACCAACAAACCAACAAACCAACAAACCAACAAACCAAAAACAAACAAACCAACAAGCCGACAAGCCAACAAACCAACAAACTAACAAACCAACAAGCCAACAAACCAAAAAACCAACAAGCCAACAAGCCAACAAACCAACAAACCAACAAACCAAAAAACCAACAAACCAACAAACCATCAAACGAACAAATGAACAAGCCAACAAGCCAACAAACCAACAAACCAACAAGCCAACAAACCAACAAACCAACAAGCCAACTAGCCAACAAACCAACAAACCAACAAACCAACAAGCCGGCAAACCAACAAACCAACAAGCAAAAAACCAACAAATCAACAAACCAACAAACCAACTAGCCAACAAGCCAACATACCAACAAACAAACAAGCCAACAAACCAACAAACCAACAAACCAACAAACCAACAAACCAACAAACCAACAAACCAACAAACCAAAAAACCAACAAACCAACAAACCAACAAGCCAACAAACCAACAAACCAACAAATCAACAAGCCAACAAACCAACAAACAAATAAACCAACAAACCAACAAACCAACAAACCAACAAACCAACAAACCAAAAACCAACAAACCAACAAGCCAACAAGCCAACAAACCAACAAACTAACAAACCAACAAGCCAACAAACCAAAAAACCAACAAGCCAACAAGCCAACAAACCAACAAACCAACAAACCAAAAAACCAACAAACCAACAAACCATCAAACGAACAAAGGAACAAGCCAACAAGCCAACAAACCAACAAACCAACAAGCCAACAAACCAACAAACCAACAAGCCAACAAGCCAACAAACCAACAAACCAACAAACCAACAAGCCAACAAACCAACAAACCAACAAGCAAAAAACCAACAAACCAACAAACCAACAAACCAACTAGCCAACAAGCCAACATACCAACAAACAAACAAGCCAACAAACCAACAAACCAACAAACCAACAAACCAACAAACCAACAAACCAACAAGCCAACAAACCAACAAGCCAACAACCCAACAAGCCAACAAGCCAGCAAACCAACAAACCAACAAACCAACAAACAAAGTAACCAACAAGCCAACAAACCAACAAACCAACAAACTAACATGCCAACAAACCAACAAACAAAGTAACCAACAAGCCAACAGACCAACAAACCAACAAGCCAACAAGCCAACAAACAAACAAACCAACAAGCCAACAAACCAAAAAACCAACAAGCCAACAAGCCAACAAACAAACAAACCAACAAACCAACAAGCCAACAAACCAACAAACCAACAAGCCAACAAACCAACAAACCAACAAACCAACAAGCCGACAAGCCAACAAACCAACAAACCAACAAACCAACAAACCAACAAGCCAACAAACCAACAAACCAACAAACCAACATGCCAACACACCAACAAACAAAGTAACCAACAAGCCAACAGACGAACAAACCAACAAGCCAACAAGCCAACAAACCAACAAACAAATAAACCAACAAACCAACAAACAAATAAACCAACAAACCAACAAGCCAACAAACCAACAAACTAACAAGCCAACAAACAAATAAACCAACACACCAAAAACAAACAAGCCAACAAACCAACAAGCCAACAAACTAACAAACCAACAAACGAACTAACCAACAAACCAACAAGCCAACAAGCCAAAAAACCAACAAACCAACAAACGAACTAACCAACAAACCAACAAGCCAATAAGCCAACAAACCAACAAACCAACAAACCAACAAACTAACAAACTAACAAACCAACAAGCCAACAAACCAACAAACCAACAAGCCAACAAACCAACAAACCAACATGCCAACAAACCAACAAGCCAACAAACCAACAAACCAACAAACCAACAAGCCAACAAACCAACAAACTAACAAGCCAACAAACCAACAAACAAATAAACCAACAAACCAACAAACCAACAAGCCAACAAACTAACAAACCAACAAACGAACAAACGAACTAACCAACAAACTAACAAGCCAACAAACCAACAAGCCAACAAACCAACAAACTAACAAGCCAACAAACCAACAAACAAATAAACCAACAAACCAACAAACCAACAAGTCAACAAACCAACAAGCCAACAAACTAACAAACCAACAAACGAACTAACCAACAAACCAACAAGCCAACAATTCAACAAACAAATAAACCAACAAACCAACAAACCAACAAACCAACAAACCCAAAAACCAACAAACCAACAAACCAACAAGCCAACATACCAACAAACCAACAAACCAACAAGCCAACAAACCAACAAACAAATAAACCAGCAAACCAACAAACCAACAAACCAACAAACCAACAAACCAAAAACCAACAAACCAACAAACCAACAAGCCAACAAACCAACAAACTAACAAACCAACAAGCCAACAAACCAAAAAACCAACAAGCCAACAAGCCAACAAACCAACGAACCAACAAACCAACAAACCAAAAAACCAACAAACCAACAAACCATCAAACGAACAAAGGAGCAAGCCAACAAGCCAACAAACCAACAAACCAACAAGCCAACAAACCAACAAACCAACAAGCCAACAAGCCAACAAACCAACAAACCAACAAACCAAAAAACCAACAAGCCAACAAACCAACAAACCAACAAGCAAAAAACCAACAAACCAACAAACCAACTAGCCAACAAGCCAACATACCAACAATCCAACAAGCCAACAAACCAACAAACCAACAAACCAACAAACCAACAAACCAACAAACCAACAAACCAACAAACCAACTAGCCAACAATCCAACAAGCCAACAAGCCAACAAACCAACAAACCAACAAACCAACAAACCAACAAACCAACAAACCAACAAACCAACAAGCCAACAAACCAACAAACCAACAAACCAACATGCCAACGAACCAACAAACAAAGTAACCACCAAGCCAACAGACCAACAAACCAACAAGCCAACAAGCCAACAAACCAACAAATTAACAAGCCAACAAACCAACAAACTAATAAACCAACAAACCAACAAACCAACAAACCAACAAACCAACAAACTAACAAACCAACAAGCCAACAAACCAACAAACCAACAAGCCAACAAACCAACAAACCAACAAACCAACAAGCCAACAAGCCAACAAACCAACAAACCAACAAACCAACAAACCAACAAGCCAACAAACCAACAAACCAACAAACCAACATGCCAAGAAACCAACAAACAAAGTAACCAACAAGCCAACAGACCAACAAACCAACAAGCCAACAAGCCAACAAACCAACAAACAAATAAACCAACAAACCAACAAACAAATAAACCAACAAACCAACAAACCAACAAGCCAACAAACCAACAAACCAACAACCCAACAAACCAACAAGCGAAGAAACAAACTAACCAACAAACCAACAAACCAACAAGCCAACAAACCAACAAACTAACAAGCCAACAAACCAACAAGCCAACAAACCAACAAACTAACAAGCCAACAAACCAACAAACAAATAAACCAACAAACCAACAAACCAACAAGTCAACAAACCAACAAGCCAACAAACTAACAAACCAACAAACGAACTAACCAACAAACCAACAAGCCAACAATTCAACAAACAAATAAACCAACAAACCAACAAACCAACAAACCAACAAACCCAAAAACCAACAAACCAACAAACCAACAAGCCAACAAACCAACAAACCAACAAACCAACAAGCCAACAAACCAACAAACAAATAAACCAGCAAACCAACAAACCAACAAACCAACAAACCAACAAACCAAAAACCAACAAACCAACAAACCAACAAGCCAACAAACCAACAAACTAACAAACCAACAAGCCAACAAACCAAAAAACCAACAAGCCAACAAGCCAACAAACCAACGAACCAACAAACCAACAAACCAAAAATCCAACAAACCAACAAACCATCAAACGAACAAAGGAGCAAGCCAACAAGCCAACAAACCAACAAACCAACAAGCCAACAAACCAACAAACCAACAAGCCAACAAGCCAACAAACCAACAAACCAACAAACCAAAAAACCAACAAGCCAACAAACCAACAAACCAACAAGCAAAAAACCAACAAACCAACAAACCAACTAGCCAACAAGCCAACATACCAACAATCCAACAAGCCAACAAACCAACAAACCAACAAACCAACAAACCAACAAACCAACAAACCAACAAACCAACAAACTAACTAGCCAACAATCCAACAAGCCAACAAGCCAACAAACCAACAAACCAACAAACCAACAAACCAACAAACCAACAAACCAACAAGCCAACAAACCAACAAACCAACAAACCAACATGCCAACAAACCAACAAACAAAGTAACCACCAAGCCAACAGACCAACAAACCAACAAGCCAACAAGCCAACAAACCAACAAATTAACAAGCCAACAAACCAACAAACAAATAAACCAACAAACCAACAAACCAACAAACCAACAAACCAACAAACTAGCAAACCAACAAGCCAACAAACCAACAAACCAACAAGCCAACAAACCAACAAACCAACAAACCAACAAGCCAACAAGCCAACAAACCAACAAACCAACAAACCAACAAACCAACAAGCCAACAAACCAACAAACCAACAAACCAACATGCCAAGAAACCAACAAACAAAGTAACCAACAAGCCAACAGACCAACAAACCAACAAGCCAACAAGCCAACAAACCAACAAACAAATAAACCAACAAACCAACAAACAAATAAACCAACAAACCAACAAACCAACAAGCCAACAAACCAACAAACCAACAAGCCAACAAACCAACAAGCGAAGAAACAAACTAACCAACAAACCAACAAACCAACAAGCCAACAAACCAACAAACTAACAAGCCAACAAACCAACAAACAAATAAACCAACAAACCAACAAACCAACAAGCAAACAAACCAACAAGCCAACAAACTAACAAACCAACAAACGAACTAACCAACAAACCAACAAGCCAACAAGCCAACAAACCAACAAACCAACAAACAAACTAACCAACAAACCAACAAGCCAACACGCTAACAAACCAACAAACCAACAAACCAAGAAACCAACAAACTAACAAACTAACAAACCAACAAGCCAACAAACCAACAAACCAACAAGCCAACAAACCAACAAACCAACAAACCAACATGCCAACAAACCAACAAACTAAGTAACCAACAAGCCAACAAACCAACAAACCAAGAAGCCAACAAACCAACAAGCCAACAAACCAACAAACCAACAAACCAACAAACCAAGTAACCAAAAAGCCAACAAACTAACAAACCAACAAGCCAACAGGCCAACAAACCAACAAACCAACAAAGCAACAAACCAACAAACCAACAAACCAACAAACGAACAAGCCAATAAGCCAACAAACCAACAAACCAACAAGCCAACAAGCCAACAAACCAACAAACCAACAAGCCAACAAACCAACAAACCAACAAACCAAAAAACCAACAAACCAACAAACCAACAAACCAACAAACCAACAAACAAACAAACCAACAAGTCAACAAGCCAACAAACCAATAAACTAACAAATCAACAAGCCAACAAACCAACAAACCAACAAGCCAACAAGCCAACAAACCAACAAACCAAGTAACCAAAAAGCCAATAAACTAACAAACCAACAAGCCAACAAACCAACAAACTAATAAGCCAACAAACCAACAAACAAATAAACCAACAAACCAACAAACCAACAAGCCAACAAACCAACAAGCCAACAAACTAACAAACCAACAAACGAACTAACCAACAAACCAACAAGCCAACAATTCAACAAACAAATAAACCAACAAACCAACAAACCAACAAACCAACAAACCAACAAACCAAAAAACCAACAAACCAACAAACCAACAAGCCAACAAACCAACAAACCAACAAACCAACAAACCAAAAAACCAACAAACTAACAAACCATCAAACGAACAAAGGAACAAGCCAACAAGCCAACAAACCAACAAGCCAACAAACCAACAAACCAACAAGCCAACAAGCCAACAAACCAAGAAACCAACAAACCAACAAGCCAACAAGCCAACAAACCAACAAACCAACAAACTAACAAACCAACAAACGAACTAACCAACAAACCAACAAGCCAACAATTCAACAAATAAATAAACCAACAAACCAACAAACCAACAAACCAACAAACCAAAAAACCAACAAACTAAGTAACCAACAAGCCAACAAACCAACAAACCAACAAGCCAACAAGCCAACAAACTATCAAACCAAAAAGCCAACCAACCAACAAACCAACAAACCAACAAGCCAACAAACCAACAAACAAATAAACCAACAAACCAACAAACCAACAAACCAACAAACCAAAAAACCAACAAACCAACAAGCCAACAAGCCAACAAACCAACAAACTAACAAACCAACAAACGAACTAACCAACAAACCAACAAGCCAACAAGCCAACAAACCAACAAACCAACAAACAAATAAACCAACAAACCAACAAACCAACAAACCAACAAACCAAAAAACCAACAAACCAACAAGCCAACAAACTAACAAACCAACAAACGAACTAACCAACAAACCAACAAGCCAACAAGCCAACAAGCCAACAAACCAACAAATTAACAAGCCAACAAGCCAACAAACCAACAAACCAACAAGCCAACAAACCAACAAACTAACAAGCCAACAAACCAACAAACAAATAAACCAACAAACCAACAAACCAACAAGCCAACAAACCAACAAGCCAACAAACTAACAAACCAACAAACGAACTAACCAACAAACCAACAAGCCAACAATTCAACAAATAAATAAACCAACAAACCAACAAACCAACAAACCAACAAACCAAAAAACCAACAAACTAACAAACCATCAAACGAACAAAGGAACAAGCCAACAAGCCAACAAACCAACAAACCAACAAGCCAACAAACCAACAAACCAACAAGCCAACAAGCCAACAAACCAACAAACCAACAAACCAACAAGCCAACAAACCAACAAACCAACAAGCCAACAAGCCAACAAACCAACAAACCAACAAACCAACAAACCAACAAGCCAACAAACCAACAAACAAATAAACCAACAAGCCAACAAACCAACAAACCAACAAACCAACAAACCAACAAACTAACAAACCAACAAGCCAACAAACCAACAAACCAACAAGCCAACAAACCAACAAACCAACAAACCAACAAGCCAACAAGCCAACAAACCAATAAACCAACAAGCCAACAAACCAACAAACCAACAAACCAACATGCCAAAAAACCAACAAACTAAGTAACCAACAAACCAACAAACCAATAAACCAACAAGCCAACAAACCAACAAACAAATAAACCAACAAACCAACAAACCAACAAACCAAAAAACCAACAAACCAACAAGCCAACAAGCCAACAAACCGAAAAACGAACTAACCAACAAACCAACAAGCCAACAAGCCAACAAGCCAATAAACCAACAAACCAACACACGAACTAACCAACAAACCAACAAGCCAACCAGCCAACAAACCAACAAGCCAACAAACCAACAAACCAACAAACCAACAAACCAATAAACCAACAACCAAACAAACCAACAAGCCAACAAGCCAACAAACCAACAAACCAACAAGCCAACAAACCAACAAACCAACAAACCAACAAACCAACAAGCCAACAAACCAACAAACAAATAAACCAACAATCCAACAAACCAACAAACCAACAAACCAACAAACCAACAAACTAACAAACCAACAAGCCAACAAACCAACAAACCAACAAGCCAACAAACCAACAAACCAACAGACCAACAAACCAACAAGCCAAAAAGCCAACAAACCAACAAACCAACAAGCCAACAAACCAACAAACCAACAAACCAACATGCCAAAAAACCAACAAACTAAGTAACCAACAAGCCAACAAACCAACAAACCAACAAGCCAACAAACTATTAAACGAACAAGCCAACCAACCAACAAACCAACAAACCAACAAGCCAACAAACCAACAAACAAATAAACCAACAAACCAACAAACCAACAAACCAAAAAACCAACAAACCAACAAGCCAACAAGCCAACAAACCAACAAACTAACAAACCAACAAACGAACTAACCAACAAACTAACAAGCCAACAAGCCAACAAACCAACAAACCAACAAACTAAGTAACCAACAAGCCAACAAACCAACAAACCAACAAACCAAGTAACCAAAAAGCCAACAAGCTAACAAACCAACAAGCCAACAAGCCAACAAACCAACAAACCCACAAAGCAACAAGCCAACAACCCAACAAACCAACAAACCAACAAGCCGACAAACCAACAAACCAACAAGCCAACAAGCCAACAAACCAACAAACCAACAAACCAACAAGCCAAGAAACCAACAAACCAACATGCCAAGAAACCAACAAACTAAGTAACCAACAAGCCAACAAACCAACAAACCAACAAGCCAACAAGCCAACAAGCCAACAAACCAACAAACCAACAAGCCAACAAACCAACAACCCAACAAACCAACAAACCAACTAGCCGACAAACCAACAAACCAACAAGCCAACAAGCCAACAAACCAACAAACCAACAAACCAACAAGCCAAGAAACCAACAAACCAACATGCCAAAAAACCAACAAACTAAGTAACCAACAAGCCAACAAACCAACAAACCAACAAGCCAACAAGCCAACAAGCCAACAAACCAACAAACCAACAAGCCAACAAACCAACAAACCAACAAACCAACAACCCAACAAACTAACAAACCAACAAGCCAACAAACCAACAAACCAACAAACCAATAAGCCAACAACCAAACAAACCAACAAGCCAACAAGCCAACAAACCAACAAACCAACAAGCCAACAAACCAACAAACCAACAAACCAACAAGCCAACAAACCAACAAACCAACAAGCCAACAATTCAACAAATAAATAAACCAACAAACCAACAAACCAACAAACCAACAAACCAACAAGCCAACAAACCAACAAACCAACAAACCAACAAACCAACAAGCCAACAAACCAACAAACAAATAAACCAACAAGCCAACAAACCAACAAACCAACAAACCAACAAACCAACAAACTAACAAACCAACAAGCCAACAAACCAACAAACCAACAAGCCAACAAACCAACAAACCAACAAGCCAACAAGCCAACAAACCAACAAACCAACAAACCAACAAGCCAACAAACCAACAAACCAACAAGCCAACAAGCCAACAAACCAACAAACCAACAAGCCAACAAACCAACAAACCAACAAACCAACAAACCAACAAGCCAACAAACCAACAAACAAATAAACCAACAAGCCAACAAACCAACAAACCAACAAACCAACAAACCAACAAACTAACAAACCAACAAGCCAACAAACCAACAAACCAACAAGCCAACAAACCAACAAACCAACAAACCAACAAGCCAACAAGCCAACAAACCAATAAACCAACAAGCCAACAAACCAACAAACCAACAAACCAACATGCCAAAAAACCAACAAACTAAGTAACCAACAAACCAACAAACCAACAAACCAACAAGCCAACAAACCAACAAACAAATAAACCAACAAACCAACAAACCAACAAACCAAAAAACCAACAAACCAACAAGCCAACAAGCCAACAAACCGAAAAACGAACTAACCAACAAACCAACAAGCCAACAAGCCAACAAGCCAATAAACCAACAAACCAACACACGAACTAACCAACAAACCAACAAGCCAACCAGCCAACAAACCAACAAGCCAACAAACCAACAAACCAACAAACCAACAAACCAATAAACCAACAACCAAACAAACCAACAAGCCAACAAGCCAACAAACCAACAAACCAACAAGCCAACAAACCAACAAACCAACAAACCAACAAACCAACAAGCCAACAAATCAACAAACAAATAAACCAACAATCCAACAAACCAACAAACCAACAAACCAACAAACCAACAAACTAACAAACCAACAAGCCAACAAACCAACAAACCAACAAGCCAACAAACCAACAAACCAACAGACCAACAAACCAACAAGCCAAAAAGCCAACAAACCAACAAACCAACAAGCCAACAAACCAACAAACCAACAAACCAACATGCCAAAAAACCAACAAACTAAGTAACCAACAAGCCAACAAACCAACAAACCAACAAGCCAACAAGCCAACAAACTATTAAACGAACAGCCAACCAACCAACAAACCAACAAACCAACAAGCCAACAAACCAACAAACAAATAAACCAACAAACCAACAAACCAACAAACCAAAAAACCAACAAACCAACAAGCCAACAAGCCAACAAACCAACAAACTAACAAACCAACAAACGAACTAACCAACAAACTAACAAGCCAACAAGCCAACAAACCAACAAACCAACAAACTAAGTAACCAACAAGCCAACAAACCAACAAACCAACAAACCAAGTAACCAAAAAGCCAACAAGCTAACAAACCAACAAGCCAACAAGCCAACAAACCAACAAACCCACAAAGCAACAAGCCAACAACCCAACAAACCAACAAACCAACAAGCCGACAAACCAACAAACCAACAAGCCAACAAGCCAACAAACCAACAAACCAACAAACCAGCAAGCCAAGAAACCAACAAACCAACATGCCAAGAAACCAACAAACTAAGTAACCAACAAGCCAACAAACCAACAAACCAACAAGCCAACAAGCCAACAAGCCAACAAACCAACAAACCAACAAGCCAACAAACCAACAACCCAACAAACCAACAAACCAACTAGCCGACAAACCAACAAACCAACAAGCCAACAAGCCAACAAACCAACAAACCAACAAACCAACAAGCCAAGAAACCAACAAACCAACATGCCAAAAAACCAACAAACTAAGTAACCAACAAGCCAACAAACCAACAAACCAACAAGCCAACAAGCCAACAAGCCAACAAACCAACAAACCAACAAGCCAACAAACCAACAAACCAACAAACCAACAAACCAACAAACTAACAAACCAACAAGCCAACAAACCAACAAACCAACAAACCAATAAGCCAACAACCAAACAAACCAACAAGCCAACAAGCCAACAAACCAACAAACCAACAAGCCAACAAACCAACAAACCAACAAACCAACAAACCAACAAGCCAACAAACCAACAAACAAATAAACCAACAATCCAACAAACCAACAAACCAACAAACCAACAAACCAACAAACTAACAAACCAACAAGCCAACAAACTAACAAACCAACAAGCCAACAAACCAACAAACCAACAAACCAACAAACCAACAAGCCAACAAACCAACAAACCAACAAGCCAACAAACCAACAAACCAACAAACCAACATGCCAAAAAACCAACAAACTAAGTAACCAACATGCCAACAAACCAACAAACCAACAAGCCAACAAGCCAACAAACTATCAAACCAAAAAGCCAACCAACCAACAAACCAACAAACCAACAAGCCAACAAACTAACAAACAAATAAACCAACAAACCAACAAACCAACAAACCAACAAACCAAAAAACCAACAAACCAACAAGCCAACAAGCCAACAAACCAACAAACTAACAAACCAACAAACGAACTAACCAACAAACCAACAAGCCAACAAGCCAACAAACCAACAAACCAACAAACAAATAAACCAACAAACCAACAAACCAACAAACCAACAAACCAAAAAACCAACAAACCAACAAGCCAACAAACTAACAAACCAACAAACGAACTAACCAACAAACCAACAAGCCAACAAGCCAACAAGCCAACAAACCAACAAACCAACAAGCCAACAAGCCAACAAACCAACAAACCAACAAGCCAACAAACCAACAAACCAACAAACCAAAAAACCAACAAACCAACAAACCAACAAATTAACAAACCAACAAACCAACAAGCCAACAAGCCAACAAACCAACAAGCCAACAAACCAACAAGCCAACAAACGAACAAACCAAAAAAACCAACAAACCAACAAACCAACAAACTAAGTAACCAACAAACCAACAAACCAACAAACCAACAAGCCAACAAGCCAACAAACCAACAAACCAACAAGCCAACAAACCAACAAACCAACAAACCAACAAACCAAAAAACCAACAAACCAACAAACCAACAAACCAACAAACCAACATACCAACAAACCAACAAACTAAGTAACCAACAAGCCAACAAACCAACAAATCAACAAGCCAACAAGCGAACAAACCAACAAACCAACAAGCCAACAAGCCAACAAACCAACAAACCAACAAGCCAACAAACAAACAAACCAACAAGCCAACAAGCCAACAAACCAACAAGCCAACAAACCAACAAACCAACAAACCAACAAGCCAACAAACCAACAAACAAATAAACCAACAAACCAAAAAACCAACAAACCAACAACCTAACAAACCAACAAACCAACAAACCAACAAGCCAACAAGCCAACAAACCAACAAACCAACAAACCAAGAAGCCAACAAACCAACAAGCCAACAAACCAACAAACCAAGTAACCAAAAAGCCAACAAACTAACAAACCCACAAAGCAACAAGCCAACAAGGCAACAAACCAACAAGCCAACAAGCCAACAAACCAACAAACCAACAAACCAACAAGCCAACAAACCAACAAACCAACAAGCCAACAAACCAACAAACCAACAAGCCAACAAACCAACAAAAAAATAAACCAACAAACCAACAAACCAACAAACCAACAAACCAACAAACTAACAAACCAAAAAGCCAACAAACCAACAAACCAACAAGCCAACAAACCAACAAACCGACAAACCAATAAGCCAACAAGCCAACAAACCAACAAACCAAAAGCCAACAAACCAACAAACCAACAAACCAACATGCCAACAAACCAACAAACTAAATAACCAACAAGCCAACAAACCAACAAACCAACAAGCCAACAAACCAACAAACCAACAAACCAACAAGCCAACAAACCAACAAACAAATAAACCAACAAACCAAAAAACCAACAAACCAACAACCCAACAAACCAACAAACCAACAAACCAACAAGCCAACAAGCCAACAAACCAACAAACCAACAAACCAACAAACCAACAAGCCAACAAACCAACAAACAAATAAACCAACAAACCAAAAAACCAACAAACCAACAACCTAACAAACCAACAAACCAACAAACCAACAAGCCAACAAGCCAACAAACCAACAAACCAACAAACCAACAAGCCAACAAACCAACAAGCCAACAAACCAACAAACCAAGTAACCAAAAAGCCAACAAACTAACAAACCCACAAAGCAACAAGCCAACAAGCCAACAAACCAACAAACCAACAAGCCAACAAACCAACAAACCAACAAGCCAACAAGCCAACAAACCAACAAACCAACAAACCAACAAGCCAACAAACCAACAAACCAACAAGCCAACAAACCAACAAACCAACAAGCCAACAAACCAACAAAAAAATAAACCACCAAACCAACAAACCAACAAACCAACAAACCAACAAACCAACAAACTAACAAACCAAAAAGCCAACAAACCAACAAACCAACAAGCCAACAAACCAACAAACCGACAAACCAATAAGCCAACAAGCCGACAAACCAACAAACCAAAAGCCAACAAACCAACAAACCAACAAACCAACATGCCAACAAACCAACAAACTAAATAACCAACAAGCCAACAAACCAACAAACCAACAAACCAACAAGCCAACAAACCAAGAAACCAACAAGCCAACAAACTAACAAACCAACAAACCAACAAACCAACAAACTAAGTAACCAACAAGCCAACAAACCAACAAACCAACGAGCCAACAAGCCAACAAACCAAGAAACTAACAAACCAACAAACGAACTAACCAACAAACCAACAAGCCAAGAAGCCAACAAACCAGCAAACCAACAAACCAACAAACCAACAAACTAAGTAACCAACAAGCCAACAACCCAACAAACCAACAAGTCAACAAGCCAACAAACCAAAAAACCACCAACCCAACAAACCAACGAACAAATAAACCAACAAACCAACAAGCCAACAAACCAACAAACCAACAAACCAACAAGCCAACAAACCAACAAACCAACAAACCAACAAGCCAACAAACCAACAAACAAATAAACCAACAAACCAACAAACCAACAAACCAAAAAACCAACAAACCAACAAGCCAAGAAGCCAACAAACCAACAAGCCAACAAACCAACAAGCCAACAAACGAACAAACCAAAAAAACCAACAAACCAACAAACCAACAAACTAAGTAACCAACAAACCAACAAACCAACAAACCAACAAGCCAACAAGCCAACAAACCAACAAACCAACAAGCCAACAAACCAACAAACCAACAAACCAACAAACCAAAAAACCAACAAACCAACAAACCAACAAACCAACAAACCAACATACCAACAAACCAACAAACTAAGTAACCAACAAGCCAACAAACCAACAAATCAACAAGCCAACAAGCGAACAAACCAACAAACCAACAAGCCAACAAGCCAACAAACCAACAAACCAACAAGCCAACAAACAAACAAACCAACAAGCCAACAAGCCAACAAACCAACAAGCCAACAAACCAACAAACCAACAAACCAACAAGCCAACAAACCAACAAACAAATAAACCAACAAACCAAAAAACCAACAAACCAACAACCTAACAAACCAACAAACCAACAAACCAACAAGCCAACAAGCCAACAAACCAACAAACCAACAAACCAAGAAGCCAACAAACCAACAAGCCAACAAACCAACAAACCAAGTAACCAAAAAGCCAACAAACTAACAAACCCACAAAGCAACAAGCCAACAAGGCAACAAACCAACAAGCCAACAAGCCAACAAACCAACAAACCAACAAACCAACAAGCCAACAAACCAACAAACCAACAAGCCAACAAACCAACAAACCAACAAGCCAACAAACCAACAAAAAAATAAACCAACAAACCAACAAACCAACAAACCAACAAACCAACAAACTAACAAACCAAAAAGCCAACAAACCAACAAACCAACAAGCCAACAAACCAACAAACCGACAAACCAATAAGCCAACAAGCCAACAAACCAACAAACCAAAAGCCAACAAACCAACAAACCAACAAACCAACATGCCAACAAACCAACAAACTAAATAACCAACAAGCCAACAAACCAACAAACCAACAAGCCAACAAACCAACAAACCAACAAACCAACAAGCCAACAAACCAACAAACAAATAAACCAACAAACCAAAAAACCAACAAAGCAACAACCCAACAAACCAACAAACCAACAAACCAACAAGCCAACAAGCCAACAAACCAACAAACCAACAAACCAACAAACCAACAAGCCAACAAACCAACAAACAAATAAACCAACAAACCAAAAAACCAACAAACCAACAACCTAACAAACCAACAAACCAACAAACCAACAAGCCAACAAGCCAACAAACCAACAAACCAACAAACCAACAAGCCAACAAACCAACAAGCCAACAAACCAACAAACCAAGTAACCAAAAAGCCAACAAACTAACAAACCCACAAAGCAACAAGCCAACAAGCCAACAAACCAACAAACCAACAAGCCAACAAACCAACAAACCAACAAGCCAACAAGCCAACAAACCAACAAACCAACAAACCAACAAGCCAACAAACCAACAAACCAACAAGCCAACAAACCAACAAACCAACAAGCCAACAAACCAACAAAAAAATAAACCACCAAACCAACAAACCAACAAACCAACAAACCAACAAACCAACAAACTAACAAACCAAAAAGCCAACAAACCAACAAACCAACAAGCCAACAAACCAACAAACCGACAAACCAATAAGCCAACAAGCCGACAAACCAACAAACCAAAAGCCAACAAACCAACAAACCAACAAACCAACATGCCAACAAACCAACAAACTAAATAACCAACAAGCCAACAAACCAACAAACCAACAAACCAACAAGCCAACAAACCAAGAAACCAACAAGCCAACAAACTAACAAACCAACAAACCAACAAACCAACAAACTAAGTAACCAACAAGCCAACAAACCAACAAACCAACGAGCCAACAAGCCAACAAACCAAGAAACTAACAAACCAACAAACGAACTAACCAACAAACCAACAAGCCAACAAGCCAACAAACCAGCAAACCAACAAACCAACAAACCAACAAACTAAGTAACCAACAAGCCAACAACCCAACAAACCAACAAGTCAACAAGCCAACAAACCAAAAAACCACCAACCCAACAAACCAACGAACAAATAAACCAACAAACCAACAAGCCAACAAACCAACAAACCAACAAACCAACAAGCCAACAAACCAACAAACCAACAAACCAACAAGCCAACAAACCAACAAACAAATAAACCAACAAACCAACAAACCAACAAACCAAAAAACCAACAAACCAACAAGCCAAGAAGCCAACAAACCAAAAAACGAACTAACCAACAAACCAACAAACCAACAAACCAACAAGCTAACAAGCCAACAAGCCAACAAACCAACAAACCAACACACGAACTAACCAACAAACCAACAAGCCAACCAGCCAACAAACCAACAAGCCAACAAACCAACAAACCAACAAACCAACAAACCAATAAGCCAACAACCCAACAAACCAACAAACCAACAAGCCAACAAGCCAACAAACCAACAAACCAACAAGCCAACAAACCAAAAAACCAACAAACCAACAAGCCAACAAACCAACAAACAAATAAACCAACAAACCAACAAACCAACAAACCAACAAACCAACAAACCAACAAACCAACAAATTAACAAACCAACAAGCCAACAAACCAACAATACAACAAGCCAACAAACCAACAAACCAACAAACCAACAAGTCAAGAAGCCAACAAACCAACAAACCAACAAACCAACAAGCCAACAAACCAACAAACCAACAAACCAACATGCCAAAAAACCAACAAACTAAGTAACCAACAAGCCAACAAACCAACAAACCAACAAGCCAACAAGCCAACAAACCATCAAACCAACAAGCCAACAAACCAACAAACCAACAAACTAACAAGCCAACAAACCAACAAACAAATAAACCAACAAACCAACAAACCAACAAACCAACAGACCAAAAAACCACCAAACCAACAAGCCAACAAGCCAACAAACCAACAAACTAACAAACCAACAAACGAACAAACCAACAAACCAACAAGCCAACAAGCCAACAAACCAACAAACCAACAAACCAACAAACTAAGTATCCAACAAGCCAACAAACCAACAAACCAACAAACCAACAAGCCAACAAACCAACAAACCAACAAGCCAACAAACCAACAAACCAACAAACCAAAAAACCAACAAACCAACAAACCAACAAACTAACAAACCACCAAACCAACAAGCCAACAAGCCAACAAACCAACAAACCAACAAACCAACAAGCCAACAAACCAACAAGCCAACAAACGAACAAACCAAAAAAACCAACAAACCAACAAACCAACAAACTAAGTAACCAACAAACCAACAAACCAACAAACCAACAAGCCAACAAGCCAACAAACCAACAAACCAACAAGCCAACAAACCAACAAACCAACAAACCAACAAACCAAAAAACCAACAAACCAACAAACCAACAAACCAACAAACCAACATACCAACAAACCAACAAACTAAGTAACCAACAAGCCAACAAACCAACAAACCAACAAGCCAACAAGCCAACAAACCAACAAACCAACAAGCCAACAAGCCAACAAACCAACAAACCAACAAGCCAACAAACAAACAAACCAACAAGCCAACAAGCCAACAAACCAACAAGCCAACAAACCAACAAACCAACAAACCAACAAACCAACAAACCAACAAACCAACAAACCAACAAGCCAACAAGCCAACAAACCAACAAACCAACAAACCAACAAGCCAACAAACCAACAAGCCAACAAACCAACAAACCAACAAACCAAGTAACCAAAAAGCCAACAAACTAACAAACCCACAAAGCAACAAGCCAACAAGCCAACAAACCAACAAGCCAACAAACCAACAAACCAACAAACCAACAAACCAAAAAACCAACAAACCAACAAACCAACAAACCAACAAACCAACATACCAACAAACCAACAAACTAAGTAACCAACAAGCCAACAAACCAACAAACCAACAAGCCAACAAGCCAACAAACCAACAAACCAACAAACCAACAAACCAACAAACCAACAAACTAACAAACCAACAAACCAACAAACCAACAAGCCAACAAGCCAACAAACCAACAAACCAACAAACCAACAAGCCAACAAACCAACAAGCCAACAAACCAACAAACCAAGTAACCAAAAAGCCAACAAACTAACAAACCCACAAAGCAACAAGCCAACAAGCCAACAAACCAACAAACCAACAAGCCAACAAACCAACAAACCAACAAGCCAACAAGCCAACAAACCAACAAACCAACAAACCAAGAAGGCAACAAACCAACAAACCAACAAGCCAACAAACCAACAAACCAACAAACCAACAAACCAACAAGCCAACAAGCCAACAAACCAACAAGCCAACAAGCCAACAAGCCAACATACCAACAAACAAACAAGCCAACAAACCAACAAACCAACAAACCAACAAACCAACAAACCAACAAACCAACAAACCAACAAACCAAAAAACCAACAAACCAACAAACCAACAAGCCAACAAACCAACAAACCAACAAACCAACAAACCAACATACCAACAAACCAACAAACTAAGTAACCAACAAGCCAACAAACCAACAAACCAACAAGCCAACAAGCCAACAAACCAACAAACCAACAAGCCAACAAGCCAACAAACCAACAAACCAACAAGCCAACAAACAAACAAACCAACAAGCCAACAAACCAACAAGCCAACAAACCAACAAACCAACAAACCAACAAACCAACAAACCAACAAACCAACAAACCAACAAGCCAACAAGCTAACAAACCAACAAACCAACAAACCAACAAGCCAACAAACCAACAAGCCAACAAACCAACAAACCAACAAACCAAGTAACCAAAAAGCCAACAAACTAACAAACCTACAAAGCAACAAGCCAACAAGCCAACAAACCAACAAGCCAACAAACCAACAAACCAACAAACCAACAAACCAAAAAACCAACAAACCAACAAACCAACAAACCAACAAACCAACATACCAACAAACCAACAAACTAAGTAACCAACAAGCCAACAAACCAACAAACCAACAAGCCAACAAGCCAACAAACCAACAAACCAACAAACCAACAAGCCGACAAACCAACAAACCAACAAGCAAAAAACCAACAAATCAACAAACCAACAAACCAACTAGCCAACAAGCCAACATACCAACAAACAAACAAGCCAACAAACCAACAAACCAACAAACCAACAAACCAACAAACCAACAAACCAACAAACCAACAAACCAAAAAACCAACAAACCAACAAACCAACAAGCCAACAAACCAACAAACCAACAAATCAACAAGCCCACAAACCAACAAACAAATAAACCAACAAACCAACAAACCAACAAACCAACAAACCAACAAACCAAAAACCAACAAACCAACAAGCCAACAAGCCAACAAACCAACAAACTAACAAACCAACAAGCCAACAAACCAAAAAACCAACAAGCCAACAAGCCAACAAACCAACAAACCAACAAACCAAAAAACCAACAAACCAACAAACCATCAAACGAACAAAGGAACAAACCAACAAGCCAACAAACCAACAAACCAACAAACCAAAAAACCAACAAACCAACAAACCAACAAACCAACAAACCAACATACCAACAAACCAACAAACTAAGTAACCAACAAGCCAACAAACCAACAAACCAACAAGCCAACAAACCAACAAGCCAACAAACGAACAAACCAAAAAAACCAACAAACCAACAAACCAACAAACTAAGTAACCAACAAACCAACAAACCAACAAACCAACAAGCCAACAAGCCAACAAACCAACAAACCAACAAGCCAACAAACCAACAAACCAACAAACCAACAAACCAAAAAACCAACAAACCAACAAACCAACAAACCAACAAACCAACATACCAACAAACCAACAAACTAAGTAACCAACAAGCCAACAAACCAACAAACCAACAAGCCAACAAGCCAACAAACCAACAAACCATAAAGCCAACAAGCCAACAAACCAACAAACCAACAAGCCAACAAACCAACAAACCAACAAACCAACAAGCCAACAAACCAACAAACCAACAAACCAACAAACCAAAAAACCAACAAACCAACAAACCAACAAATCAACAAACCAACATACCAACAAACCAACAAACTAAGTAACCAACAAGCCAACAAACCAACAAACCAACAAGCCAACAAGCCAACAAACCAACAAACCAACAAGCCAACAAGCCAACAAACCAACAAACCAACAAGCCAACAAACCAACAAACCAACAAACCAACAAACCAACAAACTAAGTATCCAACAAGCCAACAAACCAACAAACCAACAAGCCAACAAGCCAACAAACCAACAAACCAACAAGCCAACAAACCAACAAACCAACAAACCAAAAAACCAACAAACCAACAAACCAACAAACTAACAAACCAACAAACCAACAAGCCAACAAGCCAACAAACCAACAAACCAACAAACCAACAAGCCAACAAACCAACAAGCCAACAAACGAACAAACCAAAAAAACCAACAAACCAACAAACCAACAAACTAAGTAACCAACAAACCAACAAACCAACAAACCAACAAGCCAACAAGCCAACAAACCAACAAACCAACAAGCCAACAAACCAACAAACCAACAAACCAACAAACCAAAAAACCAACAAACCAACAAACCAACAAACCAACAAACCAACATACCAACAAACCAACAAACTAAGTAACCAACAAGCCAACAAACCAACAAACCAACAAGCCAACAAGCCAACAAACCAACAAACCAACAAGCCAACAAGCCAACAAACCAACAAACCAACAAGCCAACAAACAAACAAACCAACAAGCCAACAAGCCAACAAACCAACAAGCCAACAAACCAACAAACCAACAAACCAACAAACCAACAAACCAACAAACCAACAAACCAACAAGCCAACAAGCCAACAAACCAACAAACCAACAAACCAACAAGCCAACAAACCAACAAGCCAACAAACCAACAAACCAACAAACGAAGTAACCAAAAAGCCAACAAACTAACAAACCCACAAAGCAACAAGCCAACAAGCCAACAAACCAACAAGCCAACAAACCAACAAACCAACAAACCAACAAACCAACAAACCAAAAAACCAACAAACCAACAAACCAACAAACCAACATACCAACAAACCAACAAACTAAGTAACCAACAAGCCAACAAAACAACAAACCAACAAGCCAACAAGCCAACAAACCAACAAACCAACAAACCAACAAACCAACAAACCAACAAACTAACAAACCAACAAACTAACAAACCAACAAGCCAACAAGCCAACAAACCAACAAACCAACAAACCAACAAGCCAACAAACCAACAAGCCAACAAACCAACAAACCAACAAACCAAGTAACCAAAAAGCCAACAAACTAACAAACCCACAAAGCAACAAGCCAACAAGCCAACAAACCAACAAACCAACAAGCCAACAAACCAACAAACCAACAAGCCAACAAGCCAACAAACCAACAAACCAACAAACCAAGAAGGCAACAAACCAACAAACCAACAAGCCAACAAACCAACAAACCAACAAACCAACAAACCAACAAGCCAACAAGCCAACAAACCAACAAGCCAACAAGCCAACAAGCCAACATACCAACAAACAAACAAGCCAACAAACCAACAAACCAACAAACCAACAAACCAACAAACCAACAAACCAACAAACCAACAAACCAAAAAACCAACAAACCAACAAACCAACAAGCCAACAAACCAACAAACCAACAAACCAACAAACCAACAAACCAACATACCAACAAACCAACAAACTAAGTAACCAACAAGCCAACAAACCAACAAACCAACAAGCCAACAAGCCAACAAACCAACAAACTAACAAGCCAACAAGCCAACAAACCAACAAACCAACAAGCCAACAAACAAACAAACCAACAAGCCAACAAGCCAACAAACCAACAAGCCAACAAACCAACAAACCAACAAACCAACAAACCAACAAACCAACAAACCAACAAACCAACAAGCCAACAAGCCAACAAACCAACAAACCAACAAACCAACAAGCCAACAAACCAACAAGCCAACAAACCAACAAACCAACAAACCAAGTAACCAAAAAGCCAACAAACTAACAAACCCACAAAGCAACAAGCCAACAAGCCAACAAACCAACAAGCCAACAAACCAACAAACCAACAAACCAACAAAACAAAAAACCAACAAACCAACAAACCAACAAACCAACAAACCAACAAACCAACAAACCAACAAGCCAACAAACCAACAAGCCAACAAACGAACAAACCAAAAAACCAACAAACCAACAAACCAACAAACTAAGTAACCAACAAACCAACAAACCAACAAACCAACAAGCCAACAAGCCAACAAACCAACAAACCAACAAGCCAACAAACCAACAAACCAACAAACCAACAAACCAAAAAACCAACAAACCAACAAACCAACAAACCAACAAACCAACATACCAACAAACCAACAAACTAAGTAACCAACAAGCCAACAAACCAACAAACCAACAAGCCAACAAGCCAACAAACCAACAAACCAACAAGCCAACAAGCCAACAAACCAACAAACCAACAAGCCAACAAACAAACAAACCAAAAAGCCAACAAGCCAACAAACCAACAAGCCAACAAACCAACAAACCAACAAACCAACAAACCAACAAACCAACAAACCAACAAACCAACAAGCCAACAAGCCAACAAACCAACAAACCAACAAACCAACAAGCCAACAAACCAACAAGCCAACAAACCAACAAACCAACAAACGAAGTAACCAAAAAGCCAACAAACTAACAAACCCACAAAGCAACAAGCCAACAAGCCAACAAACCAACAAGCCAACAAACCAACAAACCAACAAACCAACAAACCAAAAAACCAACAAACCAACAAACCAACAAACCAACAAACCAACATACCAACAAACCAACAAACTAAGTAACCAACAAGCCAACAAAACAACAAACCAACAAGCCAACAAGCCAACAAACCAACAAACCAACAAACCAACAAACCAACAAACCAACAAACTAACAAACCAACAAACCAACAAACCAACAAGCCAACAAGCCAACAAACCAACAAACCAACAAACCAACAAGCCAACAAACCAACAAGCCAACAAACCAACAAACCAACAAACCAAGTAACCAAAAAGCCAACAAACTAACAAACCCACAAAGCAACAAGCCAACAAGCCAACAAACCAACAAACCAACAAGCCAACAAACCAACAAACCAACAAGCCAACAAGCCAACAAACCAACAAACCAACAATCCAAGAAGGCAACAAACCAACAAACCAACAAGCCAACAAACCAACAAACCAACAAACCAACAAACCAACAAGCCAACAAGCCAACAAACCAACAAGCCAACAAGCCAACAAGCCAACATACCAACAAACAAACAAGCCAACAAACCAACAAACCAACAAACCAACAAACCAACAAACCAACAAACCAACAAACCAACAAACCAAAAAACCAACAAACCAACAAACCAACAAGCCAACAAACCAACAAACCAACAAACCAACAAACCAACAAACCAACATACCAACAAACCAACAAACTAAGTAACCAACAAGCCAACAAACCAACAAACCAACAAGCCAACAAGCCAACAAACCAACAAACCAACAAGCCAACAAGCCAACAAACCAACAAACCAACAAGCCAACAAACAAACAAACCAACAAGCCAACAAGCCAACAAACCAACAAGCCAACAAACCAACAAACCAACAAACCAACAAACCAACAAACCAACAAACCAACAAACCAACAAGCCAACAAGCCAACAAACCAACAAACCAACAAACCAACAAGCCAACAAACCAACAAGCCAACAAACCAACAAACCAACAAACCAAGTAACCAAAAAGCCAACAAACTAACAAACCCACAAAGCAACAAGCCAACAAGCCAACAAACCAACAAGCCAACAAACCAACAAACCAACAAACCAACAAACCAAAAAACCAACAAACCAACAAACCAACAAACCAACAAACCAACAAACCAACATACCAACAAACCAACAAACTAAGTAACCAACAAGCCAACAAACCAACAAACCAACAAGCCAACAAGCCAACAAACCAACAAACCAACAAACCAACAAACCAACAAGCCGACAAACCAACAAACCAACAAGCAAAAAACCAACAAATCAACAAACCAACAAACCAACTAGCCAACAAGCCAACATACCAACAAACAAACAAGCCAACAAACCAACAAACCAACAAACCAACAAACCAACAAACCAACAAACCAACAAACCAACAAACCAAAAAACCAACAAACCAACAAACCAACAAGCCAACAAACCAACAAACCAACAAACCAACAAATCAACAAGCCAACAAACCAACAAACAAATAAACCAACAAACCAACAAACCAACAAACCAACAAACCAACAAACCAACAAACCAACAAACCAACAAGCCAACAAGCCAACAAACCAACAAACTAACAAACCAACAAGCCAACAAACCAAAAAACCAACAAGCCAACAAGCCAACAAACCAACAAACCAACAAACCAAAAAACCAACAAACCAACAAACCATCAAACGAACAAAGGAACAAACCAACAAACCAACAAACCAACAAGCCAACAAGCCAACAAACCAACAAACCAACAAACCAACAAGCCAACAAACCAACAAGCCAACAAACCAACAAACCAACAAACCAAGTAACCAAAAAGCCAACAAACTAACAAACCCACAAAGCAACAAGCCAACAAGCCAACAAACCAACAAACCAACAAGCCAACAAACCAACAAACCAACAAGCCAACAAGCCAACAAACCAACAAACCAACAATCCAAGAAGGCAACAAACCAACAAACCAACAAGCCAACAAACCAACAAACCAACAAACCAACAAACCAACAAGCCAACAAGCCAACAAACCAACAAGCCAACAAGCCAACAAGCCAACATACCAACAAACAAACAAGCCAACAAACCAACAAACCAACAAACCAACAAACCAACAAACCAACAAACCAACAAACCAAAAAACCAACAAACCAACAAACCAACAAGCCAACAAACCAACAAACCAACAAACCAACAAACCAACAAACCAACATACCAACAAACCAACAAACTAAGTAACCAACAAGCCAACAAACCAACAAACCAACAAGCCAACAAGCCAACAAACCAACAAACCAACAAGCCAACAAGCCAACAAACCAACAAACCAACAAGCCAACAAACAAACAAACCAACAAGCCAACAAGCCAACAAACCAACAAGCCAACAAACCAACAAACCAACAAACCAACAAACCAACAAACCAACAAACCAACAAACCAACAAGCCAACAAGCCAACAAACCAACAAACCAACAAACCAACAAGCCAACAAACCAACAAGCCAACAAACCAACAAACCAACAAACCAAGTAACCAAAAAGCCAACAAACTAACAAACCCACAAAGCAACAAGCCAACAAGCCAACAAACCAACAAGCCAACAAACCAACAAACCAACAAACCAACAAACCAAAAAACCAACAAACCAACAAACCAACAAACCAACATACCAACAAACCAACAAACTAAGTAACCAACAAGCCAACAAACCAACAAACCAACAAGCCAACAAGCCAACAAACCAACAAACCAACAAACCAACAAGCCGACAAACCAACAAACCAACAAGCAAAAAACCAACAAATCAACAAACCAACAAACCAACTAGCCAACAAGCCAACATACCAACAAACAAACAAGCCAACAAACCAACAAACCAACAAACCAACAAACCAACAAACCAACAAACCAACAAACCAACAAACCAAAAAACCAACAAACCAACAAACCAACAAGCCAACAAACCAACAAACCAACAAACCAACAAATCAACAAGCCAACAAACCAACAAACAAATAAACCAACAAACCAACAAACCAACAAACCAACAAACCAACAAACCAACAAACCAACAAACCAACAAGCCAACAAGCCAACAAACCAACAAACTAACAAACCAACAAGCCAACAAACCAAAAAACCAACAAGCCAACAAGCCAACAAACCAACAAACCAACAAACCAAAAAACCAACAAACCAACAAACCATCAAACGAACAAAGGAACAAACCAACAAACCAACAAACCAACAAGCCAACAAGCCAACAAACCAACAAACCAACAAACCAACAAGCCAACAAACCAACAAGCCAACAAACCAACAAACCAACAAACCAAGTAACCAAAAAGCCAACAAACTAACAAACCCACAAAGCAACAAGCCAACAAGCCAACAAACCAACAAACCAACAAGCCAACAAACCAACAAACCAACAAGCCAACAAGCCAACAAACCAACAAACCAACAAACCAAGAAGGCAACAAACCAACAAACCAACAAGCCAACAAACCAACAAACCAACAAACCAACAAACCAACAAGCCAACAAGCCAACAAACCAATAAACCAACAAGCCAACAAGCCAACAAACCAACAAACCAACAAGCCAACAAACCAACAAATCAACAAACCAACAAGCCAACAAACCAACAAACAAATAAACCAACAAACCAACAAACCAACAAACCAACAAACCAACAAACCAACAAACCAACAAACTAACAAACCAACAATCCAACAAACCAACAAACCAACAAGCCAACAAACCAACAAACCAACAAACAAATAAGCCAACAAGCCAACAAACCAACAAACCAAAAGCCAACAAACCAACAAACCAACATGCCAACAAACCAACAAACTAAATAACCAACAAGCCAACAAACCAACAAACCAACAACCCAACAAGCCAACAAACCAACAAGCCAACAAGCCAACAAACCAACAAACCAACAAACCAACAAACCAACAAACTAAGTAACCAACAAGCCAACAAACCAACAAACCAACGAGCCAACAAGCCAACAAGCCAACAAACCAACAAACTAATAAACCAACAAACGAACTAACCAACAAACCAACAAGCCAACAAGCCAACAAACCAGCAAATTAACAAACCAACAAACCAACAAACTAAGTAACCAACAAGCCAACAAACCAACAAACCAACAAGCCAACAAGCCAACAAACCAACAAACAAACAACCCAACAAACCAACAAACCAACAAACCAAAAAACCAACAAACCAACAAACCAACAAACCAACAAACCAACAAACCAACAAACCAACAAGCCAACAAGCCAACAAACCAACAAGCCAACAAACCAACAAACCAACAAACCAAAAAACCAACAAACCAACAAACCAACAAACTAACAAACCAACAAACCAACAAGCCAACAAGCCAACAAACCAACAAACCAACAAACCAACAAGCCAACAAACCAACAAGCCAACAAACGAACAAACCAAAAAAACCAACAAACCAACAAACCAACAAACTAAGTAACCAACAAACCAACAAACCAACAAACCAACAAGCCAACAAGCCAACAAACCAACAAACCAACAAGCCAACAAACCAACAAACCAACAAACCAACAAACCAAAAAACCAACAAACCAACAAACCAACAAACCAACAAACCAACATACCAACAAACCAACAAACTAAGTAACCAACAAGCCAACAAACCAACAAACCAACAAGCCAACAAGCCAACAAACCAACAAACCAACAAGCCAACAAGCCAACAAACCAACAAACCAACAAGCCAACAAACAAACAAACCAACAAACCAACAAGCCAACAAACCAACAAGCCAACAAACCAACAAACCAACAAACCAACAAGCCAACAAACCAACAAACAAATAAACCAACAAACCAACAAACCAACAAAGCAACAAACCAACAAACTAACAAACCAACAAACCAACAAACCAACAAGCCAACAAGCCAACAAACCAACAAACCAACAAACCAACAAGCCAACAAACCAACAAGCCAACAAACCAACAAACCAACAAACCAAGTAACCAAAAAGCCAACAAACTAACAAACCCACAAAGCAACAAGCCAACAAGCCAACAAACCAACAACCCAACAAGCCAACAAACCAACAAACCAACAAGCCAACAAGCCAACAAACCAACAAACCAACAAACCAACAAACCAAGAAGGCAACAAACCAACAAACCAACAAGCCAACAAACCAACAAACCAACAAACCAACAAACCAACAAGCCAACAAGCCAACAAACCAATAAACCAACAAGCCAACAAGCCAACAAACCAACAAACCAACAAGCCAACAAACCAACAAATCAACAAACCAACAAGCCAACAAACCAACAAACAAATAAACCAACAAACCAACAAACCAACAAACCAACAAACCAACAAACCAACAAACCAACAAACTAACAAACCAACAATCCAACAAACCAACAAACCAACAAGCCAACAAACCAACAAACCAACAAACCAATAAGCCAACAAGCCAACAAACCAACAAACCAAAAGCCAACAAACCAACAAACCAACATGCCAACAAACCAACAAACTAAATAACCAACAAGCCAACAAACCAACAAACCAACAACCCAACAAGCCAACAAGCCAACAAACCAATAAACCAACAAGCCAACAAGCCAACAAACCAACAAACCAACAAGCCAACAAACCAACAAATCAACAAACCAACAAGCCAACAAACCAACAAACAAATAAACCAACAAACCAACAAACCAACAAACCAACAAACCAACAAACCAACAAACCAACAAACCAACAAACTAACAAACCAACAATCCAACAAACCAACAAACCAACAAGCCAACAAACCAACAAACCAACAAACCAATAAGCCAACAAGCCAACAAACCAACAAACCAAAAGCCAACAAACCAACAAACCAACATGCCAACAAACCAACAAACTAAATAACCAACAAGCCAACAAACCAACAAACCAACAACCCAACAAGCCAACAAACCAACAAGCCAACAAGCCAACAAACCAACAAACCAACAAACCAACAAACCAACAAACTAAGTAACCAACAAGCCAACAAACCAACAAACCAACGAGCCAACAAGCCAACAAGCCAACAAACCAACAAACCAACAAGCCAACAAACCAACAAACCAAAGAGCCAACAAGCTAACAAACCAACAAACCAACAAACCAACAAACCAACAAACCAACAAGCTAACAAACCAACAAACCAACAAACCAATAAACCAACAAGCCAACAAACCAACAAACAAATAAACCAACAAGCCAACAAGCCAACAAACCAACAAACCAACAAACCAACAAGCCAACAAACCAACAAGCCAACAAACGAACAAACCAAAAAAACCAACAAACCAACAAACCAACAAACTAAGTAACCAACAAACCAACAAACCAACAAACCAACAAGGCAACAAGCCAACAAACCAACAAACCAACAAGCCAACAAACCAACAAACCAACAAACCAACAAACCAAAAAACCAACAAACCAACAAACCAACAAACCAACAAACCAACATACCAACAAACCAACAAACTAAGTAACCAACAAGCCAACAAACCAACAAACCAACAAGCCAACAAGCCAACAAACCAACAAACCAACAAGCCAACAAGCCAACAAACCAACAAACCAACAAGCCAACAAACAAACAAACCAACAAGCCAACAAGCCAACAAACCAACAAGCCAACAAACCAACAAACCAACAAACCAACAAACCAACAAACCAACAAACCAACAAACCAACAAGCCAACAAGCCAACAAACCAACAAACCAACAAACCAACAAGCCAACAAACCAACAAGCCAACAAACCAACAAACCAACAAACAAAGTAACCAAAAAGCCAACAAACTAACAAACCCACAAAGCAACAAGCCAACAAGCCAACAAACCAACAAGCCAACAAACCAACAAACCAACAAACCAACAAACCAAAAAACCAACAAACCAACAAACCAACAAACCAACAAACCAACGTACCAACAAACCAACAAACTAAGTAACCAACAAGCCAACAAAACAACAAACCAACAAGCCAACAAGCCAACAAACCAACAAACCAACAAACCAACAAACCAACAAACCAACAAACTAACAAACCAACAAACCAACAAACCAACAAGCCAACAAGCCAACAAGCCAACAAACCAACAAACCAACAAACCAACAAACCAACAAACCAACAAGCCAACAAACCGACAAACCAACAAACCAAGTAACCAAAAAGCCAACAAACTAACAAACCCACAAAGCAACAAGCCAACAAGCCAACAAACCAACAAACCAACAAGCCAACAAACCAACAAACCAACAAGCCAACAAGCCAACAAACCAACAAACCAAGAAGGCAACAAACCAACAAACCAACAAGCCAACAAACCAACAAACCAACAAACCAACAAACCAACAAGCCAACAAGCCAACAAACCAACAAGCCAACAAGCCAACAAGCCAACATACCAACAAACAAACAAGCCAACAAACCAACAAACCAACAAACCAACAAACCAACAAACCAACAAACCAACAAACCAACAAACCAAAAAACCAACAAACCAACAAACCAACAAGCCAACAAACCAACAAACCAACAAACCAACAAACCAACAAACCAACATACCAACAAACCAACAAACTAAGTAACCAACAAGCCAACAAACCAACAAACCAACAAGCCAACAAGCCAACAAACCAACAAACCAACAAGCCAACAAGCCAACAAACCAACAAACCAACAAGCCAACAAACAAACAAACCAACAAGCCAACAAGCCAACAAACCAACAAGCCAACAAACCAACAAACCAACAAACCAACAAACCAACAAACCAACAAACCAACAAACCAACAAGCCAACAAGCCAACAAACCAACAAACCAACAAACCAACAAGCCAACAAACCAACAAGCCAACAAACCAACAAACCAACAAACCAAGTAACCAAAAAGCCAACAAACTAACAAACCCACAAAGCAACAAGCCAACAAGCCAACAAACCAACAAGCCAACAAACCAACAAACCAACAAACCAACAAACCAAAAAACCAACAAACCAACAAACCAACAAACCAACAAACCAACAAACCAACATACCAACAAACCAACAAACTAAGTAACCAACAAGCCAACAAACCAACAAACCAACAAGCCAACAAGCCAACAAACCAACAAACCAACAAACCAACAAGCCGACAAACCAACAAACCAACAAGCAAAAAACCAACAAATCAACAAACCAACAAACCAACTAGCCAACAAGCCAACATACCAACAAACAAACAAGCCAACAAACCAACAAACCAACAAACCAACAAACCAACAAACCAACAAACCAACAAACCAACAAACCAAAAAACCAACAAACCAACAAACCAACAAGCCAACAAGCCAACAAACCAACAAACCAACAAACCAACAAATCAACAAGCCAACAAACCAACAAACAAATAAACCAACAAACCAACAAACCAACAAACCAACAAACCAACAAACCAACAAACCAACAAACCAACAAACCAACAAACCAACAAACCAACAAGCCAACAAACCAACAAACTAACAAACCAACAAGCCAACAAACCAAAAAACCAACAAGCCAACAAGCCAACAAACCAACAAACCAACAAACCAAAAAACCAACAAACCAACAAACCATCAAACGAACAAAGGAACAAACCAACAAACCAACAAACCAACAAGCCAACAAGCCAACAAACCAACAAACCAACAAACCAACAAGCCAACAAACCAACAAGCCAACAAACCAACAAACCAACAAACCAAGTAACCAAAAAGCCAACAAACTAACAAACCCACAAAGCAACAAGCCAACAAGCCAACAAACCAACAAACCAACAAGCCAACAAACCAACAAACCAACAAGCCAACAAGCCAACAAACCAACAAACCAACAAACCAAGAAGGCAATAAACCAACAAACCAACAAGCCAACAAACCAACAAACCAACAAACCAACAAACCAACAAGCCAACAAGCCAACAAACCAATAAACCAACAAGCCAACAAGCCAACAAACCAACAAACCAACAAGCCAACAAACCGTCAAATCAACAAACCAACAAGCCAACAAACCAACAAACAAATAAACCAACAAACCAACAAACCAACAAACCAACAAACCAACAAACTAACAAACCAACAATCCAACAAACCAACAAACCAACAAGCCAACAAACCAACAAACCAACAAACCAATAAGCCAACAAGCCAACAAACCAACAAACCAAAAGCCAACAAACCAACAAACCAACATGCCAACAAACCAACAAACTAAATTACCAACAAGCCAACAAACCAACAAACCAACAACCCAACAAGCCAACAAACCAACAAGCCAACAAGCCAACAAACCAACAAACCAACAAACCAACAAACTAAGTAACCAACAAGCCAACAAACCAACAAACCGACGAGCCAACAAGCCAACAAGCCAACAAACCAACAAACTAATAAACCAACAAACGAACTAACCAACAAACCAACAAGCCAACAAGCCAACAAACCAGCAAATTAACAAACCAACAAACCAACAAACTAAGTAACCAACAAGCCAACAAACCAACAAACCAACAAGCCAACAAGCCAACAAACCAACAAACAAACAACCCAACAAACCAACAAACCAACAAACCAAAAAACCAACAAACCAACAAACCAACAAACCAACAAACCAACAAACCAACAAACCAACAAGCCAACAAGCCAACAAACCAACAAGCCAACAAACCAACAAACCAACAAACCAAAAAACCAACAAACCAACAAACCAACAAACTAACAAACCAACAAACCAACAAGCCAACAAGCCAACAAACCAACAAACCAACAAACCAACAAGCCAACAAACCAACAAGCCAACAAACGAACAAACCAAAAAAACCAACAATGCAACAAACCAACAAACTAAGTAACCAACAAACCAACAAACCAACAAACCAACAAGCCAACAAGCCAACAAACCAACAAACCAACAAGCCAACAAACCAACAAACCAACAAACCAACAAACCAAAAAACCAACAAACCAACAAACCAACAAACCAACAAACCAACATACCAACAAACCAACAAACTAAGTAACCAACAAGCCAACAAACCAACAAACCAACAAGCCAACAAGCCAACAAACCAACAAACCAACAAGCCAACAAGCCAACAAACCAACAAACCAACAAGCCAACAAACAAACAAACCAACAAACCAACAAGCCAACAAACCAACAAGCCAACAAACCAACAAACCAACAAACCAACAAGCCAACAAACCAACAAACAAATAAACCAACAAACCAACAAACCAACAAAGCAACAAACCAACAAACTAACAAACCAACAAACCAACAAACCAACAAGCCAACAAGCCAACAAACCAACAAACCAACAAACCAACAAGCCAACAAACCAACAAGCCAACAAACCAACAAACCAACAAACCAAGTTACCAAAAAGCCAACAAACTAACAAACCCACAAAGCAACAAGCCAACAAGCCAACAAACCAACAACCCAACAAGCCAACAAACCAACAAACCAACAAGCCAACAAGCCAACAAACCAACAAACCAACAAACCAAGAAGGCAACAAACCAACAAACCAACAAGCCAACAAACCAACAAACCAACAAACCAACAAACCAACAAGCCAACAAGCCAACAAACCAATAAACCAACAAGCCAACAAGCCAACAAACCAACAAACCAACAAGCCAACAAACCAACAAATCAACAAACCAACAAGCCAACAAACCAACAAACAAATAAACCAACAAACCAACAAACCAACAAACCAACAAACCAACAAACCAACAAACCAACAAACTAACAAACCAACAATCCAACAAACCAACAAACCAACAAGCCAACAAACCAACAAACCAACAAACCAATAAGCCAACAAGCCAACAAACCAACAAACCAAAAGCCAACAAACCAACAAACCAACATGCCAACAAACCAACAAACTAAATAACCAACAAGCCAACAAACCAACAAACCAACAACCCAACAAGCCAACAAGCCAACAAACCAATAAACCAACAAGCCAACAAGCCAACAAACCAACAAACCAACAAGCCAACAAACCAACAAATCAACAAACCAACAAGCCAACAAACCAACAAACAAATAAACCAACAAACCAACAAACCAACAAACCAACAAACCAACAAACCAACAAACCAACAAACCAACAAACTAACAAACCAACAATCCAACAAACCAACAAACCAACAAGCCAACAAACCAACAAACCAACAAACCAATAAGCCAACAAGCCAACAAACCAACAAACCAAAAGCCAACAAACCAACAAACCAACATGCCAACAAACCAACAAACTAAATAACCAACAAGCCAACAAACCAACAAACCAACAACCCAACAAGCCAACAAACCAACAAGCCAACAAGCCAACAAACCAACAAACCAACAAACCAACAAACTAAGTAACCAACAAGCCAACAAACCAACAAACCAACGAGCCAACAAGCCAACAAGCCAACAAACCAACAAACTAATAAACCAACAAACGAACTAACCAACAAACCAACAAGCCAACAAGCCAACAAACCAACAAATTAACAAACCAACAAACCAACATGCCAACAAACCAACAAACTAAATAACCAACAAGCCAACAAACCAACAAACCAACAACCCAACAAGCCAACAAACCAACAAGCCAACAAGCCAACAAACCAACAAACCAACAAACTAACAAACCAACAATCCAACAAACCAACAAACCAACAAGCCAACAAACCAACAAACCAAAAGCCAACAAACCAACAAACCAACATGCCAACAAACCAACAAACTAAATAACCAACAAGCCAACAAACCAACAAACCAACAACCCAACAAGCCAACAAACCAACAAGCCAACAAGCCAACAAACCAACAAACCAACAAACCAACAAACCAACAAACTAAGTAACCAACAAGCCAACAAACCAACAAACCAACGAGCCAACAAGCCAACAAGCCAACAAACCAACAAACTAATAAACCAACAAACGAACTAACCAACAAACCAACAAGCCAACAAGCCAACAAACCAGCAAATTAACAAACCAACAAACCAACATGCCAACAAACCAACAAACTAAATAACCAACAAGCCAACAAACCAACAAACCAACAACCCAACAAGCCAACAAACCAACAAGCCAACAAGCCAACAAACCAACAAACCAACAAACTAACAAACCAACAATCCAACAAACCAACAAACCAACAAGCCAACAAACCAACAAACCAAAAGCCAACAAACCAACAAACCAACATGCCAACAAACCAACAAACTAAATAACCAACAAGCCAACAAACCAACAAACCAACAACCCAACAAGCCAACAAACCAACAAGCCAACAAGCCAACAAACCAACAAACCAACAAACCAACAAACCAACAAACTAAGTAACCAACAAGCCAACAAACCAACAAACCAACGAGCCAACAAGCCAACAAGCCAACAAACCAACAAACTAATAAACCAACAAACGAACTAACCAACAAACCAACAAGCCAACAAGCCAACAAACCAGCAAATTAACAAACCAACAAACCAACAAACTAAATAACCAACAAGCCAACAAACCAACAAACCAACAACCCAACAAGCCAACAAACCAACAAGCCAACAAGCCAACAAACCAACAAACCAACAAACTAACAAACCAACAATCCAACAAACCAACAAACCAACAAGCCAACAAACCAACAAACCAACAAACCAATAAGCCAACAAGCCAACAAACCAACAAACCAAAAGCCAACAAACCAACAAACCAACATGCCAACAAACCAACAAACTAAATAACCAACAAGCCAACAAACCAACAAACCAACAACCCAACAAGCCAACAAACCAACAAGCCAACAAGCCAACAAGCCAACAAACCAACAAACCAACAAACCAACAAACCAACAAACTAAGTAACCAACAAGCCAACAAACCAACAAACCAACGAGCCAACAAGCCAACAAGCCAAC
Organism: Atherix ibis; assembly: GCA_958298945.1. Lineage (NCBI taxonomy): Eukaryota > Metazoa > Arthropoda > Insecta > Diptera > Athericidae > Atherix > Atherix ibis. The sequence goes on along the minus strand of OY282608.1, from coordinate 89,362,900 downwards.
AAACCAACAAACCAACAAACCAACAAACCAACAAACTAAGTAACCAACAAGCCAACAAACCAACAAACCAACGAGCCAACAAGCCAACAAGCCAACAAACCAACAAACTAATAAACCAACAAACGAACTAACCAACAAACCAACAAGCCAACAAACCAACAAACCAACAAGCCAACAAGCCAACAAACCAACAAACCAACAACCCAACAAACCAACAAACCAACAAACCAAAAAACCAACAAACCAACAAACCAACAAACCAACAAACCAACAAACCAACAAACCAACAAGCCAACAAGCCAACAAACCAACAAGCCAACAAACCAACAAACCAACAAACCAAAAAACCAACAAACTAACAAACCAACAAACCAACAAGCCAACAAGCCAACAAACCAACAAACCAACAAACCAACAAACCAACAAACCAACAAGCCAACAAACGAACAAACCAAAAAAACCAACAAACCAACAAACCAACAAACTAAGTAACCAACAAACCAACAAACCAACAAACCAACAAGCCAACAAGCCAACAAACCAACAAACCAACAAGCCAACAAACCAACAAACCAACAAACCAACAAACCAAAAAACCAACAAACCAACAAACCAACAAACCAACAAACCAACATACCAACAAACCAACAAACTAAGTAACCAACAAGCCAACAAACCAACAAACCAACAAGCCAACAAGCCAACAAACCAACAAACCAACAAGCCAACAAGCCAACAAACCAACAAACCAACAAGCCAACAAACAAACAAACCACCAAGCCAACAAGCCAACAAACCAACAAGCCAACAAACCAACAAACCAACAAACCAACAAGCCAACAAACCAACAAACAAATAAACCAACAAACCAACAAACCAACAAACCAACAAACCAACAAACTAACAAACCAACAAACCAACAAACCAACAAGCCAACAAGCCAACAAACCAACAAACCAACAAACCAACAAGCCAACAAACCAACAAGCCAACAAACCAACAAACCAACAAACCAAGTAACCAAAAAGCCAACAAACTAACAAACCCACAAAGCAACAAGCCAACAAGCCAACAAACCAACAAACCAACAAGCCAACAAACCAACAAACCAACAAGCCAACAAGCCAACAAACCAACAAACCAACAAACCAAGAAGGCAACAAACCAACAAACCAACAAGCCAACAAACCAACAAACCAACAAACCAACAAACCAAGAAGCCAACAAGCCAACAAACCAATAAACCAACAAGCCAACAAGCCAACAAACCAACAAACCAACAAGCCAACAAACCAACAAATCAACAAACCAACAAGCCAACAAACCAACAAACAAATAAACCAACAAACCAACAAACCAACAAACCAACAAACCAACAAACCAACAAACCAACAAACTAACAAACCAACAATCCAACAAACCAACAAACCAACAAGCCAACAAACCAACAAACCAACAAACCAATAAGCCAACAAGCCAACAAACCAACAAACCAAAAGCCAACAAACCAACAAACCAACATGCCAACAAACCAACAAACTAAATAACCAACAAGCCAACAAACCAACAAACCAACAACCCAACAAGCTAACAAACCAACAAGCCAACAAGCCAACAAACCAACAAACCAACAAACTAAGTAACCAACAAGCCAACAAACCAACAAACCAACGAGCCAACAAGCCAACAAGCCAACAAACCAACAAACTAATAAACCAACAAACGAACTAACCAACAAACCAACAAGCCAACAAGCCAACAAACCAGCAAATTAACAAACCAACAAACCAACAAACTAAGTAACCAACAAGCCAACAAACCAACAAACCAACAAGCCAACAAGCCAACAAACCAACAAACCAACAACCCAACAAACCAACAAACCAACAAACCAAAAAACCAACAAACCAACAAACCAACAAACCAACAAACCAACAAACCAACAAACCAACAAACCAACAAGCCAACAAGCCAACAAACCAACAAGCCAACAAACCAACAAACCAACAAACCAAAAACCCAACAAACCAACAAACCAACAAACCAACAAACCAACAAACCAACAAGCCAACAAGCCAACAAACCAACCAACCAACAAACCAACAAACCAACAAGCCAACAAACCAACAAGCCAACAAACCAAAAAACCCAAAAAACCAACGAATCAACAAACCAACAAACTAAGTAACCAACGATCCAACAAACCAACAAACCAACAAGCCAACAAGCCAACAAACCAACAAACCAACAAGCCAACAAACCAACAAACTAACAAACCTACATGCCAACAAACCAACAAACTAAGTAACCAACCAGCCAAAAAACCAACAAACCAACAAGCCAACAAGCCAACAAACCAACAAACCAACAAGTCAACAAACCAACAAACAAACAAACCAACAAACCAACAAGCCAACAAACCAACAAACAAATAAACCAACAAACCAACAAACCAAAAAACCAACAACCTAACAAGCCACCAAGCCAACAAACCAACAAACTAACAAACCAACAAACGAACTAACCAACAAACCAACAAGCCAAGAAGCCAACAAACCAACAAACCAACAAACCAACAAACTAAGTAACCAACAAGCCAACAAACCAACAAACCAACAAGCCAACAAGCCAACAAACCAACAAACCAACAAGCCAACAAACCAACAAACCAACAAGCCAACAAACCAACAAACCAACAGACCAAAAAACCAACAAACCATCAAACCAACAAACCAACAAACCAGCAAGCCAACAGACCAACAAACCAACAAACCAACAAACCAAGTAACCAAAAAGCCAACAAACTAGCAAACCAACAAGCCAACAAGCCAACAAACCAACAAGCCAACAAACCAACAAACCAACAAAGCAACAAGCCAACAAGCCAACAAACCAACAAACCAACAAGCCAACAAACAACAAACCAACAAACCAGCAAGCCAACAAACCAACAAACCAACAAACCAAGTAACCAAAAAGCCAACAAAGTAACAAACAAACAAGCCAACAAGCCAACAAACCAACAAACCAACAAACAAACAAGCCAGCAAACCAACAAACAAATAAACCAACAAACCAACAAACCAACAAACCAACAAACCAACAAACCAAAAAACCAATAAACCAACAAGCCAACAAGCCAACAAACCAACAAACTAACAAACCATCAAACGAACTAACCAACAAACCAACAAGCCAACAAGCCAACAAACCAACAAACCAACAAACCAACAAACCAACAAACTAAGTAACCAACAAGCCAACAAACCAACAAACCAACAAGCCAACAAGCCAACAACCCAACAAACCAAAAAGCAAACAAACCAACAAAGCAACAAACCAAAAAACCAACAAATCAACAAACCAACAAACCAACAAACCAACAAGCCAACAAGCCAACAAACCAACAAACCAACAAACCAACAAGCCAACAAACCAACAAGCCAACAAACTAACAAACCAACAAACCAAGTAACCAAAAAGCCAACAAACTAACAAACCAACAAGCCAACAAGCCAACAAACCAACAAGCCAACAAACCAACAAACCAACAAAGCAACAAGCCAACAAGCCAACAAACCAACAAACCAACAAGCCAACAAACCAACAAACCAAAAAGCCAACAAGCCAACAAGCCAACAAACCAACAAACCAACAAACTAACAAACCAACAAGCCAACAAACCAACAAACCAACAAGCCAACAAACCAACAAACCAAAAAGCCAACAAGCCAACAAACCAACAAACCAACAAACCAAGTTACCAAAAAGCCAACAAACTAACAAACCAACAAGCCAACAAGCCAACAAACCAACAAACCAACAAACCAACAAGCCAACAAACCAACAAACAAATAAACCAACAAACCAACAAACCAACAAACCAACAAACCAACAAACCAAAAAACCAACAAACCAACAAGCCAACAAGCCAACAAACCAACAAACTAACAAACCAACAATCGAACTAACCAACAAACCAGCAAGCCAACAAGCCAACAAACCAACAAACCAACAAGCCAACAAACCAACAAACCAAAAAACCAACAAACCAACAAACCAACAAACCAACAAACCAAAAAACCAACAAACCAACAAGCCAACAAGCCAACAAACCAACAAACCAACAAACCAACAAATTAACAAGCCAACAAACCAACAAACCAACAAACCAACAAACCAACAAGCCAACAAACCAACAAACAAATAAACCAACAAACCAACAAGCCAACAAGTCAACAAACCAACAAACCAACAAGCCAACAAACCAACAAACCAACAAACCAACATGCCAACAAACCAACAAGCTAGGTTACCAACAAGCCAACAAACCAACAAACCAACAAGCCAACAAGCCAACAAACCAACAAACCAACAAGCCAACAAACCAACAAACCAACAAACCAACAAGCCAACAAACCAACAAACAAATAAACCAACAAACCAACAAACCAAAAAACCAACAAACCAACAAGCCAACAAGCCAACAAACCAACAAACTAACAAACCAACAAACGAACTAACCAACAAACCAACAAGCCAACAAACCAACAAACCAACAAACCAACAAGCCAACAAACTAACAAGCCAACAAACCAACAAACCAACAAACCAACAAACCAACAAGCCAACAAGCCAACAAACCAACAAACCAACAAGCCACCAAACCAACAAGCCAACAAACGAACAAACCAACAAACCAACAAACCAACAAGCCAACAACCCAACAAACCAATAAACCAACAAGCCAACAAACCAACAAACCAACAAACCAAAAAACCAAAAAACCCACAAACCAAAAAACCAACAAACCAACATGCCGACAAACCAACAAACTAAGTAACCAAAAAGCCAAAAAAACAACAAACCAACAAGCCAACAAGCCAACAAACCAACAAACCAACAAGCCAACAAACCAACAAACCAACAAACCAACAAACCAACAAACCAACAAGCCAACAAACCACCAAACCAACAAACTAACAAACCAACAAGCCAACAAGCCAACAAACCAACAAACCAACAAACCAACAAGCCAACAAACCAACAAACAAATAAACCAACAAACCAACAAACCAACAAACCAACAAACCAACAAACCAAAAAACCAACAAACCAACAAGCCAACAAGCCAACAAACCAACAAACTAACAAACCAACAATCGAACTAACCAACAAACCAGCAAGCCAACAAGCCAACAAACCAACAAACCAACAAGCCAACAAACCAACAAACCAAAAAACCAACAAACCAACAAACCAACAAACCAACAAACCAAAAAACCAACAAACCAACAAGCCAACAAGCCAACAAACCAACAAACCAACAAACCAACAAATTAACAAGCCAACAAACCAACAAACCAACAAACCAACAAACCAACAAGCCAACAAACCAACAAACAAATAAACCAACAAACCAACAAGCCAACAAGTCAACAAACCAACAAACCAACAAGCCAACAAACCAACAAACCAACAAACCAACATGCCAACAAACCAACAAGCTAGGTTACCAACAAGCCAACAAACCAACAAACCAACAAGCCAACAAGCCAACAAACCAACAAACCAACAAGCCAACAAACCAACAAACCAACAAACCAACAAGCCAACAAACCAACAAACAAATAAACCAACAAACCAACAAACCAAAAAACCAACAAACCAACAAGCCAACAAGCCAACAAACCAACAAACTAACAAACCAACAAACGAACTAACCAACAAACCAACAAGCCAACAAACCAACAAACCAACAAACCAACAAGCCAACAAACTAACAAGCCAACAAACCAACAAACCAACAAACCAACAAACCAACAAGCCAACAAGCCAACAAACCAACAAACCAACAAGCCACCAAACCAACAAGCCAACAAACGAACAAACCAACAAACCAACAAACCAACAAGCCAACAACCCAACAAACCAATAAACCAACAAGCCAACAAACCAACAAACCAACAAACCAAAAAACCAAAAAACCCACAAACCAAAAAACCAACAAACCAACATGCCGACAAACCAACAAACTAAGTAACCAAAAAGCCAAAAAAACAACAAACCAACAAGCCAACAAGCCAACAAACCAACAAACCAACAAGCCAACAAACCAACAAACCAACAAACCAACAAACCAACAAACCAACAAGCCAACAAACCACCAAACCAACAAACCAACAAACCAAGTAACCAAAAAGCCAACAAACTAACAAACCAACAAGCCAACAAGCCAACAAACCAACAAGCCAACAAACCAACAAACCAACAAAGCAACAAGCCAACAAGCCAACAAACCAACAAACCAACAAGCCAACAAACCAACAAACCAAAAAGCCAACAAGCCAACAAGCCAACAAACCAACAAACCAACAAACTAACAAACCAACAAGCCAACAAACCAACAAACCAACAAGCCAACAAACCAACAAACCAAAAAGCCAACAAGCCAACAAACCAACAAACCAACAAACCAAGTTACCAAAAAGCCAACAAACTAACAAACCAACAAGCCAACAAGCCAACAAACCAACAAACCAACAAACCAACAAGCCAACAAACCAACAAACAAATAAACCAACAAACCAACAAACCAACAAACCAACAAACCAAAAAACCAACAAACCAACAAGCCAACAAGCCAACAAACCAACAAACTAACAAACCAACAATCGAACTAACCAACAAACCAACAAGCCAACAAGCACACAAACTAAGTAACCAACAAGCCAACAAACCAACAAACCAACAAGCCAACAAGCCAACAAACCAACAAACCAACAAGCCAACAAACCAACAAACCAAAAAACCAAAAAACCAAAAAACCAACAAACCAACAAACCAACAAACCAACAAACCAAGTTACCAAAAAGCCAACAAACTAACAAACCAACAAGCCAACAAGCCAACAAACCAACAAACCAACAAACCAACAAGCCAACAAACCAACAAACAAATAAACCAACAAACCAACAAACCAACAAACCAACAAACCAACAAACCAAAAAACCAACAAACCAACAAGCCAACAAGCCAACAAACCAACAAACTAACAAACCAACAATCGAACTAACCAACAAACCAGCAAACCAACAAGCCAACAAACCAACAAACCAACAAGCCAACAAACCAACAAACCAAAAAACCAACAAACCAACAAACCAACAAACCGACAAACCAAAAAACCAACAAACCAACAAGCCAACAAGCCAACAAACCAACAAACCAACAAACCAACAAATTAACAAGCCAACAAACCAACAAACCAACAAACCAACAAACCAACAAGCCAACAAACCAACAAACAAATAAACCAACAAACCAACAAGCCAACAAGTCAACAAACCAACAAACCAACAAGCCAACAAACCAACAAACCAACAAACCAACATGCCAACAAACCAACAAGCTAGGTTACCAACAAGCCAACAAACCAACAAACCAACAAGCCAACAAGCCAACAAACCAACAAACCAACAAGCCAACAAACCAACAAACCAACAAACCAACAAGCCAACAAACCAACAAACAAATAAACCAACAAACCAACAAACCAAAAAACCAACAAACCAACAAGCCAACAAGCCAACAAACCAACAAACTAACAAACCAACAAACGAACTAACCAACAAACCAACAAGCCAACAAGCCAACAAACCAACAAACCAACAAACCAACAAGCCAACAAACTAACAAGCCAACAAACCAACAAACCAACAAACCAACAAACCAACAAGCCAACAAGCCAACAAACCAACAAACCAACAAGCCACCAAACCAACAAGCCAACAAACGAACAAACCAACAAACCAACAAACCAACAAGCCAACAACCCAACAAACCAATAAACCAACAAGCCAACAAACCAACAAACCAACAAACCAAAAAACCAAAAAACCCACAAACCAACAAGCCACCAAACCAACAAGCCAACAAACGAACAAACCAACAAACCAACAAACCAACAAGCCAACAACCCAACAAACCAACAAGCCAACAAACCAACAAACCAACAAACCAACAAACCAACAAACCAACAAGCCAACAAACCACCAAACCAACAAACCAACAAACCAAGTAACCAAAAAGCCAACAAACTAACAAACCAACAAGCCAACAAGCCAACAAACCAACAAGCCAACAAACCAACAAACCAACAAAGCAACAAGCCAACAAGCCAACAAACCAACAAACCAACAAGCCAACAAACCAACAAACCAAAAAGCCAACAAGCCAACAAGCCAACAAACCAACAAACCAACAAACTAACAAACCAACAAGCCAACAAACCAACAAACCAACAAGCCAACAAACCAACAAACCAAAAAGCCAACAAGCCAACAAGCCAACAAACCAACAAACCAACAAACCAAGTTACCAAAAAGCCAACAAACTAACAAACCAACAAGCCAACAAGCCAACAAACCAACAAACCAACAAACCAACAAGCCAACAAACCAACAAACAAATAAACCAACAAACCAACAAACCAACAAACCAACAAACCAAAAAACCAACAAACCAACAAGCCAACAAGCCAACAAACCAACAAACTAACAAACCAACAATCGAACTAACCAACAAACCAACAAGCCAACAAGCACACAAACTAAGTAACCAACAAGCCAACAAACCAACAAACCAACAAGCCAACAAGCCAACAAACCAACAAACCAACAAGCCAACAAACCAACAAACCAAAAAAACAAAAAACCAAAAAACCAACAAACCAACAAACCAACAAACCAACAAACCAAAAAACCAACAAACCAACAAGCCAACAAGCCAACAAACCAACAAACTAACAAACCAACAATCGAACTAACCAACAAACCAACAAGCCAACAATCACACAAACTAAGTAACCAACAAGCCAACAAACCAACAAACCAACAAGCCAACAAGCCAACAAACCAACAAACCAACAAGCCAACAAACCAACAAACCAAAAAACCAAAAAACCAACAAACCAACAAACCAACAAACCAACAAACCAAAAAACCAACAAACCAACAAGCCAACAAGCCAACAAACCAACAAACCAACAAACCAACAAGCCAACAAACCAACAAACCAACAAACCAACAAACCAACAAGCCAACAAACCAACAAACAAATAAACCAACAAACCAACAAGCCAACAAGCCAACAAACCAACAATCCAACAAGCCAACAAACCAACAAACCAACAAACCAACATGCCAACAAACCAACAAGCTAGGTTACCAACAAGCCAACAAACCAACAAACCAACAAGCCAACAAGCCAACAAACCAACAAACCAACAAGCCAACAAACCAACAAACCAACAAACCAACAAGCCAACAAACCAACAAACAAATAAACCAACAAACCAACAAACCAAAAAACCAACAAACCAACAAGCCAACAAGCCAACAAACCAACAAACTAACAAACCAACAAACGAACTAACCAACAAACCAACAAGCCAACAAGCCAACAAACCAACAAACCAACAAACCAACAAGCCAACAAACTAACAAGCCAACAAACCAACAAACCAACAAACCAACAAACCAACAAGCCAACAAGCCAACAAACCAACAAACCAACAAACCAACAAGCCACCAAACCAACAAGCCAACAAACGAAAAAACCAACAAACCAACAAACCAACAAGCCAACAACCCAACAAACCAATAAACCAACAAGCCAACAAACCAACAAACCAACAAACCAAAAAACCAAAAAACCCACAAACCAACAAACCAACAAACCAACATGCCGACAAACCAACAAACTAAGTAACCAAAAAGCCAAAAAAACAACAAACCAACAAGCCAACAAGCCAACAAACCAACAAACCAACAAGCCAACAAACCAACAAACCAACAAACCAACAAACCAACAAACCAACAAGCCAACAAACCACCAAACCAACAAACCAACAAACCAAGTAACCAAAAAGCCAACAAACTAACAAACCAACAAGCCAACAAGCCAACAAACTAACAAGCCAACAAACCAACAAACCAACAAAGCAACAAGCCAACAAGCCAACAAACCAACAAACCAACAAGCCAACAAACCAACAAACCAAAAAGCCAACAAGCCAACAAGCCAACAAACCAACAAACCAACAAACTAACAAACCAACAAGCCAACAAACCAACAAACCAACAAGCCAACAAACCAACAAACCAAAAAGCCAACAAGCCAACAAACCAACAAACCAACAAACCAAGTTACCAAAAAGCCAACAAACTAACAAACCAACAAGCCAACAAGCCAACAAACCAACAAACCAACAAACCAACAAGCCAACAAACCAACAAACAAATAAACCAACAAACCAACAAACCAACAAACCAACAAACCAACAAACCAACAAACCAAAAAACCAACAAACCAACAAGCCAACAAGCCAACAAACCAACAAACTAACAAACCAACAATCGAACTAACCAACAAACCAACAAGCCAACAAGCACACAAACTAAGTAACCAACAAGCCAACAAACCAACAAACCAACAAGCCAACAAGCCAACAAACCAACAAACCAACAAGCCAACAAACCAACAAACCAAAAAACCAAAAAACCAACAAACCAACAAACCAACAAACCAACAAACCAAAAAACCAACAAACCAACAAGCCAACAAGCCAACAAACCAACAAACCAACAAACCAACAAACCAACGAGCCAACAAACAAGCAAGCCAACAAACCAACAAACCAACAAACCAACGAACCAAAAAGCCAACAAACTAACAAACCAACAAACCAACAAGCCAACAAACCAACAAACCAACAAAGCAACAAGCCAACAAGCCAACAAACCAACAAGCCCACAAACCAACAAACCAACAAGCCAACAAACCAACAAACCAACAAACCAACAAACCAACAAACCAACAAACCAACAAGCCAACAAACCAACAAACCAACAAACCAACAAGCCAACAAACCAACAAACCAACAAACCAACGAGCCAACAAACCAACAAACCAACAAACCAAAAAACCAACAAACCAACAAACCAACAAACCAACAAACCAACAAACCAACAAGCCAACAAGCCAACAAACCAACAAACCAACAAGCCAACAAACCAACAAGCCAACAAACCAACAAACCAACAAACCAAGTAACCAAAAAGCCAACAAACTAACAAACCAACAAGCCAACAAACCAACAAGCCAACAAGCCAACAAACCAACAAACCAACAAAGCAACAAACCAAAAAACCAACAAACCAAAAAACCAACAAACCAACAAACCATCAAACGAACAAAGCAACAAGCCAACAAGCCAACAAACCAACAAACCAACAAGCCAACAAACCAACAAACCAACAAGCCAACAAGCCAACAAACGAACAAACCAACAAACCAACAAGCCAACAAACCAACAAACCAACAAGCCAACAAACCAACAAACCAATAAACCAACAAACCAACCAGCCAACAAGCTAACAAACCAACAAACCAACAAGCCAACAAACCAACAAACCAACAAACCAACAAACCAACAAACCAACAAACTAAGTAACCAACAAGCCAACAAACCAACAAACCAACAAGCCAACAAGCCAACAAACCAACAAACCAACAAACCAACAAACCAACAAACCATCAAACGAACAAAGCAACAAACCAACAAACCAACAAACCAACAAGCCAACAAACTAACAAACAAATAAACCAACAAACCAACAAACAAATAAACCAACAAACCAACAAACCAACAAACCAACAAACTAACAAACCAACAAACCAACAAACTAACAAACCAACAAGCCAACAAACCAACAAACCCACAAGCCAACAAACCAACAAGCCAACAAACCAACAAACTAAGTAACCAACAAGCCAACAAACCAACAAACCAACAAGCCAACAAACCAACAAACAAATAAACCAACAAGCTAACAAGCCAACAAACCGACAAACCAACAAGCCAACAAACCAACAAACCAACATGCCAACAAACCAACAAACTAAGTAACCAACAAGCCAACAAACCAACAAACCCACAAACCAACATGCCAACAAACCAACAAACTAAGTAACCAACAAGCCAACAAACCAACAAACCAACAAACCAACAAGCCAACAAACCAAAAAGCCAACAAACCAACAAACCAACAAACCAACAAGCCAACAAACCAACAAACCAACAAACCAACAAGCCAACAAACCAACAAACCAACAAGCCAACAAACAAACAAACCAACAAACTAAGTAACCAACAAGCCAACAAACCAACAAACCAACAAGCCAACAAACCAACAAACAAATAAACCAACAAACCAACAAACCAACAAACCAACAAGCCAACAAACCAACAAACCAACAAACCAACAAACCAACAAGCCAACAAACCAACAAACCCAAAACCAAAAAACCAACAAACCAACAAACCCACAAACCAAAAAACCAACAAACCAACAAGCCAACAAGCCAACAAACCAACAAACCAACAAACCAACAAACCAACGAGCCAACAAACAAGCAAGCCAACAAACCAACAAACCAACAAACCAACGAACCAAAAAGCCAACAAACTAACAAACCAACAAACCAACAAGCCAACAAACCAACAAACCAACAAAGCAACAAGCCAACAAGCCAACAAACCAACAAGCCCACAAACCAACAAACCAACAAGCCAACAAACCAACAAACCAACAAACCAACAAACCAACAAACCAACAAGCCAACAAACCAACAAACCAACAAACCAACAAGCCAACAAACCAACAAACCAACAAACCAACGAGCTAACAAACCAACAAACCAACAAACCAAAAAACCAACAAACCAACAAACCAACAAACCAACAAACCAACAAACCAACAAGCCAACAAGCCAACAAACCAACAAACCAACAAGCCAACAAACCAACAAGCCAACAAACCAACAAACCAACAAACCAAGTAACCAAAAAGCCAACAAACTAACAAACCAACAAGCCAACAAACCAACAAGCCAACAAGCCAACAAACCAACAAACCAACAAAGCAACAAACCAAAAAACCAACAAACCAAAAAACCAACAAACCAACAAACCATCAAACGAACAAAGCAACAAGCCAACAAGCCAACAAACCAACAAACCAACAAGCCAACAAACCAACAAACCAACAAGCCAACAAGCCAACAAACCAACAAACCAACAAACCAACAAGCCAACAAACCAACAAACCAACAAGCCAACAAACCAACAAACCAATAAACCAACAAACCAACCAGCCAACAAGCTAACAAACCAACAAACCAACAAGCCAACAAAGCAACAAACCAACAAACCAACAAACCAACAAACCAACAAACTAAGTAACCAACAAGCCAACAAACCAACAAACCAACAAGCCAACAAGCCAACAAACCAACAAACCAACAAACCAACAAACCAACAAACCAAGTAACCAACAAACCAACAAACCATCAAACGAACAAAGCAACAAACCAACAAACCAACAAACCAACAAGCCAACAAACTAACAAACAAATAAACCAACAAACCAACAAACAAATAAACCAACAAACCAACAAACCAACAAACCAACAAACTAACAAACCAACAAACCAACAAACTAACAAACCAACAAGCCAACAAACCAACAAACCCACAAGCCAACAAACCAACAAGCCAACAAACCAACAAACTAAGTAACCAACAAGCCAACAAACCAACAAACCAACAAGCCAACACACCAACAAACAAATAAACCAACAAGCTAACAAGCCAACAAACCGACAAACCAACAAGCCAACAAACCAACAAACCAACATGCCAACAAACCAACAAACTAAGTAACCAACAAGCCAACAAACCAACAAACCCACAAACCAACATGCCAACAAACCAACAAACTAACTAACCAACAAGCCAACAAACCAACAAACCAACAAACCAACAAGCCAACAAATCAAAAAGCCAACAAACCAACAAACCAACAAACCAACAAGCCAACAAACCAACAAACCAACAAACCAACAAGCCAACAAACCAACAAACCAACAAGCCAACAAACAAACAAACCAACAAACCAACAAACTAAGTAACCAACAAGCCAACAAACCAACAAACCAACAAGCCAACAAACCAACAAACAAATAAACCAACAAACCAACAAACCAACAAACCAACAAGCCAACAAACCAACAAACCAACAAACCAACAAACCAACAAGCCAACAAGCCAACAAACCAACAAACCAAGTAACCAAAAAGCCAACAAACTAACAAACCAACAAGCTAACAAACCAACAAGCCAACAAACCAACAAACCAACAAAGCAACAAATCAACAAACCAACAAACCAACAAACCTACAAACCAACAAACTAACAAACCAACAAGCCAACAAACCAACAAACCAACAAACCAAAAAACCAAAAAACCAACAAACCAACAAACCAACAAACCAACAAACTAAGTAACCAACAAGCCAACAAACCAACAAACCAACAAGGCAAAAAACCAACAAACCGACAAACCAACAAGCCAACAAACCAACAAACCAACAAACCAACAAACCAACAAACCAACAAACCAACAGACCAACTAACCAACAAACCAACAAACCAACAAACCAACAAGCCAACAAGCCAACAAACCAACAAACCAACAAACCAACAAACCAGCAAGCCAACAAACCAACAAACCAACAAACCAACAAGCCAAAAAGCCAACAAACCAACAAACCAACAAGCCAACAATCCAACAAACCAACAAACCAACATGCCAACAAACCAACAAACTAAGTAAACAACAAGCCAACAAACCAACAAACCAACAAACCAACAAGCCAACAAACCAACAAACCAACAAGCCAACAAGCCAACAAACCAACAAACCAACAAACCAACAAGCCAACAAACCAACAAACCAACAAGCCCACAAACCAACAAACCAACAAGCCAACAAACCAACAAACCAACAAACCAACAAACCAAGTTACCAAAAAGCCAACAAACTAACAAACCAACAAGCCAACAAGCCAACAAACCAACAAACCAACAAACCAACAAACCAAAAAGCCAACAAGCCAACAAGCCAACAAACCAACAAACCAACAAACTAACAAACCAACAAGCCAACAAACCAACAAACCAACAAGCCAACAAATCAACAAACCAAAAAGCCAACAAGCCAACAAACCAACAAACCAACAAACCAAGTTACCAAAAAGCCAACAAACTAACAAACCAACAAGCCAACAAGCCAACTAACCAACAAACCAACAAACCAACAAGCCAACAAACCAACAAACCAACAAGCCAACAAGCCAACAAACCAACAAACCAACAAACCAACAAGCCAACAAACCAACAAACCAACAAGCCCACAAACCAACAAACCAACAAGCCAACAAACCAACAAACCAACAAACCCACAAACCAAGTTACCAAAAAGCCAACAAACTAACAAACCAACAAGCCAACAAGCCAACAAACCAACAAGCCAACAAACCAACAAACCAAAAAGCCAACAAGCCAACAAGCCAACAAACCAACAAACCAACAAACTAACAAACCAACAAGCCAACAAACCAACAAACCAACAAGCCAACAAACCAACAAACCAAAAAGCCAACAAGCCAACAAACCAACAAACCAAGTTACCAAAAAGCCAACAAACTAACAAACCAACAAGCCAACAAGCCAACAAACCAACAAACCAACAAACCAACAAGCCAACAAACCAACAAACAAATAAACCAACAAACCAACAAACCAACAAACCAACAAACCAACAAACCAAAAAACCAACAAACCAACAAGCCACCAAGCCAACAAACCAACAAACTAACAAACCAACAATCGAACTAACCAACAAACCAACAAGCCAACAAGCACACAAACTAAGTAACCAACAAGCCAACAAACCAACAAACCAACAAGCCAACAAGCCAACAAACCAACAAACCAACAAGCCAACAAACCAACAAACCAAAAAACCAAAAAACCAACAAACCAACAAACCAACAAACCAACAAACCAAAAAACCAACAAACCAACAAGCCAACAAGCCAACAAGCCAACAAACCAACAAACCAACAAACCAACAAACCAACGAGCCAACAAACAAGCAAGCCAACAAACCAACAAACCAACAAACCAACGAACCAAAAAGCCAACAAACTAACAAACCAACAAACCAACAAGCCAACAAACCAACAAACCAACAAAGCAACAAGCCAACAAGCCAACAAACCAACAAGCCCACAAACCAACAAACCAACAAGCCAACAAACCAACAAACCAACAAACCAACAAACCAACAAACCAACAAGCCAACAAGCCAACAAACCAACAAACCAACAAACCAACAAGCCAACAAACCAACAAACCAACAAACCAACAAGCCAACAAACCAACAAACCAACAAACCAAAAAACCAACAAACCAACAAACCAACAAACCAACAAACCAACAAACCAACAAGCCAACAAGCCAACAAACCAACAAACCAACAAGCCAACAAACCAACAAGCCAACAAACCAACAAACCAACAAACCAAGTAACCAAAAAGCCAACAAACTAACAAACCAACAAGCCAACAAACCAACAAGCCAACAAGCCAACAACCCAACAAACCAACAAAGCAACAAACCAAAAAACCAACAAACCAAAAAACCAACAAACCAACAAACCATCAAACGAACAAAGCAACAAGCCAACAAGCCAACAAACCAACAAACCAACAAGCCAACAAACCAACAAACCAACAAGCCAACAAGCCAACAAACCAACAAACCAACAAACCAACAAGCCAACAAACCAACAAACCAACAAGCCAACAAACCAACAAATCAATAAACCAACAAACCAACCAGCCAACAAGCTAACAAACCAACAAGCCAACAAGCCAACAAACCAACAAACCAACAAAGCAACAAATCAACAAACCAACAAACCAACAAACCTACAAACCAACAAACTAACAAACCAACAAGCCAACAAACCAACAAACCAACAAACCAAAAAACCAAAAAACCAACAAACCAACAAGCCAACAAACTAAGTAACCAACAAGCCAACAAACCAACAAACCAACAAGGCAAAAAACCAACAAACCGACAAACCAACAAGCCAACAAACCAACAAACCAACAAACCAACAAACCAACAAACCAACAAACCAACAAACCAACAGACCAACAAACCAACAAACCAACAAACCAACAAACCAACAAGCCAACAAGCCAACAAACCAACAAACCAACAAACCAACAAACCAGCAAGCCAACAAACCAACAAACCAACAAACCAACAAGCCAAAAAGCCAACAAACCAACAAACCAACAAGCCAACAAACCAACAAACCAACAAACCAACATGCCAACAAACCAACAAACTAAGTAAACAACAAGCCAACAAACCAACAAACCAACAAACCAACAAGCCAACAAACCAACAAACCAACAAGCCAACAAGCCAACAAACCAACAAACCAACAAACCAACAAGCCAACAAACCAACAAACCAACAAGCCCACAAACCAACAAACCAACAAGCCAACAAACCAACAAACCAACAAACCAACAAACCAAGTTACCAAAAAGCCAACAAACTAACAAACCAACAAGCCAACAAGCCAACAAACCAACAAACCAACAAACCAACAAACCAAAAAGCCAACAAGCCAACAAGCCAACAAACCAACAAACCAACAAACTAACAAACCAACAAGCCAACAAACCAACAAACCAACAAGCCAACAAATCAACAAACCAAAAAGCCAACAAGCCAACAAACCAACAAACCAACAAACCAAGTTACCAAAAAGCCAACAAACTAACAAACCAACAAGCCAACAAGCCAACTAACCAACAAACCAACAAACCAACAAGCCAACAAACCAACAAACCAACAAGCCAACAAGCCAACAAACCAACAAACCAACAAACCAACAAGCCAACAAACCAACAAACCAACAAGCCCACAAACCAACAAACCAACAAGCCAACAAACCAACAAACCAACAAACCCACAAACCAAGTTACCAAAAAGCCAACAAACTAACAAACCAACAAGCCAACAAGCCAACAAACCAACAAGCCAACAAACCAACAAACCAAAAAGCCAACAAGCCAACAAGCCAACAAACCAACAAACCAACAAACTAACAAACCAACAAGCCAACAAACCAACAAACCAACAAGCCAACAAACCAACAAACCAAAAAGCCAACAAGCCAACAAACCAACAAACCAACAAACCAAGTTACCAAAAAGCCAACAAACTAACAAACCAACAAGCCAACAAGCCAACAAACCAACAAACCAACAAACCAACAAGCCAACAAACCAACAAACAAATAAACCAACAAACCAACAAACCAACAAACCAACAAACCAACAAACCAAAAAACCAACAAACCAACAAGCCACCAAGCCAACAAACCAACAAACTAACAAACCAACAATCGAACTAACCAACAAACCAACAAGCCAACAAGCACACAAACTAAGTAACCAACAAGCCAACAAACCAACAAACCAACAAGCCAACAAGCCAACAAACCAACAAACCAACAAGCCAACAAACCAACAAACCAAAAAACCAAAAAACCAACAAACCAACAAACCAACAAACCAACAAACCAAAAAACCAACAAACCAACAAGCCAACAAGCCAACAAGCCAACAAACCAACAAACCAACAAACCAACAAACCAACGAGCCAACAAACAAGCAAGCCAACAAACCAACAAACCAACAAACCAACGAACCAAAAAGCCAACAAACTAACAAACCAACAAACCAACAAGCCAACAAACCAACAAACCAACAAAGCAACAAGCCAACAAGCCAACAAACCAACAAGCCCACAAACCAACAAACCAACAAGCCAACAAACCAACAAACCAACAAACCAACAAACCAACAAACCAACAAGCCAACAAACCAACAAACCAACAAACCAACAAGCCAACAAACCAACAAACCAACAAACCAACAAGCCAACAAACCAACAAACCAACAAACCAAAAAACCAACAAACCAACAAACCAACAAACCAACAAACCAACAAACCAACAAGCCAACAAGCCAACAAACCAACAAACCAACAAGCCAACAAACCAACAAGCCAACAAACCAACAAACCAACAAACCAAGTAACCAAAAAGCCAACAAACTAACAAACCAACAAGCCAACAAACCAACAAGCCAACAAGCCAACAACCCAACAAACCAACAAAGCAACAAACCAAAAAACCAACAAACCAAAAAACCAACAAACCAACAAACCATCAAACGAACAAAGCAACAAGCCAACAAGCCAACAAACCAACAAACCAACAAGCCAACAAACCAACAAACCAATAAGCCAACAAGCCAACAAACCAACAAACCAACAAACCAACAAGCCAACAAACCAACAAACCAACAAGCCAACAAACCAACAAACCAATAAACCAACAAACCAACCAGCCAACAAGCTAACAAACCAACAAACCAACAAGCCAACAAACCAACAAACCAACAAACCAACAAACCAACAAACCAACAAACTAAGTAACCAACAAGCCAACAAACCAACAAACCAACAAGCCAACAAGCCAACAAACCAACAAACCAACAAACCAACAAACCAACAAACCAAGTAACCAACAAACCAACAAACCATCAAACGAACAAAGCAACAAACCAACAAACCAACAAAACAACAAGCCAACAAACTAACAAACAAATAAACCAACAAACCAACAAACAAATAAACCAACAAACCAACAAACCAAAAAACCAACAAACTAACAAACCAACAAACCAACAAACGAACAAACCAACAAGCCAACAAACCAACAAACCCACAAGCCAACAAACCAACAAGCCAACAAACCAACAAACTAAGTAACCAACAAGCCAACAAACCAACAAACCAACAAGCCAACAAACCAACAAACAAATAAACCAACAAGCTAACAAGCCAACAAACCGACAAACCAACAAGCCAACAAACCAACAAACCAACATGCCAACAAACCAACAAACTAAGTAACCAACAAGCCAACAAACCAACAAACCCACAAACCAACATGCCAACAAACCAACAAACTAAGTAACCAACAAGCCAACAAACCAACAAACCAACAAACCAACAAGCCAACAAACCAAAAAGCCAACAAACCAACAAACCAACAAACCAACAAGCCAACAAACCAACAAACCAACAAACCAACAAGCCAACAAACCAACAAACCAACAAGCCAACAAACAAACAAACCAACAAACCAACAAACTAAGTAACCAACAAGCCAACAAACCAACAAACCAACAAGCCAACAAACCAACAAACAAATAAACCAACAAACCAACAAACCAACAAACCAACAAGCCAACAAACCAACAAACCAACAAACCAACAAACCAACAAGCCAACAAGCCAACAAACCAACAAACCAAGTAACCAAAAAGCCAACAAACTAACAAACCAACAAGCTAACAAACCAACAAGCCAACAAGCCAACAAACCAACAAACCAACAAAGCAACAAATCAACAAACCAACAAACCAACAAACCTACAAACCAACAAACTAACAACCCAACAAGCCAACAAACCAACAAACCAACAAACCAAAAAACCAAAAAACCAACAAACCAACAAACCAACAAACCAACAAACCAACAAACCAACAAACTAAGTAACCAACAAGCCAACAAACCAACAAACCAACAAGGCAAAAAACCAACAAACCAACAAACCAACAAGCCAACAAACCAGCAAACCAACAAACCAACAAACCAACAAACCAACAAACCAACAAACCAACAAACCAACTAACCAACAAACCAACAAACCAACAAGCCAACAAGCCAACAAACCAACAAACCAACAAACCAACAAACCAGCAAGCCAACAAACCAACAAACCAACAAACCAACAAGCCAAAAAGCCAACAAACCAACAAACCAACAAGCCAACAAACCAACAAACCAACAAACCAACATGCCAACAAACCAACAAACTAAGTAAACAACAAGCCAACAAACCAACAAACCAACAAACCAACAAGCCAACAAACCAACAAACCAACAAGCCAACAAGCCAACAAACCAACAAACCAACAAACCAACAAGCCAACAAACCAACAAACCAACAAGCCCACAAACCAACAAACCAACAAGCCAACAAACCAACAAACCGACAAACCAAAAAACCAACAAACCGACAAACCAACAAACCAACAAACCAACAAACCAACAGACCAACAAGCCAAAAAAACCAACAAACCAACAAACCAACAAGCCACCAAACCAACAACCCAACAAACCAACAAAGCAACAAGCCAACAAGCCAACAAACCAACAAGCCAACAAAGCAACAAACCAACAAACCAACAAACCAACAAACTAAGTAACCAACAAGCCAACAAACCAACAAACCAACAAGCCAAAGAACCAACAAACCAACAAACCAACAAACCAACAAACCAACAAGCCAACAAACCAACAAACCAACAAACCAACAAACCAACAAACCAACAAACCAACAAGCCAACAAACCAACAAACCAACAAACCAACAAACCAACAAACCAACAAACCAACAAACCAACAAACCAACAAGCCAACAAGCCAACAAACCAACAAACCAACAAACCAACAAACCAACAAAACAACAAGCCAACAAACCAACAAACCAACAAACTAACAAGCCAAAAAGACAACAAACCAACAAACCAACAAGCCAACAAGCCAACAAACCAACAAACCAACAAACCAACAAACCAACCTGCCAACAAACCAAAAAACTAAGTAACCAACAAGCCAACAAACCAACAAACCAACAAACCAACAAACCAACAAGCCAACAAACCAACAAACCAACAAGCCAACAAGCCAACAAACCAACAAACCAACAAACCAACAAACCAACAACCCAACAAACCAACAAGCCAACAAACCAACAAGCCAACAAACCAACAAACCAACAAACCAAGTAACCAACAAACCAACAAACCATCAAACGAACAAAGCAACAAACCAACAAGCCAACAAGCCAACAAACCATCAAACCAAGTAACCAAAAAGCCAACAAACTAACAAACCAACAAGCCAACAAACCAACAAACTAACAAACCAACAAACGAACTAACCAACAAACCAACAAACCAACAAACTAAGTAACCAACAAGCCAACAAACCAACAAACCAACAAGCCAAATAGCCAACAAACCAACAAACCAACAAGCCAACAAACCAACAACCCAACAAACTAACAAACCAACAAACCAACAAACAAATAAACCAACAAGCCAACAAACCAACAAGCCAAATAGCCAACAAACCAAAAAACCAACAAACCAACAAAACAAAAAGCCAACAAACCAACAAACCAACAAACCAAGTAACCAACAAGCCAACAAACCAACAAACAAACAAGCCAACAAGCCAACAAACCAACAAACCAACAAGCCAACAAACCAACAAACCAACAAACTAACAAACCAACAAACCAACAAACGAACAAACCAACAAGCCAACAAACCAACAAACAAATAAACCAACAAACCAACAAACCAACAAACCAACAAACCAACAAGCCAACAAACCAACAAACCAACAAACCAACAAACCAAGTAACCAAAAAGCCAACAAACTAACAAACCAACAAGCCAACAAACCAACAAACCAACAAGCCAACAAACCAACAAACCAACAAACCAACATGCCAACAAACCAACAAACTAAGTAAACA
This sequence comes from Atherix ibis, assembly GCA_958298945.1. Taxonomy (NCBI): domain Eukaryota; kingdom Metazoa; phylum Arthropoda; class Insecta; order Diptera; family Athericidae; genus Atherix; species Atherix ibis. The sequence continues at coordinate 89,340,222 of OY282608.1, read as the reverse complement.
ACAAGCCAACAAACCAACAAACCAACAAGCCAACAAACCAACAAACCAGCAAACCAACAAGCCAACAAACCAACAAACAAATAAACCAACAAACCAACAAACCAACAAGCTAACAAGCCAACAAACCAACAAACCAAGAAGCCAACAAACCAACAAACCAACAAACCAACATGCCAACAAACCAACAAACTAAGTAACCAACAAGCTAACAAACCAACAAACCAACAAACCAACATGTTAACAAACCAACAAACTAAGTAACCAACAAGCCAACAATCCAACAAACCAACAAGCCAACAAGCCAACAAGCCAACAAACCAACAAACCAACAAACCAACAAGCCAACAAACCAACAAGCCAACAAAACAACAAACCAACAAACCAACAAACCAACAAGCCAACAAACCAACAAACCAACAAACCAACAAGCCAACAAACCAACAAACCAACAAGCCAACAAACAAACAAACCAACAAACCAACAAACTAAATAACCATCAGGCCAACAAACCAACAAACCAACAAGCCAACAAACCAACAAACAAATAAACCAACAAACCAACAAACCAACAAACCAACAAGCCAAAAAGCCAACAAACCAACAAACCAACAAGCCAACAAGCCAACAAACCAACAAACCAAGTAAACAAAAAGCCAACAAACTAACAAACCAACAAGCCAACAAACCAACAAACCAAGAAACCAACAAACCAATATGCCAACAAACCAACAAACTAAGTAACCAACAAGCCAACAAACCAACAAACCAACAAACCAACAAGCCAACAAACCAACAAACCAACAAGCCAACAAGCCAACCAACCAACAAACCACCAAACCAACAAGCCAACAAACCAACAAACCAACAAGCCCACAAACCAACAAACCAACAAGCCAACAAACCAACAAACCGACAAACCAAAAAACCAACAAACCGACAAACCAACAAACCAACAAACCAACAAACCAACAAGCCAACAAGCCAAAAAAACCAACAAACCAACAAACCAACAAGCCAACAAACCAACAACCCAACAAACCAACAAAGCAACAAGCCAACAAGCCAACAAACCAACAAGCCAACAAGGCAACAAACCAACAAACCAACAAACCAACAAACTAAGTAACCAACAAGCCAACAAACCAATAAACCAACAAGCCAAAAAACCAACAAACCAACAAACCGACAAACCAACAAGCCAACAAACCAACAAACCAACAAACCAACAAACCAACAAACCAACAAGCCAACAAACCAACAAGCCAACAAGCCAACAAACCAACAAACCAACAAACCAACAAACCAACAAGCCGACAAACCAACAAACCAACAAACCAACAAGCCAAAAAGCCAACAAACCAACAAACCAACAAGCCAACAAACCAACAAACCAACAAACCAACCTGCCAACAAACCAACAAACTAAGTAACCAACAAGCCAACAAACCAACAAACCAACAAACCAACAAACCAACAAGCCAACAAACCAACAAACCAACAAGCCAACAAGCCAACAAACCAACAAACCAACAAACCAACAAACCAACAACTCAACAAACCAACAAGCCAGCAAACCAGCAAACCAACAAGCCAACAAACCAACAAACCAACAAACCAAGTAACCAACAAACCAACAAACCATCAAACGAACAAAGCAACAAACCAACAAGCCAACAAGCCAACAAACCAACAAACCAAGTAACCAAAAAGCCAACAAATTAACAAACCAACAAGCCAACAAACCAACAAACTAACAAACCAACAAACGAACTAACCAACAAACCAACAAACCAAAAAACTAAGTAACCAACAAGCCAACAAACCAACAAACCAACAAGCCAACAAGCCAACAAACCAACAAACCAACAAGCCAACAAACCAACAAACCAACAAACTAACAAACCAACAAACCAACAAACCAACAAACCAACAAGCCAACAAACCAACAAACAAATAAACCAACAAACCAAAAAACCAACAAACCAACAAACCAAAAAGCCAACAAACCAACAAACCAACAAACCAACAAACCAACAAACCAAGTAACCAACAAGCCAACAAACCAACAAACCAACAAGCCAACAAGCCAACAAACCAACAGACCAACAAGCCAACAAACCAACAAACCAACAAACTAACAAACCAACAAACCAACAAACGAACAAACCAACAAGCCAACAAACCAACAAATAAATAAACCAACAAACCAACAAACCAACAAACCAACAAACCAACAAGCTAACAAACCAACAAACCAACAAACCAAGTAACCAAAAAGCCAACAAACTAACAAACCAACAAGCCAACAAACCAACAAACCAACAAGCCAACAAACCAACAAACCAACAAACCAACATGCCAACAAACCAACAAACTAAGTAACCAACAAGCCAACAAACCAACAAACCAAGAAGCCAACAAACCAACAAACCAACAAACCAACAAGCCAACAAACCAACAAACAAATAAACCAACAAACCAACAAACCAACAAGCCAACAAGCCAACAAACCAACAAACCAAGAAGCCAACAAACCAAACAAACCAACAAACCAACATGCCAACAAACCAACAAACTAAGTAGACAATAAGCCAACAAACCAACAAACCAACAAACCAATATGTTAACAAGCCAACAATTTAAGTAACCAACAAGCCAACCGACCAACAAACCAACAAGCCGACAAGCCAACAAACCAACAAACCAACAAACCAACAAGCCAACAAACCAACAAGCCAACAAGCCAACAAACCAACAAACCAACAAACCAACAAACCAACAAGCCAACAAACCAACAAACCAACAAACCAACAAACCAACAAACCAACAAACCAACAAGCCAACAAACAAAGAAACCAACAAACTAAGTAACCAACAAGCCAACAAACCAACAAACCAACAAGCCAACAAACCAACAAACAAATAAACCAACAAACCAAAAAACCAACAAACCAACAAGCCAACAAGCCAACAAACCAACAAACCAACAAGCCAACAAGCCAACAAACCAACAAACCAAGTAAACAAAAAGCCAACAAACTAACAAACCAACAAGCCAACAAACCAACAAGCCAACAAGCCAACAAACCAACAAACCAACAAAGCAATAAACCAACAAACCAACAAACCAACAAACCAACAAACTAACAAACCAACAAGTCAACAAACCAACAAACTAACAAACCAAAAAACCAACAAACCAACAAACCAACAAACCAACAAACCAACAAACCAACAAACCAACAAACTAAGTAACCAACAAGCCAACAAACCAACAAACCAACAAGCCAAAAAACCAACAAACCAACAAACCAACAAGCCAACAAACCAACAAACCAACAAACCAACAAACCAACAAACCAACAAACCAACAATCCAACAAGCCAACAAGCCAACAAACCAACAAACCAACAAACCAACAAACCAACAAGCCAACAAACCAACAAACCAACAAACCAACAAACCAACAAGCCAAAAAGCCAACAAACCTACAAACCAACAAGCCAACAAACCAACAAACCAACAAACCAACATGCCAACAAACCAACAAACTAAGTAACCACCAAGCCAACAAACCAAAAAACCAACAAACCAACAAGCCAACAAAACAACAAACCAACAAGATAACAAGCCAACAAACCAACAAACCAACAAAGCAACAAACCAACAAACCAACAAACGAACAAACCAACAAACCAAAAAACTAACAAACCAACAAACCAACAAACCAACAAACCAACAAACCAAAAAACCAACAAACCAACAAACCAACAAACCAACAAACCAACAAACCAACAAACTGAGTAACCAACAAGCCGACAAACCAACAAACCAACAAGCCAAAAAACCAACAAACCAACAAACCAACAAGCCAACAAACCAACAAACCAACAAACCAACAAACCAACAAACCAACAAACCAACAAACCAACAACCCAACAAACCAACAAGCCAACAAGCCAACAAACCAACAAACCAACAAACCAACAAACCAACATGCCAACAAACCAACAAACCAACAAACCAACAAGCCAAAAAGCCAACAAACCAACAAACCAACAAGCCAACAAACCAACAAACCAACAAACCAACATGCCAACAAACCAACAAACTAAGTAACCAACAAGCCAACAAACCAACAAACCAACAAGCCAACAAACCAACAAACCAACAAGCCAACAAGCCAACAAACCAACAAACCAACAAACCAACAAGCCAACAAACCAACAAACCAACAAGCCAACAAACCAACAAACCAACAAGCCAACAAACCAACAAACCGACAAACCAAAAAACCAACAAACCGACAAACCGACAAACTAACAAACCAACAAACCAACAAACCAACAAACCAACAAGCCAACAAGCCAAAAAAACCAACAAACCAACAAACCAACAAGCCAACAAACCAACAACCCAACAAACCAACAAAGCAACAAGCCAACAAGCCAACAAACCAACAAGCTAACAAGGCAACAAACCAACAAACCAACAAACCAACAAACTAAGTAACCAACAAGCCAACAAACCAACAAACCAACAAGCCAAAAAACCAACAAACCAACAAACCAACAAACCAACAAGCCAACAAACCAACAAACCAACAAACCAACAAACCAACAAACCAACAAACCAACAAACCAACAAACCAACAAGCCAACAAGCCAACAAACCAACAAACCAACAAACCAACAAACCAACAAGCCAACAAACCAACAAACAAATAAACCAACAAACCAACAAACCAACAAACCAACAAACCAAGTAACCAAAAAGCCAACAAACCAACAAACCAACAAGCCAACAAACCAACAAACCGACAAACCAAAAAACCAACAAACCGACAAACTAACAAACCAACAAACCAACAAACCAACAAACCAACAAGCCAACAAGCCAAAAAAACCAACAAACCAACAAACCAACAAGCCAACAAACCAACAACCCAACAAACCAACAAAGCAACAAGCCAACAAGCCAACAAACCAACAAGCCAACAAGGCAACAAACCAACAAACCAACAAACCAACAAACTAAGTAACCAACAAGCCAACAAACCAACAAACCAACAAGCCAAAAAACCAACAAACCAACAAACCAACAAACCAACAAGCCAACAAACCAACAAACCAACAAACCAACAAACCAACAAACCAACAAACCAACAAACCAACAAACCAACAAGCCAACAAGCCAACAAACCAACAAACCAACAAACCAACAAACCAACAAGCCAACAAACCAACAAACCAACAAACCAACAATCCAAAAAGCCATCAAACCAACAAACCAACAAGCCAATAAACCAACAAACCAACAAACCAACCTGCCAACAAACCAACAAACTAAGTAACCAACAAGCCAACAAACCAACAAACCAACAAACCAACAAACCAACAACCCAACAAACCAACAAGCCAACAAACCAACAAGCAAACAAACCAACAAACCAACAAACCAAGTAACCAACAAACCAAAAAACCATCAAACGAACAAAGCAACAAACCAACAAGCCAACAAGCCAACAAACCAACAAACCAAGTAACCAAAAAGCCAACAAACTAACAAACCAACAAGCCAACAAACCAACAAACTAACAAACCAACAAACGAACTAACCAACAAACCAACAAACCAACAAACCAACAAACTAAGTAACCAACAAGCCAACAAACCAACAAACCAACAAGCCAACAAGCCAACAAACCAACAAACCAACAAGCCAACAAACCAACTAACCAACAAACTAACAAACCAACAAACCAACAAACCAACAAATTAACAAGCCAACAAACCAACAAACAAATAAACCAACAAACCAAAAAACCAACAAACCAACAAACCAAGAAGCCAACAAACCAACAAACCAACAAACCAACAAACCAACAAACCAAAAAACCAAGTAACCAACAAGCCAACAAACCAACAAACCAACAAGCCAACAAGCCAACAAACCAACAAACCAACAAGCCAACAAACCAACAAACCAACAAACTAACAAACCAACAAACCAACAAACGAACAAACCAACAAACCAACAAACCAACAAACAAATAAACCAACAAACCAACAAACCAACAAACCAACAAACCAAGTAACCAAAAAGCCAACAAACTAACAAACCAACAAGCCAACAAACCAACAAACCAACAAGCCAACAAACCAACATGCCAACAAACCAACAAACTAAGTAACCAACAAGCCAACAAACCAACAAACCAACAAGCCAACAAACCAACAAATCAACAAACCAACAAGCCAACAAACTAACAAACAAATAAACCAACAAACCAACAAACCAACAAACCAACAAGCCAACAAGCCAACAAACCAACAAACCAAGAAGCCAACAAACCAACAAACCAACAAACCAACATGCCAACAAACCAACAAACTAAGTAACCAACAAGCCAACAAACCAACACACCAACAAACCAACATGCCAACAAACCAACAAACTAAGTAACCAACAAGCCAACAAACCAACAAACCAACAAGCCAACAATCCAACAAACCAACAAACCAACAAACCAACAAGCCAACAAACCAACAAGCCAACAAACCAACAAACCAACAAATCAACAAACCAACAAGCCAACAAACCAACAAACCAACAACCCAACAAGCCAACAAACCAACAAACCAACAAACTAACAAACCAACAAACCAACAAACGAACAAACCAACAAACCAACAAACCAACAAACAAATAAACCAACAAACCAACAAACCAACAAACCAACAAACTAACAAGCCAACAAACCAACAAACCAACAAACCAACAAACCAAGTAACCAAAAAGCCAACAAACTAACAAACCAACAAGCCAACAAACAAATAAACCAACAAGCCAACAAACCAACAAACCAACAAGCCAACAAACAAACAAACCAACAAACTAACAAACTAAGTAACCAACAAGCCAACAAACCAACAAACCAACAAGCCAACAAACCAACAAACAAATAAACCAACAAACCAACAAACCAACAAACCAACAAGCCAATAAGCCAACAAACCAACAATCCAACAAGCCAACAAGCCAACAAACCAACAAACCAAGTAAACAAAAAGCCAACAAACTAACAAACCAACAAGCCAACAAACCAACAAGCCAACAAGCCAACAAACCAATAAACCAACAAAGCAACAAACCAACAAACCAACAAACCAACAAACCAACAAACCAACAAACTAACAAACCAACAAGCCAACAAACCAACAAACCAACAAACCAAAAAACCAAACAACCAACAAACCAACAAACCAACAAACCAACAAACCAACAAACCAACACACCAACAAACCAACATGCCAACAAACCAACAAACTAAGTAACCAACAAGCCAACAAACCAACAAACCAACAAGCCAACAATCCAACAAACCAACAAACCAACAAACCAACAAGCCAACAAACCAACAAGCCAACAAACCAACAAACCAACAAACCAACAAACCAATAAGCCAACAAACCAACAAACCAACAAACCAACAAGCCAACAAACCAACAAACCAACAAACTAACAAACCAACAAACCAACAAACGAACAAACCAACAAACCAACAAACCAACAAACAAATAAACCAACAAACCAACAAACCAACAAACCAACAAACTAACAAGCCAACAAACCAACAAACCAACAAACCAACAAACCAAGTAACCAAAAAGCCAAGAAACTAACAAACCAACAAGCCAACAAACAAATAAACCAACAAACCAACAAACCAACAAACCAACAAACCAAAAAACCAAACAACCAACAAACCAACAAACCAACAAACCAACAAACCAACAAACCAACACACCAACAAACCAACATGCCAACAAACCAACAAACTAAGTAACCAACAAGCCAACAAACCAACAAACCAACAAGCCAACAATCCAACAAACCAACAAACCAACAAACCAACAAACCAACAAACCAACAAACCAACAAACCAACAAACCAAAAAACCAAGTAACCAACAAGCCAACAAACCAACAAACCAACAAGCCAACAAGCCAACAAACCAACAAACCAACAAGCCAACAAACCAACAAACCAACAAACTAACAAACCAACAAACCAACAAACGAACAAACCAACAAACCAACAAACCAACAAACAAATAAACCAACAAACCAACAAACCAACAAACCAACAAACCAAGTAACCAAAAAGCCAACAAACTAACAAACCAACAAGCCAACAAACCAACAAACCAACAAGCCAACAAACCAACATGCCAACAAACCAACAAACTAAGTAACCAACAAGCCAACAAACCAACAAACCAACAAGCCAACAAACCAACAAATCAACAAACCAACAAGCCAACAAACTAACAAACAAATAAACCAACAAACCAACAAACCAACAAACCAACAAGCCAACAAGCCAACAAACCAACAAACCAAGAAGCCAACAAACCAACAAACCAACAAACCAACATGCCAACAAACCAACAAACTAAGTAACCAACAAGCCAACACACCAACACACCAACAAACCAACATGCCAACAAACCAACAAACTAAGTAACCAACAAGCCAACAAACCAACAAACCAACAAGCCAACAATCCAACAAACCAACAAACCAACAAACCAACAAGCCAACAAACCAACAAGCCAACAAACCAACAAACCAACAAATCAACAAACCAACAAGCCAACAAACCAACAAACCAACAAACCAACAAGCCAACAAACCAACAAACCAACAAACTAACAAACCAACAAACCAACAAACGAACAAACCAACAAACCAACAAACCAACAAACAAATAAACCAACAAACCAACAAACCAACAAACCAACAAACTAACAAGCCAACAAACCAACAAACCAACAAACCAACAAACCAAGTAACCAAAAAGCCAACAAACTAACAAACCAACAAGCCAACAAACAAATAAACCAACAAGCCAACAAACCAACAAACCAACAAGCCAACAAACAAACAAACCAACAAACTAACAAACTAAGTAACCAACAAGCCAACAAACCAACAAACCAACAAGCCAACAAACCAACAAACAAATAAACCAACAAACCAACAAACCAACAAACCAACAAGCCAATAAGCCAACAAACCAACAATCCAACAAGCCAACAAGCCAACAAACCAACAAACCAAGTAAACAAAAAGCCAACAAACTAACAAACCAACAAGCCAACAAACCAACAAGCCAACAAGCCAACAAACCAATAAACCAACAAAGCAACAAACCAACAAACCAACAAACCAACAAACCAACAAACTAACAAACCAACAAGCCAACAAACCAACAAACCAACAAACCAAAAAACCAAACAACCAACAAACCAACAAACCAACAAACCAACAAACCAACAAACCAACACACCAACAAACCAACATGCCAACAAACCAACAAACTAAGTAACCAACAAGCCAACAAACCAACAAACCAACAAGCCAACAATCCAACAAACCAACAAACCAACAAACCAACAAGCCAACAAACCAACAAGCCAACAAACCAACAAACCAACAAACCAACAAACCAATAAGCCAACAAACCAACAAACCAACAAACCAACAAGCCAACAAACCAACAAACCAACAAACTAACAAACCAACAAACCAACAAACGAACAAACCAACAAACCAACAAACCAACAAACAAATAAACCAACAAACCAACAAACCAACAAACCAACAAACTAACAAGCCAACAAACCAACAAACCAACAAAGCAACAAACCAAGTAACCAAAAAGCCAAGAAACTAACAAACCAACAAGCCAACAAACAAATAAACCAACAAGCCAACAAACCAACAAACCAACAAGCCAACAAACAAACAAACCAACAAACTAACAAACTAAGTAACCAACAAGCCAACAAACCAACAAACCAACAAGCCAACAAACCAACAAACAAATAAACCAACAAACCAACAAACCAACAAACCAACAAGCCAATAAGCCAACAAACCAACAATCCAACAAGCCAACAAGCCAACAAACCAACAAACCAAGTAAACAAAAAGCCAACAAACTAACAAACCAACAAGCCAACAAACCAACAAGCCAACAAGCCAACAAACCAACAAACCAACAAAGCAACAAACCAACAAACCAACAAACCAACAAACCAACAAACTAACAAACCAACAAGCCAACAAACCAACAAACCAACAAACCAAAAAACCAAACAACCAACAAACCAACAAACCAACAAACCAACAAACCAACAAACCGACAAACCAAAAAACCAACAAACCGACAAACCAACAAACCAACAAACCAACAAACCAACAAACCAACAAGCCAACAAGCCAAAAAAACCAACAAACCAACAAACCAACAAGCCAACAAACCAACAACCCAACAAACCAACAAAGCAACAAGCCAACAAGCCAACAAACCAACAAGCCAACAAGGCAACAAACCAACAAACCAACAAACCAACAAACTAAGTAACCAACAAGCCAACAAACCAACAAACCAACAAGCCAAAAAACTAACAAACCAACAAACCAACAAACCAACAAGCCAACAAACCAACAAACCAACAAACCAACAAACCAACAAACCAACAAACCAACAAACCAACAAACCAACAAACCAACAAACCAACAAGCCAACAAGCCAACAGACCAACAAACCAACAAACCAACAAACCAACAAGCCAACAAACCAACAAACCAACAAACCAACAAGCCAAAAAGCCAACAAACCAACAAACCAACAAGCCAACAAACCAACAAACCAACAAACCAACCTGCCAACAAACCAACAAACTAAGTAACCAATAAGCCAACAAACCAACAAACCAACAAACCAACAAACCAACAACCCAACAAACCAACAAGCCAACAAACCAACAAGCCAACAAACCAATAAACCAACAAACCAAGTAACCAACAAACCAACAAACCATCAAACGAACAAAGCAACAAACCAACAAGCCAACAAGCCAACAAACCAACAAACCAAGTAACCAAAAAGCCAACAAACTAACAAACCAACAAGCCAACAAACCAACAAACTAACAAACCAACAAACGAACTAACCAACAAACCAACAAACCAACAAACCAACAAACTAAGTAACCAACAAGCCAACAAACCAACAAACCAACAAGCCAACAAGCCAACAAACCAACAAACCAACAAGCCAACAAACCAACTAACCAACAAAGTAACAAACCAACAAACCAACAAATTAACAAGCCAACAAACCAACAAACAAATAAACCAACAAACCAAAAAACCAACAAACCAACAAACCAAAAAGCCAACAAACCAACAAACCAACAAACCAACAAACCAAGTAACCAACAAGCCAACAAACCAACAAACCAACAAGCCAACAAACCAACAAACCAACAAACTAACAAACCAACAAACCAACAAACGAACAAACCAACAAACCAACAAACCAACAAACAAATAAACCAACAAACCAACAAACCAACAAACCAACAAACCAACAAACCAACAAGACAACAATTCAACAAACCAACAAACCAACAAACCAAGTAACCAAAAAGCCAACAAACTAACAAACCAACAAGCCAACAAACCAACAAACCAACAAGCCAACAAACCAACATGCCAACAAACCAACAAACTAAGTAACCAAAAAGCCAACAAACTAACAAACCAACAAGCCAACAAACCAACAAACCAACAAGCCAACAAGCCAACAAACCAACAAACCAACAAGCCAACAAACCAACAAACCAACAAACTAACAAACCAACTAACCAACAAACGAACAAACCAACAAGCCAACAAACCAACAAACAAATAAACCAACAAACCAACAAACCAACAAACCAACAAACCAACAAACCAACAAGCCAACAAACCAACAAACCAACAAACCAACAAACCAAGTAACCAAAAAGCCAACAAACTAACAAACCAACAAGCCAACAAACCAACAAACCAACAAGCCAACAAACCAACAAACCAACAAACCAACAAACTAAGTAACCAACAAGCCAACAAACCAACAAACCAACAAGCCAACAAACCAACAAACCAACAAACCAACAAGCCAACAAACCAACAAACAAATAAACCAACAAACCAACAAGCCAACAAACCAACAAACCAACAAACCAAAAAACCAAACAACCAACAAACCAACAAACCAACAAACCAACAAACCAACAAACCGACAAACCAAAAAATCAACAAACCGACAAACCAACAAACCAACAAACCAACAAACCAACAAACTAACAAACCAACAAGCCAACAAACCAACAAACCAACAAACCAAAAAACCAAACAACCAACAAACCAACAAACCAACAAACTAACAAACCAACAAGCCAACAAACCAACAAACCAACAAACCAAAAAACCAAACAACCAACAAACCAACAAACCAACAAACCAACAAACCAACAAACCGACAAACCAAAAAACCAACAAACCGACAAACCAACAAACCAACAAACCAACAAACCAACAAACCAACAAGCCAACAAGCCAAAAAAACCAACAAACCAACAAACCAACAAGCCAACAAACCAACAACCCAACAAACCAACAAAGCAACAAGCCAACAAGCCAACAAACCAACAAGCCAACAAGGCAACAAACCAACAAACCAACAAACCAACAAACTAAGTAACCAACAAGCCAACAAACCAACAAACCAACAAGCCAAAAAACTAACAAACCAACAAACCAACAAACCAACAAGCCAACAAACCAACAAACCAACAAACCAACAAACCAACAAACCAACAAACCAACAAACCAACAAACCAACAAACCAACAAACCAACAAGCCAACAAGCCAACAGACCAACAAACCAACAAACCAACAAACCAACAAGCCAACAAACCAACAAACCAACAAACCAACAAGCCAAAAAGCCAACAAACCAACAAACCAACAAGCCAACAAACCAACAAACCAACAAACCAACCTGCCAACAAACCAACAAACTAAGTAACCAATAAGCCAACAAACCAACAAACCAACAAACCAACAAACCAACAACCCAACAAACCAACAAGCCAACAAACCAACAAGCCAACAAACCAATAAACCAACAAACCAAGTAACCAACAAACCAACAAACCATCAAACGAACAAAGCAACAAACCAACAAGCCAACAAGCCAACAAACCAACAAACCAAGTAACCAAAAAGCCAACAAACTAACAAACCAACAAGCCAACAAACCAACAAACTAACAAACCAACAAACGAACTAACCAACAAACCAACAAACCAACAAACCAACAAACTAAGTAACCAACAAGCCAACAAACCAACAAACCAACAAGCCAACAAGCCAACAAACCAACAAACCAACAAGCCAACAAACCAACTAACCAACAAACTAACAAACCAACAAACCAACAAATTAACAAGCCAACAAACCAACAAACAAGTAAACCAACAAACCAAAAAACCAACAAACCAACAAACCAAAAAGCCAACAAACCAACAAACCAACAAACCAACAAACCAAGTAACCAACAAGCCAACAAACCAACAAACCAACAAGCCAACAAACCAACAAACCAACAAACTAACAAACCAACAAACCAACAAACGAACAAACCAACAAACCAACAAACCAACAAACAAATAAACCAACAAACCAACAAACCAACAAACCAACAAACCAACAAACCAACAAGACAACAATTCAACAAACCAACAAACCAACAAACCAAGTAACCAAAAAGCCAACAAACTAACAAACCAACAAGCCAACAAACCAACAAACCAACAAGCCAACAAACCAACATGCCAACAAACCAACAAACTAAGTAACCAAAAAGCCAACAAACTAACAAACCAACAAGCCAACAAACCAACAAACCAACAAGCCAACAAGCCAACAAACCAACAAACCAACAAGCCAACAAACCAACAAACCAACAAACTAACAAACCAACTAACCAACAAACGAACAAACCAACAAGCCAACAAACCAACAAACAAATAAACCAACAAACCAACAAACCAACAAACCAACAAACCAACAAACCAACAAGCCAACAAACCAACAAACCAACAAACCAACAAACCAAGTAACCAAAAAGCCAACAAACTAACAAACCAACAAGCCAACAAACCAACAAACCAACAAGCCAACAAACCAACAAACCAACAAACTAAGTAACCAACAAGCCAACAAACCAACAAACCAACAAGCCAACAAACCAACAAACCAACAAACCAACAAGCCAACAAACCAACAAACAAATAAACCAACAAACCAACAAACCAACAAGCCAACAAGCCAACAAACCAACAAACCAAGAAGCCAACAAACCAACAAACCAACAAACCAACATGCCAACAAACTAAGTAACCAACAAGCCAACAAACCAACAAACCAACAAACCAACATGTTAACAAACCAACAAACTAAGTAACCAACAAGCCAACAAACCAACAAACCAACAAGCCAACAAGCCAACAAACCAACAAACCAACAAACCAACAAGCCAACAAACCAACAAGCCAACAAAACAACAAACCAACAAACCAACAAACCAACAAGCCAACAAACCCACAAACCAACAAACCAACAAGCCAACAAACCAACAAACCAACAAGCCAACAAACAAACAAACCAACAAACCAACAAACTTAATAACCATCAGGCCAACAAACCAACAAACCAACAAGCCAACAAACCAACAAACAAATAAACCAACAAACCAACAAACCAACAAACCAACAAGCCAACAAGCCAACAAACCAACAAACCAACAAGCCAACAAGCCAACAAACCAACAAACCAAGTAAACAAAAAGCCAACAAACTAACAAACCAACAAGCCAACAAACCAACAAACCAACAAACCAACAAACCAACATGCCAACAAACCAACAAACTAAGTAACCAACAAGCCAACAAACCAACAAACCAACAAACCAACAAGCCAACAAACCAACAAACCAACAAGCCAACAAGCCCACAAACCAACAAACCAACAAGCCAACAAACCAACAAACCGACAAACCAAAAAACCAACAAACCTTCAAACCAACAAACCAACAAACCAACAAACCAACAAGCCAACAAGCCAAAAAAAACCAACAAACCAACAAACCAACAAGCCAACAAACCAACAACCCAACAAACCAACAAAGCAACAAGCCAACAAGCCAACAAACCAACAAGCCAACAAGGCAACAAACCAACAAACCAACAAACCAACAAACTAAGTAACCAACAAGCCAACAAACCAATAAACCAACAAGCCAAAAAACCAACAAACCAACAAACCGACAAACCAACAAGCCAACAAACCAACAAACCAACAAACCAACAAACCAACAAACCAACAAACCAACAAACCAACAAGCCAACAAGCCAACAAACCAACAAACCAACAAACCAACAAACCAAAAAGCCGACAAACCAACAAACCAACAAACCAACAAGCCAACAAGCCAACAAACCAACAAACCAACAAACCAACAAGCCAACAAACCAACTAACCAACAAGCCAACAAACCAACTAACCAACAAACTAACAAACCAACAAACCAACAAACCAACAAATTAACAAGCCAACAAACCAACAAACAAATAAACCAACAAACCAAAAAACCAACAAATCAACAAACCAAAAAGCCAACAAACCAACAAACCAACAAACCAACAAACCAACAAACCAAGTAACCAACAAGCCAACAAACCAACAAACCAACAAGCCAACAAGCCAACAAACCAACAAACCAACAAGCCAACAAACCAACAAACCAACAAACTAACAAACCAACAAACCAACTAACGAACAAACCAACAAACCAACAAACCAACAAACAAATAAACCAACAAACCAACAAACCAACAAACCAACAAACCAACAAGACAACAATTCAACAAACCAACAAACCAACAAACCAAGTAACCAACAAACTAACAAACCAACAAACCAACAAACCAACAAATTAACAAGCCAACAAACCAACAAACAAATAAACCAACAAACCAAAAAACCAACAAACCAACAAACCAAAAAGCCAACAAACCAACAAACCAACAAACCAACAAACCAACAAACCAAGTAACCAACAAGCCAACAAACCAACAAACCAACAAGCCAACAAACCAACAAACCAACAAACTAACAAACCAACAAACCAACAAACGAACAAACCAACAAACCAACAAACCAACAAACAAATAAACCAACAAACCAACAAACCAACAAACCAACAAACCAACAAGACAACAATTCAACAAACCAACAAACCAACAAACCGAGTAACCAAAAAGCCAACAAACTAACAAACCAACAAGCCAACAAACCAACAAACCAACAAGCCAACAAACCAACATGCCAACAAACCAACAAACTAAGTAACCAACAAGCTAACAAACCAACAAACCAACAAGCCAACAAACCAACAAATCAACAAACCAACAAGCCAACAAACCAACAAACAAATAAACCAACAAACCAACAAACCAACAAACCAACAAGCCAACAAGCCACCAAACCAACAAACCAAGAAGCCAACAAACCAACAAACCAACAAACCAACATGCCAACAAACCAACAAACTAAGTAACCAACAAGCCAACAAACCAACAAACCAACAAACCAACATGCCAACAAACTAACAAACTAAGTAACCAACAAGCCAACAAACCAACAAACCAACAAGATAACAAGCCAACAAACCAACAAACCAACAAGCCAACAAACCAACTAACCAACAAACTAACAAACCAACAAACCAACAAACCAACAAATTAACAAGCCAACAAACCAACAAACAAATAAACCAACAAACCAAAAAACCAACAAACCAACAAACCAAAAAGCCAACAGACCAACAAAACAACAAACCAACAAACCAACAAACCAAGTAACCAACAAGCCAACAAACCAACAAACCAACAAGAAAACAAGCCAACAAACCAACAAACTAACAAACCAACAAACCAACAAACGAACAAACCAACAAACCAACAAACCAACAAACAAATAAACCAACAAACCAACAAACCAACAAACCAACAAACCAACAAGACAACAATTCAACAAACCAACAAACCAACAAACCAAGTAACCAAAAAGCCAACAAACTAACAAACCAACAAGCCAACAAACCAACAAACCAACAAGCCAACAAACCAACATGCCAACAAACCAACAAACTAAGTAACCAACAAGCCAACAAACCAACAAACCAACAAGCCAACAAACCAACAAATCAACAAACCAACAACCCAACAAACCAACAAATCAACAAACCAACAAGCCAACAAACCAACAAACAAATAAACCAACAAACCAACAAACCAACAAACCAACAAGCCAACAAGCCAAAAAAACCAACAAACCAACAAACCAACAAGCCAACAAACCAACAACCCAACAAACCAACAAAGCAACAAGCCAACAAGCCAACAAACCAACAAGCAAACAAGGCAACAAACCAACAAACCAACAAACCAACAAACTAAGTAACCAACAAGCCAACAAACCAACAAACCAACAAGCCAAAAAACTAACAAACCAACAAACCAACAAACCAACAAGCCAACAAACCAACAAACCAACAAACCAACAAACCAACAAACCAACAAACCAACAAACCAACAAACCAACAAGCCAACAAGCCAACAAACCAACAAACCAACAAACCAACAAACCAACAAGCCAACAAACCAACAAACCAACAAACCAACAAGCCAAAAAGCCAACAAACCAACAAACCAACAAGCCAACAAACCAACAAACCAACAAACCAACCTGCCAACAAACCAACAAACTAAGTAACCAATAAGCCAACAAACTAACAAACCAACAAACCAACAAACCAACAACCCAACAAACCACCAAGCCAACAAACCAACAAGCCAACAAACCAACAAACCAACAAACCAAGTAACCAACAAACCAACAAACCATCAAACGAACAAAGCAACAAACCAACAAGCCAACAAGCCAACAAACCAACAAACCAAGTAACCAAAAAGCCAACAAACTAACAAACCAACAAGCCAACAAACCAACAAACTAACAAACCAACAAACGAACTAACCAACAAACCAACAAACCAACAAACCAACAAACTAAGTAACCAACAAGCCAACAAACCAACAAACCAACAAGCCAACAAGCCAACAAACCAACAAGCCAACAAGCCAACAAACCAACTAACCAACAAACTAACAAACCAACAAACCAACAAACCAACAAATTAACAAGCCAACAAACCAACAAACAAATAAACCAACAAACCAAAAAACCAACAAACCAACAAACCAAAAAGCCAACAAACCAACAAACCAACAAACCAACAAACCAAGTAACCAACAAGCCAACAAACCAACAAACCCACAAGCCAACAAGCCAACAAACCAACAAACCAACAAGCCAACAAACCAACAAACTAACAAACCAACAAACCAACAAACGAACAAACCAACAAACCAACAAACCAACAAACAAATAAACCAACAAACCAACAAACCAACAAACCAACAAACCAACAAGACAACAATTAAACAAACCAACAAACCAACAAACCAAGTAACCAAAAAGCCAACAAACTAACAAACCAACAAGCCAACAAACCAACAAACCAATAAGCCAACAAACCAACATGCCAACAAACCAACAAACTAAGTAACCAACAAGCCAACAAACCAACAAACCAACAAGCCAACAAGCCAACAAACCAACAAACCAACAAGCCAACAAACCAACAAACCAACAAACTAACAAACCAACTAACCAACAAACGAACAAACCAACAAGCCAACAAACCGACAAACAAATAAACCAACAAACCAACAAACCAATAAACCAACAAACCAACAAGCCAACAAACCAACAAACCAACAAACCAAGTAACCAAAAAGCCAACAAACTAACAAACCAACAAGCCAACAAACCAACAAACCAACAAGCCAACAAACCAACAAACCAACAAACCAACATGCCAACAAACCAACAAACTAAGTAACCAACAAGCCAACAAACCAACAAACCAACAAGCCAACAAACCAACAAACCAACAAACCAACAAGCCAACAAACCAACAAACAAATAAACCAACAAACCAACAAACCAACAAGCCAACAAGCCAACAAACCAACAAACCAAGAAGCCAACAAACCAACAAACCAACAAACCAACATGCCAACAAACCAACAAACTAAGTAACCAACAAGCCAACAAACCAACAAACCAACATGTTAACAAACCAACAAACTAAGTAACCAACAAGCCAACAAACCAACAAACCAACAAACCAACAAGCCAACAAGCCAACAAACCAACAAACCAACAAACCAACAAGCCAACAAACCAACAAGCCAACAAAACAACAAACCAACAAACCAACAAACCAACAAGCCAACAAACCAACAAACCAACAAACCAACAAGCCAACAAACCAACAAACCAACAAGCCAACAAACAAACAAACCAACAAACCAACAAACTAAATAACCATCAGGCCAACAAACCAACAAACCAACAAGCCAACAAACCAACAAACAAATAAACCAACAAACCAACAATCCAACAAACCAACAAGCCAACAAAACAACAAACCAACAAACCAACAAACCAACAAGCCAACAAACCAACAAACCAACAAGCCCACAAACCAACAAACCAACAAGCCAACAAACCAACAAACCGACAAACCAAAAAACCAACAAACCGACAAACCAACAAACCAACAAACCAACAAACCAACAAGCCAACAAGCCAAAAAAACCAACAAACCAACAAACCAACAAGCCAACAAACCAACAACCCAACAAACCAACAAAGCAACAAGCCAACAAGCCAACAAACCAACAAGCCAACAAGGCAACAAACCAACAAACCAACAAACCAACAAACTAAGTAACCAACAAGCCAACAAACCAATAAACCAACAAGCCAAAAAACCAACAAACCAACAAACCGACAAACCAACAAGCCAACAAACCAACAAACCAACAAACCAACAAACCAACAAGCCGACAAACCAACAAACCAACAAACCAACAAGCCAAAAAGCCAACAAACCAACAAACCAACAAGCCAACAAACCAACAAACCAACAAACCAACCTGCCAACAAACCAACAAACTAAGTAACCAACAAGCCAACAAACCAACAAACCAACAAACCAACAAACCAACAAGCCAACAAACCAACAAACCAACAAGCCAACAAGCCAACAAACCAACAAACCAACAAACCAACAAACCAACAACTCAACAAACCAACAAGCCAGCAAACCAACAAGCCAACAAACCAACAAACCAACAAACCAAGTAACCAACAAACCAACAAACCATCAAACGAACAAAGCAACAAACCAACAAGCCAACAAGCCAACAAACCAACAAACCAAGTAACCAAAAAGCGAACAAACTAACAAACCAACAAGCCAACAAACCAACAAACTAACAAACCAACAAACGAACTAACCAACAAACCAACAAACCAACAAACCAAAAAACAAAGTAACCAACAAGCCAACAAACCAACAAACCAACAAGCCAACAAGCCAACAAACCAACAAACCAACAAGCCAACAAACCAACAAACCAACAAACTAACAAACCAACAAACCAACAAACCAACAAACCAACAAGCCAACAAACCAACAAACAAATAAATCAACAAACCAAAAAACCAACAAACCAACAAACCAAAAAGCCAACAAACCAACAAACCAACAAACCAACAAACCAAGTAACCAACAAGCCAACAAACCAACAAGCCAACAAGCCAACAAGCCAAGAAACCAAAAAACCAACAAGCCAACAAACCAACAAACCAACAAACTAACAAACCAACAAACCAACAAACGAACAAACCAACAAGCCAACAAACCAACAAACAAATAAACCAACAAACCAACAAACCAACAAACCAACAAACCAACAAGCTAACAAACCAACAAACCAACAAACCAAGTAACCAAAAAGCCAACAAACTAACAAACCAACAAGCCAACAAACCAACAAACCAACAAGCCAACAAACCAACAAACCAACAAACCAACATGCCAACAAACCAACAAACTAAGTAACCAACAAGCCAACAAACCAACAAACCAACAAGCCAACAAACCAACAAACCAACAAACCAACAAGCCAACAAACCAACAAACAAATAAACCAACAAACCAACAAACCAACAAGCCAACAAGCCAACAAACCAACAAACCAAGAAGCCAACAAACCAAACAAACCAACAAACCAACATGCCAACAAACCAACAAACTAAGTAACCAATAAGCCAACAAACCAACAAACCAACAAACCAACATGTTAACAAACCAACAAACTAAGTAACCAACAAGCCAACCAACCAACAAACCAACAAGCCAACAAGCCAACAAACCAACAAACCAATAAGCCAACAAACCAACAAGCCAACAAGCCAACAAACCAACAAACCAACAAACCAACAAACCAACAAGCCAACAAACCAACAAACCAACAAACCAACAAACCAACAAACCAACAAACCAACAAGCCAACAAACAAACAAACCAACAAATCAACAAACTAAGTAACCAACAAGCCAACAAACCAACAAACCAACAAGCCAACAAACCAACCAACAAATAAACCAACAAACCAACAAACTAACAAACCAACAAGCCAACAAGCCAACAAACCAACAAACCAACAAAGCAACAAACCAACAAACCAACAAACCAACAAACCAACAAACCAACAAACCAAAAAACCAACAAACTAACAAACCAACAAGCCAACAAACCAACAAACCAACAAGCCAAAAAACCAACAAACCAACAAACCAACAAGCCAACAAACCAACAAACCAACAAACCAACAAACCAACAAACCAACAAACCAACAAACCAACAAACCAACAATCCAACAAGCCAACAAGCCAACAAACCAACAAACCAACAAACCAACAAACCAACAAGCCAACAAACCAACAAACCAACAAACCAACAAACCAAAAAACCAACAAACCAACAAACCAACAAACCAACAAACTAAGTAACCAACAAGCCAACAAACCAACAAACCAACAAGCCAAAAAACCAACAAACCAACAAACCAACAAGCCAACAAACCAACAAACCAACAAACCAACAAACCATCAAACCAACAAACCAACAAACCAACAAACCAACAATCCAACAAGCCAACAAGCCAACAAACCAACAAACCAACAAACCAACAAACCAACAAGCCAACAAACCAACAAACCAACAAACCAACAAACCAAAAAACCAACAAACTAACAAACCAACAAGCCAACAAGCCAACAAGCCAACAAACCAACAAACCAACAAACCAACAAACCAACAAACCAACAAACCAACAAACTAAGTAACCAACAAGCCAAAAAGCCAACAAACCTACAAACCAACAAGCCAACAAACCAACAAACCAACAAACCAACAAACCAACAAACCAACAAACCAACAAACTAAGTAACCAACAAGCCAACAAACCAACAAACCAACAAGCCAAAAAACCAACAAACCAACAAACCAACAAGCCAACAAACCAACAAACCAACAAACCAACAAACCAACAAACCAACAAACCAACAAACCAACAAACCAACAATCCAACAAGCCAACAAGCCAACAAACCAACAAACCAACAAACCAACAAACCAACAAGCCAACAAACCAACAAACCAACAAACCAACAAACCAACAAACCAACAAGCCAAAAAGCCAACAAACCTACAAACCAACAAGCCAACAAACCAACAAACCAACAAACCAACATGCCAACAAACCAACAAACTAAGTAACCACCAAGCCAACAAACCAAAAAACCAACAAACCAACAAGCCAACAAAACAACAAACCAACAAGCCAACAAGCCAACAAACCAACAAACCAACAAAGCAACAAACCAACAAACCAACAAACGAACAAACCAACAAACCAAAAAACTAACAAACCAACAAACCAACAAACCAACAAACCAACAAACCAAAAAACTAACAAACCAACAAACCAACAAACCAACAAACTGAGTAACCAACAAGCCGACAAACCAACAAACTAACAAGCCAAAAAACCAACAAACCAACAAACCAACAAGCCAACAAACCAACAAACCAACAAACCAACAAACCAACAAACCAACAAACCAACAAACCAACAACCCAACAAACCAACAAGCCAACAAGCCAACAAACCAACAAACCAATAAACCAACAAACCAACAAGCCAACAAACCAACAAACCAACAAACCAACAAGCCAAAAAGCCAACAAACCAACAAACCAACAAGCCAACAAACCAACAAACCAACAAACCAACATGCCAACAAACCAACAAACTAAGTAACCAACAAGCCAACAAACCAACAAACCAACAAGCCAACAAACCAACAAACCAACAAGCCAACAAGCCAACAAACCAACAAACCAACAAACCAACAAACCAACAAACTAAGTAACCAACAAGCCAACAAACCAACAAACCAACAAGCCAAAAAACCAACAAACCAACAAACCAACAAGCCAACAAACCAACAAACCAACAAACCAACAAACCAACAAACCAACAAACCAACAAACCAACAAACCAACAATCCAACAAGCCAACAAGCCAACAAACCAACAAACCAACAAACCAACAAACCAACAAGCCAACAAACCAACAAACCAACAAACCAACAAACCAACAAACCAACAAGCCAAAAAGCCAACAAACCTACAAACCAACAAGCCAACAAACCAACAAACCAACAAACCAACATGCCAACAAACCAACAAACTAAGTAACCACCAAGCCAACAAACCAAAAAACCAACAAACCAACAAGCCAACAAAACAACAAACCAACAAGCCAACAAGCCAACAAACCAACAAACCAACAAAGCAACAAACCAACAAACCAACAAACGAACAAACCAACAAACCAAAAAACTAACAAACCAACAAACCAACAAACCAACAAACCAACAAACCAAAAAACTAACAAACCAACAAACCAACAAACCAACAAACTGAGTAACCAACAAGCCGACAAACCAACAAACCAACAAGCCAAAAAACCAACAAACCAACAAACCAACAAGCCAACAAACCAACAAACCAACAAACCAACAAACCAACAAACCAACAAACCAACAAACCAACAACCCAACAAACCAACAAGCCAACAAGCCAACAAACCAACAAACCAATAAACCAACAAACCAACAAGCCAACATCCCAACAATCCAACAAACCAACAAGCCAAAAAGCCAACAAACCAACAAACCAACAAGCCAACAAACCAACAAACCAACAAACCAACATGCCAACAAACCAACAAACTAAGTAACCAACAAGCCAACAAACCAACAAACCAACAAGCCAACAAACCAACAAACCAACAAGCCAACAAGCCAACAAACCAACAAACCAACAAACCAACAAGCCAACAAACCAACAAACCAACAAGCCAACAAACCAACAAACCAACAAGCCAACAAACCAATAAACCGACAAACCAAAAAACCAACAAACCGACAAACCAACAAACCAACAAACCAACAAACCAGCAAACCAACAAACCAACAAGCCAACAAGCCAAAAAAACCAACAAACCAACAAACCAACAAGCCAACAAACCAACAACCCAACAAACCAACAAAGCAACAAGCCAACAAGCCAACAAACCAAAAAGCCAACAAGGCAACAAACCAACAAACCAACAAACCAACAAACTAAGTAACCAACAAGCCAACAAACCAACAAACCAACAAGCCAAAAAACCAACAAACCAACAAACCAACAAACCAACAAACCAACAAGCCAACAAACCAACAAAACAAAAAACCAACAAACCAACAAACCAACAAACCAACAAACCAACAAACCAACAAGCCAACAAGCCAACAAGCCAACAAACCAACAAACCAACAAACCAACAAACCAACAAGCCAACAAACCAACAAACCAACAAACCAACAAGCCAAAAAGCCAACAAACCAACAAACCAACAAGCCAACAAACCAACAAACCAACCTGCCAACAAACCAACAAACTAAGTAACCAACAAGCCAACAAACCAACAAACCAACAAACCAACAAACCAACAACCCAACAAACCAACAAGCCAACAAACCAACAAGCCAACAAACCATCAACCAACAAACCAAGTAACCAACAAACCAACAAACCATCAAACGAACAAAGCAACAAACCAACAAGCCAACAAGCCAACAAACCAACAAACCAAGTAACTAAAAAGCCAACAAACTAACAAACCAACAAGCCAACAAACCAACAAACTAACAAACCAACAAACGAACTAACCAACAAACCAACAAACCAACAAACTAAGTAACCAACAAGCCAACAAACCAACAAACCAACAAGCCAACAAGCCAACAAACCAACAAACCAACAAGCCAACAAACCAACTAACCAACAAACTAACAAACCAACAAACCAACAAATTAACAAGCCAACAAACCAACAAACAAATAAACCAACAAACCAAAAAACCAACAAACCAACAAACCAAAAAGCCAACAAACCAACAAACCAGCAAACCAACAAACCAACAAACCAAGTAACCAACAAGCAAACAAACCAACAAACCAACAAGCCAACAAGCCAACAAACCAACAAACCAACAAGCCAACAAACCAACAAACCAACAAACTAACAAACCAACAAACCAACAAACGAACAAACCAACAAACCAACAAACCAACAAACAAATAAACCAACAAACCAACAAACCAACAAACCAACAAGACAACAATTCAACAAACCAACAAACCAACAAACCAAGTAACCAAAAAGCCAACAAACTAACAAACCAACAAGCCAACAAACCAACAAACCAACAAGCCAACAAACCAACATGCCAACAAACCAACAAACCAACAAGCCAACAAACCAACAAACCAACAAGCCAACAAACCAACATGCCAACAAACCAACAAACTAAGTAACCAACAAGCCAACAAACCAACAAACCAACAAGCCAACAAACCAACAAATCAACAAACCAACAAGCCAACAAACCAACAAACAAATAAACCAATAAACCAACAAACCAACAAACCAACAAACCAACAAGCCAACAAGCCAACAAACCAACAAACCAAGAAGCCAACAAACCAACAAACCAACAAGCCAACAAGCCAACAAACCAACAAACCAAGTAACCAAAAAGCCAACAAACTAACAAACCAACAAGCCAACAAACCAACAAACTAACAAACCAACAAACGAACTAACCAACAAACCAACAAACCAACAAACCAACAAACTAAGTAACCAACAAGCCAACAAACCAACAAACCAACAAGCCAACAAGCCAACAAACCAACAAACCAACAAGCCAACAAACCAACTAACCAACAAACTAACAAACCAAGAAATCAACAAACCAACAAATTAACAAGCCAACAAACCAACAAACAAATAAACCAACAAACCAAAAAACCAACAAACCAACAAACCAAAAAGCCAACAAACCAACAAACCAACAAACCAACAAACCAACAAACCAACAAGCCAACAAACCAACAAACCAACAAACTAACAAACCAACAAACCAACAAACGAACAAACCAACAAACCAACAAACCAACAAACAAATAAACCAACAAACCAACAAACCAACAAACCAACAAACCAACAAGACGACAATTCAACAAACCAACAAACCAACAAACCAAGTAACCAAAAAGCCAACAAACTAACAAACCAACAAGCCAACAAACCAACAAACCAACAAGCCAACAAACCAACATGCCAACAAACCAACAAACTAAGTAACCAACAAGCCAACAAACCAACAAACCAACAAGCCAACAAACCAACAAATCAACAAACCAACAAGCCAACAAACCAACAAACAAATAAACCAACAAACCAACAAACCAACAAACCAACAAGCCAACAAGCCAACAAACCAACAAACCAAGAAGCCAACAAACCAACAAACCAACAAACCAACAAACCAACATGCCAACAAACCAACAAACTAAGTAACCAACAAGCCAACAAACCAACAAACCAACAAACCAACATGCCAACAAACCAACAAACTAAGTAACCAACAAGCCAACAAACCAACAAACCAACAAGCCAACAAGCCAACAAACCAACAAACCAACAAACCAACAAGCCAACAAACCAACAAGCCAACAAACCAACAAACCAACAAACCAACAAACCAACAAGCCAACAAACCAACAAACCAACAAACCAACAAGCCAACAAACCAACAAACCAACAAACTAACAAACCAACAAACCAACAAACGAACAAACCAACAAACCAACAAACCAACAAACAAATAAACCAACAAACCAACAAACCAACAAACCAACAAACTAACAAGCCAACAAACCAACAAACCAACAAACCAACAAACCAAGTAACCAAAGAGCCAACAAACTAACAAACCAACAAGCCAACAAACAAATAAACCAACAAGCCAACAAACCAACAAACCAACAAGCCAACAAACAAACAAACCAACAAACCAACAAACTAAGTAACCAACAAGCCAACAAACCAACAAACCAACAAGCCAACAAACCAACAAACAAATAAACCAACAAACCAACAAACCAACAAACCAACAAGCCAATAAGCCAACAAACCAACAAACCAACAAGCCAACAATCCAACAAACCAACAAACCAAGTAAACAAAAAGCCAACAAACTAACAAACCAACAAGCCAACAAACCAACAAGCCAACAAGCCAAAAAACCAACAAACCAACAAAGCAACAAACCAACAAACCAACAAACCATTAAACCAACAAACTAGCAAACCAACAAGCCAACAAACCAACAAACCAACAAACCAAAAAACCAACAAACCACCAAACCAACAAACCAACAAACCAACAAACCAACAAACCAACAAACCAACAAACTAAGTAACCAACAAGCCAACAAACCAACAAACCAACAAGCCAAAAAACCAACAAACCAACAAACCAACAAGCCAACAAACCAACAAACCAACAAGCCAACAAACCAACAAACCAACAAGCCAACAAACCAACAAACCGACAAACCAAAAAACCAACAAACCAACAAGCCAACAAACCAACAAACCAACAAGCCAACAAACCAACAAACCGACAAACCAAAAAACCAACAAACCGACAAACCAACAAACCAACAAACCAACAAACCAACAAGCCAAAAAAACCAACAAACCAACAAACCAACAAGCCAACAAACTAAGTAACCAACAAGCCAACAAACCAACAAACCAACAAGCCAAAAAACCAACAAACCAACAAACCAACAAACCAACAAGCCAACAAACCAACAAACCAACAAACCAACAAACCAACAAACCAACAAACCAACAAACCAACAAGCCAACAAGCCAACAAACCAACAAACCAACAAACCAACAAACCAACAAGCCAACAAACCAATATACCAACAAACCAATAAGCCAAAAAGCCAACAAACCAACAAACCAACAAGCCAACAAACCAACAAACCAACAAACCAACCTGCCAACAAACCAACAAACTAAGTAACCAACAAGCCAACAAACCAACAAACCAACAAACCAACAAGTCAACAAACAAACAAACCAACAAGCCAACAAGCCAACAAACCAACAAACCAACAAACCAACAAACCAACAACCCAACAAACCAACAAGCCAACAAACCAACAAGCCAACAAACCAAGTAACCAACAAACCAACAAACCATCAAACGAACAAAGCAACAAACCAACAAGCCAACAAGCCAACAAACCAACAAACTAAGTAACCAACAAGCCAACAAACCAACAAACCAACAAGCCAACAAGCCAACAAACCAACAAACCAACAAGCCAACAAACCAACAAACCAACAAACTAACAAACCAACAAACCAACAAACCAACAAACCAACAAACCAACAAGCCAACAAACCAACAAACAAATAAACCAACAAACCAAAAAACCAAAAAACCAACAAACAAAAAAGCCAACAAACCAACAAACCAACAAACCAACAAACCAAGTAACCAACAAGCCAACAAACCAACAAACCAACAAGCCAACAAGCCAACAAACCAACAAACCAACAAACTAAGTAACCAACAAGCCAACAAACTAACAAACCAACAAGCCAACAAACCAACAAACTAACAAACCAACAAACGAACTAACCAACAAACCAACAAACCAACAAACCAACAAACCAACAAACTAAGTAACCAACAAGCCAACAAACCAACAAACCAACAAGCCAACAAGCCAACAAACCAACAAACCAACAAGCCAACAAACCAACAAACCAACAAACTAACAAACCAACAAACCAACAAACCAACAAACCAACAAGCCAACAAACCAACAAACAAATAAACCAACAAACCAAAAAACCAACAAACCAACAAACCAAAAAGCCAACAAACCAACAAACCAACAAACCAACAAACCAAGTAACCAACAAGCCAACAAACCAACAAACCAACAAGCCAACAAGCCAACAAACCAACAAACTAACAAGCCAACAAACCAACAAACCAACAAACTAACAAACCAACAAACCAACAAACGAACAAACCAACAAACCAACAAACCAACAAACAAATAAACCAACAAACCAACAAACCAACAAACCAACAAACCAACAAGCCAACAAACCAACAAACCAACAAGCCAACAAACCAACAAACCAACAAACCAACATGCCAACAAACCAACAAACTAAGTAACCAACAAGCCAACAAACCAACAAACCAACAAGCCAACAAACCAACAAACCAACAAACCAACAAGCCAACAAACCAACAAACAAATAAACCAACAAACCAACAAACCAACAAACCAACAAGGCAACAAGCCAACAAACCAACAAACCAAGAAGCCAACAAACCAACAAACCAACAAACCAACATGCCAACAAACCAACAAACTAAGTAACTAACAAGCCAACAAACCAACAAACCAACAAACCAACATGCCAACAAACAAACAAACTAAGTAACCAACAAGCCAACAAACCAACAAACCAACAAGCCAACAAGCCAACAAACCAACAAACCAACAAACCAACAAGCCAACAAACCAACAAGCCAACAAACCAACAAACCAACAAACCAACAAGCCAACAAACCAATAAAACAACAAGCCAGCAAACCAACAAACCAACAAGCCAACAAACAAACAAACCAACAAACCAACAAACTAAGTAACCAACAAGCCAACAAACCAACAAACCAACAAGCCAACAAACCAATAAACAAATAAACCAACAAACCAACAAACCAACAAACCAACAAACCAACAAGCCAACAAACCAACAAACCAACAAGCCAACAAGCCAACAAACCAACAAGCCAACAAACCAACAAACCAACAAACCAACAAGCCAACAAACCAAGTAACCAACAACCCAACAAACCATCAAACGAACAAAGCAACAAACCAACCAGCCAACAAGCCAACAAACCAACAAACCAAGTAACCAAAAAGCCAACAAACTAACAAACCAACAAGCCAACAAACCAACAAACTAACAAACCAACAAACGAACTAACCAACAAACCAACAAACCAACAAACCAACAAACTAAGTAACCAACAAGCCAACAAACCAACAAACCAACAAGCAAACAAGCCAACAAACCAACAAACCAACAAGCTAACAAACCAACTAACAAACAAACTAACAAACCAACAAACCAACAAACCAACAAATTAACAAGCCAACAAACCAACAAACAAATAAACCAACAAACCAAAAAACCAACAAACCAACAAACCAAAAAGCCAACAAACCAACAAACCAACAAACCAACAAACCAAGTAACCAACAAGCCAACAAACCAACAAAGCAACAAGCCAACAAGCCAACAAACCAACAAACCAACAAACCAACAAACCAACAAGCCAACAAACCAACAAACCAACAAACCAATAAGCCAACAAACCAACAAACCAACAAACCAACAAACGAACAAACCAACAAACCAACAAACTAACAAACAAATAAACCAACAAACCAACAAACCAACAAACCAACAAACCAACAAGCCAACAAACCAACAAACCAACAAACCAAGTAACCAAAAAGCCAACAAACTAACAAACCAACAAGCCAACAAACCAACAAACCAACCAGCCAACAAACCAACATGCCAACAAACCAACAAACTAAGTAACCAACAAGCCAACAAACCAACAAACCAACAAGCCAACAAACCAACAAAGCAACAAACCAACAAGCCAACAAACCAACAAACAAATAAACCAACAAACCAACAAACCAACAAACCAACAAGCCAACAAGCCAACAAACCAACAAACCAAGAAGCCAACAAACCAACAAACCAACAAACCAACATGCCAACAAACCAACAAACTAAGTAACCAACAAGCCAACAAACCAACAAACCAACATGCCAACAAACCAACAAACTAAGTAACCAACAAGCCAACAAACCAACAAACCAACAAGCCAACAAGCCAACAAACCAACAAACCAACAAACCAACAAGCCAACAAACTAACAAACCAACAAACCAACAAACGAACAAACCAACAAACCAACAAAGAAATAAACCAACAAACCAACAAACCAACAAGCCAACAAACCAACAAGCCAACAAGCCAACAAACCAACAAACCAACAAACCAAAAAACCAAAAAACCAACAAACCAACAAACCAACAAACCAACAAACCAACAAACCAACAAACTAAGTAACCAACAAGCCAACAAACCAACAAACCAACAAGCCAAAAAACCAACAAACCAACAAACCAACAAGCCAACAAACCAACAAACCAACAAGCCAACAAACCAACAAACCAACAAGCCAACAAACCAACAAACCGACAAACCAAAAAACCAACAAACCGACAAACCAACAAACCAACAAACCAACAAACCAACAAACCAACAAGCCAAAAAAACCAACAAACCAACAAACCAACAAGCCAACAAACTAAGTAACCAACAAGCCAATAAACCAACAAACCGACAAGCCAAAAAACCAACAAACCAACAAACCAACAAACCAACAAGCCAACAAACCAACAAACCAACAAACCAACAAACCAACAAAGCAACAAACCAACAAACCAACAAGCCAACAAGCCAACAAACCAACAAACCAACAAACCAACAAACCAACAAGCCAACAAACCAACAAACCAACAAACCAATAAGCCAAAAAGCCAACAAACCAACAAACCAACAAGCCAACAAACCAACAAACCAACAAACCAACCTGCCAACAAACCAACAAACTAAGTAACCAACAAGCCAACAAACCAACAAACCAACAAACCAACAAGTCAACAAACAAACAAACCAACAAGCCAACAAGCCAACAAACCAAGAAACCAACAAACCAACAAACCAACAACCCAACAAACCAACAAGCCAACAAACCAACAAGCCAACAAACCAAGTAACCAACAAACCAACAAACCATCAAACGAACAAAGCAACAAACCAACAAGCCAACAAGCCAACAAACCAACAAACTAAGTAACCAACAAGCCAACAAACCAACAAACCAACAAGCCAACAAGCCAACAAACCAACAAACCAACAAGCCAACAAACCAACAAACCAACAAACTAACAAACCAACAAACCAACAAACCAACAAACCAACAAGCCAAAAAACCAACAAACAAATAAACCAACAAACCAAAAAACCAACAAACCAACAAACCAAAAAGCCAACAAACCAACAAACCAACAAACCAACAAACCAAGTAACCAACAAGCCAACAAACCAACAAACCAACAAGCCAACAAGCCAACAAACCAACAAACCAACAAACTAAGTAACCAACAAGCCAACAAACTAACAAACCAACAAGCCAACAAACCAACAAACTAACAAACCAACAAACGAACTAACCAACAAACCAACAAACCAACAAACCAACAAACCAACAAACCAACAAACTAAGTAACCAACAAGCCAACAAACCAACAAACCAACAAGCCAACAAGCCAACAAACCAATAAACCAACAAGCCAACAAACCAACAAACCAACAAACCAACAAACTAACAAACCAACAAACCAACAAACCAACAAACCAACAAGCCAACAAACCAACAAACAAATAAACCAACAAACCAAAAAACCAACAAACCAACAAACCAACAAACCAACAAACCAAGTAACCAACAAGCCAACAAACCAACAAACCAACAAGCCAACAAGCCAACAAACCAACAAACCAACAAACTAAGTAACCAACAAGCCAACAAACTAACAAACCAACAAGCCAACAAACCAACAAACCAACAAGCCAAAAAACCAACAAACAAATAAACCAACAAACCAAAAAACCAACAAACCAACAAACCAAAAAGCCAACAAACCAACAAACCAACAAACCAACAAACCAAGTAACCAACAAGCCAACAAACCAACAAACCAACAAGCCAACAAGCCAACAAACCAACAAACCAACAAACTAAGTAACCAACAAGCCAACAAACTAACAAACCAACAAGCCAACAAACCAACAAACTAACAAACCAACAAACGAACTAACCAACAAACCAACAAACCAACAAACCAACAAACCAACAAACCAACAAACTAAGTAACCAACAAGCCAACAAACCAACAAACCAACAAGCCAACAAGCCAACAAACCAATAAACCAACAAGCCAACAAACCAACAAACCAACAAACCAACAAACTAACAAACCAACAAACCAACAAACCAACAAACCAACAAGCCAACAAACCAACAAACAAATAAACCAACAAACCAAAAAACCAACAAACCAACAAACCAAAAAGCCAACAAACCAACAAACCAACAAACCAACAAACCAACAAACCAACAAACCAACAAACCAACCTGCCAACAAACCAACAAACTAAGTAACCAACAAGCCAACAAACCAACAAACCAACAAACCAACAAGTCAACAAACAAACAAACCAACAAGCCAACAAGCCAACAAACAAAGAAACCAACAAACCAACAAACCAACAACCCAACAAACCAACAAGCCAAAAAGCCAACAAACTAACAAACCAACAAGCCAACAAACCAACAAACTAACAAACCAACAAACGAACTAACCAACAAACCAACAAACCAACAAACCAACAAACTAAGTAACCAACAAGCCAACAAACCAACAAACCAACAAGCAAACAAGCCAACAAACCAACAAACCAACAAGCTAACAAACCAACTAACCAACAAACTAACAAACCAACAAACCAACAAACCAACAAATTAACAAGCCAACAAACCAACAAACAAATAAACCAACAAACCAAAAAACCAACAAACCAACAAACCAAAAAGCCAACAAACCAACAAACCAACAAACCAACAAACCAAGTAACCAACAAGCCAACAAACCAACAAAGCAACAAGCCAACAAGCCAACAAACCAACAAACCAACAAACCAACAAACCAACAAGCCAACAAACCAACAAAACAACAAACCAATAAGCCAACAAACCAACAAACCAACAAACCAACAAACGAACAAACCAACAAACCAACAAACTAACAAACAAATAAACCAACAAACCAACAAACCAACAAACCAACAAACCAACAAGCCAACAAACCAACAAACCAACAAACCAAGTAACCAAAAAGCCAACAAACTAACAAACCAACAAGCCAACAAACCAACAAACCAACCAGCCAACAAACCAACATGCCAACAAACCAACAAACTAAGTAACCAACAAGCCAACAAACCAACAAACCAACAAGCCAACAAACCAACAAAGCAACAAACCAACAAGCCAACAAACCAACAAACAAATAAACCAACAAACCAACAAACCAACAAACCAACAAGCCAACAAGCCAACAAACCAACAAACCAAGAAGCCAACAAACCAACAAACCAACAAACCAACATGCCAACAAACCAACAAACTAAGTAACCAACAAGCCAACAAACCAACAAACCAACAAACCAACATGCCAACAAACCAACAAACTAAGTAACCAACAAGCCAACAAACCAACAAACCAACAAGCCAACAAGCCAACAAACCAACAAACCAACAAACCAACAAGCCAACAAACTAACAAACCAACAAACCAACAAACCAACAAACCAACAAACCAACAAAGAAATAAACCAACAAACCAACAAACCAACAAGCCAACAAACCAACAAGCCAACAAGCCAACAAACCAACAAACCAACAAAGCAACAAACCAACAAACCAACAAACCAACAAACCAACAAACTAACAAACCAACAAGCCAACAAACCAACAAACCAACAAACCAAAAAACCAAAAAACCAACAAACCAACAAACCAACAAACCAACAAACCAACAAACCAACAAACTAAGTAACCAACAAGCCAACAAACCAACAAACCAACAAGCCAAAAAACCAACAAACCAACAAACCAACAAGCCAACAAACCAACAAACCAACAAGCCAACAAACCAACAAACCAACAAGCCAACAAACCAACAAACCGACAAACCAAAAAACCAACAAACCGACAAACCAACAAACCAACAAACCAACAAACCAACAAACCAACAAGCCAAAAAAACCAACAAACCAACAAACCAACAAGCCAACAAACTAAGTAACCAACAAGCCAATAAACCAACAAACCGACAAGCCAAAAAACCAACAAACCAACAAACCAACAAACCAACAAGCCAACAAACCAACAAACCAACAAACCAACAAACCAACAAAGCAACAAACCAACAAACCAACAAGCCAACAAGCCAACAAACCAACAAACCAACAAACCAACAAACCAACAAGCCAACAAACCAACAAACCAACAAACCAATAAGCCAAAAAGCCAACAAACCAACAAACCAACAAGCCAACAAACCAACAAACCAACAAACCAACCTGCCAACAAACCAACAAACTAAGTAACCAACAAGCCAACAAACCAACAAACCAACAAACCAACAAGTCAACAAACAAACAAACCAACAAACCAACAAGCCAACAAACCAAGAAACCAACAAACCAACAAACCAACAACCCAACAAACCAACAAGCCAACAAACCAACAAGCCAACAAACCAAGTAACCAACAAACCAACAAACCATCAAACGAACAAAGCAACAAACCAACAAGCCAACAAGCCAACAAACCAACAAACTAAGTAACCAACAAGCCAACAAACCAACAAACCAACAAGCCAACAAGCCAACAAACCAACAAACCAACAAGCCAACAAACCAACAAACCAACAAACTAACAAACCAACAAACCAACAAACCAACAAACCAACAAGCCAAAAAACCAACAAACAAATAAACCAACAAACCAAAAAACCAACAAACCAACAAACCAAAAAGCCAACAAACCAACAAACCAACAAACCAACAAACCAAGTAACCAACAAGCCAACAAACCAACAAACCAACAAGCCAACAAGCCAACAAACCAACAAACCAACAAACTAAGTAACCAACAAGCCAACAAACTAACAAACCAACAAGCCAACAAACCAACAAACTAACAAACCAACAAACGAACTAACCAACAAACCAACAAACCAACAAACCAACAAACCAACAAACTAAGTAACCAACAAGTTAACAAACCAACAAACCAACAAGCCAACAAGCCAACAAACCAATAAACCAACAAGCCAACAAACCAACAAACCAACAAACCAACAAACTAACAAACCAACAAACCAACAAACCAACAAACCAACAAGCCAACAAACCAACAAACAAATAAACCAACAAACCAAAAAACCAACAAACCAACAAACCAAAAAGCCAACAAACCAACAAACCAACAAACCAACAAACCAACAAACCAACAAACCAACAAACCAACCTGCCAACAAACCAACAAACTAAGTAACCAACAAGCCAACAAACCAACAAACCAACAAACCAACAAGTCAACAAACAAACAAACCAACAAGCCAACAAGCCAACAAACAAAGAAACCAACAAACCAACAAACCAACAACCCAACAAACCAACAAGCCAACAAACCAACAAGCCAACAAACCAAGTAACCAACAAACCAACAAACCATCAAACGAACAAAGCAACAAACCAACAAGCCAACAAGCCAACAAACCAACAAACTAAGTAACCAACAAGCCAACAAACCAACAAACCAACAAGCCAACAAGCCAACAAACCAACAAACCAACAAGCCAACAAACCAACAAACCAACAAACTAACAAACCAACAAACCAACAAACGAACAAACCAACAAACCAACAAACCAACAAACAAATAAACCAACAAACCAACAAACCAACAAACCAACAAACCAACAAGCCAACAAACCAACAAACCAACAAACCAACAAACCAACAAACTAAGTAACCAACAAGCCAACAAACCAACAAACCAACAAGCCAAAAAACCAACAAACCAACAAACCAACAAGCCAACAAACCAACAAACCAACAAGCCAACAAACCAACAAGCCAACAAGCCAACAAACCAACAAACCGACAAACCAAAAAACCAACAAACCGACAAACCAACAAACCAACAAACCAACAAACCAACAAACCAACAAGCCAAAAAAACCAACAAACCAACAAACCAACAAGCCAACAAACTAAGTAACCAACAAGCCAATAAACCAACAAACCGACAAGCCAAAAAACCAACAAACCAACAAACCAACAAACCAACAAGCCAACAAACCAACAAACCAACAAACCAACAAACCAACAAAGCAACAAACCAACAAACCAACAAGCCAACAAGCCAACAAACCAACAAACCAACAAACCAACAAACCAACAAGCCAACAAACCAACAAACCAACAAACCAACAAGTCAACAAACAAACAAACCAACAAGCCAACAAGCCAACAAACCAAGAAACCAACAAACCAACAAACCAACAACCCAACAAACCAACAAGCCAACAAACCAACAAGCCAACAAACCAAGTAACCAACAAACCAACAAACCATCAAACGAACAAAGCAACAAACCAACAAGCCAACAAGCCAACAAACCAACAAACTAAGTAACCAACAAGCCAACAAACCAACAAACCAACAAGCCAACAAGCCAACAAACCAACAAACCAACAAGCCAACAAACCAACAAACCAACAAACTAACAAACCAACAAACCAACAAACCAACAAACCAACAAGCCAAAAAACCAACAAACAAATAAACCAAAAAAACCAAAAAACCAACAAACCAACAAACCAAAAAGCCAACAAACCAACAAACCAACAAACCAACAAACCAAGTAACCAACAAGCCAACAAACCAACAAACCAACAAGCCAACAAGCCAACAAACCAACAAACCAACAAACTAAGTAACCAACAAGCCAACAAACTAACAAACCAACAAGCCAACAAACCAACAAACTAACAAACCAACAAACGAACTAACCAACAAACCAACAAACCAACAAACCAACAAACCAACAAACTAAGTAACCAACAAGCCAACAAGCCAACAAACCAACAAACCAACAAGCCAACAAGCCAACAAACCAATAAACCAACAAGCCAACAAACCAACAAACCAACAAACCAACAAACTAACAAACCAACAAACCAACAAACCAACAAACCAACAAGCCAACAAACCAACAAACAAATAAACCAACAAACCAAAAAACCAACAAACCAACAAACCAAAAAGCCAACAAACCAACAAACCAACAAACCAACAAACCAAGTAACCGACAAGCCAACAAACCAACAAACCAACAAGCCAACAAGCCAACAAACCAACAAACCAACAAGCCAACAAACCAACAAACCAACAAACTAACAAACCAACAAACCAACAAACGAACAAACCAACAAACCAACAAACCAACAAACAAATAAACCAACAAACCAACAAACCAACAAACCAACAAACCAACAAGCCAACAAACCAACAAACCAACAAACCAACAAACCAACAAACTAAGTAACCAACAAGCCAACAAACCAACAAACCAACAAGCCAAAAAACCAACAAACCAACAAACCAACAAGCCAACAAACCAACAAACCAACAAGCCAACAAACCAACAAGCCAACAAGCCAACAAACCAACAAACCGACAAACCAAAAAACCAACAAACCGACAAACCAACAAACCAACAAACCAACAAACCAACAAACCAACAAGCCAAAAAAACCAACAAACCAACAAACCAACAAGCCAACAAACTAAGTAACCAACAAGCCAATAAACCAACAAACCGACAAGCCAAAAAACCAACAAACCAACAAACCAACAAACCAACAAGCCAACAAACCAACAAACCAACAAACCAACAAACCAACAAAGCAACAAACCAACAAACCAACAAGCCAACAAGCCAACAAACCAACAAACCAACAAACCAACAAACCAACAAGCCAACAAACCAACAAACCAACAAACCAATAAGCCAAAAAGCCAACAAACCAACAAACCAACAAGCCAACAAACCAACAAACCAACAAACCAACCTGCCAACAAACCAACAAACTAAGTAACCAACAAGCCAACAAACCAACAAACCAACAAACCAACAAGTCAACAAACAAACAAACCAACAAGCCAACAAGCCAACAAACCAAGAAACCAACAAACCAACAAACCAACAACCCAACAAACCAACAAGCCAACAAACCAACAAGCCAACAAACCAAGTAACCAACAAACCAACAAACCATCAAACGAACAAAGCAACAAACCAACAAGCCAACAAGCCAACAAACCAACAAACTAAGTAACCAACAAGCCAACAAACCAACAAACCAACAAGCCAACAAGCCAACAAACCAACAAACCAACAAGCCAACAAACCAACAAACCAACAAACTAACAAACCAACAAACCAACAAACCAACAAACCAACAAGCCAAAAAACCAACAAACAAATAAACCAACAAACCAAAAAACCAACAAACCAACAAACCAAAAAGCCAACAAACCAACAAACCAACAAACCAACAAACCAAGTAACCAACAAGCCAACAAACCTACAAACCAACAAGCCAACAAGCCAACAAACCAACAAACCAACAAACTAAGTAACCAACAAGCCAACAAACTAACAAACCAACAAGCCAACAAACCAACAAACTAACAAACCAACAAACGAACTAACCAACAAACCAACAAACCAACAAACCAACAAACTAAGTAACCAACAAGCCAACAAACCAACAAACCAACAAGCCAACAAGCCAACAAACCAATAAACCAACAAGCCAACAAACCAACAAACCAACAAACCAACAAACTAACAAACCAACAAACCAACAAACCAACAAACCAACAAGCCAACAAACCAACAAACAAATAAACCAACAAACCAAAAAACCAACAAACCAACAAACCAAAAAGCCAACAAACCAACAAACCAACAAACCAACAAACCAAGTAACCGACAAGCCAACAAACCAACAAACCAACAAGCCAACAAGCCAACAAACCAACAAACCAACAAGCCAACAAACCAACAAACCAACAAACTAACAAACCAACAAACCAACAAACGAACAAACCAACAAACCAACAAACCAACAAACAAATAAACCAACAAACCAACAAACCAACAAACCAACAAACCAACAAGCCAACAAACCAACAAACCAACAAACCAACAAACCAAGTAACCAAAAAGCCAACAAACTAACAAACCAACAAGCCAACAAACCAACAAACCAACAAGCCAACAAACCAACAAACCAACAAACCAAGATGCCAACAAACCAACAAACTAAGTAACCACCAAGCCAACAAACCAACAAACCAACAAGCCAACAAACCAACAAACCAACAAACCAACAAGCCAACAAACCAACAAACAAATAAACCAACAAACCAACAAACCAACAAACCAACCAGGCAACAAGCCAACAAACCAACAAACCAAGAAGCCAACAAACCAACAAACCAACAAACCAACATGCCAACAAACCAACAAACTAAGTAACTAACAAGCCAACAAACCAACAAACCAACAAACCAACATGCCAACAAACCAACAAACTAAGTAACCAACAAGCCAACAAACCAACAAACCAACAAGCCAACAAGCCAACAAACCAACAAACCAACAAACCAACAAGCCAACAAACCAACAAGCCAACAAACCAACAAACCAACAAACCAACAAGCCAACAAACCAACAAACCAATAAAACAACAAGCCAGCAAACCAACAAACCAACAAGCCAACAAAAAAAACAAACCAACAAACCAACAAACTAAGTAACCAACAAGCCAACAAACCAACAAACCAACAAGCCAACAAACCAATAAACAAATAAACCAACAAACCAACAAACCAACAAACCAACAAACCAACAAGCCAACAAACCAACAAACCAACAAGCCAACAAGCCAACAAACCAACAAGCCAACAAACCAACAAACCAACAAACCAACAAGCCAACAAACCAAGTAACCAACAAACCAACAAACCATCAAACGAACAAAGCAACAAACCAACAAGCCAACAAGCCAACAAGCCAACAAACCAAGTAACCAAAAAGCCAACAAACTAACAAACCAACAAGCCAACAAACCAACAAACTAACAAACCAACAAACGAACTAACCAACAAACCAACAAACCAACAAACCAACAAACTAAGTAACCAACAAGCCAACAAACCAACAAACCAACAAGCCAACAAGCCAACAAACCAACAAACCAACAAACAATTAAACCAACAAACCAAAAAACCAACAAACCAACAAACCAAAAAGCCAACAAACCAACAAACCAACAAACCAACAAACCAAGTAACCAACAAGCCAACAAACCAACAAATCAACAAGCCAACAAGCCAACAAACCAACAAACCAACAAGCCAACAAACCAACAAACCAACAAACTAACAAACCAACAAACCAACAAACGAACAAACCAACAAACCAACAAACCAACAAACAAATAAACCAACAAGCCAACAAACCAACAAGCCAACAAACCAAGTAACCAACAAACCAACAAACCATCAAACGAACAAAGCAACAAACCAACAAGCCAACAAGCCAACAAACCAACAAACTAAGTAACCAACAAGCCAACAAACCAACAAACCAACAAGCCAACAAGCCAACAAACCAACAAACCAACAAGCCAACAAACCAACAAACCAACAAACTAACAAACCAACAAACCAACAAACCAACAAACCAACAAGCCAACAAACCAACAAACAAATAAACCAACAAACCAAAAAGCCAACAAACCAACAAACCAAAAAGCCAATAAACCAACAAACCAACAAACCAACAAACCAAGTAACCAACAAGCCAACAAACCAACAAACCAACAAGCCAACAAGCCAACAAACCAACAAACCAACAAACTAAGTAACCAACAAGCCAACAAACTAACAAACCAACAAGCCAACAAACCAACAAACTAACAAACCAACAAACGAACTAACCAACAAACCAACAAACCAACAAACCAACAAACCAACAAACTAAGTAACCAACAAGCCAACAAACCAACAAACCAACAAGCCAACAAGCCAACAAACCAATAAACCAACAAGCCAACAAACCAAAAAACCAACAAACCAACAAACTAACAAACCAACAAACCAACAAACCAACAAACCAACAAGCCAACAAAACAACAAACAAATAAACCAACAAACCAAAAAACCAACAAACCAACAAACCAAAAAGCCAACAAACCAACAAACCAACAAACCAACAAACCAAGTAACCAACAAGCCAACAAACCAACAAACCAACAAGCCAACAAGCCAACAAACCAACAAACCAACAAGCCAACAAACCAACAAACCAACAAACTAACAAACCAACAAACCAACAAACGAACAAACCAACAAACCAACAAACCAACAAACAAATAAACCAACAAACCAACAAACCAACAAACCAACAAACCAACAAGCCAACAAACCAACAAACCAACAAACCAACAAACCAAGTAACCAAAAAGCCAACAAACTAACAAACCAACAAGCCAACAAACCAACAAACCAACAAGCCAACAAACCAACAAACCAACAAACCAACATGCCAACAAACCAACAAACTAAGTAACCACCAAGCCAACAAACCAACAAACCAACAAGCCAACAAACCAACAAACCAACAAACCAACAAGCCAACAAACCAACAAACAAATAAACCAACAAACCAACAAACCAACAAGGCAACAAGCCAACAAACCAACAAACCAAGAAGCCAACAAACCAACAAACCAACAAACCAACATGCCAACAAACCAACAAACTAAGTAACTAACAAGCCAACAAACCAACAAACCAACAAACCAACATGCCAACAAACCAACAAACTAAGTAACCAACAAGCCAACAAACCAACAAACCAACAAGCCAACAAGCCAACAAACCAACAAACCAACAAACCAACAAGCCAACAAACCAACAAGCCAACAAACCAACAAACCAACAAACCAACAAGCCAACAAACCAACAAACCAATAAAACAACAAGCCAGCAAACCAACAAACCAACAAGCCAGCAAACAAACAAACCAGCAAACCAACAAACTAAGTAACCAACAAGCCAACAAACCAACAAACCAACAAGCCAACAAACCAATAAACAAATAAACCAACAAACCAACAAACCAACAAACCAACAAACCAACAAACCAACAAGCCAACAAACCAACAAACCAACAAGCCAACAAGCCAACAAACCAACAAGCCAACAAACCAACAAACCAACAAACCAACAAGCCAACAAACCAAGTAACCAACAAACCAACAAACCATCAAACGAACAAAGCAACAAATTAACAAGCCAACAAGCCAACAAACCAACAAACCAAGTAACCAAAAAGCCAACAAACTAACAAACCAACAAGCCAACAAACCAACAAACTAACAAACCAACAAACGAACTAACCAACAAACCAACAAACCAACAAACCAACAAACTAAGTAACCAACAAGCCAACAAACCAACAAACCAACAAGCCAACAAGCCAACAAACCAATAAACCAACAAGCTAACAAACCAACTAACCAACAAACTAACAAACCAACAAACCAACAAATTAACAAGCCAACAAACCAACAAACAAATAAACCAACAAACCAAAAAACCAACAAACCAACAAACAAAAAAGCCAACAAACCAACAAACCAACAAACCAACAAACCAAGTAACCAACAAGCCAACAAACCAACAAACCAACAAGCCAACAAGCCAACAAACCAACAAACCAACAAGCCAACAAACCAACAAACCAACAAACTAACAAACCAACAAACCAACAAACGAACAAACCAACAAACCAACAAACCAACAAACAAATAAACCAACAAACCAACAAACCAACAAGCCAAGTAACCAAAAAGCCAACAAACTAACAAACCACCAAGCCAACAAACCAACAAACCAACAAGCCAACAAGCCAACAAACCATCAAACCAACAAACTAACAAACCAACAAACCAACAAACCAACAAACGAACAAACCAACAAACCAACAAACCAACAAACAAATAAACCAACAAACCAACAAACCAACAAACCAACAAACCAACAAGCCAACAAACCAACAAACCAACAAACCAACAAACCAAGTAACCAAAAAGCCAACAAACTAACAAACCAACA
Source organism: Atherix ibis (assembly GCA_958298945.1). Lineage (NCBI taxonomy): Eukaryota > Metazoa > Arthropoda > Insecta > Diptera > Athericidae > Atherix > Atherix ibis. The sequence goes on along the minus strand of OY282608.1, from coordinate 89,295,777 downwards.
AGCCAACAAACCAACAAACCAACAAGCCAACAAGCCAACAAGCCAACAAACCAACAAACCAACAAGCCAACAAACCAACAAACCAACAATCCAACAAACCAAGTAACCAACAAACCAACAAACCATCAAACGAACAAAGCAACAAACCAACAAGCCAACAAGCCAACAAACCAACAAGCCAAGTAACCAAAAAGCCAACAAACTAACAAACCAACAAGCCAACAAACCAACAAACCAACAAGCCAACAAACCAACAAACCAACAAGCCAACAAACCAACAAACCGTCAAACCAAAAAACCAACAAACCGACAAACCAACAAACCAACAAACCAACAAACCAACAAACCAACAAGCCAAAAAAACCAACAAACCAACAAACCAACAAGCCAACAAACTAAGTAACCAACAAGCCAACAAACCAACAAACCAAGAAGCCAAAAAACCAACAAACCAACAAACCAACAAACCAACAAGCCAACAAACCAACAAACCAACAAACCAACAAACCAACAAACCAACAAACCAACAAACCAACAAGCCAACAAGCCAACAAACCAACAAACCAACAAACCAACAAACCAACAAGCCAACAAACCAACAAACCAACAAACCAATAAGCCAAAAAGCCAACAAACCAACAAACCAACAAGCCAACAAACCAGCAAACCAACCTGCCAACAAACCAACAAACTAAGTAACCAACAAGCCAACAAACCAACAAACCAACAAACCAACAAGTCAACAAACAAACAAACCAACAAGCCAACAAGCCAACAAGCCAACAAACCAACAAACCAACAAACCAACAAACCAACAACCCAACAAACCAACAAGCCAACAAACCAACAAGCCAACAAACCAAGTAACCAACAAACCAACAAACCATCAAACGAACAAAGCAACAAACCAACAAGCCAACAAGCCAACAAACCAACAAACTAAGTAACCAACAAGCCAACAAACCAACAAACCAACAAGCCAACAAGCCAACAAACCAACAAACCAACAAGCCAACAAACCAACAAACCAACAAACTAACAAACCAACAAACCAACAAACCAACAAACCAACAAGCCAACAAACCAACAAACAAATAAACCAACAAACCAAAAAACCAACAAACCAACAAACCAAAAAGCCAACAAACCAACAAACCAACAAACCAACAAACCAAGTAACCAACAAGCCAACAAACCAACAAACCAACAAGCCAACAAGCCAACAAACCAACAAACCAACAAACTAAGTAACCAACAAGCCAACAAACTAACAAACCAACAAGCCAACAAACCAACAAACCAACAAGCCAACAAGCCAACAAACCAATAAACCAACAAGCCAACAAACCAACAAACCAACAAACCAACAAACTAACAAACCAACAAACCAACAAACCAACAAACCAACAAGCCAACAAACCAACAAACCAATAAACCAACAAACCAAAAAACCAACAAACCAACAAACCAACAAGCCAACAAACCAACAAACCAACAAACTAACAAACCAACAAACCAACAAACGAACAAACCAACAAACCAACAAGCCAACAAACCAACAAACCAACAAACCAACAAACCAAGTAACCAAAAAGCCAACAAACTAACAAACCAACAAGCCAACAAACCAACAAACCAACAAGCCAACAAACCAACAAACCAACAAACCAACATGCCAACAAACCAACAAACTAAGTAACCACCAAGCCAACAAACCAACAAACCAACAAGCCAACAAACCAACAAACCAACAAACCAACAAACCAACAAGCCAACAAACCAACAAACAAATAAACCAACAAACCAACAAACCAACAAACCAACAAGGCAACAAGCCAACAAACCAACAAACCAAGAAGCCAACAAACCAACAAACCAACAAACCAACATGCCAACAAACCAACAAACTAAGTAACTAACAAGCCAACAAACCAACAAACCAACAAACCAACAAACCAACATGCCAACAAACCAACAAACTAAGTAACCAACAAGCCAACAAACCAACAAACCAACAAGCCAACAAGCCAACAAACCAACAAACCAACAAACCAACAAGCCAACAAACCAACAAGCCAACAAACCAACAAACCAACAAACCAACAAGCCAACAAACCAACAAACCAATAAAACAACTAGCCAGCAAACCAACAAACCAACAAGCCAGCAAACAAACAAACCAACAAACCAACAAACTAAGTAACCAACAAGCCAACAAACCAACAAACCAACAAGCCAACAAACCAATAAACAAATAAACCAACAAACCAACAAACCAACAAACCAACAAACCAACAAACCAACAAGCCAACAAACCAACAAACCAACAAGCCAACAAGCCAACAAACCAACAAGCCAACAAACCAACAAACCAACAAACCAACAAGCCAACAAACCAAGTAACCAACAAACCAACAAACCATCAAACGAACAAAGCAACAAACCAACAAGCCAACAAGCCAACAAACCAACAAACCAAGTAACCAAAATGCCAACAAACTAACAAACCAACAAGCCAACAAACCAACAAACTAACAAACCAACAAACGAACTAACCAACAAACCAACAAACCAACAAACCAAAAAACTAAGTAACCAACAAGCCAACAAACCAACAAACCAACAAGCCAACAAGCCAACAAACCAACAAACCAACAAGCTAACAAACCAACTAACCAACAAACTAACAAACCAACAAACCAACAAACCAACAAATTAACAAGCCAACAAACCAACAAACAAATAAACCAACAAACCAAAAAACCAACAAACCAACAAACCAAAAAGCCAACAAACCAACAAACCAACAAACCAACAAACCAAGTAACCAACAAGCCAACAAACCAACAAACCAACAAGCCAACAAGCCAACAAACCAACAAACCAACAAGCCAACAAACCAACAAACCAACAAACTAACAAACCAACAAACCAACAAACGAACAAACCAACAAACCAACAAACCAACAAACAAATAAACCAACAAACCAACAAACCAACAAGCCAAGTAACCAAAAAGCCAACAAACTAACAAACCAACAAGCCAACAAACCAACAAACCAACAAGCCAACAAGCCAACAAACCAACAAACCAACAAACTAACAAACCAACAGACCAACAAACGAACAAACCAACAAACCAACAAACCAACAAACAAATAAACCAACAAACCAACAAACCAACAAACCAACAAACCAACAAGCCAACAAACCAACAAACCAACAAACCAAGTAACCAAAAAGCTAACAAACTAACAAACCAACAAGCCAACAAACCAACAAACCAACAAGCCAACAAGCCAACAAGCCAACAAACCAACAAGCCAACAAACCAACAAACCAACAAACCAACAAGCCAACAAACCAAGTAACCAACAAACCAACAAACCATCAAACGAACAAAGCAACAAACCAACAAGCCAACAAGCCAACAAACCAACAAGCCAAGTAACTAAAAAGCCAACAAACTAACAAACCAACAAGCCAACAAACCAACAAACCAACAAGCCAACAAACCAACAAACCAACAAGCCAACAAACCAACAAACCGACAAACCAAAAAACCAACAAACCGACAAACCAACAAACCAACAAACCAACAAACCAACAAACCAACAAACCAACAAACCAACAAGCCAAAAAAACCAACAAACCAACAAACCAACAAGCCAACAAACTAAGTAACCAACAAGCCAACAAACCAACAAACCAACAAGCCAAAAAACCAACAAACCAACAAACCAACAAACCAACAAGCCAACAAACAAACAAACCAACAAACCAACAAACCAACAAACCAACAAACCAACAAACCAACAAGCCAACAAGCCAACAAACCAACAAACCAACAAACCAACAAACCAACAAGCCAACAAACCAACAAACCAACAAACCAATAAGCCAAAAAGCATACAAACCAACAAACCAACAAGCCAACAAACCAACAAACCAACCTGCCAACAAACCAACAAACTAAGTAACCAACAAGCCAACAAACCAACAAACCAACAAACCAACAAGTCAACAAACAAACAAACCAACAAGCCAACAAGCCAACAAACCAACAAACCAACAAACCAACAAACCAACAACCCAACAAACCAACAAGCCAACAAACCAACAAGCCAACAAACCAAGTAACCAACAAACCAACAAACCATCAAACGAACAAAGCAACAAACCAACAAACTGAGTAACCAACAAGCCAACAAACCAACAAACCAACAAGCCAACAAGCCAACAAACCAACAAACCAACAAGCCAACAAACCAACAAACCAACAAACTAACAAACCAACAAACCAACAAACCAACAAACCAACAAGCCAACAAACCAACAAACAAATAAACCAACAAACCAAAAAACCAACAAACCAACAAACCAAAAAGCCAACAAACCAACAAACCAACAAACCAACAAACCAAGTAACCAACAAGCCAACAAACTAACAAACCAACAAGCCTACAAACCAACAAACTAACAAACCAACAAACGAACTAACCAACAAACCAACAAACCAACAAACCAACAAACCAACAAACTAAGTAACCAACAAGCCAACAAACCAACAAACCAACAAGCCAACAAGCCAACAAACCAACAAACCAACAAGCCAACAAACCAACAAACCAACAAACTAACAAACCAACAAACCAACAAACCAACAAACCAACAAGCCAACAAACCAACAAACAAATAAACCAACAAACCAAAAAACCAACAAACCAAGAAACCAAAAAGCCAACAAACCAACAAACCAACAAACCAACAAACCAAGTAACCAACAAGCCAACAAACCAACAAACCAACAAGCCAACAAGCCAACAAACCAACAAACCAACAAGCCAAATAACCAACAAACCAACAAACTAACAAACCAACAAACCAACAAACGAACAAACCAACAAACCAACAAACCAACAAACCAACAAACAAATAAACCAACAAACCAACAAACCAACAAACCAACAAACCAACAAGCCAACAAACCAACAAATCAACAAACCAACAAACCAAGTAACCAAAAAGCCAACAAACTAACAAACCAACAAGCCAACAAACCAACAAACCAACAAGCCAACAAACCAACAAACCAACCTACCAACAAACCAACAAACTAAGTAACCAACAAGCCAACAAACCAACAAACCAACAAACCAACAAGTCAACAAACAAACAAACCAACAAGCCAACAAGCCAACAAACCAACAAACCAACAAACCAACAAACCAACAACCCAACAAACCAACAAGCCAACAAACCAACAAGCCAACAAACCAAGTAACCAACAAACCAACAAACCAACAAACCAACAAGCCAACAAACCAACAAACAAATAAACCAACAAACCAAAAAACCAACAAACCAACAAACCAAAAAGCCAACAAACCGACAAACCAACAAACCTACAAACCAAGTAACCAACAAGCCAACAAACTAACAAACCAACAAGCCAACAAACCAACAAACTAACAAACCAACAAACGAACTAACCATCAAACCAACAAACCAACAAACCAACAAACCAACAAACTAAGTAACCAACAAGCCAACAAACCAACAAAACAACAAGCCAACAAGCCAACAAACCAACAAACCAACAAGCCAACAAACCAACAAACCAACAAACTAACAAACCAACAAACCAACAAACCAACAAACCAACAAGCCAACAAACCAACAAACAAATAAACCAACAAACCAAAAAACCAACAAACCAAGAAACCAAAAAGCCAACAAACCAACAAACCAACAAACCAACAAACCAAGTAACCAACAAGCCAACAAACCAACAAACCAACAAGCCAACAAGCCAACAAACCAACAAACCAACAAGCCAACAAACCAACAAACCAACAAACTAACAAACCAACAAACCAACAAACGAACAAACCAACAAACCAACAAACCAACAAACCAACAAACAAATAAACCAACAAACCAACAAACCAACAAACCAACAAACCAACAAGCCAACAAACCAACAAACCAACAAACCAACAAACCAAGTAACCAAAAAGCCAACAAACTAACAAACTAACAAGCCAACAAACCAAGTAACCAACAAGCCAACAAACTAACAAACCAACAAGCCAACAAACCAACAAACTAACAAACCAACAAACGAACTAACCAACAAACCAACAAACCAACAAACCAACAAACCAACAAACTAAGTAACCAACAAGCCAACAAACCAACAAACCAACAAGCCAACAAGCCAACAAACCAACAAACCAACAAGCCAACAAACCAACAAACCAACAAACTAACAAACCAACAAACCAACAAACCAACAAACCAACAAGCCAACAAACCAACAAACAAATAAACCAACAAACCAAAAAACCAACAAACCAACAAACCAAAAAGCCAACAAACCAACAAACCAACAAACCAACAAACCAAGTAACCAACAAGCCAACAAACTAACAAACCAACAAGCCAACAAACCAACAAACTAACAAACCAACAAACGAACTAACCAACAAACCAACAAACCAACAAACCAACAAACCAACAAACTAAGTAACCAACAAGCCAACAAACCAACAAACCAACAAGCCAACAAGCCAACAAACCAACAAACCAACAAGCCAACAAACCAACAAACCAACAAACTAACAAACCAACAAACCAACAAACCAACAAACCAACAAGCCAACAAACCAACAAACAAATAAACCAACAAACCAAAAAACCAACAAACCAAGAAACCAAAAAGCCAACAAACCAACAAACCAACAAACCAACAAACCAAGTAACCAACAAGCCAACAAACCAACAAACCAACAAGCCAACAAGCCAACAAACCAACAAACCAACAAGCCAACAAACCAACAAACCAACAAACTAACAAACCAACAAACCAACAAACGAACAAACCAACAAACCAACAAACCAACAAACCAACAAACAAATAAACCAACAAACCAAAAAACCAACAAACCAACAAACCAACAAGCCAACAAACCAACAAACCAACAAACCAACAAACCAAGTAACCAAAAAGCCAACAAACTAACAAACCAACAAGCCAACAAACCAACAAACCAACAAGCCAACAAACCAACAAACCAACAAACCAACATGCCAACAAACCAACAAACTAAGTAACCACCAAGCCAACAAACCAACAAACCAACAAGCCAACAAACCAACAAACCAACAAACCAACAAACCAACAAACCAACAAACCAACAAGCCAACAAACCAACAAACAAATAAACCAACAAACCAAAAAACCAACAAACCAACAAACCAAAAAGCCAACAAACCAACAAACCAACAAACCAACAAACCAAGTAACCAACAAGCCAACAAACTAACAAACCAACAAGCCAACAAACCAACAAACTAACAAACCAACAAACGAACTAACCAACAAACCAACAAACCAACAAACCAATAAACCAACAAACTAAGTAACCAACAAGCCAACAAACCAACAAACCAACAAGCCAACAAGCCAACAAACCAACAAACCAACAAGCCAACAAACCAACAAACCAACAAACTAACAAACCAACAAACCAACAAACCAACAAACCAACAAGCCAACAAACCAACAAACAAATAAACCAACAAACCAAAAAACCAACAAACCAAGAAACCAAAAAGCCAACAAACCAACAAACCAACAAACCAACAAACCAAGTAACCAACAAGCCAACAAACCAACAAACCAACAAGCCAACAAGCCAACAAACCAACAAACCAAGAAGCCAACAAACCAACAAACCAACAAACCAACATGCCAACAAACCAACAAACTAAGTAACTAACAAGCCAACAAACCAACAAACCAACAAACCAACATGCCAACAAACCAACAAACTAAGTAACCAACAAGCCAACAAACCAACAAACCAACAAGCCAACAAGCCAACAAACCAACAAACCAACAAACCAACAAACCAACAAGCCAACAAACCAAGAAGCCAACAAACCAACAAACCAACAAACCAACAAGCCAACAAACCAACAAACCAATAAAACAACAAGCCAGCAAACCAACAAACCAACAAGCCAATAAAGAAACAAACCAACAAACCAACAAACTAAGTAACCAACAAGCCAACAAACCAACAAACCAACAAGCCAACAAACCAATAAACAAATTAACCAACAAACCAACAAACCAACAAACCAACAAACCAACAAGCCAACAAACCAACAAACCAACAAGCCAACAAGCCAACAAACCAACAAGCCAACAAACCAACAAACCAACAAACCAACAAGCCAACAAACCAAGTAACCAACAAACCAACAAACCATCAAACGAACAAAGCAACAAACCAACAAGCCAACAAGCCAACAAACCAACAAACCAAGTAACCAAAAAGCCAACAAACTAACAAACCAACAAGCCAACAAACCAACAAACTAACAAACCAACAAACGAACTAACCAACAAACCAACAAACCAACAAACCAACAAACTAAGTAACCAACAAGCCAACAAACCAACAAACCAACAAGCCAACAAGCCAGCAAACCAACAAACCAACAAGCTAACAAACCAACAAACCAACAAACTAAGTAACCAACAAACCAACAAACCAACAAGCCAACAAGCCAACAAACCAACAAACCAACAAACCAACAAGCCAACAAACCAACAAGCCAACAAACCAACAAACCAACAAACCAACAAGCCAACAAACCAATAAAACAACAAGCCAGCAAACCAACAAACCAACAAGCCAACAAACAAACAAACCAACAAACCAACAAACTAAGTAACCAACAAGCCAACAAACCAACAAACCAACAAGCCAACAAACCAATAAACAAATAAACCAACAAACCAACAAACCAACAAACCAACAAACCAACAAGCCAACAAACCAACAAACCAACAAGCCAACAAGCCAACAAACCAACAAGCCAACAAACCAACAAACCAACAAACCAACAAGCCAACAAACCAAGTAACCAACAACCCAACAAACCATCAAACGAACAAAGCAACAAACCAACCAGCCAACAAGCCAACAAACCAACAAACCAAGTTACCAAAAAGCCAACAAACTAACAAACCAACAAGCCAACAAACCAACAAACTAACAAACCAACAAACGAAGTAACCAACAAACCAACAAACCAACAAACCAACAAACTAAGTAACCAACAAGCCAACAAACCAACAAACCAACAAGCAAACAAGCCAACAAACCAACAAACCAACAAGCTAACAAACCAACTAACCAACAAACTAACAAACCAACAAACCAACAAACCAACAAATTAACAAGCCAACAAACCAACAAACAAATAAACCAACAAACCAAAAAACCAACAAACCAACAAACCAAAAAGCCAACAAACCAACAAACCAACAAACCAACAAACCAAGTAACCAACAAGCCAACAAACCAACAAACCAACAAGCCAACAAGCCAACAAACCAACAAACCAACAAGCCAACAAACCAACAAACCAACAAACTAACAAACCAACAAACCAACAAACGAACAAATCAACAAACCAACAAACCAACAAACAAATAAACCAACAAACCAACAAACCAACAAACCAACAAACCAACAAGCCAACAAACCAACAAACCAACAAACCAACAAACCAACAAACCAACAAACCAACAAACCAACAAGCCAACAAGCCAACAAACCAACAAACCAACAAACCAACAAACCAACAAGCCAACAAACCAACAAACCAACAAACCAATAAGCCAAAAAGCATACAAACCAACAAACCAACAAGCCAACAAACCAACAAACCAACCTGCCAACAAACCAACAAACTAAGTAACCAACAAGCCAACAAACCAACAAACCAACAAAACAACAAATCAACAAACAAACAAACCAACAAGCCAACAAGCCAACAAACCAACAAACCAACAAACCAACAAACCAACAACCCAACAAACCAACAAGCCAACAAACCAACAAGCCAACAAACCAAGTAACCAACAAACCAACAAACCATCAAACGAACAAAGCAACAAACCAACAAGCCAACAAGCCAACAAACCAACAAACTAAGTAACCAACAAGCCAACAAACCAACAAACCAACAAGCCAACAAGCCAACAAACCAACAAACCAACAAGCCAACAAACCAACAAACCAACAAACTAACAAACCAACAAACCAACAAACCAACAAACCAACAAGCCAACAAACCAACAAACAAATAAACCAACAAACCAAAAAACCAACAAACCAACAAACCAAAAAGCCAACAAACCAACAAACCAACAAACCAACAAACCAAGTAACCAACAAGCCAACAAACTAACAAACCAACAAGCCAACAAACCAACAAACTAACAAACCAACAAACGAACTAACCAACAAACCAACAAACCAACAAACCAACAAACCAACAAACTAAGTAACCAACAAGCCAACAAACCAACAAACCAACAAGCCAAGAAGCCAACAAACCAACAAACCAACAAGCCAACAAACCAACAAACCAACAAACTAACAAACCAACAAACCAACAAACCAACAAACCAACAAGCCAACAAACCAACAAACAAATAAACCAACAAACCAAAAAACCAACAAACCAAGAAACCAAAAAGCCAACAAACCAACAAACCAACAAACCAACAAACCAAGTAACCAACAAGCCAACAAACCAACAAACCAACAAGCCAACAAGCCAACAAACCAACAAACCAACAAGCCAACAAGCCAACAAACCAACAAACCAACAAACTAACAAACCAACAAACCAACAAACGAACAAACCAACAAACCAACAAACCAACAAACCAACAAACAAATAAACCAACAAACCAACAAACCAACAAACCAACAAACCAACAAGCCAACAAACCAACAAACCAACAAACCAACAAACCAAGTAACCAAAAAGCCAACAAACTAACAAACCAACAAGCCAACAAACCAACAAACCAACAAGCCAACAAACCAACAAACCAACAAACCAACATGCCAACAAACCAACAAACTAAGTAACCACCAAGCCAACAAACCAACAAACCAACAAGCCAACAAACCAACAAACCAACAAACCAACAAACCAACAAGGCAACAAGCCAACAAACCAACAAACCAAGAAGCCAACAAACCAACAAACCAACAAACCAACATGCCAACAAACCAACAAACTAAGTAACTGACAAGCCAACAAACCAACAAACCAACAAACCAACATGCCAACAAACCAACAAACTAAGTAACCAACAAGCCAACAAACCAACAAACCAACAAGCCAACAAGCCAACAAACCAACAAACCAACAAACCAACAAACCAACAAGCCAACAAACCAACAAGCCAACAAACCAACAAACCAACAAACCAACAAGCCAACAAACCAACAAACCAATAAAACAACAAGCCAGCAAACCAACAAACCAACAAGCCAATAAAGAAACAAACCAACAAACCAACAAACTAAGTAACCAACAAGCCAACAAACCAACAAGCCAACAAACCAATAAACAAATAAACCAACAAACCAACAAACCAACAAACCAACAAACCAACAAGCCAACAAACCAACAAACCAACAAGCCAACAAGCCAACAAACCAACAAGCCAACAAACCAACAAACCAACAAACCAACAAGCCAACAAACCAAGTAACCAACAAACCAACAAACCATCAAACGAACAAAGCAACAAACCAACAAGCCAACAAGCCAACAAACCAACAAACCAAGTAACCAAAAAGCCAACAAACTAACAAACCAACAAGCCAACAAACCAACAAACTAACAAACCAACAAACGAACTAACCAACAAACCAACAAGCCAACAAACCAACAAACCAACAAGCCAACAAGCCAACAAACCAACAAACCAACAAGCCAACAAACCAACAAACCAACAAACTAACAAACCAACAAACCAACAAACGAACAAACCAACAAACCAACAAACCAACAAACCAACAAACAAATAAACCAACAAACCAACAAACCAACAAACCAACAAACCAACAAGCCAACAAACCAACAAACCAACAAACCAACAAACCAAGTAACCAAAAAGCCAACAAACTAACAAACCAACAAGCCAACAAACCAACAAACCAACAAGCCAACAAACCAACAAACCAACAAACCAACATGCAAACAAACCAACAAACTAAGTAACCACCAAGCCAACAAACCAACAAACCAACAAGCCAACAAACCAACAAACCAACAAACCAACAAACCAACAAGGCAACAAGCCAACAAACCAACAAACCAAGAAGCCAACAAACCAACAAACGAACAAACCAACATGCCAACAAACCAACAAACTAAGTAACTAACAAGCCAACAAACCAACAAACCAACAAACCAACATGCCAACAAACCAACAAACTAAGTAACCAACAAGCCAACAAACCAACAAACCAACAAGCCAACAAGCCAACAAACCAACAAACCAACAAACCAACAAACCAACAAGCCAACAAACCAACAAGCCAACAAACCAACAAACCAACAAACCAACAAGCCAACAAACCAACAAACCAATAAAACAACAAGCCAGCAAACCAACAAACCAACAAGCCAATAAAGAAACAAACCAACAAACCAACAAACTAAGTAACCAACAAGCCAACAAACCAACAAGCCAACAAACCAATAAACAAATAAACCAACAAACCAACAAACCAACAAACCAACAAACCAACAAGCCAACAAACCAACAAACCAACAAGCCAACAAGCCAACAAACCAACAAGCCAACAAACCAACAAACCAACAAACCAACAAGCCAACAAACCAAGTAACCAACAAACCAACAAACCATCAAACGAACAAAGCAACAAACCAACAAGCCAACAAGCCAACAAACCAACAAACCAAGTAACCAAAAAGCCAACAAACTAACAAACCAACAAGCCAACAAACCAACAAACTAACAAACCAACAAACGAACTAACCAACAAACCAACAAACCAACAAACCAACAAACTTAGTAACCAACAAGCCAACAAACCAACAAACCAACAAGCCAACAAGCCAGCAAACCAACAAACCAACAAGCTAACAAACCAACAAACCAACAAACTAAGTAACCAACAAACCAACAAACCAACAAGCCAACAAGCCAACAAACCAACAAACCAACAAACCAACAAGCCAACAAACCAACAAGCCAACAAACCAACAAACCAACAAACCAACAAGCCAACAAACCAATAAAACAACAAGCCAGCAAACCAACAAACCAACAAGCCAACAAACAAACAAACCAACAAACCAACAAACTAAGTAACCAACAAGCCAACAAACCAACAAACCAACAAGCCAACAAACCAATACACAAATAAACCAACAAACCAACAAACCAACAAACCAACAAACCAACAAGCCAACAAACCAACAAACCAACAAGCCAACAAGCCAACAAACCAACAAGCCAACAAACCAACAAACCAACAAACCAACAAGCCAACAAACCAAGTAACCAACAACCCAACAAACCATCAAACGAACAAAGCAACAAACCAACCAGCCAACAAGCCAACAAACCAACAAACCAACAAACCAAGTTACCAAAAAGCCAACAAACTAACAAACCAACAAGTCAACAAACCAACAAACTAACAAACCAACAAACGAACTAACCAACAAACCAACAAACCAACAAACCAACAAACTAAGTAACCAACAAGCCAACAAACCAACAAACCAACAAGCAAACAAGCCAACAAACCAACAAACCAACAAGCTAACAAACCAACTAACCAACAAACTAACAAACCAACAAACCAACAAACCAACAAATTAACAAGCCAACAAACCAACAAACAAATAAACCAACAAACCAAAAAACCAACAAACCAACAAACCAAAAAGCCAACAAACCAACAAACCAACAAACCAACAAACCAAGTAACCAACAAGCCAACAAACCAACAAACCAACAAGCCAACAAGCCAACAAACCAACAAACCAACAAGCCAACAAACCAACAAACCAACAAACTGACAAACCAACAAACCAACAAACGAACAAATCAACAAACCAACAAACCAACAAACAAATAAACCAACAAACCAACAAACCAACAAACCAACAAACCAAGTAACCAAAAAGCCAACAAACTAACAAACCAACAAGCCAACAAACCAACAAACCAACAAGCCAACAAACCAACAAACCAACAAACCAACATGCCAACAAACCAACAAACTAAGTAACCACCAAGCCAACAAACCAACAAACCAACAAGCCAACAAACCAACAAACCAACAAACCAACAAACCAACAAGGCAACAAGCCAACAAACCAACAAACCAAGAAGCCAACAAACCAACAAACCAACAAACCAACATGCCAACAAACCAACAAACTAAGTAACTAACAAGCCAACAAACCAACAAACCAACAAACCAACATGCCAACAAACCAACAAACTAAGTAACCAACAAGCCAACAAACCAACAAACCAACAAGCCAACAAGCCAACAAACCAACAAACCAACAAACCAACAAACCAACAAGCCAACAAACCAACAAGCCAACAAACCAACAAACCAACAAACCAACAAGCCAACAAACCAACAAACCAATAAAACAACAAGCCAGCAAACCAACAAACCAACAAGCCAATAAAGAAACAAACCAACAAACCAACAAACTAAGTAACCAACAAGCCAACAAACCAACAAACCAACAAGCCAACAAACCAATAAACAAATAAACCAACAAACCAACAAACCAACAAACCAACAAACCAACAAGCCAACAAACCAACAAACCAACAAGCCAACAAGCCAACAAACCAACAAGCCAACAAACCAACAAACCAACAAACCAACAAGCCAACAAACCAAGTAACCAACAAACCAACAAACCATCAAACGAACAAAGCAACAAACCAACAAGCCAACAAGCCAACAAACCAACAAACCAAGTAACCAAAAAGCCAACAAACTAACAAACCAACAAGCCAACAAACCAACAAACTAACAAACCAACAAACGAACTAACCAACAAACCAACAAACCAACAAACCAACAAACTAAGTAACCAACAAGCCAACAAACCAACAAACCAACAAGCCAACAAGCCAGCAAACCAACAAACCAACAAGCTAACAAACCAACAAACCAACAAACTAAGTAACCAACAAACCAACAAACCAACAAGCCAACAAGCCAACAAACCAACAAACCAACAAACCAACAAGCCAACAAACCAACAAGCCAACAAACCAACAAACCAACAAACCAACAAGCCAACAAACCAATAAAACAACAAGCCAGCAAACCAACAAACCAACAAGCCAACAAACAAACAAACCAACAAACCAACAAACTAAGTAACCAACAAGCCAACAAACCAACAAACCAACAAGCCAACAAACCAATAAACAAATAAACCAACAAACCAACAAACCAACAAACCAACAAACCAACAAGCCAACAAACCAACAAACCAACAAGCCAACAAGCCAACAAACCAACAAGCCAACAAACCAACAAACCAACAAACCAACAAGCCAACAAACCAAGTAACCAACAACCCAACAAACCATCAAACGAACAAAGCAACAAACCAACCAGCCAACAAGCCAACAAACCAACAAACCAAGTTACCAAAAAGCCAACAAACTAACAAACCAACAAGCCAACAAACCAACAAACTAACAAACCAACAAACGAACTAACCAACAAACCAACAAACCAACAAACCAACAAACTAAGTAACCAACAAGCCAACAAACCAACAAACCAACAAGCAAACAAGCCAACAAACCAACAAACCAACAAGCTAACAAACCAACTAACCAACAAACTAACAAACCAACAAACCAACAAACCAACAAATTAACAAGCCAACAAACCAACAAACAAATAAACCAACAAACCAAAAAACCAACAAACCAACAAACCAAAAAGCCAACAAACCAACAAACCAACAAACCAACAAACCAAGTAACCAACAAGCCAACAAACCAACAAACCAACAAGCCAACAAGCCAACAAACCAACAAACCAACAAGCCAACAAACCAACAAACCAACAAACTGACAAACCAACAAACCAACAAACGAACAAATCAACAAACCAACAAACCAACAAACAAATAAACCAACAAACCAACAAACCAACAAACCAACAAACCAACAAACCAACAAGCCAACAAACCAACAAACCAACAAACCAACAAACCAAGTAACCAAAAAGCCAACAAACTAACAAACCAACAAGCCAACAAACCAACAAACCAACAATCCAACAAACCAACATGCCAACAAACCAACAAACTAAGTAACCAACAAGCCAACAAACCAACAAACCAACAAGCCAACAAACCAACAAAGCAACAAACCAACAAGCCAACAAACCAACAAACAAATAAACCAACAAACCAACAAACCAACAAACCAACAAGCCAACAAGCCAACAAACCAACAAACCAAGAAGCCAACAAACCAACAAACCAACAAACCAACATGCCAACAAACCAACAAACTAAGTAACCAACAAGCCAACAAACCAACAAACCAACCAACCAACATGCCAACAAACCAACAAACTAAGTAACCAACAAGCCAACAAACCAACAAACCAACAAGCCAACAAGCCAACAAACCAACAAACCAACAAACCAACAAGCCAACAAACTAACAAACCAACAAACCAACAAACGAACAAACCAACAAACCAACAAACCAACAAACAAATAAACCAACAAACCAACAAACCAACAAGCCAACAAACCAACAAGCCAACAAGCCAACAAACCAACAAACCAACAAAGCAACAAACCAACAAACCAACAAACCAACAAACCAACAAACTAACAAACCAACAAGCCAACAAACCAACAAACCAACAAACCAAAAAACCAACAAACCAACAAACCAACAAACCAACAAACCAACAAACCAACAAACCAACAAGCCAAAAAACCAACAAACCAACAAACCAACAAGCCAACAAACCAACAAACCAACAAGCCAACAAACCAACAAACCAACAAGCCACAAACCAACAAACCGACAAACCAAAAAACCAACAAACCGACAAACCAACAAACCAACAAACCAACAAACCAACAAACCAACAAGCCAAAAAAACCAACAAACCAACAAACCAACAAGCCAACAAACTAAGTAACCAACAAGCCAATAAACCAACAAACCAACAAGCCAAAAAACCAACAAACCAACAAACCAACAAACCAACAAGCCAACAAACCAACAAACCAACAAACCAACAAACCAACAAACCAACAAACCAACAACCCAACAAGCCAACAAGCCAACAAACCAACAAACCAACAAACCAACAAA
The DNA here is from genome assembly GCA_958298945.1 of Atherix ibis. NCBI lineage: Eukaryota > Metazoa > Arthropoda > Insecta > Diptera > Athericidae > Atherix > Atherix ibis. Next base: position 89,278,517 of record OY282608.1, on the reverse strand, counting down.
CCAACAAGCCAACAAACCAACAAACCAACAAACCAATAAGCCAAAAAGCCAACAAACCAACAAACCAACAAGCCAACAAACCAACAAACCAACAAACCAACCTGCCAACAAACCAACAAACTAAGTAACCAACAAGCCAACAAACCAACAAACCAACAAACCAACAAGTCAACAAACAAACAAACCAACAAGCCAACAAGCCAACAAACCAACAAACCAACAAACCAACAAACCAACAACCCAACAAACCAACAAGCCAACAAACCAACAAGCCAACAAACCAAGTAACCAACAAACCAACAAACCATCAAACGAACAAAGCAACAAACCAACAAGCCAACAAGCCAACAAACCAACAAACTAAGTAACCAACAAGCCAACAAACCAACAAACCAACAAGCCAACAAGCCAACAAACCAACAAACCAACAAGCCAACAAACCAACAAACCAACAAACTAACAAACCAACAAACCAACAAACCAACAAACCAACAAGCCAACAAACCAACAAACAAATAAACCAACAAACCAAAAAACCAACAAACCAACAAACCAAAAAGCCAACAAACCAACAAACCAACAAACCAACAAACCAAGTAACCAACAAGCCAACAAACCAACAAACCAACAAGCCAACAAGCCAACAAACCAACAAACCAACAAACTAAGTAACCAACAAGCCAACAAACTAACAAACCAACAAGCCAACAAACCAACAAACTAACAAACCAACAAACGAACTAACCAACAAACCAACAAACCAACAAACCAACAAACCAACAAACTAAGTAACCAACAAGCCAACAAACCAACAAACCAACAAGCCAACAAGCCAACAAACCAATAAACCAACAAGCCAACAAACCAACAAACCAACAAACCAACAAACTAACAAACCAACAAACCAACAAACCAACAAACCAACAAGCCAACAAACCAACAAACAAATAAACCAACAAACCAAAAAACCAACAAACCAACAAACCAAAAAGCCAACAAACCAACAAACCAACAAACCAACAAACCAAGTAACCAACAAGCCAACAAACCGACAAACCAACAAGCCAACAAGCCAACAAACCAACAAACCAACAAGCCAACAAACCAACAAACCAACAAACTAACAAACCAACAAACCAACAAACGAACAAACCAACAAACCAACAAACCAACAAACAAATAAACCAACAAACCAACAAACCAACAAACCAACAAACCAACAAGCCAACAAACCAACAAACCAACAAACCAACAAACCAAGTAACCAAAAAGCCAACAAACTAACAAACCAACAAGCCAACAAACCAACAAACCAACAAGCCAACAAACCAACAAACCAACAAACCAACATGCCAACAAACCAACAAACTAAGTAACCACCAAGCCAACAAACCAACAAACCAACAAGCCAACAAACCAACAAACCAACAAACCAACAAGCCAACAAACCAACAAACAAATAAACCAACAAACCAACAAACCAACAAGGCAACAAGCCAACAAACCAACAAACCAAGAAGCCAACAAACCAACAAACCAACAAACCAACATGCCAACAAACCAACAAACTAAGTAACTAACAAGCCAACAAACCAACAAACCAACAAACCAACATGCCAACAAACCAACAAACTAAGTAACCAACAAGCCAACAAACCAACAAACCAACAAGCCAACAAGCCAACAAACCAACAAACCAACAAACCAACAAGCCAACAAACCAACAAGCCAACAAACCAACAAACCAACAAACCAACAAGCCAACAAACCAACAAACCAATAAAACAACAAGCCAGCAAACCAACAAACCAACAAGCCAACAAACGAACAAACCAACAAACCAACAAACTAAGTAACCAACAAGCCAACAAAGCAACAAGCCAACAAGCCAACAAACCAATAAACAAATAAACCAACAAACCAACAAACCAACAAACCAACAAACCAACAAGCCAACAAACCAACAAACCAACAATCCAACAAGCCAACAAACCAACAAGCCAACAAACCAACAAACCAACAAACCAACAAGCCAACAAGCCAACAAACCAAGTAACCAACAAACCAACAAACCATCAAACGAACAAAGCAACAAACCAACAAGCCAACAAGCCAACAAACCAACAAACCAAGTAACCAAAAAGCCAACAAACTAACAAACCAACAAGCCAACAAACCAACAAACTAACAAACCAACAAACGAACTAACCAACAAACCAACAAACCAACAAACTAAGTAACCAACAAGCCAACAAACCAACAAACCAACAAGCCAACAAGCCAACAAACCAACAAACCAACAAGCTAACAAACCAACTAACCAACAAACTAACAAACCAACAAACCAACAAACCAACAAATTAACAAGCCAACAAACCAACAAACAAATAAACCAACAAACCAAAAAACCAACAAACCAACAAACCAAAAAGCCAACAAACCAACAAACCAACAAACCAACAAACCAAGTAACCAACAAGCCAACAAACCAACAAACCAACAAGCCAACAAGCCAACAAACCAACAAACTAACAAGCCAACAAACCAACAAACTAACAAACCAACAAACCAACAAACGAACAAACCAACAAACCAACAAACCAACTAACAAATAAACCAACAAGCCAACAAACCAACAAGCCAACAAACCAAGTAACCAACAAACCAACAAACCATCAAACGAACAAAGCAACAAACCAACAAGCCAACAAGCCAACAAACCAACAAACTAAGTAACCAACAAGCCAACAAACCAACAAACCAACAAGCCAACAAGCCAACAAACCAACAAACCAACAAGCCAACAAACCAACAAACCAACAAACTAACAAACCAACAAACCAACAAACCAACAAACCAACAAGCCAACAAACCAACAAACAAATAAACCAACAAACCAAAAAACCAACAAACCAACAAACCAAAAAGCCAACAAACCAACAAACCAACAAACCAACAAACCAAGTAACCAACAAGCCAACAAACCAACAAACCAACAAGCCAACAAGCCAACAAACCAACAAACCAACAAACTAAGTAACCAACAAGCCAACAAACTAACAAACCAACAAGCCAACAAACCAACAAACTAACAAACCAACAAACGAACTAACCAACAAACCAACAAACCAACAAACCAACAAACCAACAAACCAACAAACTAAGTAACCAACAAGCCAACAAACCAACAAACCAACAAGCCAACAAGCCAACAAACCAATAAACCAACAAGCCAACAAACCAACAAACCAACAAACCAACAAACTAACAAACCAACAAACCAACAAACCAACAAACCAACAAGCCAACAAAACAACAAACAAATAAACCAACAAACCAAAAAACCAACAAACCAACAAACCACAAAGCCAACAAACCAACAAACCAACAAACCAACAAACCAACAAACCAAGTAACCAACAAGCCAACAAACCAACAAACCAACAAGCCAACAAGCCAACAAACCAACAAACCAACAAGCCAACAAACCAACAAACCAACAAACTAACAAACCAACAAACCAACAAACGAACAAACCAACAAACCAACAAACCAACAAACAAATAAACCAACAAACCAACAAACCAACAAACCAACAAACCAACAAACCAACAAGCCAACAAACCAACAAACCAACAAGCCAACAAACCAACAAACCAACAAACCAACATGCCAACAAACCAACAAACTAAGTAACCACCAAGCCAACAAACCAACAAACCAACAAGCCAACAAACCAACAAACCAACAAACCAACAAGCCAACAAACCAACAAACAAATAAACCAACAAACCAACAAACCAACAAACCAACAAGGCAACAAGGCAACAAGCCAACAAACCAACAAACCAAGAAGCCAACAAACCAACAAACCAACAAACCAACATGCCAACAAACCAACAAACTAAGTAACTAACAAGCCAACAAACCAACAAACCAACAAACCAACATGCCAACAAACCAACAAACTAAGTAACCAACAAGCCAACAAACCAACAAACCAACAAGCCAACAAGCCAACAAACCAACAAACCAACAAACCAACTAGCCAACAAACCAACCAGCCAACAAACCAACAAACCAACAAACCAACAAGCCAACAAACCAACAAACCAATAAAACAACAAGCCAGCAAACCAACAAACCAACAAGCCAGCAAACAAACAAACCAACAAACCAACAAACTAAGTAACCAACAAGCCAACAAACCAACAAACCAACAAGCCAACAAACCAATAAACAAATAAACCAACAAACCAACAAACCAACAAACCAACAAACCAACAAACCAACAAGCCAACAAACCAACAAACCAACAAGCCAACAAGCCAACAAACCAACAAGCCAACAAACCAACAAACCAACAAACCAACAAGCCAACAAACCAAGTAACCAACAAACCAACAAACCATCAAACGAACAAAGCAACAAACCAACAAGCCAACAAGCCAACAAACCAACAAACCAAGTAACCAAAAAGCCAACAAACTAACAAACCAACAAGCCAACAAACCAACAAACTAACAAACCAACAAACGAACTAACCAACAAACCAACAAACCAACAAACCAACAAACTAAGTAACCAACAAGCCAACAAACCAACAAACCAACAAGCCAACAAGCCAACAAACCAACAAACCAACAAGCTAACAAACCAACTAACCAACAAACTAACAAACCAACAAACCAACAAATTAACAAGCCAACAAATTAACAAACAAATAAACCAACAAACCAAAAAACCAACAAACCAACAAACCAAAAAGCCAACAAACCAACAAACCAACAAACCAACAAACCAAGTAACCAACAAGCCAACAAACCAACAAACCAACAAGCCAACAAGCCAACAAACCAACAAACCAACAAGCCAACAAACCAACAAACCAACAAACTAACAAACCAACAAACCAACAAACGAACAAACCAACAAACCAACAAACCAACAAATAAATAAACCAACAAACCAACAAACCAACAAGCCAAGTAACCAAAAAGCCAACAAACTAACAAACCAACAAGCCAACAAACCAACAAACCAACAAGCCAACAAGCCAACAAACCAACAAACCAACAAACTAACAAACCAACAAACCAACAAACGAACAAACCAACAAACCAACAAACCAACAAACAAATAAACCAACAAACAAACAAACCAACAAACCAACAAACCAACAAGCCAACAAACCAACAAACCAAGAAACCAACAAACCAAGTAACCAAAAAGCCAACAAACTAACAAACCAACAAGCCAACAAACCAACAAACCAACAAGCCAACAAGCCAACAAGCCAACAAACCAACAAGCCAACAAACCAACAAACCAACAAACCAACAAGCCAACAAACCAAGTAACCAACAAACCAACAAACCATCAAACGAACAAAGCAACAAACCAACAAGCCAACAAGCCAACAAACCAACAAGCCAAGTAACCAAAAAGCCAACAAACTAACAAACCAACAAGCCAACAAACCAACAAACCAACAAGCCAACAAACCAACAAACCAACAAGCCAACAAACCAACAAACCGTCAAACCAAAAAACCAACAAACCGACAAACCAACAAACCAACAAACCAACAAACCAACAAACCAACAAGCCAAAAAAACCAACAAACCAACAAACCAACAAGCCAACAAACTAAGTAACCAACAAGCCAACAAACCAACAAACCAAGAAGCCAAAAAACCAACAAACCAACAAACCAACAAACCAACAAGCGAACAAACCAACAAACCAACAAACCAACAAACCAACAAACCAACAAACCAACAAACCAACAAACCAAAAAACCAACAAGCCAACAAGCCAACAAACCAACAAACCAACAAACCAGCAAACCAACAAGCCAACAAACCAACAAACCAACAAACCAATAAGCCAAAAAGCCAACAAACCAACAAACCAACAAGCCAACAAACCAACAAACCAACCTGCCAACAAACCAACAAACTAAGTAACCAACAAGCCAACAAACCAACAAACCAACAAACCAACAAGTCAACAAACAAACAAACCCACAAGCCAACAAGCCAACAAACCAACAAACCAACAAACCAACAAACCAACAACCCAACAAACCAACAAGCCAACAAACCAACAAGCCAACAAACCAAGTAACCAACAAACCAACAAACCATCAAACGAACAAAGCAACAAACCAACAAGCCAACAAGCCAACAAACCAACAAACTAAATAACCAACAAGCCAACAAACCAACAAACCAACAAGCCAACAAGCCAACAAACCAACAAACCAACAAGCCAACAAACCAACAAACCAACAAACTAACAAACCAACAAACCAACAAACCAACAAAACAACAAGCCAACAAACCAACAAACAAATAAACCAACAAACCAAAAAACCAACAAACCAACAAACCAAAAAGCCAACAAACCAACAAACCAACAAACCAACAAACCAAGTAACCAACAAGCCAACAAACCAACAAACCAACAAGCCAACAAGCCAACAAACCAACAAACCAACAAACTAAGTAACCAACAAGCCAACAAACTAACAAACCAACAAGCCAACAAACCAACAAACCAACAAGCCAACAAGCCAACAAACCAATAAACCAACAAGCCAACAAACCAACAAACCAACAAACCAACAAACTAACAAACCAACAAACCAACAAACCAACAAACCAACAAGCCAACAAACCAACAAACAAATAAACCAACAAACCAAAAAACCAACAAACCAACAAACCAAAAAGCCAACAAACCAACAAACCAACAAACCAACAAACCAAGTAACCAACAAGCCAACAAATCAACAAACCAACAAGCCATTAAGCCAACAAACCAACAAACCAACAAGCCAACAAACCAACAAACCAACAAACTAACAAACCAACAAACCAACAAACGAACAAACCAACAAACCAACAAACCAACAAACAAATAAACCAACAAACCAACAAACCAACAAACCAACAAACCAACAAGCCAACAAACCAACAAACCAACAAACCAACAAACCAAGTAACCAAAAAGCCAACAAACTAACAAACCAACAAGCCAACAAACCAACAAACCAACAAGCCAACAAACCAACAAACCAACAAACCAACATGCCAACAAACCAACAAACTAAGTAACCACCAAGCCAACAAACCAACAAACCAACAAGCCAACAAACCAACAAACCAACAAACCAACAAGCCAACAAACCAACAAACAAATAAACCAACAAACCAACAAACCAACAAACCAACAAGGCAACAAGCCAACAAACCAACAAACCAAGAAGCCAACAAACCAACAAACCAACAAACCAACATGCCAACAAACCAACAAACTAAGTAACTAACAAGCCAACAAACCAACAAACCAACAAACCAACATGCCAACAAACCAACAAACTAAGTAACCAACAAGCCAACAAACCAACAAACCAACAAGCCAACAAGCCAACAAACCAACAAACCAACAAACCAACAAGCCAACAAACCAACAAGCCAACAAACCAACAAACCAACAAACCAACAAGCCAACAAACCAACAAACCAATAAAACAACAAGCCAGCAAACCAACAAACCAACAAGCCAGCAAACAAACAAACCAACAAACCAACAAACTAAGTAACCAACAAGCCAACAAACCAACAAACCAACAAGCCAACAAACCAATAAACAAATAAACCAACAAACCAACAAACCAACAAACCAACAAACCAACAAACCAACAAACCAACAAGCCAACAAACCAACAAACCAACAAGCCAACAAGCCAACAAACCAACAAGCCAACAAACCAACAAACCAACAAACCAACAAGCCAACAAACCAAGTAACCAACAAACCAACAAACCATCAAACGAACAAAGCAACAAACCAACAAGCCAACAAGCCAACAAACCAACAAACCAAGTAACCAAAATGCCAACAAACTAACAAACCAACAAGCCAACAAACCAACAAACTAACAAACCAACAAACGAACTAACCAACAAACCAACAAACCAACAAACCAACAAACTAAGTAACCAACAAGCCAACAAACCAACAAACCAACAAGCCAACAAGCCAACAAACCAACAAACCAACAAGCTAACAAACCAACTAACCAACAAACTAACAAACCAACAAACCAACAAACCAACAAATTAACAAGCCAACAAACCAACAAACCAACAAGCCAACAAACCAACAAACCAACAAACCAACAAATTAACAAACCAACAAACCAACAAACCAACAAGCCAACAAACCAATAAAACAACAAGCCAGCAAACCAACAAACCAACAAGCCAGCAAACAAACAAACCAACAAACCAACAAACTAAGTAACCAACAAGCCAACAAACCAACAAACCAACAAGCCAACAAACCAATAAACAAATAAACCAACAAACCAACAAACCAACAAACCAACAAACCAACAAGCCAACAAACCAACAAACCAACAAGCCAACAAGCCAACAAACCAACAAGCCAACAAACCAACAAACGAACAAACCAACAAGCCAACAAACCAAGTAACCAACAAACCAACAAACCATCAAACGAACAAAGCAACAAACCAACAAACCAACAAGCCAACAAACCAACAAACCAAGTAACCAAAATGCCAACAAACTAACAAACCAACAAGCCAACAAACCAACAAACTAACAAACCAACAAACGAACTAACCAACAAACCAACAAACCAACAAACCAACAAACTAAGTAACCAACAAGCCAACAAACCAACAAACCAACAAGCCAACAAGCCAACAAACCAACAAACCAACAAGCTAACAAACCAACTAACCAACAAACCAACAAGCCAACAAACCAACAAACCAACAAGCCAACAAGCCAACAAACCAATAAACCAACAAGCCAACAAACCAACAAACCAACAAACCAACAAACTAACAAACCAACAAACCAACAAACCAACAAACCAACAAGCCAACAAACCAACAAGCCAACAAACCAACAAACAAATAAACCAACAAACCAAAAAACCAACAAACCAACAAACCAAAAAGCCAACAAACCAACAAACCAACAAACCAACAAACCAAGTAACCAACAAGCCAACAAACCAACAAACCAACAAGCCATTAAGCAAACAAACCAACAAACCAACAAGCCAACAAACCAACAAACCAACAAACTAACAAACCAACAAACCAACAAACGAACAAACCAACAAACCAACAAACCAACAAACAAATAAACCAACAAACCAACAAACCAACAAACCAACAAACCAACAAGCCAACAAACCAACAAACCAACAAACCAACAAACCAAGTAACCAAAAAGCCAACAAACTAACAAACCAACAAGCCAACAAACCAACAAACCAACAAGCCAACAAACCAACAAACCAACAAACCAACATGCCAACAAACCAACAAACTAAGTAACCACCAAGCCAACAAACCAACAAACCAACAAGCCAACAAACCAACAAACCAACAAACCAACAAGCCAACAAACCAACAAACAAATAAACCAACAAACCAACAAACCAACAAGGCAACAAGCCAACAAACCAACAAACCAAGAAGCCAACAAACCAACAAACCAACAAACCAACATGCCAACAAACCAACAAACTAAGTAACTAACAAGCCAACAAACCAACAAACCAACAAACCAACATGCCAACAAACCAACAAACTAAGTAACCAACAAGCCAACAAACCAACAAACCAACAAGCCAACAAGCCAACAAACCAACAAACCAACAAACCAACAAGCCAACAAACCAACAAGCCAACAAACCAACAAACCAACAAACCAACAAGCCAACAAACCAACAAACCAATAAAACAACAAGCCAGCAAACCAACAAACCCACAAGCCAGCAAACAAACAAACCAACAAACCAACAAACTAAGTAACCAACAAGCCAACAAACCAACAAACCAACAAGCCAACAAACCAATAAACAAATAAACCAACAAACCAACAAACCAACAAACCAACAAACCAACAAACCAACAAGCCAACAAACCAACAAACCAACAAGCCAACAAGCCAACAAACCAACAAGCCAACAAACCAACAAACGAACAAACCAACAAGCCAACAAACCAAGTAACCAACAAACCAACAAACCATCAAACGAACAAAGCAACAAACCAACAAGCCAACAAGCCAACAAACCAACAAACCAAGTAACCAAAATGCCAACAAACTAACAAACCAACAAGCCAACAAACCAACAAACTAACAAACCAACAAACGAACTAACCAACAAACCAACAAACCAACAAACCAACAAACTAAGTAACCAACAAGCCAACAAACCAACAAACCAACAAGCCAACAAGCCAACAAACCAACAAACCAACAAGCTAACAAACCAACTAACCAACAAACTAACAAACCAACAAACCAACAAATTAACAAGCCAACAAACCAACAAACAAATAAACCAACAAACCAAAAAACCAACAAACCAACAAACCAAAAAGCCAACAAACCAACAAACCAACAAACCAACAAACCAAGTAACCAACAAGCCAACAAACCAACAAACCAACAAGCCAACAAGCCAACAAACCAACAAACCAACAAGCCAACAAACCAACAAACCAACAAACTAACAAACCAACAAACCAACAAACGAACAAACCAACAAACCAACAAACCAACAAACAAATAAACCAACAAACCAACAAACCAACAAGCCAAGTAACCAAAAAGCCAACAAACTAACAAACCAACAAGCCAACAAACCAACAAACCAACAAGCCAACAAGCCAACAAACCAACAAACCAACAAACTAACAAACCAACAAACCAACAAACGAACAAACCAACAAACCAACAAACCAACAAACAAATAAACCAACAAACCAACAAACCAACAAACCAACAAACCAACAAGCCAACAAACCAACAAACCAACAAACCAACAAACCAAGTAACCAAAAAGCCAACAAACTAACAAACCAACAAGCCAACAAACCAACAAACCAACAAGCCAACAAGCCAACAAGCCAACAAACCAACAAGCCAACAAACCAACAAACTAACAAACCAACAAGCCAACAAACCAAGTAACCAACAAACCAACAAACCATCAAACGAACAAAGCAACAAACCAACAAGCCAACAAGCCAACAAACCAACAAGCCAAGTAACCAAAAAGCCAACAAACTAACAAACCAACAAGCCAACAAACCAACAAACCAACAAGCCAACAAACCAACAAACCAACAAGCCAACAAACCAACAAACCGACAAACCAAAAAACCAACAAACCGACAAACCAACAAACCAACAAACCAACAAACCAACAAACCAACAAGCCAAAAAAACCAACAAACCAACAAACCAACAAGCCAACAAACTAAGTAACCAACAAGCCAACAAACCAACAAACCAACAAGCCAAAAAACCAACAAACCAACAAACCATAAACCAACAAGCCAACAAACCAACAAACCAACAAACCAACAAACCAACAAACCAACAAACCAACAAACCAACAAGCCAACAAGCCAACAAACCAACAAACCAACAAACCAACAAACCAACAAGCCAACAAACCAACAAACCAACAAACCAATAAGCCAAAAAGCCAACAAACCAACAAACCAACAAGCCAACAAACCAACCTGCCAACAAACCAACAAACTAAGTAACCAGCAAGCCAACAAACCAACAAACCAACAAACCAACAAGTCAACAAACAAACAAACCAACAAGCCAACAAGCCAACAAACCAACAAACCAACAAACCAACAAACCAACAACCCAACAAACCAACAAGCCAACAAACCAACAAGCCAACAAACCAAGTAACCAACAAACCAACAAACCATCAAACGAACAAAGCAACAAACCAACAAGCCAACAAGCCAACAAACCAACAAACTAAGTAACCAACAAGCCAACAAACCAACAAACCAACAAGCCAACAAGCCAACAAACCAACAAACCAACAAGCCAACAAACCAACAAACCAACAAACTAACAAACCAACAAACCAACAAACCAACAAACAAACAAGCCAACAAACCAACAAACAAATAAACCAACAAACCAAAAAACCAACAAACCAACAAACCAAAAAGCCAACAAACCAACAAACCAACAAACCAACAAACCAAGTAACCAACAAGCCAACAAACCAACAAACCAACAAGCCAACAAGCCAACAAGCCAACAAACCAACAAACCAACAAACTAAGTAACCAACAAGCCAACAAACTAACAAACCAACAAGCCAACAAACCAACAAACTAACAAACCAACAAACGAACTAACCAACAAACCAACAAACCAACAAACCAACAAACCAACAAACTAAGTAACCAACAAGCCAACAAACCAACAAACCAACAAGCCAACAAGCCAACAAACCAACAAACCAACAAGCCAACAAACCAACAAACCAACAAACTAACAAACCAACAAACCAACAAACCAACAAACCAACAAGCCAACAACCCAACAAACAAATAAACCAACAAACCAAAAAACCAACAAACCAACAAACCAAAAAGCCAACAAACCAACAAACCAACAAACCAACAAACCAAGTAACCAACAAGCCAACAAACCAACAAACCAACAAGCCAACAAGCCAACAAACCAACAAACCAACAAGCCAACAAACCAACAAACCAACAAACTAACAAACCAACAAACCAACAAACGAACAAGCCAACAAACCAACAAACCAACAAACAAATAAACCAACAAACCAACAAACCAACAAACCAACAAACCAACAAGCCAACAAACCAACAAACCAACAAACCAACAAACCAAGTAACCAAAAAGCCAACAAACTAACAAACCAACAAGCCAACAAACCAACAAACCAACAAGCCAACAAACCAACAAACCAACAAACCAACATGCCAACAAACCAACAAACTAAGTAACCACCAAGCCAACAAACCAACAAACCAACAAGCCAACAAACCAACAAACCAACAAACCAACAAGCCAACAAACCAACAAACAAATAAACCAACAAACCAACAAACCAACAAACCAACAAGGCAACAAGCCAACAAACCAACAAACCAAGAAGCCAACAAACCAACAAACCAACAAACCAACATGCCAACAAACCAACAAACTAAGTAACTAACAAGCCAACAAACCAACAAACCAACAAACCAACATGCCAACAAACCAACAAACTAAGTAACCAACAAGCCAACAAACCAACAAACCAACAAGCCAACAAGCCAACAAACCAACAAACCAACAAACCAACAAACCAACAAGCCAACAAACCAACAAGCCAACAAACCAACAAACCAACAAACCAACAAGCCAACAAACCAACAAACCAATAAAACAACAAGCCAGCAAACCAACAAACCAACAAGCCAACAAACAAACAAACCAACAAACCAACAAACTAAGTAACCAACAAGCCAACAAACCAACAAACCAACAAGCCAACAAACCAATAAACAAATAAACCAACAAACCAACAAACCAACAAACCAACAAACCAACAAACCAACAAGCCAACAAACCAACAAACCAACAAGCCAACAAGTCAACAAACCAACAAGCCAACAAACCAACAAACCAACAAACCAACAAGCCAACAAACCAAGTAACCAACAAACCAACAAACCATCAAACGAACAAAGCAACAAACCAACAAGCCAACAAGCCAACAAACCAACAAACCAAGTAACCAAAAAGCCAACAAACTAACAAACCAACAAGCCAACAAACCAACAAACTAACAAACCAACAAACGAACTAACCAACAAACCAACAAACCAACAAACCAACAAACTAAGTAACCAACAAGCCAACAAACCAACAAACCAACTAGCCAACAAGCTAGCAAACTAACAAACCAACAAGCTAACAAACCAACTAACCAACAAACTAACAAACCAACAAACCAACAAACCAACAAATTAACAAGCCAACAAACTAACAAACAAATAAACCAACAAACCAAAAAACCAACAAACCAACAAACCAAAAAGCCAACAAACCAACAAACCAACAAACCAACAAACCAAGTAACCAACAAGCCAACAAACCAACAAACCAACAAGCCAACAAGCCAACAAACCAACAAACCAACAAGCCAACAAACCAACAAACCAACAAACTAACAAACCAACAAACTAACAAACGAACAAACCAACAAACCAACAAACCAACAAACAAATAAACCAACAAACCAACAAACCAACAAACCAACAAACCAACAAGCCAACAAACCAACAAACCAACAAACCAACAAACCAAGTAACCAAAAAGCCAACAAACTAACAAACCAACAAGCCAACAAACCAACAAACCAACAAGCCAACAAACCAACATGCCAACAAACCAACAAACTAAGTAACCAACAAGCCAACAAACCAACAAACCAACAAGCCAACAAACCAACAAATCAACAAACCAACAAGCCAACAAACCAACAAACAAATAAACCAACAAACCAACAAACCAACAAACCAACAAGCCAACAAGCCAACAAACCAACAAACCAAGAAGCCAACAAACCAACAAACCAACAAACCAACATGCCAACAAACCAACAAACTAAGTAACCAACAAGCCAACAAACCAACAAACCAACAAACCAACATGCCAACAAACCAACAAACTAAGTAACCAACAAGCCAACAAACCAACAAACCAACAAGCCAACAAGCCAACAAACCAACAAACCAACAAACCAACAAGCCAACAAACCAACAAGCCAACAAACCAACAAACCAACAAACCAACAAACCAACAAGCCAACAAACCAACAAACCAACAAACCAACAAGCCAACAAACCAACAAACCAACAAACTAACAAACCAACAAACCAACAAACGAACAAACCAACAAACCAACAAACCAACAAACAAATAAACCAACAAACCAACAAACCAACAAACTAACAAGCCAACAAACCAACAAACCAACAAACCAACAAACCAAGTAACCAAAAAGCCAACAAACTAACAAACCAACAAGCCAACAAACAAATAAACCAACAAGCCAACAAACCAACAAACCAACAAGCCAACAAACAAACAAACCAACAAACCAACAAACTAAGTAACCAACAAGCCAACAAACCAACAAACCAACAAGCCAACAAACCAACAAACAAATAAACCAACAAACCAACAAACCAACAAACCAACAAGCCAATAAGCCAACAAACCAACAAACCAACAAGCCAACAAGCCAACAAACCAACAAACCAAGTAAACAAAAAGCCAACAAACTAACAAACCAACAAGCCAACAAACTAACAAGCCAACAAGCCAACAAACCAACAAACCAACAAAGCAACAAACCAACAAACCAACAAACCAACAAACCAACAAACTAACAAACCAACAAGCCAACAAACCAACAAACCAACAAACCAAAAAACCAACAAACCAACAAACCAACAAACCAACAAACCAACAAACCAACAAACTAAGTAACCAACAAGCCAACAAACCAACAAACCAAAAAGCCAAAAAACCAACAAACCAACAAACCAACAAGCCAACAAACCAACAAGCCAACAAACCAACAAACCGACAAACCAAAAAACCAACAAACCGACAAACCAACAAACCAACAAACCAACAAACCAACAAGCCAAAAAAACCAACAAACCAACAAACCAACAAGCCAACAAACTAAGTAACCAACAAGCCAACAAACCAACAAACCAACAAGCCAAAAAACCAACAAACCAACAAACCAACAAACCAACAAGCCAACAAACCAACAAACCAACAAACCAACAAACCAACAAACCAACAAACCAACAAACCAACAAGCCAACAAGCCAATAAACCAACAAACCAACAAACCAACAAACCAACAAGCCAACAAACCAACAAACCAACAAACCAACAAGCCAAAAAGCCAACAAACCAACAAACCAACAAGCCAACAAACCAACAAACCAACAAACCAACCTGCCAACAAACCAACAAACTAAGTAACCAACAAGCCAACAAACCAACAAACCAACAAACCAACAAGTCAACAAACAAACAAACCAACAAGCCAACAAGCCAACAAACCAACAAACCAACAAACCAACAAACCAACAACCCAACAAGCCAACAAACCAACAAACCAACAAACCAACAAGCCAACAAACCAACAAACCAACAAACCAACAAGCCAGCAAACCAACAAACCAACAAGCCAACAAACAAACAAACCAACAAACTAAGTAACCAACAAGCCAACAAACCAACAAACCAACAAGCCAACAAGCCAACAAACCAACAAACCAACAAACCAACAAGCCAACAAACCAACAAACAAATAAACCAACAAACCAACAAACCAACAAACCAACAAGCCAATAAGCCAACAAACCAATAAACCAACAAGCCAACAAGCCAACAAACCAACAAACCAAGTAAACAAAAAGCCAACAAACTAACAAACCAACAAACCAACAAACTAACAAACCAACAAGCCAACAAACCAACAAACCAACAAACCAAAAAACCAACAAACCAAAAAACCAACAAACCAACAAACCAACAAACCAACAAACCAACAAACCAACAAACCAACAAACTAAGTAACCAACAAGCCAACAAACCAACAAACCAACAAGCCAAAAAACCAACAAACCAACAAACCAAGAAGCCAACAAACCAACAAACCAACAAGCCAACAAACCAACAAACCAACAAGCCAACAAACCAACAAACCGACAAACCAAAAAACCAACAAACCGACAAACCAACAAACCAACAAACCAACAAACCAACAAGCCAACAAGCCAAAAAAACCAACCAACCAACAAACCAACAAGCCAACAAACTAAGTAACCAACAAGCCAACAAACCAACAAACCAACAAGCCAAAAAACCAACAAACCAACAAACCAACAAACCAACAAGCCAACAAACCAACAAACCAACAAACCAACAAACCAACAAACCCACAAACCAACAAACCAACAAGCCAACAAGCCAACAAACCAACAAACCAACAAACCAACAAACCAACAAGCCAACAAACCAACAAACCAACAAACCAACAAGTCAAAAAGCCAACAAACCAACAAACCAACAAGCCAACAAACCAACAAACCAACAAACCAACCTGCCAACAAACCAACAAACTAAGTAACCAACAAGCCAACAAACCAACAAACCAACAAACCAACAAGTCAACAAACAAACAAACCAACAAGCCAACAAGCTAACAAACCAACAAACCAACAAACCAACAAACCAACAACCCAACAAACCAACAAGCCAACAAACCAACAAGCCAACAAACCAACAAACCAACAAACCAAGTAACCAACAAACCAAAAAACCATCAAACGAACAAAGCAACAAACCAACAAGCCAACAAGCCAACAAACCAACAAACCAAGTAACCAAAAAGCCAACAAAATAACAAACCAACAAGCCAACAAACCAACAAACTAACAAACCAACAAACGAACTAACCAACAAACCAACAAACCAACAAACCAACAAACTAAGTAACCAACAAGCCAACAAACCAACAAACCAACAAGCCAACAAGCCAACAAACCAACAAACCAACAAGCCAACAAACCAACAAACCAACAAACTAACAAACCAACAAACCAACAAACCAACAAACCAACAAGCCAACAAACCAACAAACAAATAAACCAACAAACCAAAAAACCAACAAACCAACAAACCAAAAAGCCAACAAACCAACAAACCAACAAACCAAGTAACCAACAAGCCAACAAACCAACAAACCAACAAGCCAACAAGCCAACAAACCAACAAACCAACAAGCCAACAAACCAACAAACCAACAAACTAACAAACCAACAAACCAACAAACGAACAAACCAACAAACCAACAAACCAACAAACAAATAAACCAACAAACCAACAAACCAACAAACCAACAAACCAACAAGCCAACAAACCAACAAACCAACAAACCAACAAACCAAGTAACCAAAAAGCCAACAAACTAACAAACCAACAAGCCAACAAACCAACAAACCAACAAGCCAACAAACCAACAAACCAACAAACCAACATGCCAACAAACCAACAAACTAAGTAACCAACAAGCCAACAAACCAACAAACCAACAAGCCAACAAACCAACAAACCAACAAACCAACAAGCCAACAAACCAACAAACAAATAAACCAACAAACCAACAAACCAACAAACCAACAAGGCAACAAGCCAACAAACCAACAAACCAAGAAGCCAACAAACCAACAAACCAACAAACCAACCTGCCAACAAACCAACAAACTAAGTAACCAACAAGCCAACAAACCAACAAACCAACATGCCAACAAACCAACAAACTAAGTAACCAACAAGCCAACAAACCAACAAACCAACAAGCCAACAAGCCAACAAACCAACAAACCAACAAACCAACAAGCCAACAAACCAACAAGCCAACAAACCAACAAACCAACAAACCAACAAGCCAACAAACCAACAAACCAACAAAACAACAAGCCAGCAAACCAACAAACCAACAAGCCAACAAACAAACAAACCAACAAACCAACAAACTAAGTAACCAACAAGCCAACAAACCAACAAACCAACAAGCCAACAAACCAACAAACAAATAAACCAACAAACCAACAAACCAACAAACCAACAAACCAACAAGCCAACAAGCCAACAAACCAACAAACCAACAAGCCAACAAGCCAACAAACCAACAAGCCAACAAACCAACAAACCAACAAACCAACAAGCCAACAAACCAAGTAACCAACAAACCAACAAACCATCAAACGAACAAAGCAACAAACCAACAAGCCAACAAGCCAACAAACCAACAAACCAAGTAACCAAAAAGCCAACAAACTAACAAACCAACAAGCCAACAAACCAACAAACTAACAAACCAACAAACGAACTAACCAACAAACCAACAAACTAAGTAACCAACAAGCCAACAAACCAACAAACCAACAAGCCAACAAGCCAACAAACCAACAAACCAACAAGCTAACAAACCAACTAACCAACACACTAACAAACCAACAAACCAACAAACCAACAAATTAACAAGCCAACAAACCAACAAACAAATAAACCAACAAACCAAAAAACCAACAAACCAACAAACCAAAAAGCCAACAAACCAACAAACCAACAAACCAACAAACCAAGTAACCAACAAGCCAACAAACCAACAAACCAACAAGCCAACAAGCCAACAAACCAACAAGCCAACAAACCAACAAACCAACAAACTAACAAACCAACAAACCAACAAACGAACAAACCAACAAACCAACAAACCAACAAACAAATAAACCAACAAACCAACAAACCAACAAACCAACAAACCAACAAGCCAACAAACCAACAAACCAACAAACCAACAAACCAAGTAACCAAAAAGCCAACAAACTAACAAACCAACAAACCAACAAGCCAACAAACCAACATGCCAACAAACCAACAAACTAAGTAACCAACAAGCCAACAAACCAACAAACCAACAAGCCAACAAACCAACAAATCAACAAACCAACAAGCCAACAAACCAACAAACAAATAAACCAACAAACCAACAAACCAACAAACCAACAAGCCAACAAGCCAACAAACCAACAAACCAAGAAGCCAACAAACCAACAAACCAACAAACCAACATGCCAACAAACCAACAAACTAAGTAACCAACAAGCCAACAAACCAACAAACCAACAAACCAACATGCCAGCAACCCAACAAACTAAGTAACCAACAAGCCAACAAACCAACAAACCAACAAGCCAACAAGCCAACAAACCAACAAACCAACAAACCAACAAGCCAACAAACCAACAAGCCAACAAACCAACAAACCAACAAACCAACAAACCAACAAGCCAACAAACCAACAAACCAACAAACCAACAAGCCAACAAACCAACAAACCAACAAACTAACAAACCAACAAACCAACAAACGAACAAACCAACAAACCAACAAACCAACAAACAAATAAACCAACAAACCAACAAACCAACAAACCAACAAACTAACAAACCAACAAACCAACAAACCAACAAACCAAGTAACCAAAAAGCCAACAA
Organism: Atherix ibis; assembly: GCA_958298945.1. Lineage (NCBI taxonomy): Eukaryota > Metazoa > Arthropoda > Insecta > Diptera > Athericidae > Atherix > Atherix ibis. The sequence goes on along the minus strand of OY282608.1, from coordinate 89,258,515 downwards.
ACTAACAAACCAACAAGCCAACAAACAAATAAACCAACAAGCCAACAAACCAACAAACCAACAAGCCAACAAACAAACAAACCAACAAACCAACAAACTAAGTAACCAACAAGCCAACAAACCAACAAACCAACAAGCCAACAAACCAACAAACAAATAAACCAACAAACCAACAAACCAACAAACCAACAAGACAATAAGCCAACAAACCAACAAACCAACAAGCCAACAAGCCAACAAGCCAACAAACCAACAAACCAAGTAAACAAAAAGCCAACAAACTAACAAGCCAACAAGCCAACAAACCAACAAGCCAACAAGCCAACAAACCAACAAACCAACAAAGCAACAAACCAACAAACCAACAAACCAACAAACCAACAAACCAACAAACCAACAAACTAACAAACCAACAAGCCAACAAACCAACAAACCAACAAACCAACAAACCAACAAACTAAGTAACCAACAAGCCAACAAACCAACAAACCAACAAGCCAAAAAACCAACAAACCAACAAACCAACAAGCCAACAAACCAACAAACCAACAAGCCAACAAACAAACAAACCAACAAGCCAACAAACTAACAAACCGACAAACCAAAAAACCAACAAACCGACAAACCAACAAACCAACAAACCAACAAACCAACAAGCCAACAAGCCAAAAAAACCAACAAACCAACAAACCAACAAGCCAACAAACTAAGTAACCAACAAGCCAACAAACCAACAAACCAACAAGCCAAAAAACCAACAAACCAACAAACCAACAAACCAACAAGCCAACAAACCAACAAAACAACAATCCAACAAACCAACAAACCAACAAACCAACAAACCAACAAGCCAACAAGCCAACAAACCAACAAACCAACAAACCAACAAACCAACAAGCCAACAAACCAACAAACCAACAAACCAACAAGCCAAAAAGCCAACAAACCAACAAACCAACAAGCCAACAAACCAACAAACCAACAAACCAACCTGCCAACAAACCAACAAACTAAGTAACCAACAAGCCAACAAACCAACAAACCAACAAGTCAACAAACAAACAAACCAACAAGCCAACAAGCTAACAAACCAACAAACCAACAAACCAACAAACCAACAACCCAACAAGCCAACAAACCAACAAACCAACAAACCAACAAGCCAACAAACCAACAAACCAACAAACCAACAAGCCAGCAAACCAACAAACCAACAAGCCAACAAACAAACAAACCAACAAACCAACAAACTAAGTAACCAACAAGCCAACAAACCAACAAACCAACAAGCCAACAAGCCAACAAACCAACAAACCAACAAACCAACAAGCCAACAAACCAACAAGCCAACAAACCAACAAACCAACAAACCAACAAGCCAACAAACCAACAAACCAACAAACCAACAAGCCAGCAAACCAACAAACCAACAAGCCAACAAACAAACAAACCAACAAACCAACAAACTAAGTAACCAGTAAGCCAACAAACCAACAAACCAACAAGCCAACAAACCAACAAACAAATAAACCAACAAACCAACAAACCAACAAACCAACAAGCCAACAAGCCAACAAACCAACAAACCAACAAGCCAACAAGCCAACAAGCCAACAAACCAACAAGCCAACAAACCAACAAACCAACAAACCAACAAGCCAACAAACCAAGTAACCAACAAACCAACAAACCATCAAACGAACAAAGCAACAAACCAACAAGCCAACAAGCCAACAAACCAACAAACCAAGTAACCAAAAAGCCAACAAACTAACAAACCAACAAGCCAACAAACCAACAAACTAACAAACCAACAAACAAACTAACCAACAAACCAACAAACCAACAAACCAACAAACCAACAAACTAAGTAACCAACAAGCCAACAAACCAACAAACCAACAAGCCAACAAACCAACAAACCAACAAGCCAACAAACCAACAAACAAATAAACCAACAAACCAACAAACCAACAAACCAACAAGGCAACAAGCCAACAAACCAACAAACCAAGAAGCCAACAAACCAACAAACCAACAAACCAACCTGCCAACAAACCAACAAACTAAGTAACCAACAAGCCAACAAACCAACAAACCAACATGCCAACAAACCAACAAACTAAGTAACCAACAAGCCAACAAACCAACAAACCAACAAGCCAACAAGCCAACAAACCAACAAACCAACAAACCAACAAGCCAACAAACCAACAAGCCAACAAACCAACAAACCAACAAACCAACAAGCCAACAAACCAACAAACCAACAAAACAACAAGCCAGCAAACCAACAAACCAACAAGCCAACAAACAAACAAACCAACAAACCAACAAACTAAGTAACCAACAAGCCAACAAACCAACAAACCAACAAGCCAACAAACCAACAAACAAATAAACCAACAAACCAACAAACCAACAAACCAACAAACCAACAAGCCAACAAGCCAACAAACCAACAAACCAACAAGCCAACAAGCCAACAAACCAACAAGCCAACAAACCAACAAACCAACAAACCAACAAGCCAACAAACCAAGTAACCAACAAACCAACAAACCATCAAACGAACAAAGCAACAAACCAACAAGCCAACAAGCCAACAAACCAACAAACCAAGTAACCAAAAAGCCAACAAACTAACAAACCAACAAGCCAACAAACCAACAAACTAACAAACCAACAAACGAACTAACCAACAAACCAACAAACCAACAAACTAAGTAACCAACAAGCCAACAAACCAACAAACCAACAAGCCAACAAGCCAACAAACCAACAAACCAACAAGCTAACAAACCAACTAACCAACAAACTAACAAACCAACAAACCAACAAACCAACAAATTAACAAGCCAACAAACCAACAAACAAATAAACCAACAAACCAAAAAACCAACAAACCAACAAACCAAAAAGCCAACAAACCAACAAACCAACAAACCAACAAACCAAGTAACCAACAAGCCAACAAACCAACAAACCAACAAGCCAACAAGCCAACAAACCAACAAGCCAACAAACCAACAAACCAACAAACTAACAAACCAACAAACCAACAAACGAACAAACCAACAAACCAACAAACCAACAAACAAATAAACCAACAAACCAACAAACCAACAAACCAACAAACCAACAAGCCAAAAAACCAACAAACCAACAAACCAACAAACCAAGTAACCAAAAAGCCAACAAACTAACAAACCAACAAACCAACAAGCCAACAAACCAACATGCCAACAAACCAACAAACTAAGTAACCAACAAGCCAACAAACCAACAAACCAACAAGCCAACAAACCAACAAATCAACAAACCAACAAGCCAACAAACCAACAAACAAATAAACCAACAAACCAACAAACCAACAAACCAACAAGCCAACAAGCCAACAAACCAACAAACCAAGAAGCCAACAAACCAACAAACCAACAAACCAACATGCCAACAAACCAACAAACTAAGTAACCAACAAGCCAACAAACCAACAAACCAACAAACCAACATGCCAGCAACCCAACAAACTAAGTAACCAACAAGCCAACAAACCAACAAACCAACAAGCCAACAAGCCAACAAACCAACAAACCAACAAACCAACAAGCCAACAAACCAACAAGCCAACAAACCAACAAACCAACAAACCAACAAACCAACAAGCCAACAAACCAACAAACCAACAAACCAACAAGCCAACAAACCAACAAACCAACAAACTAACAAACCAACAAACCAACAAACGAACAAACCAACAAACCAACAAACCAACAAACAAATAAACCAACAAACCAACAAACCAACAAACCAACAAACTAACAAGCCAACAAACCAACAAACCAACAAACCAACAAACCAAGTAACCAAAAAGCCAACAAACTAACAAACCAACAAGCCAACAAACAAATAAACCAACAAGCCAACAAACCAACAAACCAACAAGCCAACAAACAAACAAACCAACAAACCAACAAACTAAGTAACCAACAAGCCAACAAACCAACAAACCAACAAGCCAACAAACCAACAAACAAATAAACCAACAAACCAACAAACCAACAAACCAACAAGACAATAAGCCAACAAACCAACAAACCAACAAGCCAACAAGCCAACAAACCAACAAACCAAGTAAACAAAAAGCCAACAAACTAACAAACCAACAAGCCAACAAACCAACAAGCCAACAAGCCAACAAACCAACAAACCAACAAAGCAACAAACCAACAAACCAACAAACCAACAAACCAACAAACTAACAAACCAACAACCCAACAAACCAACAAACCAACAAACCAAAAAACCAACAAACCAACAAACCAACAAACCAACAAACCAACAAACCAACAAACCAACAAACTAAGTAACCAACAAGCCAACAAACCAACAAACCAACAAGCCAAAAAACCAACAAACCAACAAACCAACAAGCCAATAAACCAACAAACCAACAAGCCAACAAACAAACAAACCAACAAGCCAACAAACCAACAAACCGACAAACCAAAAAACCAACAAACCGACAAACCAACAAACCAACAAACCAACAAACCAACAAGCCAACAAGCCAAAAAAACCAACAAACCAACAAACCAACAAGCCAACAAACTAAGTAACCAACAAGCCAACAAACCAACAAACCAACAAGCCAAAAAACCAACAAACCAACAAACCAACAAACCAACAAGCCAACAAACCAACAAAACAACAATCCAACAAACCAACAAACCAACAAACCAACAAACCAACAAGCCAACAAGCCAACAAACCAACAAACCAACAAACCAACAAACCAACAAGCCAACAAACCAACAAACCAACAAACTAACAAGCCAAAAAGCCAACAAACCAACAAACCAACAAGCCAACAAACCAACAAACCAACAAACCAACCTGCCAACAAACCAACAAACTAAGTAACCAACAAGCCAACAAACCAACAAACCAACAAACCAACAAGTCAACAAACAAACAAACCAACAAGCCAACAAGCCAACAAACCAACAAACCAACAAACCAACAAACCAACAACCCAACAAGCCAACAAACCAACAAACCAACAAACCAACAAGCCAACAAACCAACAAACCAACAAACCAACAAGCCAGCAAACCAACAAACCAACAAGCCAACAAACAAACAAACCAACAAACTAAGTAACCAACAAGCCAACAAACCAACAAACCAACAAGCCAACAAGCCAACAAACCAACAAACCAACAAACCAACAAGCCAACAAACCAAAAAGCCAACAAACCAACAAACCAACAAACCAACAAGCCAACAAACCAACAAACCAACAAACCAACAAGCCAGCAAACCAACAAACCAACAAGCCAACAAACAAACAAACCAACAAACCAACAAACTAAGTAACCAGCAAGCCAACAAACCAACAAACCAACAAAACAACAAACCAACAAACAAATAAACCAACAAACCAACAAACCAACAAACCAACAAGCCAACAAGCCAACAAACCAACAAACCAACAAGCCAACAAGCCAACAAGCCAACAAACCAACAAGCCAACAAACCAACAAACCAACAAACCAACAAGCCAACAAACCAAGTAACCAACAAACCAACAAACCATCAAACGAACAAAGCAACAAACCAACAAGCCAACAAGCCAACAAACCAACAAACCAAGTAACCAAAAAGCCAACAAACTAACAAACCAACAAGCCAACAAACCAACAAACTAACAAACCAACAAAAGAACTAACCAACAAACCAACAAACCAACAAACCAACAAACCAACAAACTAAGTAACCAACAAGCCAACAAACCAACAAACCAACAAGCCAACAAGCCAACAAACCAACAAACCAACAAGCTAACAAACCAACTAACCAACAAACTAACAAACCAACAAACCAACAAACCAACAAATTAACAAGCCAACAAACCAACAAACAAATAAACCAACAAACCAAAAAACCAACAAACCAACAAACCAAAAAGCCAACAAACCAACAAGCCAACAAACCAACAAACCAAGTAACCAACAAGCCAACAAACCAACAAACCAACAAGCCAACAAGCCAACAAACCAACAAACCAACAAGCCAACAAACCAACAAACCAACAAACTAACAAACCAACAAACCAACAAACGAACAAACCAACAAACCAACAAACCAACAAACCAACAAACAAATAAACCAACAAACCAACAAACCAACAAACCAACAAACTAACAAGCCAACAAACCAACAAACCAACAAACCAACAAACCAAGTAACCAAAAAGCCAACAAACTAACAAACCAACAAGCCAACAAACCAACAAACCAACAAGCCAACAAACCAACATGCCAACAAACCAACAAACTAAGTAACCAACAAGCCAACAAACCAACAAACCAACAAGCCAACAAACCAACAAATCAACAAACCAACAAGCCAACAAACCAACAAACAAATAAACCAACAAACCATTAAACCAACAAACCAACAAGCCAACAAGCCAACAAACCAACAAACCAAGAAGCCAAGAAACCAACAAACCAACAAACCAACATGCCAACAAACCAACAAACTAAGTAACCAACAAGCCAACAAACCAACAAACCAACAAACCAACATGCCAACAAACCAACAAACTAAGTAACCAACAAGCCAACAAACTAACAAACCAACAAGCCAACAAGCCAACAAACCAACAAACCAACAAACCAACAAGCCAACAAACCAACAAGCCAACAAACCAACAAACCAACAAACCAACAAACCAACAAGCCAACAACCCAACAAACCAACAAACCAACAAGCCAATAAACCAACAAACCAACAAACTAACAAACCAGCAAACCAACAAACGAACAAACCAACAAACCAACAAACCAACAAACAAATAAACCAACAAACCAACAAACCAACAAACCAACAAACTAACAAGCCAACAAACCAACAAACCAACAAACCAACAAACCAAGTAACCAAAAAGCCAACAAACTAACAAACCAACAAGCCAACAAACAAATAAACCAACAAGCCAACAAATCAACAAACGAACAAGCCAACAAACAAACAAACCAACAAACCAACAAACTAAGTAACCAACAAGCCAACAAACCAACAAACCAACAAGCCAACAAACCAACAAACAAATAAACCAACAAACCAACAAACCAACAAACCAACAAGCCAATAAGCCAACAAACCAACAAACCAACAATCCAACAAGCCAACAAACCAACAAACCAAGTAAACAAAAAGCCAACAAACTAACAAACCAATAAGCCAACAAACCAACAAGCCAACAAGCCAACAAACCAACAAACCAACAAAGCAACAAACCAACAAACCAACAAACCAACAAACCAACAAACTAACAAACCAACAAGCCAACAAACCAACAAACCAACAAACCAAAAAACCAACAAACCAACAAACCAACAAACCAACAAACCAACAAACCAACAAACTAAGTAACCAACAAGCCAACAAACCAACAAACCAACAAGCCAAAAAACCAACAAACCAACAAACCAACAAACCAACAAGCCAACAAACCAACAAACCAACAAGTCAACAAACCAACAAACCAACAAGCCAACAAACCAACAAACCGACAAACCAAAAAACCAACAAACCGACAAACCAACAAACCAACAAACCAACAAACCAACAAGCCAACAAGCCAAAAAAACCAACAAACCAACAAACCAACAAGCCAACAAACTAAGTAACCAACAAGCCAACAAACCAACAAACCAACAAGCCAAAAAACCAACAAACCAACAAACCAACAAACCAACAAGCCAACAAACCAACAAACCAACAAACCAACAAACCAACAAACCAACAAACCAACAAACCAACAAACCAACAAGCCAACAAGCCAACAAACCAACAAACCAACAAACCAACAAACCAACAAGCCAACAAACCAACAAACCAACAAACCAACAAGCCAAAAAGCCAACAAACCAACAAACCAACCAGCCAACAAACCAACGAACCAACAAACCAACCTGCCAACAAACCAACAAACTAAGTAACCAACAAGCCAACAAACCAACAAACCAACAAACCAACAAGTCAACAAACAAACAAACCAACAAGCCAACAAGCCAACAAACCAACAAACCAACAAACCAACAAACCAACAACCCAACAAACCAACAAGCCAACAAACCAACAAGCCAACAAACCAACAAACCAACAAACCAAGTAACCAACAAACCAACAAACCATCAAACGAACAAAGCAACAAACCAACAAGCCAACAAGCCAACAAACCAACAAACCAACAAACCAACAAACCAACAACCCAACAAACCAACACCCCAACAAACCAACAAGCCAACAAACCAACAAACCAACAAACCAAGTAACCAACAAACCAACAAACCAACAAACCAACAAACCAACAAGCCAACAAGCCAAAAAAACCAACAAACCAACAAACCAACAAGCCAACAAACTAAGTAACCAACAAGCCAACAAACCAACAAACCAACAAGCCAAAAAACCAACAAACCAACAAACCAACAAACCAACAAGCCAACAAACCAACAAACCAACAAACCAACAAACCAACAAACCAACAAACCAACAAACCAACAAGCCAACAAGCCAACAAACCAACAAACCAACAAACCAACAAACCAACAAGCCAACAAACCAACAAACCAACAAACTAACAAGCCAAAAAGCCAACAAACCAACAAACCAACAAGCCAACAAACCAACGAACCAACAAACCAACCTGCCAACAAACCAACAAACTAAGTAACCAACAAGCCAACAAACCAACGAACCAACAAACCAACAAGTCAACAAACAAACAAACCAACAAGCCAACAAGCCAACAAACCAACAAACCAACAAACCAACAAACCAACAACCCAACAAACCAACAAGCCAACAAACCAACAAGCCAACAAACCAACAAACCAACAAACCAAGTAACCAACAAACCAACAAACCATCAAACGAACAAAGCAACAAACCAACAAGCCAACAAGCCAACAAACCAACAAACCAAGAAACCAAAAAGCCAAAAAACTAACAAACCAACAAGCCAACAAACCGACAAACTAACAAACCAACAAACGAACTAACCAACAAACCAACAAACCAACAAACCAACAAACTAAGTAACCAACAAGCCAACAAACCAACAAACCAACAAGCCAACAAGCCAACAAACCAACAAACCAACAAGCCAACAAACCAACAAACCAACAAACCAAAAAACCAACAAACCAATAAACCAAAAAGCCAACAAACCAACAAACCAACAAACCAACAAACCAAGTAACCAACAAGCCAACAAACCAACAAACCAACAAGCCAACAAACCAACAAACCAACAAACCAACAAGCCAACAAACCAACAAACCAACAAACTAACAAACCAACAAACCAACAAACGAACAAACCAACAAACCAACAAACCAACAAACAAATAAACCAACAAACCAACAAACCAACAAACCAACAAACCAACAAGCCAACAAACCAACAAACCAACAAACCAACAAACCAAGTAACCAAAAAGCCAACAAACTAACAAACTAACAAGCCAACAAACCAACAAACCAACAAGCCAACAAACCAACAAACCAACAAACCAACATGCCAACAAACCAACAAACTAAGTAACCAACAAGCCAACAAACCAACAAACCAACAAGCCAACAAACCAACAAACCAACAAACCAACAAGCCAACAAACCAACAAACAAATAAACCAACAAACCAACAAACCAACAAACCAACAAGGCAACAAGCCAACAAACCAACAAACCAAGAAGCCAACAAACCAACAAACCAACAAACCAACATGCCAACAAACCAACAAACTAAGTAACCAACAAGCCAACAAACCAACAAACCAACAAACCAACATGCCAACAAACCAACAAACTAAGTAACCAACAAGCCAACAAACCAACAAACCAACAAGCCAACAAGCCAACAAACCAACAAACAAACAAACCAACAAGCCAACAAACCAACAAGCCAACAAACCAACAAACCAACAAACCAACAAGCCAACAAACCAACAAACCAACAAACCAACAAGCCAGCAAACCAACAAACCAACAAGCCAACAAACAAACAAACCAACAAACCAACAAACTAAGTAACCAACAAGCCAACAAACCAACAAACCAACAAGCCAACAAACCAACAAACAAATAAACCAACAAACCAACAAACCAACAAACCAACAAGCCAACAAGCCAACAAACCAACAAACCAACAAGCCAACAAACCAACAAACCAAGTAAACAAAAAGCCAACAAACTAACAAACCAACAAGCCAACAAACCAACAAGCCAACAAGCCAACAAACCAACAAACCAACAAAGCAACAAACCAACAAACCAACAAACCAACAAACCAACAAGCCAACAAACCAACAAACCAACAAACCAAAAAACCAACAAACCAACAAACCAACAAACCAACAAACCAACAAACCAACAAACCAACAAACTAAGTAACCAACAAGCCAACAAACCAACAAACCAACAAGCCAAAAAACCAACAAACCAACAAACCAACAAGCCAACAAGCCAACAAACCAACAAACCAACAAACCAACAAACCAACAAACCAACAAACCAACAAGCCAACAAGCCAACAAACCAACAAACCAACAAACCAACAAGCCAACAAACCAACAAACCAACAAACCAACAAGCCAAAAAGCCAACAAACCTACAAACCAACAAGCCAACAAACCAACAAACCAACAAACCAACATGCCAACAAACCAACAAACTAAGTAACCAACAAGCCAACAAACCAACAAACCAACAAACCAACAAGCCAACAAAACAACAAACCAACAAGCCAACAAGCCAACAAACCAACAAACCAACAAACGAACAAGCCTACAAACCAACAAATCAACAAGGCAACAAACCAACAAACCAACAAACCAACAAGCCAACAAACCAACAAACCGACAAACCAAAAAACCAACAAACCAACAAACCTACAAACCAACAAACCAACAAACCAACAAACCAACAAGCAACAAGCCAAAAAAACCAACAAACCAACAAACTAACAAGCCAACAAACCAACAAGCCAACAAACCAACAAAGCAACAAGCCAACAAGCCAACAAACCAACAAGCCAACAAGCCAACAAACCAACAAACCAACAAACTAAGTAACCAGCAAGCCAACAAACCAACAAACCAACAAGCCAACAAACCAACAAACCAACGAGCCAACAAACCAACAAACCAACAAACCAACAAACCAACGAACCAACAAACCAACAAACCAACAAACCAACAAACCAACAAACTAACAAGCCAACAAGCCAACAAACCAACAAACCAACAAACCAACAAACCAACAAGCCAACAAACCAACAAACCAACAAACCAACAAGCCAAAAAGCCAACAAACCAACAAACCAACAAGCCAACAAACCAACAAACCAACAAACCGACATGCCAACAAACCAACAAACTAAGTAACCAACAAGCCAATAAACCAACAAACCAACAAACCAACAAACCAACAAGCCAACAAACCAACAAACCAACAAACCAACAAGCCAACAAGCCAACAAACCAACAAACCAACAAACCAACAACCCAACAAGCCAACAAACCAATAAACCAACAAGCCAACAAGCCAACAAACCAACAAGCCAACAAACCAACAAGCCAACAAGCCAACAAACCAACAAACCAAGTAACCAAAAAGCCAACAAACTAACAAACCAACAAGCCAACAAACCAACAAACTAACAAACCAAGAAACGAACTAACCAACAAACCAACAAACCAACAAACCAACAAACTAAGTAACCAACAAGCCAACAAACCAAGAAACCAACAAGCCAACAAGCCAACAAACCAACAAGCCAACAAGCCAATAAACCAACAAACCAAAAAACCAACAAACCAACAAACCAAAAAGCCAACAAACCAACAAACCAACAAACCAAGTAACCAACAATCCAACAAACCAACAAACCAACAAGCCAACAAACCAACAAACCAACGAGCCAACAAACCAACAAACCAACAAACCAACAAACCAACAAACCAACAAACCAACAAACCAACAAACCAACAAACCAACAAACCAACAAACCAACAAACCAACAAGCCAACAAGCCAACAAACCAACAAACCAACAAACCAATAAACCAACAAGCCAACAAACCAACAAACCAACAAACCAACAAGCCAAAAAGCCAACAAACCAACAAACCAACAAACCAACAAGCCAACAAACCAACAAACCAACAAACCGACATGTCAACAAACCAACAAACCATCAAACGAACAAAGTAACAAACCAACAAGCCAACAAGCCAACAAACCTACAAACCAAGAAACCAAAAAGCCAACAAACTAACAAACCAACAAGCCAACAAACCAACAAACTAACAAACCAACAAACGAACTAACCAACAAACCAACAAACCAACAAACCAACAAACCAACAAACTAAGTAACCAACAAGCCAACAAACCAAGAAACCAACAAGCCAACAAGCCGACAAACCAACAAACCAACAAGCTAATAAACCAACAAACCAACAAACTAACAAACCAACAAACCAACAAACCAACAAACCAACAAACCAACAAACCAACAAGCCAACAAACCAACAAACAAATAAACCAACAAACCAAAAAACCAACAAACCAAAAAACCAACAAACCAACAAACCAAAAAGCCAACAAACCAACAAACCAACAAACCAACAAGCCAAAAAGCCAACAAACCAACAAACCAACAAACCAACAAGCCAACAAACCAACAAACCAACAAACCGACATGTCAACAAACCAACAAACCATCAAACGAACAAAGTAACAAACCAACAAGCCAACAAGCCAACAAACCTACAAACCAAGTAACCAAAAAGCCAACAAACTAACAAACCAACAAGCCAACAAACCAACAAACTAACAAACCAACAAACGAACTAACCAACAAACCAACAAACCAACAAACCAACAAACCAACAAACTAAGTAACCAACAAGCCAACAAACCAAGAAACCAACAAGCCAACAAGCCGACAAACCAACAAACCAACAAGCTAATAAACCAACAAACCAACAAACTAACAAACTAACAAACCAACAAACCAACAAACCAACAAGCCAACAAGCCAACAAACCAACAAACCAACAAGCCAACAAACCAACAAACCAAGTAAACAAAAAGCCAACAAACTAACAAACCAACAAGCCAACAAACCAACAAGCCAACAAGCCAACAAACCAACAAACCAACAAAGCAACAAACCAACAAACCAACAAACCAACAAACCAACAAACTAACAAACCAACAAGCCAACAAACCAACAAACCAACAAACCAAAAAACCAACAAACCAACAAACCAACAAACCAACAAACTAAGTAACCAACAAGCCAACAAACCAACAAACCAACAAGCCAAAAAACCAACAAACCAACAAACCAACAAGCCAACAAACCAACAAACCAACAAACCAACAAACCAACAAACCAACAAACCAACAAGCCAACAAGCCAACAAACCAACAAACCAACAAACCAACAAGCCAACAAACCAACAAACCAACAAACCAACAAGCCAAAAAGCCAACAAACCTACAAACCAACAAGCCAACAAACCAACAAACCAACAAACCAACATGCCAACAAACCAACAAACTAAGTAACCAACAAGCCAACAAACCAACAAACCAACAAACCAACAAGCCAACAAAACAACAAACCAACAAGCCAACAAGCCAACAAACCAACAAACCAACAAACGAACAAGCCAACAAACCAACAAATCAACAAGCCAACAAACCAACAAACCAACAAACCAACAAGCCAACAAACCAACAAACCGACAAACCAAAAAACCAACAAACCAACAAACCTACAAACCAACAAACCAACAAACCAACAAACCAACAAGAAACAAGCCAAAAAAACCAACAAACCAACAAACTAACAAGCCAACAAACCAACAAGCCAACAAACCAACAAAGCAACAAGCCAACAAGCCAACAAACCAACAAGCCAACAAGCCAACAAACCAACAAACCAACAAACTAAGTAACCAGCAAGCCAACAAACCAACAAACCAACAAGCCAACAAACCAACAAACCAACGAGCCAACAAACCAACAAACCAACAAACCAACAAACCAACGAACCAACAAACCAACAAACCAACAAACCAACAAACCAACAAACCAACAAGCCAACAAGCCAACAAACCAACAAACCAACAAACCAACAAACCAACAAGCCAACAAACCAACAAACCAACAAACCAACAAGCCAAAAAGCCAACAAACCAATAAACCAACAAGCCAACAAACCAACAAACCAACAAACCGACATGCCAACAAACCAACAAACTAAGTAACCAACAAGCCAATAAACCAACAAACCAACAAACCAACAAACCAACAAGCCAACAAACCAACAAACCAACAAACCAACAAGCCAACAAGCCAACAAACCAACAAACCAACAAACCAACAACCCAACAAGCCAACAAGCCAACAAACCAATAAACCAACAAGCCAACAAGCCAACAAACCAACAAGCCAACAAACCAACAAGCCAACAAACCAACAAACCAACAAACCAAGTAACCAACAAACCAACAAACCATCAAACGAACAAAGTAACAAACCAACAAGCCAACAAGCCAACAAACCAACAAACCAAGTAACCAAAAAGCCAACAAACTAACAAACCAACAAGCCAACAAACCAACAAACTAACAAACCAAGAAACGAACTAACCAACAAACCAACAAACCAACAAACCAACAAACTAAGTAACCAACAAGCCAACAAACCAAGAAACCAACAAGCCAACAAGCCAACAAACCAACAAACCAACAAGCCAATAAACCAACAAACCAACAAACCAACAAACCAACAAACCAAAAAGCCAACAAACCAACAAACCAACAAACCAAGTAACCAACAATCCAACAAACCAACAAACCAACAAGCCAACAAACCAACAAACCAACGAGCCAACAAACCAACAAACCAACAAACCAACAAACCAACAAACCAACAAACCAACAAACCAACAAACCAACAAACCAACAAACCAACAAACCAACAAACCAACAAGCCAACAAGCCAACAAACCAACAAACCAACAAACCAACAAACCAACAAGCCAACAAACCAACAAACTAAGTAACCAACAAGCCAACAAACCAACAAACCAAGTAACCAACAAACCAACAAACCAACAAACCAACAAACCAACAAGCCAACAAGCCAAAAAAACCAACAAACCAACAAACCAACAAGCCAACAAACTAAGAAACCAACAAGCCAACAAACCAACAAACCAACAAGCCAAAAAACCAACAAACCAACAAACCAACAAACCAACAAGCCAACAAACCAACAAACCAACAAACCAACAAACCAACAAACCAACAAACCAACAAACCAACAAGCCAACAAGCCAACAAACCAACAAACCAACAAACCAACAAACCAACAAGCCAACAAACCAACAAACCAACAAACTAACAAGCCAAAAAGCCAACAAACCAACAAACCAACAAGCCAACAAACCAACGAACCAACAAACCAACCTGCCAACAAACCAACAAACTAAGTAACCAACAAGCCAACAAACCAACGAACCAACAAACCAACAAGTCAACAAACAAACAAACCAACAAGCCAACAAGCCAACAAACCAACAAACCAACAAACCAACAAACCAACAACCCAACAAACCAACAAGCCAACAAACCAACAAGCCAACAAACCAACAAACCAACAAACCAAGTAACCAACAAACCAACAAACCATCAAACGAACAAAGCAACAAACCAACAAGCCAACAAGCCAACAAACCAACAAACCAAGTAACCAAAAAGCCAAAAAACTAACAAACCAACAAGCCAACAAACCGACAAACTAACAAACCAACAAACGAACTAACCAACAAACCAACAAACCAACAAACCAACAAACTAAGTAACCAACAAGCCAACAAACCAACAAACCAACAAGCCAACAAGCCAACAAACCAACAAACCAACAATCCAACAAACCAACAAACCAACAAACTAACAAACCAACAAACCAACAAACCAACAAACCAACAAGCCAACAAACAAATAAACCAACAAACCAAAAAACCAACAAACCAATAAACCAAAAAGCCAACAAACCAACAAACCAACAAACCCACAAACCAAGTAACCAACAAGCCAACAAACCAACAAACCAACAAGCCAACAAACCAACAAACCAACAAACCAACAAGCCAACAAACCAACAAACCAACAAACTAACAAACCAACAAACCAACAAACGAACAAACCAACAAACCAACAAACCAACAAACAAATAAACCAACAAACCAACAAACCAACAAACCAACAAACCAACAAGCCAACAAACCAACAAACCAACAAACCAACAAACCAAGTAACCAAAAAGCCAACAAACTAACAAACTAACAAGCCAACAAACCAACAAACCAATAAGCCAACAAACCAACAAACCAACAAACCAACATGCCAACAAACCAACAAACTAAGTAACCAACAAGCCAACAAACCAACAAACCAACAAGCCAACAAACCAACAAACCGACAAACCAAAAAACCAACAAACCAACAAACCTACAAACCAACAAACCAACAAACCAACAAACCAACAAGGAACAAGCCAAAAAAACCAACAAACCAACAAACTAACAAGCCAACAAACCAACAAGCCAACAAACCAACAAAGCAACAAGCCAACAAGCCAACAAACCAACAAGCCAACAAGCCAACAAACCAACAAACTAAGTAACCAGCAAGCCAACAAACCAACAAACCAACAAGCCAACATACCAACAAACCAACGAGCCAACAAACCAACAAACCAACAAACCAACAAACCAACGAACCAACAAACCAACAAACCAACAAACCAACAAACCAACAAACCAACAAGCCAACAAGCCAACAAACCAACAAACCAACAAACCAACAAACCAACAAGCCAACAAACCAACAAACCAACAAACCAACAAGCCAAAAAGCCAACAAACCAACAAACCAACAAGCCAACAAACCAACAAACCAACAAACCGACATGCCAACAAACCAACAAACTAAGTAACCAACAAGCCAATAAACCAACAAACCAACAAACCAACAAACCAACAAGCCAACAAACCAACAAACCAACAAACCAACAAGCCAACAACCCAACAAACCAACAAACCAACAAACCAACAACCCAACAAGCCAACAAGCCAACAAACCAACAAACCAACAAACCAAGTAACCAACAAACCAACAAACCATCAAACGAACAAAGTAACAAACCAACAAGCCAACAAGCCAACAAACCAACAAACCAAGTAACCAAAAAGCCAACAAACTAACAAACCAACAAGCCAACAAACCAACAAACTAACAAACCAAGAAACGAACTAACCAACAAACCAACAAACCAACAAACCAACAAACTAAGTAACCAACAAGCCAACAAACCAAGAAACCAACAAGCCAACAAGCCAACAAACCAACAAACCAACAAGCCAATAAACCAACAAACCAACAAACCAACAAACCAACAAACCAAAAAGCCAACAAACCAACAAACCAACAAACCAAGTAACCAACAATCCAACAAACCAACAAACCAACAAGCCAACAAACCAACAAACCAACGAGCCAACAAACCAACAAACCAACAAACCAACAAACCAACAAACCAACAAACCAACAAACCAACAAACCAACAAACCAACAAACCAACAAACCAACAAACCAACAAACCAACAAGCCAACAAGCCAACAAACCAACAAACCAACAAACCAACAAACCAACAAGCCAACAAACCAACAAACCAACAAACCAACAAGCCAAAAAGCCAACAAACCAACAAACCAACAAACCAACAAGCCAACAAACCAACAAACTAACAAACCGACATGTCAACAAACCAACAAACCATCAAACGAACAAAGTAACAAACCAACAAGCCAACAAGCCAACAAACCTACAAACCAAGTAACCAAAAAGCCAACAAACTAACAAACCAACAAGCCAACAAACCAACAAACTAACAAACCAACAAACGAACTAACCAACAAACCAACAAACCAACAAACCAACAAACCAACAAACTAAGTAACCAACAAGCCAACAAACCAAGAAACCAACAAGCCAACAAGCCGACAAACCAACAAACCAACAAGCTAATAAACCAACAAACCAACAAACTAACAAACCAACAAACCAACAAACCAACAAACCAACAAGCCAACAAACCAACAAACAAATAAACCAACAAACCAAAAAACCAACAAACCAAAAAACCAACAAACCAACAAACCAAAAAGCCAACAAACCAACAAACCAACAAACCAAGTAACCAACAATCCAACAAACCAACAAACCAACAAGCGAACAAGCCAACAAACCAACAAACCAACAAGCCAACAAACCAACAAACCAACAAACTAACAAACCAACAAACCACCAAACGAACAAACCAGCAAGCCAACAAACCAACAAACAAATAAACCAACAAACCAACAAGCCAACAAACCAACAAACCAACAAAGCAACAAGCCAACAAGCCAACAAACCAACAAACCAACAAGCCAACAAACCAACAAACCAATAAGCCAACAAGCCAACAAACCAACAAACCAACCAACCAAGTAACCAAAAAGCCAACAAACTAACAAACCAACAAGCCAACAAGCCAACAAACCAACAAACCAACACTCCAACAAGCCAACAAACCTACAAACCAACAAACCAACAAACTAAGTACCAACAAGCCAACAAACCAACAAACTAACAAACCAACAAGCCAACAAACCAACAACCCAACAAGCCAACAAACCAACAAACCAACAAGCCAACAAACCGACAAACCAACAAACCAAAAAACCAACAAACCAACAAGCCAACAAACTGACAAACCAACAAACCAAAAAACTAACAAACCAACAAACCAACAAGCCACAAACCAACAAACCAACAAACCAACAAACCAAAAAACTTACAAACCAACCCACCAACAAACCAACAAACCAACAAACCAACAAGCCAACAAGCCAACAAACCAACAAACCAACAAACCAACAAGCCAACAAACAAACAAAACAACAAACCAACAAAGCAACAAGCCAACAAGCCAATAAACCAACAAGCCAACAAGCCAACAAACCAACAAAACAACAAACCAACAAACCAACAAACTAAGTAACCAACAAGCCAACAAACCAGCAAACCAACTAGCCAACAAACCAACAAACCAACAAACCAACAAGCCAACAAACCAACAAACCAACAAACCAACAAACCAACAAGCCAACAAACCAACAAACCAACAAGCCAACAAACCAACAAACCAACAAACCAACAAACCAACAAACCAACAAGCCAACAAGCCAACAAACCGACAAACCAACAAGCCAATAAGCCAACAAACCAACAAACCAACAAGCCAACAAACAAACAAGCCAACAAACCAACAAACCAATAAACCAACATGCCAACAAACCAACAAGCCAACAAGCCAACAAACCAACAAACCAACAAACCAACAAACCAACAAACCAACATGCCAACAAACCAACAAACTAAGTAACCAATAAGCCAACAAGCCAACAAACCAACAAGCCAACAAACCAAAAAACCAACAAACCAACAAGCCAACAAGCCAACAAACCAACAAACCAACAAGCCAACAAACCAACAAACCAACAAACCAACATGCCAACAAACCAACAAACTAAGTAACCAACAAGCCAACAAACCAACAAACCAACAAGCCAACAAGCCAACAAACCAACAAACCAACAAACCAACAAGCCAACAAACCAACAAGCCAACAAACCAACAAACCAACAAGCCAACAAGCCAACAAACCAACAAACCAACAAACCAACAAGCCAACAAACCAACAAACCAACAAGCCAACAAGCCAACAAACCAACAAACCAACAAACCAACAAGCCAACAAGCCAACAAACCAACAAACCTACAAGCCAACAAACCAACAAACCAACAAGCCAACAAGCCAACAAACCAACAAACCAACAAGCCAACAAGCCAACAAACCAACAAACCAACAAGCCAACAAACCAACAAACAAATAAACCAACAAACCAACAAACCAACAAGCCAACAAGCCATAAAACCAATAAAAAAACAAACCAACAAGCCAACAAACCAACAAACCAACAAACCAACAAACCAACAAGCCAACAAACCAACAAGCCAACAAGCCAACAAACCAACAAACCAACAAACCAACAAGCCAACAAACCAACAAACCAACAAACCAACAAGCCAACAAGCCAACAAACCAACAAACCAACAAGCCAACAAACCAACAAACCAACAAACCAACAAGCCAACAAACCAACAAAATAAGTAACCAACAAGCCAACAAACCAACAAGCCAACAAACCAACAAACCAACAAGCCAACAAAGCAACAAACCAACAAATCAACAAACCAACAAACCAACAAGCCAACCAGCCAACAAGCCAATAAACCAACAAACCAACAAACCCAAAAACCAACAAACCAACAAGCCAACAAGCCAAAAAACCAACAAACTAACAAACCAACAAACGAACTAACATACAAACCAACAAGCCAACAAACCAACAAACCAACAAACCAACAAACCGACGAACCAGCAAGCCAACAAGCCAACAAACCAACAAACCAACAAGCCATTAAACCAACAAACCAACAAACCAACAAACCAACAAGCCAACAAACCAACAAACCAACAAACCAAGTAACCAACAAGCCAACAAATTAACAAGCCAACAAACCAACAAGCCAACAAGCCAACAAACCAACAAACCAACAAACCAACAAAGCAACAAACCAAAAACCAACAAACCAAAAAACCAACAAACCAACAAACCAACAAACGAACAAAGCAACAAGCCAACAAGCCAAAAAGCCAACAAACCAACAAACCAACAAGCCAACAAACCAACAAACCAACAAGCCAACAAGCCAACAAACCAACAAACCAACAAACCAAAAAGCCAACAAACCAACAAACCAACAAACCAACAAGCCAACAAACCAACAAGCCAACAAACCAACAAACCAACAAACCAAGTAACCAAAAAGCCAACAAACCAACAAGCCAACAAACCAAAAAACCAACAAACCAACAAGCCAACAAGCCAACAAACCAACAAACCAACAAGCCAACAAACCAACAAACCAACAAACCAACATGCCAACAAACCAACAAACTAAGTAACCAACAAGCCAACAAACCAACAAACCAACAAGCCAACAAGCCAACAAACCAACAAACCAACAAACCAACAAGCCAACAAACCAACAAGCCAACAAACCAACAAACCAACAAACCAACAAACCAAGTAACCAAAAAGCCAACAAACTAACAAACTAACAAGCCAACAAACCAACAAACCAATGAGCCAACAAACCAACAAACCAACAAACCAACATGCCAACAAACCAACAAACTAAGTAACCAACAAGCCAACAAACCAACAAACCAACAAGCCAACAAACCAACAAACCGACAAACCAAAAAACCAACAAACCAACAATCCTACAAACGAACAAACCAACAAACCAACAAACAAACAAACAAATAAACCAACAAACCAACAAACCAACAAACCAACAAACCAACAAGCCAACAAACCAACAAACCAACAAACCAACAAACCAAGTAACCAAAAAGCCAACAAACTAACAAACTAACAAGCCAACAAACCAACAAACCAATAAGCCAACAAACCAACAAACCAACAAACCAACATGCCAACAAACCAACAAACTAAGTAACCAACAAGCCAACAAACCAACAAACCAACAAGCCAACAAACCAACAAACCGACAAACCAAAAAACCAACAAACCAACAAACCTACAAACCAACAAACCAACAAACCAACAAACCAACAAGCAACAAGCCAAAAAAACCAACAAACCAACAAACTAACAAGCCAACAAACCAACAAGCCAACAAACCAACAAAGCAACAAGCCAACAAGCCAACAAACCAACAAGCCAACAAGCCAACAAACCAACAAACTAAGTAACCAGCAAGCCAACAAACCAACAAACCAACAAGCCAACAAACCAACAAACCAACGAGCCAACAAACCAACAAACCAACAAACCAACAAACCAACGAACCAACAAACCAACAAACCAACAAACCAACAAACCAACAAACCAACATGCCAACAAGCCAACAAACCAACAAACCAACATACCAACAAACCAACAAGCCAACAAACCAACAAACCAACAAACCAACAAGCCAAAAAACCAACAAACCAACAAACCAACAAGCCAACAAACCAACAAACCAACAAACCGACATGCCAACAAACCAACAAACTAAGTAACCAACAAGCCAATAAACCAACAAACCAACAAACCAACAAACCAACAAGCCAACAAACCAACAAACCAACAAACCAACAAGCCAACAACCCAACAAACCAACAAACCAACAAACCAACAACCCAACAAGCCAACAAGCCAACAAACCAATAAACCAACAAGCCAACAAGCCAACAAACCAACAAGCCAACAAACCAACAAGCCAACAAACCAACAAACCAACAAACCAAGTAACCAACAAACCAACAAACCATCAAACGAACAAAGTAACAAACCAACAAGCCAACAAGCCAACAAACCAACAAACCAAGTAACCAAAAAGCCAACAAACTAACAAACCAACAAGCCAACAAACCAACAAACTAACAAACCAAGAAACGAACTAACCAACAAACCAACAAACCAACAAACCAACAAACTAAGTAACCAACAAGCCAACAAACCAAGAAACCAACAAGCCAACAAGCCAACAAACCAACAAACCAACAAGCCAATAAACCAACAAACCAACAAACCAACAAACCAACAAACGAAAAAGCCAACAAACCAACAAACCAACAAACCAAGTAACCAACAATCCAACAAACCAACAAACCAACAAGCCAACAAACCAACAAACCAACGAGCCAACAAACCAACAAACCAACAAACCAACAAACCAACAAACCAACAAACCAACAAACCAACAAACCAACAAACCAACAAACCAACAAACCAACAAACCAACAAACCAACAAGCCAACAAGCCAACAAACCAACAAACCAACAAACCAACAAACCAACAAGCCAACAAACCAACAAACCAACAAACCAACAAGCCAAAAAGCCAACAAACCAACAAACCAACAAACCAACAAGCCAACAAACCAACAAACCAACAAACCGACATGTCAACAAACCAACAAACCATCAAACGAACAAAGTAACAAACCAACAAGCCAACAAGCCAACAAACCTACAAACCAAGTAACCAAAAAGCCAACAAACTAACAAACCAACAAGCCAACAAACCAACAAACTAACAAACCAACAAACGAACTAACCAACAAACCAACAAACCAACAAACCAACAAACCAACAAACTAAGTAACCAACAAGCCAACAAACCAAGAAACCAACAAGCCAACAAGCCGACAAACCAACAAACCAACAAGCTAATAAACCAACAAACCAACAAACTAACAAACCAACAAACCAACAAACCAACAAACCAACAAACCAACAAGCCAACAAACCAACAAACAAATAAACCAACAAACCAAAAAACCAACAAACCAAAAAACCAACAAACCAACAAACCAAAAAGCCAACAAACCAACAAACCAACAAACCAAGTAACCAACAATCCAACAAACCAACAAACCAACAAGCGAACAAGCCAACAAACCAACAAACCAACAAGCCAACAAACCAACAAACCAACAAACTAACAAACCAACAAACCAACAAACGAACAAACCAGCAAGCCAACAAACCAACAAACAAATAAACCAACAAACCAACAAGCCAACAAACCAACAAACCAACAAAGCAACAAGCCAACAAGCCAACAAACCAACAAACCAACAAGCCAACAAACCAACAAACCAATAAGCCAACAAGCCAACAAACCAACAAACCAACAAACCAAGTAACCAAAAAGCCAACAAACTAACAAACCAACAAGCCAACAAGCCAACAAACCAACAAACCAACACTCCAACAAGCCAACAAACCTACAAACCAACAAACCAACAAACTAAGTACCAACAAGCCAACAAACCAACAAACTAACAAACCAACAAGCCAACAAACCAACAAACCAACAAGCCAACAAACCAACAAACCAACAAGCCAACAAACCGACAAACCAACAAACCAAAAAACCAACAAACCAACAAGCCAACAATCTAACAAACCAACAAACCAAAAAACTAACAAACCAACAAACCAACAAGCCACAAACCAACAAACCAACAAACCAACAAACCAACAAACCAACAAGCCAACAAACCAACAAACCAACAAGCCAACAAGCCAACAAACCAACAAACCAACAAACCAAAAAGCCAACAAACCAACAAACCAACAAACCAACAAGCCAACAAACCAACAAGCCAACAAACCAACAAACCAACAAACCAAGTAACCAAAAAGCCAACAAACCAACAAGCCAACAAACCAAAAAACCAACAAACCAACAAGCCAACAAGCCAACAAACCAACAAACCAACAAGCCAACAAACCAACAAACCAACAAACCAACATGCCAACAAACCAACAAACTAAGTAACCAACAAGCCAACAAACCAACAAACCAACAAGCCAACAAGCCAACAAACCAACAAACCAACAAACCAACAAGCCAACAAACCAACAAGCCAACAAACCAACAAACCAACAAACCAACAAACCAAGTAACCAAAAAGCCAACAAACTAACAAACTAACAAGCCAACAAACCAACAAACCAATGAGCCAACAAACCAACAAACCAACAAACCAACATGCCAACAAACCAACAAACTAAGTAACCAACAAGCCAACAAACCAACAAACCAACAAGCCAACAAACCAACAAACCGACAAACCAAAAAACCAACAAACCAACAATCCTACAAACGAACAAGCCAACAAACCAGCAAACAAACAAACAAATAAACCAACAAACCAACAAACCAACAAACCAACAAACCAACAAGCCAACAAACCAACAAACCAACAAACCAACAAACCAAGTAACCAAAAAGCCAACAAACTAACAAACTAACAAGCCAACAAACCAACAAACCAATAAGCCAACAAACCAACAAACCAACAAACCAACATGCCAACAAACCAACAAACTAAGTAACCAACAAGCCAACAAACCAACAAACCAACAAGCCAACAAACCAACAAACCGACAAACCAAAAAACCAACAAACCAACAAACCTACAAACCAACAAACCAACAAACCAACAAACCAACAAGCAACAAGCCAAAAAAACCAACAAACCAACAAACTAACAAGCCAACAAACCAACAAGCCAACAAACCAACAAAGCAACAAGCCAACAAGCCAACAAACCAACAAGCCAACAAGCCAACAAACCAACAAACTAAGTAACCAGCAAGCCAACAAACCAACAAACCAACAAGCCAACAAACCAACAAACCAACGAGCCAACAAACCAACAAACCAACAAACCAACAAACCAACGAACCAACAAACCAACAAACCAACAAACCAACAAACCAACAAACCAACAAGCCAACAAGCCAACAAACCAACAAACCAACATACCAACAAACCAACAAGCCAACAAACCAACAAACCAACAAACCAACAAGCCAAAAAGCCAACAAACCAACAAACCAACAAGCCAACAAACCAACAAACCAACAAACCGACATGCCAACAAACCAACAAACTAAGTAACCAACAAGCCAATAAACCAACAAACCAACAAACCAACAAACCAACAAGCCAACAAACCAACAAACCAACAAACCAACAAGCCAACAACCCAACAAACCAACAAACCAACAAACCAACAACCCAACAAGCCAACAAGCCAACAAACCAATAAACCAACAAGCCAACAAGCCAACAAACCAACAAGCCAACAAACCAACAAGCCAACAAACCAACAAACCAACAAACCAAGTAACCAACAAACCAACAAACCATCAAACGAACAAAGTAACAAACCAACAAGCCAACAAGCCAACAAACCAACAAACCAAGTAACCAAAAAGCCAACAAACTAACAAACCAACAAGCCAACAAACCAACAAACTAACAAACCAAGAAACGAACTAACCAACAAACCAACAAACCAACAAACCAACAAACTAAGTAACCAACAAGCCAACAAACCAAGAAACCAACAAGCCAACAAGCCAACAAACCAACAAACCAACAAGCCAATAAACCAACAAACCAACAAACCAACAAACCAACAAACCAAAAAGCCAACAAACCAACAAACCAACAAACCAAGTAACCAACAATCCAACAAACCAACAAACCAACAAGCCAACAAACCAACAAACCAACGAGCCAACAAACCAACAAACCAACAAACCAACAAACCAACAAACCAACAAACCAACAAACCAACAAACCAACAAACCAACAAACCAACAAACCAACAAACCAACAAACCAACAAGCCAACAAGCCAACAAACCAACAAACCAACAAACCAACAAACCAACAAGCCAACAAACCAACAAACCAACAAACCAACAAGCCAAAAAGCCAACAAACCAACAAACCAACAAACCAACAAGCCAACAAACCAACAAACCAACAAACCGACATGTCAACAAACCAACAAACCATCAAACGAACAAAGTAACAAACCAACAAGCCAACAAGCCAACAAACCTACAAACCAAGTAACCAAAAAGCCAACAAACTAACAAACCAACAAGCCAACAAACCAACAAACTAACAAACCAACAAACGAACTAACCAACAAACCAACAAACCAACAAACCAACAAACTAAGTAACCAACAAGCCAACAAACCAAGAAACCAACAAGCCAACAAGCCGACAAACCAACAAACCAACAAGCTAATAAACCAACAAACCAACAAACTAACAAACCAACAAACCAACAAACCAACAAACCAACAAACCAACAAGCCAACAAACCAACAAACAAATAAACCAACAAACCAAAAAACCAACAAACCAAAAAACCAACAAACCAACAAACCAAAAAGCCAACAAACCAACAAACCAACAAACCAAGTAACCAACAATCCAACAAACCAACAAACCAACAAGCGAACAAGCCAACAAACCAACAAACCAACAAGCCAACAAACCAACAAACCAACAAACTAACAAACCAACAAACCAACAAACGAACAAACCAGCAAGCCAACAAACCAACAAACAAATAAACCAACAAACCAACAAGCCAACAAACCAACAAACCAACAAAGCAACAAGCCAACAAGCCAACAAACCAACAAACCAACAAGCCAACAAACCAACAAACCAATAAGCCAACAAGCCAACAAACCAACAAACCAACAAACCAAGTAACCAAAAAGCCAACAAACTAACAAACCAACAAGCCAACAAGCCAACAAACCAACAAACCAACACTCCAACAAGCCAACAAACCTACAAACCAACAAACCAACAAACTAAGTACCAACAAGCCAACAAACCAACAAACTAACAAACCAACAAGCCAACAAACCAACAAACCAACAAGCCAACAAACCAACAAACCAACAAGCCAACAAACCGACAAACCAACAAACCAAAAAACCAACAAACCAACAAGCCAACAAACTAACAAACCAACAAACCAAAAAACTAACAAACCAACAAACCAACAAGCCACAAACCAACAAACCAACAAACCAACAAACCAAAAAACTTACAAACCAACCCACCAACAAACCAACAAACCAACAAACCAACAAGCCAACAAGCCAACAAACCAACAAACCAACAAACCAACAAGCCAACAAACAAACAAAACAACAAACCAACAAAGCAACAAGCCAACAAGACAATAAACCAACAAGCCAACAAGCCAACAAACCAACAAAACAACAAACCAACAAACCAACAAACTAAGTAACCAACAAGCCAACAAACCAGCAAACCAACTAGCCAACAAACCAACAAACCAACAAACCAACAAGCCAACAAACCAACAAACCAACAAACCAACAAACCAACAAGCCAACAAACCAACAAACCAACAAGCCAACAAACCAACAAACCAACAAACCAACAAACCAACAAACCAACAAGCCAACAAGCCAACAAACCGACAAACCAACAAGCCAATAAGCCAACAAACCAACAAACCAACAAGCCAACAAACAAACAAGCCAACAAACCAACAAACCAATAAACCAACATGCCAACAAACCAACAAGCCAACAAGCCAACAAACCAACAAGCCAACAAACCAACAAACCAACAAACCAACAAGCCAACAAGCCAACAAACCAACAAACCAACAAACCAACAAACCAACAAACCAACAAACCAACATGCCAACAAACCAACAAACTAAGTAACCAACAAGCCAACAAACCAACAAACCAACAAGCCAACAAGCCAACAAACCAACAAACCAACAAACCAACAAGCCAACAAACCAACAAGCCAACAAACCAACAAACCAACAAGCCAACAAACAAACAAGCCAACAAACCAACAAGCCAACAAACCAACAAACCAACAAACCAACAAGCCAACAAGCCAACAAACCAACAAGCCAACAAACCAAAAAACCAACAAACCAACAAGCCAACAAGCCAACAAACCAACAAACCAACAAGCCAACAAACCAACAAACCAACAAACCAACATGCCAACAAACCAACAAACTAAGTAACCAACAAGCCAACAAACCAACAAACCAACAAGCCAACAAGCCAACAAACCAACAAACCAACAAACCAACAAGCCAACAAACCAACAAGCCAACAAACCAACAAACCAACAAGCCAACAAGCCAACAAACCAACAAACCAACAAACCAACAAGCCAACAAACCAACAAACCAACAAGCCAACAAGCCAACAAACCAACAAACCAACAAACCAACAAGCCAACAAGCCAACAAACCAACAAACCTACAAGCCAACAAACCAACAAACCAACAAGCCAACAAGCCAACAAACCAACAAACCAACAAGCCAACAAGCCAACAAACCAACAAACCAACAAGCCAACAAACCAACAAACAAATAAACCAACAAACCAACAAACCAACAAGCCAACAAGCCATAAAACCAATAAAACAACAAACCAACAAGCCAACAAACCAACAAACCAACAAACCAACAAACCAACAAGCCAACAAACCAACAAGCCAACAAGCCAACAAACCAACAAACCAACAAACCAACAAGCCAACAAACCAACAAACCAACAAACCAACAAGCCAACAAGCCAACAAACCAACAAACCAACAAGCCAACAAACCAACAAACCAACAAACCAACAAGCCAACAAACCAACAAAATAAGTAACCAACAAGCCAACAAACCAACAAGCCAACAAACCAACAAACCAACAAGCCAACAAAGCAACAAACCAACAAACCAACAAACCAACAAACCAACAAGCCAACCAGCCAACAAGCCAACAAACCAACAAACCAACAAACCCAAAAACCAACAAACCAACAAGCCAACAAGCCAAAAAACCAACAAACTAACAAACCAACAAACGAACTAACATACAAACCAACAAGCCAACAAACCAACTAACCAACAAACCAACAAACCGACGAACCAACAAGCCAACAAGCCAACAAACCAACAAACCAACAAGCCATTAAACCAACAAACCAACAAACCAACAAACCAACAAGCCAACAAACCAACAAACCAACAAACCAAGTAACCAACAAGCCAACAAATTAACAAGCCAACAAACCAACAAGCCAACAAGCCAACAAACCAACAAACCAACAAACCAACAAAGCAACAAACCAAAAACCAACAAACCAAAAAACCAACAAACCAACAAACCATCAAACGAACAAAGCAACAAGCCAACAAGCCAAAAAGCCAACAAACCAACAAACCAACAAGCCAACAAACCAACAAACCAACAAGCCAACAAGCCAACAAACCAACAAACCAACAAACCAAAAAGCCAACAAACCAACAAACCAACAAACCAACAAGCCAACAAACCAACAAGCCAACAAACCAACAAACCAACAAACCAAGTAACCAAAAAGCCAACAAACTAACATACCAACAAGCCAACAAACCAACAAACCAACAAGCCAACAAGCCAACAAACCAACAAGTCAACAAACC
This sequence comes from Atherix ibis, assembly GCA_958298945.1. NCBI lineage: Eukaryota > Metazoa > Arthropoda > Insecta > Diptera > Athericidae > Atherix > Atherix ibis. The sequence goes on along the minus strand of OY282608.1, from coordinate 89,228,371 downwards.
AACAAACCAACAAGTCAACAAGCCAACAAGCCAACAAACCAACAAACCAACAAACCAACAAACCAACAAACCAACAAGCCAACAAGCCAACAAACAAATAAACCAACAAACCAACAAACCAACAAGCCAACAAGCCAACAAACCAACAAACCAACAAGCCAACAAACCAACAAACCAACAAACCAACAAACCAACAAGCCAACAAGCCAACAAGCCAACAAACCAACAAACCAACAAGCCAAGAAACCAACAAACCAACATGCCAACAAACCAACAAACTAAGTAGCCAACAAGCCAACAAACCAACAAACCAACAAACCAACATGCCAACAAACCAACAAACTTAGTAACCAACAAGCCAACAAACCAACAAACCAACAAACCAGCATGCCAACAAACCAAAAAACTAAGTAACCAACAAGCCAATAAACCAACAAACCAACAAGCCAACAAGCAAACAAACCAACAAACTAACAAACCAACATGCCAATAAACCAACAAACCAACAAACCAACAAACCAACAAACCAACAAGCCAACAAGCCAACAAACCAACAAACCAACAAGCCAACAAACCAACAAACAAATAAACCAACAAACCAACAAACTAACAAACCAACAAACCAACAACCCAACAAGCCAACACACCAACAAACCAACAAACCAACAAGCCAACAAGCCAACAAGCCAACAAACCAACAAGCAACAAACCAACAAACCAACAAACCAACAAACCAACAAACCAACAAACCAACAAACCAACAAACTAACAAACCAACAAACCAACAAACCAACAAACCAACAAGCCAACAAGCCAACAATCCAACAAACCAACAAACCAACAAACCAACAAGCCAACAAACCAACAAACAAATAAACCAACAAACCAACAAACCAACAAACCAAAAAGCCAACAAGTCAACAAACCAACAAACCAACAAACCAACAAGCCAACAAACCAACAAGCCAACAAACCAACAAACCAACAAACCAACAAACCAACAAACCAACAAGCCAACAAGCCAACAAACCAACAAACCAACAAGCCAACAAACCAACAAACCAACAAACCAACAAGCCAACAAACCAACAATCCAACAAACCAACAAACCAACAAACCAACAAGCCAACAAACCAACAAACAAATAAACCAACAAACCAACAAACCAACATACCAACAAGCCAACAAGTCAACAAACCAACAAACCAACAAACCAACAAACCAACAAGCCAACAAACCAACAAGCCAACAAACCAACAAACCAACAAACCAACAAACCAACAAACCAACAAACCAACAAGCCAACAAGCCAACAAACCAACAAACCAACAAGCCAACAAACCAACAAACCAACAAACCAACAAACCAACAAGCCAACAAGCCAACAAACCAACAAACCAACAAGCCAACAAACCAACAAACCAACAAACCAACATGCCAACAAACCAACAAACTAAGTAACCAACAAGCCAACAAACCAACAAACCAACAAACCAACATGCCAACAAACTAACAAACTAAGTAACCAACAAGCCAACAAACCAACAAACCAACAAGCCAACAAACCAACAAACCAACAAGCCAACAAGCCAACAAACCAACAAACCAACAAACCAACAAGCCAACAAACCAACAAGCCAACAAACCAACAAACCAACAAGTCAACAAGCCAACAAACCAACAAACCAACAAACCAACAAGCCAACAAACCAACAAACCAACAAGCCAACAAGCCAACAAACCAACAAACCAACAAACCAAAAAACCAACAAACCAACAAGCCAACAAACCAACAAACCAACAAACCAACAAGCCAACAAGCCAACAAACCAACAAACAAATAAACCAACAAACCAACAAACCAACAAACCAACAAACCAAGAAACCAAAAAACCAACAAACCAACAAGCCAACAAGCCAACAAACCAACAAACTAACATACCAACAAACGAACTAACCAACAAACTAACAAGCCAACAAACCAACAAACCAACAAACCAACAAACCAACAAACCAACAAGCCAAAAAGCCAACAAACCAACAAACCAACAAGCCAACAAACCAACAAACCAACATGCCAACAAGCCAACAAACCAACAAAGCAACAAACCAACAAGCTAACAAACCAACAAGCCAACAACCCAACAAACCAACAAGCCAACAAGCCAACAAACCAACAAACCCACAAAAGAACAAGCCAACAAACCAACAAAACCAACAAACCAACAAACCAACAAGCCAACACACCAACAAACCAACAAACCAACAAGCCAACAAGCCAACAAACCAACCAACCAACAAGCCAACAAACCAACAAACCAACAAGCCAACAAACCAACAAACCAACAAACCAACAAGTCAACAAACCAACAAACCAACAAGTCAACAAGCCAACAAGCCAACAAACCAACAAACCAACAAACCAACAAACCAACAAACCAACAAGCCAACAAACCAACAAACAAATAAACCAACAAACCAACAAACCAACAAGCCAACAAGCCAACAAACCAACAAACCAACAAGCCAACAAACCAACAAACCAACAAACCAACAAGCCAACAAGCCAACAAGCCAACAAACCAACAAACCAACAAGCCAAGAAACCAACAAACCAACATGCCAACAAACCAACAAACTTAGTAACCAACAAGCCAACAAACCAACAAACCAACAAACCAGCATGCCAACAAACCAAAAAACTAAGTAACCAACAAGCCAATAAACCAACAAACCAACAAGCCAACAAGCAAACAAACCAACAAACCAACAAACCAACATGCCAACAAACCAACAAACCAACAAACCAACAAACCAACAAACCAACAAGCCAACAAGCCAACAAACCAACAAACCAACAAGCCAACAAACCAACAAACAAATAAACCAACAAACCAACAAACTAACAAACCAACAAACCAACAAGCCAACAAGCCAACACACCAACAAACCAACAAACCAACAAGCCAACAAGCCAACAAACAAACAAACCAACAAACCAACAAACCAACAAACCAACAAACCAACAAACTAACAAACCAACAAACCAACAAACCAACAAACCAACAAGCCAACAAGCCAACAATCCAACAAACCAACAAACCAACAAGCCAACAAACCAACAAACCAACAAACCAACAAGCCAACAAACCAACAATCCAACAAACCAACAAACCAACAAACAAATAAACCAACAAACCAACAAACCAACAAACCAAAAAGCCAACAAGTCAACAAACCAACAAACCAACAAACCAACAAGCCAACAAACCAACAAGCCAACAAGCCAACAAACCAACAAACCAACAAACCAACAAACCAACAAACCAACAAGCCAACAAGCCAACAAACCAACAAACCAACAAGCCAACAAACCAACAAACCAACAAACCAACAAGCCAACAAACCAACAATCCAACAAACCAACAAACCAACAAACCAACAAGCCAACAAACCAACAAACAAATAAACCAAAAACCAACAAACCAACATACCAACAAGCCAACAAGTCAACAAACCAACAAACCAACAAACCAACAAACCAACAAGCCAACAAACCAACAAGCCAACAAACCAACAAACCAACAAACCAACAAACCAACAAACCAACAAACCAACAAACCAACAAACCAACAAGCCAACAAGCCAACAAGCCAACAAACCAACAAACCAACAAGCCAACAAACCAACAAACCAACAAACCAACAAACCAACAAGCCAACAAGCCAACAAACCAACAAACCAACAAGCCAACAAACCAACAAACCAACAAACCAACATGCCAACAAACCAACAAACTAAGTAACCAACAAGCCAACAAACCAACAAACCAACAAACCAACATGCCAACAAACTAACAAACTAAGTAACCAACAAGCCAACAAACCAACAAACCAACAAGCCAACAAACCAACAAACCAACAAGCCAACAAGCCAACAAACCAACAAACCAACAAACCAACAAGCCAACAAACCAACAAGCCAACAAACCAACAAACCAACAAGTCAACAAGCCAACAAACCAACAAACCAACAAACCAACAAGCCAACAAACCAACAAACCAACAAGCCAACAAGCCAACAAACCAACAAACCAACAAACCAACAAGCCAACAAGCTAACAAAATAACAAACCAACAAGCCAACAAACCAACAAACCAACAAGCCAACAAGCCAACAAACCAACAAACCAACAAGCCAACAAGCCAACAAACCAACAAACCAAGAAGCCAACAAACCAACAAACAAATAAACCAACAAATCAACAAACCAACAAGCCAACAAGCCAACAAACCAACAAACCAACAAACCAACAAGCCAACAAACCGACAAACCAACAAACCAACAAATCAACAAACCAACAAACCAACAAGCCAACAAGCCAACAAACCAAAAAACCAACAAACCAACAAGCCAACAAACCAACAAACCTACAAGCCAACAAGCCAACAAACCAACAAACCAACAAGCCAACAAACCAACAAACCAACAAACCAACAAACCAACATGCCAACAAACCAACAAACTAAGTAACCAACAAGCCAACAAACCAACAAACCAACAAAACAACAAGCCAACAAACCAACAAACCAAAAAACCAACAAGCCAACAAACCAACAAACCAACAAACCAACAAACCAACAAACCAACAAGCCAACAAACCAACAAACAAATAAACCAACAAACCAACAAACCAACATACCAACAAGCCAACAAGTCAACAAACCAACAAACCAACAAACCAACAAACCAACAAGCCAACAAACCAACAAGCCAACAAACCAACAAACCAACAAACCAACAAACCAACAAACCAACAAACCAACAAGCCAACAAGCCAACAAGCCAACAAACTAACAAACCAACAAGCCAACAAACCAACAAACCAACAAACCAACAAACCAACAAGCCAACAAGCCAACAAACCAACAAACCAACAAACCAACAAGCCAACAAACCAACAAACCAACAAACCAACATGCCAACAAACCAACAAACTAAGTAACCAACAAGCCAACAAACCAACAAACCAACAAACCAACATGCCAACAAACTAACAAACTAAGTAACCAACAAGCCAACAAACCAACAAACCAACAAGCCAACAAACCAACAAACCAACAAGCCAACAAGCCAACAAACCAACAAACCAACAAACCAACAAGCCAACAAACCAACAAGCCAACAAACCAACAAACCAACAAGTCAACAAGCCAACAAACCAACAAACCAACAAACCAACAAGCCAACAAACCAACAAACCAAGAAGCCAACAAGCCAACAAACCAACAAACCAACAAACCAACAAGCCAACAAGCTAACAAAATAACAAACCAACAAGCCAACAAACCAACAAACCAACAAGCCAACAAGCCAACAAACCAACAAACCAACAAGCCAACAAGCCAACAAACCAACAAACCAAGAAGCCAACAAACCAACAAACAAATAAACCAACAAATCAACAAACCAACAAGCCAACAAGCCAACAAACCAACAAACCAACAAACCAACAAGCCAACAAACCGACAAACCAACAAACCAACAAATCAACAAACCAACAAACCAACAAGCCAACAAGCCAACAAACCAAAAAACCAACAAACCAACAAGCCAACAAACCAACAAACCAACAAACCAACAAGCCAACAAGCCAACAAACCAACAAACCAACAAGCCAACAAACCAACAAACCAACAAACCAACAAACCAACATGCCAACAAACCAATAAACTTAGTAACCAACAAGCCAACAAACCAACAAACCAACAAACCAGCATGCCAACAAACCAAAAAACTAAGTAACCAACAAGCCAATAAACCAACAAACCAACAAGCCAACAAGCAAACAAACCAACAAACCAACATGCCAACAAACCAACAAACCAACAAACCAACAAACCAACAAACCAACAAGCCAACAAGCCAACAAACCAACAAACCAACAAGCCAACAAACCAACAAACAAATAAACCAACAAACCAACAAACTAACAAACCAACAAATCAACAAGCCAACAAGCCAACACACCAACAAACCAACAAACCAACAAGCCAACAAGCCAACAAACAAACAAACCAACAAACCAACAAACCAACAAACCAACAAACCAACAAACTAACAAACCAACAAACCAACAAACCAACAAACCAACAAGCCAACAAGCCAACAATCCAACAAACCAACAAACCAACAAGCCAACAAACCAACAAACCAACAAACCAACAAGCCAACAAACCAACAATCCAACAAACCAACAAACCAACAAACAAATAAACCAACAAACCAACAAACCAACAAACCAAAAAGCCAACAAGTCAACAAACCAACAAACCAACAAACCAACAAGCCAACAAACCAACAAGCCAACAAGCCAACAAACCAACAAACCAACAAACCAACAAACCAACAAACCAACAAGCCAACAAGCCAACAAACCAACAAACCAACAAGCCAACAAACCAACAAACCAACAAACCAACAAGCCAACAAACCAACAATCCAACAAACCAACAAACCAACAAACCAACAAGCCAACAAACCAACAAACAAATAAACCAACAAACCAACAAACCAATATACCAACAAGCCAACAAGTCAACAAACCAACAAACCAACAAACCAACAAACCAACAAGCCAACAAACCAACAAGCCAACAAACCAACAAACCAACAAACCAACAAACCAACAAACCAACAAACCAACAAACCAACAAACCAACAAACCAACAAGCCAACAAGCCAACAAGCCAACAAACCAACAAACCAACAAGCCAACAAACCAACAAACCAACAAACCAACAAACCAACAAGCCAACAAGCCAACAAACCAACAAACCAACAAGCCAACAAACCAACAAACCAACAAACCAACATGCCAACAAACCAACAAACTAAGTAACCAACAAGCCAACAAACCAACAAACCAACAAACCAACATGCCAACAAACTAACAAACTAAGTAACCAACAAGCCAACAAACCAACAAACCAACAAGCCAACAAACCAACAAACCAACAAGCCAACAAGCCAACAAACCAACAAACCAACAAACCAACAAGCCAACAAACCAACAAGCCAACAAACCAACAAACCAACAAGTCAACAAGCCAACAAACCAACAAACCAACAAACCAACAAGCCAACAAACCAACAAACCAACAAGCCAACAAGCCAACAGACCAACAAACCAACAAACCAACAAGCCAACAAGCTAACAAAATAACAAACCAACAAGCCAACAAACCAACAAACCAAAAAACCAACAAACCAACAAGCCAACAAGCCGACTAACCAACAAACTAACAAACCAACAAACGAACTAACCAACAAACCAAAAAACTAAGTAACCAACAAGCCAACAAACCAACAAACCAACAAGCCAAAAAGCCAACCAACCAACAAACCAACAAGCCAACAAACCAACAAACCAACAAACTAACAAACCAACAAACCAACAAACCAACAAACCAACAAGCCAACAAAACAACAAACAAATAAACCAACAAACCAAAAAACCAACAAACCAACAAACCAACAAGCCAACAAACCAACAAACCAACAAACCAACAAATCAAGTAACCAACAAGCCAACAAAACAACAAACCAACAAGCCAACAAGCCAACAAACCAACAAACCAACAAGCCAACAAACCAACAAACCAACAAACTAACAAACGAACAAGCCAACAAGCCAACAAACCAACAAACCAACAAACCAACAAGCCAACAAACCAACAAGCCAAAAAACCAACAAACCAACAAACCAACAAACCAACAAACCGAGTAACTAAAAAGCCAACAAACTAACAAACCAATAAGCCAACAAGCCAACAAGCCAACAAACCAACAAACCAACAAGCCAACAAACCAACAAGCCAACAAACCAACAAACCAACAAGCGAACAAGCCAACAAACCAACAAACCAACAAACCAACAAGCCAACAAACCAACAAACCATCAAGCCAACAAACGAACAAACCAACAAACCAACAAACCAACAAGCCAACAAACCAACAAACCAACAAACCAAAAAACCAACAAACCAACAAGCCAACAAACCAACAAACTAACAAGCCAACAAGCCAACAAACCAACAAATCAACAAACCAACAAGCCAACAAACCAACAAACCAATAAGCCAACAAACCAACAAACCAATAAACCAACAAGCCAACAAACCAACAAACCAACAAACCAAAAACAAACAAACCAACAAACCAAGTAACCAAAAAACCAACAAACTAACAAACCAACAAGCCAACAAACCAACAAGCCAACAAGCCAACAAACCAATAAACCAACAAAGCAACAAACCAAAAAACCAACAAACCAAAAAACCAACAAACCAACAAAATATCAAACGAACAAAGCAGCAATACAACAAGCCAACAAACCAACAAAATAACAAGCCAGCAAACCAACAAACCAACAAGCCAACAAGCCAAGAAACAAACAAACCAACAAACCAACAAGCCAACAAACCAACAAACCAAGTAACCAAAAAGCCAACAAACTAACAAACCAACAAGCCAACAAGCCAACAAACCAACAAGCCAACAAACCAACAAACCAAGAAAGCAACAAGCCAACAAGCCAACAAACCAACAAACCAACAAGCCAACAAACCAACAAACCAACAAGCCTACAAGCCAACAAATCAACAAACCAACAAACCAAGTAACCATAAAGCCAACAAACTAACAAACCAACAAGCCAACAAGCCAACAAACTAAAAAACCAAGAAACCAACAAGCCAACAAACCAACAAACAAATGAACCAACAAACCAAAATACCAACAAACCAACAAGGCAACAAGCCAACAAACCAACAAACTAACAAACCAACAAACGAACTAACCAACAAACCAACAAGCCAACAAACCAACAAACCAACAAACCACCAAACCAACAAACTAAGTAACCAACAAGCCAACAAACCAACAAGCCAACAAGCCAACAAACCAACAAACCAACAAGCCAACAAACCAACAAACCAACAAACCAAAAAACCAACAAACCAACAAGCCAACAAACTAAAAAACCAACAAACCAACAAGCCAACAAACCAACAAACAAATAAACCAACAAACCAAAATACCAACAAACCAACAAGCCAACAAGCCAACAAACCAACAAACTAACAAACCAACAAACGAACTAACCAACAAACCAACAAGCCAACAAACCAACAAACCAACAAACTACCAAACCAACAAACTAAGTAACCAACAAGCCAACAAACCAACAAACCAACAAGCCAACAAGCCAACAAACCAACAAACCAACAAGCCAACAAACCAACAAACCAACAAACCAAAAAACCAACAAACCAACAAACCAACAAACCAACAAACCAACAAGCCAATAAGCCAACAAACCAACAAACCAACAAACCAACAAGCCAACAAACCAACAAGCCAACAAACCAACAAACCAACAAACCAAGTAACCAAAAAGCCAACAAACTAACAAACCAACAAGCCAACAAGCCAACAAACCAACAAACCAACAAGGCAACAAGACAAGAAGCCAACAAACCAACAAACCAACAAGCCAACAAACCAACAAACCAACAAACCAACAAGCCAACAAGCCAACATACCAACAAACCAACAAACCAACAAGCCAACAAACCAACAAACCAACAAGCCAACAACCCAACAAACCAACAAACCAACAAGCCAACAAACCAACAAACCAACAAACCAAAAAACCAACAAACCAACAAACCAACAAACCAACAAACCAACAAACCAACAAACCAACAAGCCAACAAGCCAACAAGCCAACAAACCAACAAACCAACAAACCAACAAGCCAACAAACCAACAAGCCAACAAACCAACAAAACAAGTAACCAAAAAGCCAACAAACTAACAAACCAACAAGCCAACAAACCAACAAGCCAACAAGCCAACAAACCAACAAACCAAGAAAGCAACAAGCCAACAAGCAAACAAACCAACAAACTAACAAGCCAACAAACCAACAAACCAACAAGCCTACACGCCAACAAATCAACAAACCAACAAACCAAGTAACCATAAAGCCAACAAACTAACAAACCAACAAGCCAACAAGCCAACAAACTAAAAAACCAAAAAATCAACAAGCCAACAAGCCAACAAACCAACAAACCAACAAACCAACAAACCAACAAGCCAACAAACCAACAAACCAACAAACCAAAAAACCAACAAACCAACAAGCTAACAAACCAACAAACTAAGTAACCAACAAGCCAACAAACCAACAAACCAACAAGCCAACAAACCAACAAACCAACAAGCCAACAAACCAACAAACCAACAAACCAACAAACCAACAAACCAACAAACCAACAAACCAACAAACCAACAAACCAACAAACCAACAAGCCAACAAGCCAACAAACCAACAAACCAACAAACCAACAAGCCAACAAAACAACAAACCAACAAACCAACAAACCAACAAGCCAACAAACCAACAAATAAATAAACCAACAAACCAACACACCAACAAACCAACAAACCAACAAACCAACAAACCAAAAAACCAACAAACCAACAAACCAACAAGCCAACAAGCCAACAAACCAACAAATCAACAAACCAACAAGCCAACAAACCAAAAAACAAACAAACCAACAAACCAACAAACTAACAAACCAACAAACCAAAAAACCAACAAACCAACAAGCCAACAAGCCGACTAACCAACAAACTAACAAACCAACAAACGAACTAACCAACAAACCAAAAAACTAAGTAACCAACAAGCCAACAAACCAACAAACCAACAAGCCAAAAAGCCAACCAACCAACAAACCAACAAGCCAACAAACCAACAAACCAACAAACTAACAAACCAACAAACCAACAAACCAACAAACCAACAAGCCAACAAAACAACAAACAAATAAACCAACAAACCAAAAAACCAACAAACCAACAAACCAACAAGCCAACAAACCAACAAACCAACAAACCAACAAATCAAGTAACCAACAAGCCAACAAAACAACAAACCAACAAGCCAACAAGCCAACAAACCAACAAACCAACAAGCCAACAAACCAACAAACCAACAAACTAACAAACGAACAAGCCAACAAGCCAACAAACCAACAAACCAACAAACCAACAAGCCAACAAACCAACAAACCAACAAACCGAGTAACTAAAAAGCCAACAAACTAACAAACCAATAAGCCAACAAGCCAACAAGCCAACAAACCAACAAACCAACAAGCCAACAAACCAACAAGCCAACAAACCAACAAACCAACAAGCGAACAAGCCAACAAACCAACAAACCAACAAACCAACAAGCCAACAAACCAACAAACCATCAAGCCAACAAACGAACAAACCAACAAACCAACAAACCAACAAGCCAACAAACCAACAAACCAACAAACCAAAAAACCAACAAACCAACAAGCCAACAAACCAACAAACTAACAAGCCAACAAGCCAACAAACCAACAAATCAACAAACCAACAAGCCAACAAACCAACAAACCAATAAGCCAACAAACCAACAAACCAATAAACCAACAAGCCAACAAACCAACAAACCAACAAACCAAAAACAAACAAACCAACAAACCAAGTAACCAAAAAACCAACAAACTAACAAACCAACAAGCCAACAAACCAACAAGCCAACAAGCCAACAAACCAATAAACCAACAAAGCAACAAACCAAAAAACCAACAAACCAAAAAACCAACAAACCAACAAAATATCAAACGAACAAAGCAGCAATACAACAAGCCAACAAACCAACAAAATAACAAGCCAGCAAACCAACAAACCAACAAGCCAACAAGCCAAGAAACAAACAAACCAACAAACCAACAAGCCAACAAACCAACAAACCAAGTAACCAAAAAGCCAACAAACTAACAAACCAACAAGCCAACAAGCCAACAAACCAACAAGCCAACAAACCAACAAACCAAGAAAGCAACAAGCCAACAAGCCAACAAACCAACAAACCAACAAGCCAACAAACCAACAAACCAACAAGCCTACAAGCCAACAAATCAACAAACCAACAAACCAAGTAACCATAAAGCCAACAAACTAACAAACCAACAAGCCAACAAGCCAACAAACTAAAAAACCAAGAAACCAACAAGCCAACAAACCAACAAACAAATAAACCAACAAACCAAAATACCAACAAACCAACAAGCCAACAAGCCAACAAACCAACAAACTAACAAACCAACAAACGAACTAACCAACAAACCAACAAGCCAACAAACCAACAAACCAACAAACCACCAAACCAACAAACTAAGTAACCAACAAGCCAACAAACCAACAAGCCAACAAGCCAACAAACCAACAAACCAACAAGCCAACAAACCAACAAACCAACAAACCAAAAAACCAACAAACCAACAAGCCAACAAACTAAAAAACCAACAAACCAACAAGCCAACAAACCAACAAACAAATAAACCAACAAACCAAAATACCAACAAACCAACAAGCCAACAAGCCAACAAACCAACAAACTAACAAACCAACAAACGAACAAACCAACAAGCCAACAAGCCAACAGACCAACAAACCAACAAACCAACAAGCCAACAAGCTAACAAAATAACAAACCAACAAGCCAACAAACCAACAAACCAACAAGCCAACAAGCCAACAAACCAACAAACCAACAAGCCAACAAGCCAACAAACCAACAAACCAAGAAGCCAACAAACCAACAAACAAATAAACCAACAAATCAACAAACCAACAAGCCAACAAGCCAACAAACCAACAAACCAACAAACCAACAAGCCAACAAACCGACAAACCAACAAACCAACAAATCAACAAACCAACAAACCAACAAACCAACAAGCCAACAAACCAAAAAACCAACAAACCAACAAGCCAACAAACCAACAAACCAACAAGCCAACAAGCCAACAAACCAACAAACCAACAAGCCAACAAACCAACAAACCAACAAACCAACAAACCAACATGCCAACAAACCAACAAACTAAGTAACCAACAAGCCAACAAACCAACAAACCAACAAAACAACAAGCCAACAAACCAACAAACCAAAAAACCAACAAGCCAACAAACCAACAAACCAACAAACCAACAAACCAACAAACCAACAAGCCAACAAACCAACAAACAAATAAACCAACAAACCAACAAACCAACATACCAACAAGCCAACAAGTCAACAAACCAACAAACCAACAAACCAACAAACCAACAAGCCAACAAACCAACAAGCCAACAAACCAACAAACCAACAAACCAACAAACCAACAAACCAACAAACCAACAAGCCAACAAGCCAACAAGCCAACAAACCAACAAACCAACAAGCCAACAAACCAACAAACCAACAAACCAACAAACCAACAAGCCAACAAGCCAACAAACCAACAAACCAACAAGCCAACAAACCAACAAACCAACAAACCAACATGCCAACAAACCAACAAACTAAGTAACCAACAAGCCAACAAACCAACAAACCAACAAACCAACATGCCAACAAACTAACAAACTAAGTAACCAACAAGCCAACAAACCAACAAACCAACAAGCCAACAAACCAACAAACCAACAAGCCAACAAGCCAACAAACCAACAAACCAACAAACCAACAAGCCAACAAACCAACAAGCCAACAAACCAACAAACCAACAAGTCAACAAGCCAACAAACCAACAAACCAACAAACCAACAAGCCAACAAACCAACAAACCAACAAGCCAACAAGCCAACAAACCAACAAACCAACAAACCAACAAGCCAACAAGCTAACAAAATAACAAACCAACAAGCCAACAAACCAACAAACCAACAAGCCAACAAGCCAACAAACCAACAAACCAACAAGCCAACAAGCCAACAAACCAACAAACCAAGAAGCCAACAAACCAACAAACAATTAAACCAACAAATCAACAAACCAACAAGCCAACAAGCCAACAAACCAACAAACCAACAAACCAACAAGCCAACAAACCGACAAACCAACAAACCAACAAATCAACAAACCAACAAACCAACAAGCCAACAAGCCAACAAACCAAAAAACCAACAAACCAACAAGCCAACAAACCAACAAACCAACAAACCAACAAGCCAACAAGCCAACAAACCAACAAACCAACAAGCCAACAAACCAACAAACCAACAAACCAACAAACCAACATGCCAACAAACCAACAAACTAAGTAACCAACAAGCCAACAAACCAACAAACCAACAAAACAACAAGCCAACAAACCAACAAACCAAAAAACCAAAAAGCCAACAAACCAACAAACCAACAAACCAACAAACCAACAAGCCAACAAGCCAACAAACCAACAAACCAACAAGCCAACAAACCAACAAACCAACAAACCAACAAGCCAACAAACCAACAAGCTAACAAACCAACAAACCAACAAGCCAACAAGCCAACAAACCAACATACCAACAAGCCAACAAGCCAACAAACCAACAAACCAACAAGCCAACAAACCAACAAACAAATAAACCAACAAACCAACAAACCAACAAGCTAACAAGCCAACAAACCAACAAACCAACAAACCAACAAACCAACAAACCAACAAGCCAACAAACCAACAAACCAACAAACCAACAAACCAACAAACCAACAAGCCAACAAGCCAACAAACCACCAAACCAACAAGCCAACAAGCCAACAAACAAATAAACCAACAAACCAACAAACCAACCAACCAACAAACCAACAAACCAAAAAACCAACAAACCAACAAGCCAACATGCCAACAAACCAACAAACTAACGAACCAACAAACGAACTAACCAACAAACCAACAAGCCAACAAGCCAACAAACCAACAAACCAACAAACCAAAAAACCAACAAACCAACAAGCCAACAAGCCAACAAGCCAACAAACCAACAAACCAACAAGCCAACAAACCAACAAACCAACAAACCAACAAACCAACAAGCCAACAAACCAACAAACCAACAAACCAACAAACCAAGTTACCAACTAGCCAAAAAACCAACAAGCCAACAAACCAACAAGCCAACAAGCCAACAAACCAACAAACCAGCAAAGCAACAAACCAAAAAACCAACAAACCAAAAAACCATCAAACGAACAAAGCAACAAGCCAACAAGCCAACAAACCAACAAACCAACAAGCCAACAAACAAACAAACCAACAAGCCAACAAGCCAACAAACCAACAAACTAACAAACCAACAAGCCAACAAACCAACAAACCAACAAACCAACAAACCAACAAGCCAACAAACCAACAAACCAACAAACCAACAAGCCAACAAACCAACAAACCAACAAGCCAACAAGCCAACAAACTAACAAACCAACAAGCCAACAAACCAAGAAACCAACAAACCAACATGCCAACAAACCAACAAACTAAGTAACCAACAAGCCAACAAACCAACAAACCAACAAACCAACAAGCCAACAAGTCAACAAACCAACAAACCAACAAACAAACAAACCAACAAACCAACAAGCCAACAAGCCAATAATCGAACAAACCAACAAACCAACAAACCAACAAGCCAACAAACCAACAAACAAATAAACCAACAAACCAACAAACCAACAAACCAACAAGCCAACAAGTCAACAAACCAACAAACCAACAAACCAACAAGCCAACAAACCAACAAGCCAACAAACCAACAAACCAACAAACCAACAAACCAACAAACCAACAAGCCAACAAGCCAACAAACCAACAAACCAACAAGCCAACAAACCAACAAACCAACAAACCAACAAGCCAACAAACCAACAATCCAACAAACCAACAAACCAACAAACCAACAAGCCAACAAACCAACAAACAAATAAACCAACAAACCAACAAACCAACAAACCAACAAGCCAACAAGTCAACAAACCAACAAACCAACAAACCAACAAGCCAACAAACCAACAAGCCAACAAACCAACAAACCAACAAACCAACAAACCAACAAACCAACAAACCAACAAGCCAACAAGCCAACAAACCAACAAACCAACAAGCCAACAAACCAACAAACCAACAAACCAACAAGCCAACAAGCCAACAAGCCAACAAACCAACAAACCAACAAGCCAACAAACCAACAAACCAACAAACCAACATGCCTACAAACCAACAAACTAAGTAACCAACAAGCCAACAAACCAACAAACCAACAAACCAACATGCCAACAAACTAACAAACTAAGTAACCAACAAGCCAACAAACCAACAAACCAACAAGCCAACAAACCAACAAACCAACAAGCCAACAAGCCAACAAACCAACAAATCAACAAACCAACAAGCCAACAAACCAACAAGCCAACAAACAAACAAACCAACAAGTCCACAAGCCAACAAACCAACAAACCAACAAACCAACAAGCCAACAAACCAACAAACCAACAAGCCAACAAGCCAACAAACCAACAAACCAACAAACCAACAAGCCAACAAGCTAACAAAATAACAAACCAACAAGCCAACAAACCAACAAACCAACAAGCCAACAAGCCAACAAACCAACAAACCAACAAGCCAACAAGCCAACAAACCAACAAACCAAGAAGCCAACAAACCAACAAACAAATAAACCAACAAATCAACAAACCAACAAGCCAACAAGCCAACAAACCAACAAACCAACAAACCAACAAGCCAACAAACCAACAAACCAACAAACCAACAAATCAACAAACCAACAAACCAACAAGCCAACAAGCCAACAAACCAAAAAACCAATAAACCAACAAGCCAACAAACCAACAAACCAACAAACCAACAAGCCAACAAGCCAACAAACCAACAAACCAACAAGCCATCAAACCAACAAACCAA
Source organism: Atherix ibis (assembly GCA_958298945.1). Taxonomy (NCBI): domain Eukaryota; kingdom Metazoa; phylum Arthropoda; class Insecta; order Diptera; family Athericidae; genus Atherix; species Atherix ibis. The sequence continues at coordinate 89,211,524 of OY282608.1, read as the reverse complement.
CAAACCAACATACCAACAAACCAACAAACTAAGTAACCAACAAGCCAACAAACCAACAAACCAACAAAACAACAAGCCAACAAACCAAAAAACCAACAAGCCAACAAACCAACAAACCAACAAGCCAACAAACCAACAAACCAACAAGCCAACAAGCCAACAAACCAACAAACCAACAAGCCAACAAACCAACAAACCAACAAACCTACAAGCCAACAAACCAACAAGCTAACAAACCAACAAACCAACAAGCCAACAAGCCAACAAACCAACATACCAACAAGCCAACAAGCCAAAACCAACAAACCAACAAGCCAACAAACCAACAAACAAATAAACCAACAAACCAACAAACCAATAAGCCAACAAGCCAACAAACCAACAAACCAACAAACCAACAAACCAACAAGCCAACAAACCAACAAACCAACAAACCAACAAACCAACAAATCAACAAGCCAACAAGCCAACAAACCACCAAACCAACAAGCCAACAAGCCAACAAACAAATAAACCAACAAACCAACAAACCAACCAACCAACAAACCAACAAACCAAAAAACCAACAAACCAACAAGCCAACAAGCCAACAAACCAACAAACTAACGAACCAACAAACGAACTAACCAACAAACCAACAAGCCAACAAGCCAACAAACCAACAAACCAACAAACCAAAAAACCAACAAACCAACAAGCCAACAAGCCAACAAACCAACAAACCAACAAGCCAACAAACCAACAAACCAACAAACCAACAAACCAACAAGCCAACAAACCAACAAACCAACAAACCAACAAACCAAGTAACCAACTAGCCAACAAACCAACAAGCCAACAAACCAACAAGCCAACAAGCCAACAAACCAACAAACCAGCAAAGCAACAAACCAAAAAACCAACAAACCAAAAAACCATCAAACGAACAAAGCAACAAGCCAACAAGCCAACAAACCAACAAACCAACAAGCCAACAAACAAACAAACCAACAAGCCAACAAGCCAACAAACCAACAAACTAACAAACCAACAAGCCAACAAACCAACAAACCAACAAACCAACAAGCCAACAAACCAACAAACCAACAAACCAACAAACCAAGTAACCAAAAAGCCAAAAAACTAGCAAACCAACAAGCCAACAAACCAACAAACCAACAAGCCAACAAACCAACAAACCAACAAACCAACAAACCAAAAAACCAACAAACCAACAAGCCAACAAACCAACAAACCAACAAACCAACAAGCCAACAAGCCAACAAACCAACAAACAAATAAACCAACAAACCAACAAACCAACAAACCAACATGCCAACAAACCAACAAACTAAGTAACCAACAAGCCAACAAACCAACAAACCAACAAACCAACATGCCAACAAACTAACAAACTAAGTAACCAACAAGCCAACAAACCAACAAACCAACAAGCCAACAAACCAACAAACCAACAAGCCAACAAGCCAACAAACCAACAAACCAACAAACCAACAAGCCAACAAACCAACAAGCCAACAAACCAACAAACCAACAAGTCAACAAGCCAACAAACCAACAAACCAACAAACCAACAAGCCAACAAACCAACAAACCAACAAGCCAACAAGCCAACAAACCAACAAACCAACAAACCAACAAGCCAACAAGCTAACAAAATAACAAACCAACAAGCCAACAAACCAACAAACCAACAAGCCAACAAGCCAACAAACCAACAAACCAACAAGCCAACAAGCCAACAAACCAACAAACCAAGAAGCCAACAAACCAACAAACAAATAAACCAACAAATCAACAAACCAACAAGCCAACAAGCCAACAAACCAACAAACCAACAAACCAACAAGCCAACAAACCAACAAACCAACAAACCAACAAATCAACAAACCAACAAACCAACAAGCCAACAAGCCAACAAACCAAAAAACCAACAAACCAACAAGCCAACAAACCAACAAACCAACAAACCAACAAACCAACAAGCCAACAAGCCAACAAACCAACAAACCAACAAGCCAACAAACCAACAAACCAACAAACCAACATGCCAACAAACCAACAAACTAAGTAACCAACAAGCCAACAAACCAACAAACCAACAAAACAACAAGCCAACAAACCAAAAAACCAACAAGCCAACAAACCAACAAACCAACAAACCAACAAACGAACAAACCAACAAGCCAACAAGCCAACAAACCAACAAACCAACAAGCCAACAAACCAACAAACCAACAAACCAACAAGCCAACAAACCAACAAGCTAACAAACCAACAAACCAACAAGCCAACAAGCCAACAAACCAACATACCAAAAAGCCAACAAGCCAACAAACCAACAAACCAACAAGCCAACAAACCAACAAACAAATAAACCAACAAAACAACAAACCAACAGGCCAACAAGCCAACAAACCAACAAACCAACAAACCAACAAACCAACAAACTAACGAACCAACAAACGAACTAACCAACAAACCAACAAGCCAACAAGCCAACAAACCAACAAACCAACAAACCAAAAAACCAACAAGCCAACAAACCAACAAACCAACAAACCAACAAACCAAGTAACCAACTAGCCAACAAACCAACAAGCCAACAAACCAACAAGCCAACAAGCCAACAAACCAACAAACCAGCAAAGCAACAAACCAAAAAACCAACAAACCAAAAAACCATCAAACGAACAAAGCAACAAGCCAACAAGCCAACAAACCAACAAACCAACAAGCCAACAAACAAACAAACCAACAAGCCAACAAGCCAACAAACCAACAAACTAACAAACCAACAAGCCAACAAGCCAACAAACCAACAAACCAACAAACCAACAAGCCAACAAACCAACAAACCAACAAACCAAGTAACCAAAAAGCCAAAAAACTAACAAACCAACAAGCCAACAAACCAACAAACCAACAAGCCAACAAGCCAACAAACCAACAAACCAAGTAACCAATAAACCAACAAACCATCAAACGAACAAAGCAACAAACCAACAAGCCAACAAACCAACAAGCCAACAAATCAACAAACCAACAAACCAACAAGCCAACAAGCCAACAAACCACCAAACCAACAAGCCAACAAGCCAACAAACAAATAAACCAACAAACCAACAAACCAACCAACCAACAAACCAACAAACCAAAAAACCAACAAACCAACAAGCCAACAAGCCAACAAACCAACAAACTAACGAACCAACAAACGAACTAACCAACAAACCAACAAGCCAACAAGCCAACAAACCAACAAACCAACAAACCAAAAAACCAACAAACCAACAAGCCAACAAGCCAACAAGCCAACAAACCAACAAACCAACAAGCCAACAAACCAACAAACCAACAAACCAACAAACCAACAAGCCAACAAACCAACAAACCAACAAACCAACAAACCAAGTAACCAACTAGCCAACAAACCAACAAGCCAACAAACCAACAAGCCAACAAGCCAACAAACCAACAAACCAGCAAAGCAACAAACCAAAAAACCAACAAACCAAAAAACCATCAAACGAACAAAGCAACAAGCCAACAAGCCAACAAACCAACAAACCAACAAGCCAACAAACAAACAAACCAACAAGCCAACAAGCCAACAAACCAACAAACTAACAAACCAACAAGCCAACAAACCAACAAACCAACAAACCAACAAGCCAACAAACCAACAAACCAACAAACCAACAAACCAAGTAACCAAAAAGCCAAAAAACTAACAAACCAACAAGTCAACAAACCAACAAACCAACAAGCCAACAAGCCAACAAACCAACAAACCAAGTAACCAATAAACCAACAAACCATCAAACGAACAAAGCAACAAACCAACAAGCCAACAAACCAACAAGCCAACAAATCAACAAACCAACAAACCAACATGCCAACAAACCAACAAGCCAGCAAACCAACAAGTCAACAAACCAACAAGCCAACAAACCAACAAACCAACAAGCCAACAAACCAACAAACCAACAAGCCAGCAAACCACCAAGCCAACAAAGCAACAAACCAACAAGCCAACAAACCAACAAACTAACAAACCAACAAACCAACAAACCAAAAAACCAACAAGCCAACAAGCCAACAAACCAACAAAGCAACAAGCCAACAAACTAACAAACCAACAAGCCAACAAGCCAACAAACCAACAAACCAACAAGCCAACAAGCCAACAAACAAATAAACCAACAAACCAACAAACCAACCAACCAACAAACCAACAAACCAAAAAACCAACAAACCAACAAGCCAACAAGCCAACAAACCAACAAACTAACGAACCAACAAACGAACTAACCAACAAACCAACAAGCCAACAAGCCAACAAACCAACAAACCAACAAACCAAAAAACCAACAAACCAACAAGCCAACAAGCCAACAAACCAACAAACCAACAAGCCAACAAACCAACAAACCAACAAACCAACAAACCAACAAGCCAACAAACCAACAAACCAACAAACCAACAAACCAACAAACCAACAAGCCAACAAGCCAACAAACCACCAAACCAACAAGCCAACAAGCCAACAAACAAATAAACCAACAAACCAACAAACCAACCAACCAACAAACCAACAAACCAAAAAACCAACAAACCAACAAGCCAACAAGCCAACAAACCAACAAACTAACGAACCAACAAACGAACTAACCAACAAACCAACAAGCCAACAACCCAACAAACCAACAAACCAACAAACCAAAAAACCAACAAACCAACAAGCCAACAAGCCAACAAGCCAACAAACCAACAAACCAACAAGCCAACAAACCAACAAACCAACAAACCAACAAACCAACAAGCCAACAAACCAACAAACCAACAAACCAAGTAACCAACTAGCCAACAAACCAACAAGCCAACAAACCAACAAGCCAACAAGCCAACAAACTAACAAACCAGCAAAGCAACAAACCAAAAACCAACAAACCAAAAAACCATCAAACGAACAAAGCAACAAGCCAACAGGCCAACAAACCAACAAACCAACAAGCCAACAAACAAACAAACCAACAAGCCAACAAGCCAACAAACCAAGTAACCAAAAAGCCAAAAAACTAACAAACCAACAAGCCAACAAACCAACAAACCAACAAGCCAACAAGCCAACAAACCAACAAACCAAGTAACCAATAAACCAACAAACCATCAAACGAACAAAGCAACAAACCAACAAGCCAACAAACCAACAAGCCAACAAATCAACAAACCAACAAACCAACATGCCAACAAACCAACAAACTAAGTAACCAACAAGCCAGCAAACCAACAAGCCAACAAACCAACAAGCCAACAAACCAACAAACCAACAAGCCAACAAACCAACAAACCAACAAGCCAGCAAACCACCAAGCCAACAAAGCAACAAACCAGCAAGCCAACAAACCAACAAGCCAACAACCCAACAAACCAACAAGCCAACAAGCCAACAAACCAACACCCCAACAAAACAACAAGCCAACAAACCAACAAACCAACAAGCCAACAAACCAACAAACTAACAAACCAACAAACCAACAAACCAAAAAACCAACAAGCCAACAAGCCAACAAACCAACAAAGCAACAAGCCAACAAACTAACAAACCAACAAGCCAACAAGCCAACAAACCAACAAACCAACAAAGCAACAACCCAACAAACCAACAAACCAACAAACCAACAAGCCAACAAGCCAACAAACCAAAAAACCAACAAGCCAACTAGCCAACAAATCAACAAACCAACAAACCAACAAGCCAACAAGCCAACAAACCAAAAAACCAACAAACCAACAAGCCAACAAACCAACAAACCAACAAACCAACAAGCCAACAAGCCAACAAACCAACAAACCAACAAACCAACAAACCAACAAACCAACATGCCAACAAACCAACAAACTAAGTAACCAACAAGCCAACAAACCAACAGACCAACAAAACAACAAGCCAACAAACCACAAAACCAACAAGCCAACAAACCAACAAACCAACAAACCAACAAACCAACAAACCAACAAACCAACAAGCCAACAAGCCAACAAACCAACAAACTAACATACCAACAAACGAACTAACCAACAAACTAACAAGCCAACAAACCAACCAACCAACAAACCAACAAACCAACAAACCAACAAGCCAACAAACAAACAAACCAACAAGCCAACAAGCCAACAAACCAACAAACTAACAAACCAACAAGCCAACAAACCAACAAACCAACAAACCAACAAGCCAACAAACCAACAAACCAACAAACCAACAAACCAACAAACCAAGTAACCAAAAAGCCAAAAAACTAACAAACCAACAAGCCAACAAACCAAGTAACCAATAAACCAACAAACCATCAAACGAACAAAGCAACAAACCAACAAGCCAACAAACCAACAAGCCAACAAATCAACAAACCAACAAACCAACATGCCAACAAACCAACAAACTAAGTAACCAACAAGCCAGCAAACCAACAAGCCAACAAACCAACAAGCCAACAAACCAACAAACCAACAAGCCAACAAGCCAACAAACCAACAAATCAACAAACCACCAAGCCAACAAACCAACAAACCAACAAACCAACAAGCCAACAAACCAACAAACAAATAAACCAACAAACCAACAAACCAACAAGCCAACAAGCCAACAAACCAACAAACCAACAAACCAACTAGCCAACAAACCAACAAACCAACAAACCAACAAACCAAAAAACCAACAAACCAACAAGCCAACAAACCAACAAACCAACAAACCAACAAACAAATAAACCAACAAACCAACAAACCAACAAACCAACAAACCAACAAACCAAAAAACCAACAAACCAACAAGCCAACAAGCCAACAAACCAACAAACTAACATACCAACAAACGAACTAACCAACAAACTAACAAGCCAACAAACCAACAAACCAGCAAACCAACAAACCAACAAACCAACAAACCAACAAACCAACAAGCCAACAAGCCAACAAACCAACAAACCAACAAGCCAACAAACCAACAAACCAACAAGCCAACAAGCCAACAAACCAACAAAGCAACAAACCAACAAGCCAACAAACCAACAAGCCAACAACCCAACAAACCAACAAGCCAACAAGCCAACAAACCAACAAACCAACAAAACAACAAGCCAACAAACCAACAAACCAACAAGCCAACAAACCAACAAACTAACAAACCAACAAACCAACAAACCAAAAAACCAACAAGCCAACAAGCCAACAAACCAACAAAGCAACAAGCCAACAAACTAACAAACCAACAAGCCAACAAGCCAATAAACCAACAAACCAACAAAGCAACAACCCAACAAACCAACAAACCAACAAACCAACAAGCCAACAAGCCAACAAACCAAAAAACCAACAAGCCAACTAGCCAACAAACCAACAAACCAACAAGCCAACAAACCAACAAATCAACAAACCAAAAAACCAACAAACCAACAAGCCAACAAAACAACAAGCCAACAAACCAACAAACCAACAAGCCAACAAACCAACAAACTAACAAACCAACAAACCAACAAACCAAAAAACCAACAAGCCAACAAGCCAACAAACCAACAAAGCAACAAGCCAACAAACTAACAAACCAATAAGCCAACAAGCCAACAAACCAACAAACCAACAAAGCAACAACCCAACAAACCAACAAACCAACAAACCAACAAGCCAACAAGCCAACAAACCAAAAAACCAACAAGCCAACTAGCCAACAAACCAACAAACCAACAAGCCAACAAACCAACAAATCAACAAACCAAAAAACCAACAAACCAACAAGCCAACAAACCAACAAACTAAGTAACCAACAAGCCAACAAACCAACAAACCAACAAGCCAACAAACCAACAAACCAACAAACCAACAAGCCAGCAAACCAACAAACCAACAAACCAACAAACAAACAAACCAACAAACCAACAAACCAACAAACCAACAAACAAATAAACCAACAAACCAACAAACCAACAAGCCAACAAGCCAACAAACCAACAAACCAACAAACCAACAAACCAACAAGCCAACAAAACAACAAACCAACAAACCAACAAACCAACAAGCCAACAAACCAACAAACAAATAAACCAACAAATCAAAAAACCAACAAACCAACAAACCAACAAACCAACAAACCAACAAATCAACAAACCAACAAACCAAAAAACCAACAAATCAACAAACCAACAAACCAACAAGCCAACAAACCAAGTAACCAAAAAGCCAACAAACTAACAAACCAACAAGCCAACAAGCCAACAAACCAACAAGCCAACAAACCAACAAACCAACAAAGCAACAAGCCAACAAGCCAACAAACCAACAAACCAACAAGCCAACAAACCAACAAACCAACAAACCAACAAGCCAACAAACCAACAAACCAACAAACCAAGTAACCAAAAAGCCAACAAACTAACAAACCAACAAGCCAACAAGCCAACAAACCAACAAACCAACAAGCCAACAAGCCAACAAACCAACAAACCAACAAACCAACAAACTAAGTAGCCAATAAGCCAACAAACCAACAAACCAACAAGCCAACAAGCCAACAAACCAACAAACAAACAAGCCAACAAACCAACAAACCAACAAGCCAACAAACCAACAAACCAACAAACCAAAAAACCAACAAACCAACAAACCAACAAACCAACAAACCAACAAACCAACAAGCCAACAAACCAACAAACCAACAAACCAACAAACCAAGTAACCAAAAAGCCAACAAACTAACAAACCAACAAGCCAAAAAGCCAACAAACCAACAAGCCAACAAACCAACAAACCAACAAAACAACAAGCCAACAAGCCAACAAACCAACAAACCAACAAACCAACAAGCCAACAAACCAACAAACCAACAAGCCAACAAACCAAGTAACCAAAAAGCCAACAAACTAACAAACCAACAAGCCAACAAGCCAACAAACCAACAAACAAACAAACCAACAAGCCAACAAACCAACAAACCAACAAACCAACAAACCAAAAAACCAATAAACCAACAAACCAACAAGCCAACAAGCCAACAAACCAACAAACCAACAAACTAACAAACCAACAAACGAACTAACCAACAAACCAACAAGCCAACAAGCCAATAAGCCAACAAACCAACAAACCAACAAACCAACAAACCAACAAACCAAAAAACCAACAAACCAAAAAACCAACAAACCAACAAACTAATAAACCAACAAACCAACAAGCCAACAAGCCAACAAACCAACAAACCAACAAAGCAACAAGCCAACAAGCCAACAAACCAACAAACCAACAAGCCAACAAACCAACAAACCAACAAACCAACAAGCCAACAAACCAACAAACCAACAAACCAAGTAACCAAAAAGCCAACAAACTAACAAACCAACAAGCCAACAAGCCAACAAACCAACAAACCAACAAGCCAACAAGCCAACAAACCAACAAACCAACAAACCAACAAACTAAGTAGCCAATAAGCCCACAAACCAACAAACCAACAAGCCAACAAGCCAACAAACCAACAAACAAACAAGCCAACAAACCAACAAACCAACAAGCCAACAAACCAACAAACCAACAAACCAAAAAACCAACAAACCAACAAACCAACAAACCAACAAACCAACAAACCAACAAGCCAACAAACCAACAAACCAACAAACCAACAAACCAAGTAACCAAAAAGCCAACAAACTAACAAACCAACAAGCCAAAAAGCCAACAAACCAACAAGCCAACAAACCAACAAACCAACAAAACAACAAGCCAACAAGCCAACAAACCAACAAACCAACAAACCAACAAGCCAACAAACCAACAAACCAACAAGCCAACAAACCAAGTAACCAAAAAGCCAACAAACTAACAAACCAACAAGCCAACAAGCCAACAAACCAACAAACAAACAAACCAACAAGCCAACAAACCAACAAACCAACAAACCAACAAACCAAAAAACCAATAAACCAACAAACCAACAAGCCAACAAGCCAACAAACCAACAAACCAACAAACTAACAAACCAACAAACGAACTAACCAACAAACCAACAAGCCAACAAGCCAATAAGCCAACAAACCAACAAACCAACAAACCAACAAACCAACAAACCAAAAAACCAACAAACCAAAAAACCAACAAACCAACAAACTAATAAACCAACAAACCAACAAGCCAACAAGCCAACAAACCAACAAACCAACAAACCAAGTAACCAAAAAGCCAACAATCTAACAAACCAACAAGCCAACAAGCCAACAAACCAACAAACCAACAAACCAACAAACCAACAAGCCAACAAACCAACAAACCAAAAAACCAACAAGCCAACTACCCAACAAATCAACAAACCAACAAACCAACAAGCCAACAAGCCAACAAACCAAAAAACCAACAAGCCAACAAACCAACAAACCAACAAACCAACAAACCAACAAGCCAACAAACCAACAAACCAACAAACCAACAAACCAACAAACCAACAAGCCAACAAGCCAACAAACCACCAAACCAACAAGCCAACAAGCCAACAAACAAATAAACCAACAAACCAACAAACCAACCAACCAACAAACCAACAAACCAAAAAACCAACAAACCAACAAGCCAACAAGCCAACAAACCAACAAACTAACGAACCAACAAACGAACTAACCAACAAGCTAACAAGCCAACAAACCAACAAACCAACAAACCAAAAAACCAACAAACCAACAAGCCAACAAACCAACAAACCAACAAACCAACATGCCAACAAACCAACAAACTAAGTAACCAACAAGCCAACAAACCAACAAACCAACAAAACAACAAGCCAACAAACCAAAAAACCAACAAGCCAACAAACCAACAAACCAACAAACCAACAAACCAACAAACCAACAAACCAACAAGCCAACAAGCCAACAAACCAACAAACCAACAAGCCAACAAACCAACAAACCAACAAACCAACAAACCAACAAACCAACAAGCCAACAAACCAACAAACCAACAAGCCAACAAGCCAACAAACCAACATACCAACAAGCCAACAAGCCAACAAACCAACAAACCAACAAGCCAACAAACCAACAAACAAATAAACCAACAAACCAACAAACCAACAGGCCAACAAGCCAACAAACCAACAAACCAACAAACCAACAAACCAACAAACTAACGAACCAACAAACGAACTAACCAACAAACCGACAAGCCAACAAGCCAACAAACCAACAAACCAAAAAACCAACAAACCAACAAGCCAACAAGCCAACAAGCCAACAAACCAACAAACCAACAAGCCAACAAACCAACAAACCAACAAACCAACAAACCAACAAGCCAACAAACCAACAAACCAACAAACCAACAAATCAAGTAACCAACTAGCCCACAAACCAACAAGCCAACAAACCAACAAGCCAACAAGCCAACAAACCAACAAACCAGCAAAGCAACAAACCAAAAAACCAACAAACCAAAAAACCATCAAACGAACAAAGCAACAAGCCAACAAGCCAACAAACCAACAAACCAACAAGCCAACAAACAAACAAACCAACAAGCCAACAAGCCAACAAACCAACAAACTAACAAACCAACAAGCCAACAAACCAACAAACCAACAAACCAACAAGCCAACAAACCAACAAACCAAGTAACCAAAAAGCCAAAAAACTAACAAACCAACAAGCCAACAAACCAACAAACCAACAAGCTAACAAGCCAACAAACCAACAAACCAAGTAACCAATAAACCAACAAACCATCAAACGAACAAAGCAACAAACCAACAAGCCAACAAACCAACAAGCCAACAAATCAACAAACCAACAAACCAACAAGCCAACAAGCCAACAAACCACCAAACCAACAAGCCAACAAGCCAACAAACAAATAAACCAACAAACCAACAAACCAACCAACCAACAAACCAACAAACCAAAAAACCAACAAACCAACAAGCCAACAAGCCAACAAACCAACAAACTAACGAACCAACCAACGAACTAATCAACAAACCAACAAGCCAACAAGCCAACAAACCAACAAACCAACAAACCAAAAAACCAACAAACCAACAAGCCAACAAGCCAACAAGCCAACAAACCAACAAACCAACAAGCCAACAAACCAACAAACCAACAAACCAACAAACCAACAAGCCAACAAACCAACAAACCAACAAACCAACAAACCAAGTAACCAACTAGCCAACAAACCAACAAGCCAACAAACCAACAAGCCAACAAGCCAACAAACCAACAAACCAGCAAAGCAACAAACCAAAAAACCAACAAACCAAAAAACCATCAAACGAACAAAGCAACAAGCCAACAAGCCAACAAACCAACAAACCAACAAGCCAACAAACAAACAAACCAACAAGCCAACAAGCCAACAAACCAACAAACTAACAAACCAACAAGCCAACAAACCAACAAACCAACAAACCAACAAGCCAACAAACCAACAAACCAACAAACCAACAAACCAAGTAACCAAAAAGCCAAAAAACTAACAAACCAACAAGCCAACAAACCAACAAACCAACAAGCCAACAAGCCAACAAACCAACAAACCAAGTAACCAATAAACCAACAAACCATCAAACGAACAAAGCAACAAACCAACAAGCCAACAAACCAACAAGCCAACAAATCAACAAACCAACAAACCAACATGCCAACAAACCAACAAACTAAGTAACCAACAAGCCAGCAAACCAACAAGCCAACAAACCAACAAGCCAACAAACCAACAAACCAACAAGCCAACAAACCAACAAACCAACAAGCCAGCAAACCACCAAGCCAACAAAGCAACAAACCAACAAGCCAACAAACCAACAAGCCAACAACCCAACAAACCAACAAGCCAACAAGCCAACAAACCAACAAACCAACAAAACAACAAGCCAACAAACCAACAAACCAACAAGCCAACAAACCAACAAACTAACAAACCAACAAACCAACAAACCAAAAAACCAACAAGCCAACAAGCCAACAAACCAACAAAGCAACAAGCCAACAAACTAACAAACCAACAAGCCAACAAGCCAACAAACCAACAAACCAACAAGCCAACAAGCCAACAAACAAATAAACCAACAAACCAACAAACCATCAAACGAACAAAGCAACAAGCCAACAAGCCAACAAACCAACAAACCAACAAGCCAACAAACAAACAAACCAACAAGCCAACAAGCCAACAAACCAACAAACTAACAAACCAACAAGCCAACAAACCAACAAACCAACAAACCAACAAGCCAACAAACCAACAAACCAACAAACCAACAAACCAAGTAACCAAAAAGCCAAAAAACTAACAAACCAACAAGCCAACAAACCAACAAACCAACAAGCCAACAAGCCAACAAACCAACAAACCAAGTAACCAATAAACCAACAAACCATCAAACGAACAAAGCAACAAACCAACAAGCCAACAAACCAACAAGCCAACAAATCAACAAACCAACAAACCAACATGCCAACAAACCAACAAACTAAGTAACCAACAAGCCAGCAAACCAACAAGCCAACAAACCAACAAGCCAACAAACCAACAAACCAACAAGCCAACAAACCAACAAACCAACAAGCCAGCAAACCACCAAGCCAACAAAGCAACAAACCAACAAGCCAACAAACCAACAAGCCAACAACCCAACAAACCAACAAGCCAACAAGCCAACAAACCAACAAACCAACAAAACAACAAGCCAACAAACCAACAAACCAACAAGCCAACAAACCAACAAACTAACAAACCAACAAACCAACAAACCAAAAAACCAACAAGCCAACAAGCCAACAAACCAACAAAGCAACAAGCCAACAAACTAACAAACCAACAAGCCAACAAGCCAACAAACCAACAAACCAACAAGCCAACAAGCCAACAAACAAATAAACCAACAAACCAACAAACCAACCAACCAACAAACCAACAAACCAAAAAACCAACAAACCAACAAGCCAACAAGCCAACAAACCAACAAACTAACGAACCAACAAACGAACTAACCAACAAACCAACAAACCAACAAGCCAACAAACCAACAAACCAACAAACCAAAAAACCAACAAACCAACAAGCCAACAAGCCAACAAACCAACAAACCAACAAGCCAACAAACCAACAAACCAACAAACCAACAAACCAACAAGCCAACAAACCAACAAACCAACAAACCAACAAACCAACAAACCAACAAGCCAACAAGCCAACAAACCACCAAACCAACAAGCCAACAAGCCAACAAACAAATAAACCAACAAACCAACAAACCAACCAACCAACAAACCAACAAACCAAAAAACCAACAAACCAACAAGCCAACAAGCCAACAAACCAACAAACTAACGAACCAACAAACGAACTAACCAACAAACCAACAAGCCAACAAGCCAACAAACCAACAAACCAACAAACCAAAAAACCAACAAACCAACAAGCCAACAAGCCAACAAGCCAACAAACCAACAAACCAACAAGCCAACAAACCAACAAACCAACAAACCAACAAACCAACAAGCCAACAAACCAACAAACCAACAAACCAACAAACCAAGTAACCAACTAGCCAACAAACCAACAAGCCAACAAACCAACAAGCCAACAAGCCAACAAACCAACAAACCAGCAAAGCAACAAACCAAAAACCAACAAACCAAAAAACCATCAAACGAACAAAGCAACAAGCCAACAAGCCAACAAACCAACAAACCAACAAGCCAACAAACAAACAAACCAACAAGCCAACAAGCCAACAAACCAACAAACTAACAAACCAACAAGCCAACAAACCAACAAACCAACAAACCAACAAGCCAACAAACCAACAAACCAACAAACCAACAAACCAAGTAACCAAAAAGCCAAAAAACTAACAAACCAACAAGCCAACAAACCAACAAACCAACAAGCCAACAAGCCAACAAACCAACAAACCAAGTAACCAATAAACCAACAAACCATCAAACGAACAAAGCAACAAACCAACAAGCCAACAAACCAACAAGCCAACAAATCAACAAACCAACAAACCAACACGCCAACAAACCAACAAACTAAGTAACCAACAAGCCAGCAAACCAACAAGCCAACAAACCAACAAGCCAACAAACCAACAAACCAACAAGCCAACAAACCAACAAACCAACAAGCCAGCAAACCACCAAGCCAACAAAGCAACAAACCAACAAGCCAACAAACCAACAAGCCAACAACCCAACAAACCAACAAGCCAACAAGCCAACAAACCAACAAACCAACAAAACAACAAGCCAACAAACCAACAAACCAACAAGCCAACAAACCAACAAACTAACAAACCAACAAACCAACAAACCAAAAAACCAACAAGCCAACAAGCCAACAAACCAACAAAGCAACAAGCCAACAAACTAACAAACCAACAAGCCAACAAGCCAACAAACCAACAAACCAACAAAGCAACAACCCAACAAACCAACAAACCAACAAACCAACAAGCCAACAAGCCAACAAACCAAAAAACCAACAAGCCAACTAGCCAACAAATCAACAAACCAACAAACCAACAAGCCAACAAGCCAACAAACCAAAAAACCAACAAACCAACAAGCCAACAAACCAACAAACCAACAAACCAACAAGCCAACAAGCCAACAAACCAACAAACCAACAAGCCAACAAACCAACAAACCAACAAACCAACATGCCAACAAACCAACAAACTAAGTAACCAACAAGCCAACAAACCAACAAACCAACAAAACAACAAGCCAACAAACCAAAAAACCAAGAAGCCAACAAACCAACAAACCAACAAACCAACAAACCAACAAACCAACAAGCCAACAAGCCAACAAACCAACAAACTAACATACCAACAAACGAACTAACCAACAAACTAACAAGCCAACAAACCAACCAACCAACAAACCAACAAACCAACAAACCAACAAGTCAACAAACAAACAAACCAACAAGCCAACAAGCCAACAAACCAACAAACTAACAAACCAACAAGCCAACAAACCAACAAACCAACAAACCAACAAGCCAACAAACCAACAAACCAACAAACCAACAAACCAACAAACCAAGTAACCAAAAAGCCAAAAAACTAACAAACCAACAAGCCAACAAACCAACAAACCAACAAGCCAACAAGCCAACAAACCAACAAACCAACAAACCAACAAGCCAACAAACCAACAAGCCAACGAGCCAACAAACCAACAAACCAACAAACCAAGTAACCAATAAACCAACAAACCATCAAACGAATAAAGCAACAAACCAACAAGCCAACAAACCAACAAGCCAACAAATCAACAAACCAACAAACCAACATGCCAACAAACCAACAAACTAAGTAACCAACAAGCCAGCAAACCAACAAGCCAACAAACCAACAAGCCAACAAACCAACAAACCAACAAGCCAACAAGCCAACAAACCAACAAATCAACAAACCACCAAGCCAACAAACCAACAAACCAACAAACCAACAAGCCAACAAACCAACAAACAAATAAACCAACAAACCAACAAACCAACAAGCCAACAAGCCAACAAACCAACAAACCAACAAACCAACTAGCCACCAATCCAACAAACCAACAAACCAACAAACCAAAAAACCAACAAACCAACAAGCCAACAAACCAACAAACCAACAAACCAACAAACAAATAAACCAACAAACCAACAAACCAACAAACCAACAAACCAAGAAACCAAAAAACCAACAAACCAACAAGCCAACAAGCCAACAAACCAACAAACTAACATACCAACAAACGAACTAACCAACAAACTGACAAGCCAACAAACCAACAAACCAACAAACCAACAAACCAACAAACCAACAAACCAACAAACCAACAAGCCAACAAGCCAACAAACCAACAAACCAACAAGCCAACAAACCAACAAACCAACAAGCCAACAAGCCAACAAACCAACAAAGCAACAAACCAACAAGCCAACAAACCAACAAGCCAACAACCCAACAAACCAACAAGCCAACAAGCCAACAAACCAACAAACCAACAAAACAACAAGCCAACAAACCAACAAACCAACAAGCCAACAAACCAACAAACTAACAAACCAACAAACCAACAAACCAAAAAACCAACAAGCCAACAAGCCAACAAACCAACAAAGCAACAAGCCAACAAACTAACAAACCAACAAGCCAACAAGCCAACAAACCAACAAACCAACAAAGCAACAACCCAACAAACCAACAAACCAACAAACCAACAAGCCAACAAGCCAACAAACCAAAAAACCAACAAGCCAACTAGCCAACAAACCAACAAACCAACAAGCCAACAAACCAACAAATCAACAAACCAAAAAACCAACAAACCAACAAGCCAACAAAACAACAAGCCAACAAACCAACAAACCAACAAGCCAACAAACCAACAAACTAACAAACCAACAAACCAACAAACCAAAAAACCAACAAGCCAACAAGCCAACAAACCAACAAAGCAACAAGCCAACAAACTAACAAACCAACAAGCCAACAAGCCAACAAACCAACAAACCAACAAAGCAACAACCCAACAAACCAACAAACCAACAAACCAACAAGCCAACAAGCCAACAAACCAAAAAACCAACAAGCCAACTAGCCAACAAACCAACAAACCAACAAGCCAACAAACCAACAAATCAACAAACCAAAAAACCAACAAACCAACAAGCCAACAAACCAACAAACTAAGTAACCAACAAGCCAACAAACCAACAAACCAACAAGCCAACAAACCAACAAACCAACAAACCAACAAGCCAGCAAACCAACAAACCAACAAACCAACAAACAAACAAACCAACAAACCAACAAACCAACAAACCAACAAACAAATAAACCAACAAACCAACAAACCAACAAGCCAACAAGCCAACAAACCAACAAACCAACAAACCAACAAACCAACAAGCCAACAAAACAACAAACCAACAAACCAACAAACCAACAAGCCAACAAACCAACAAACAAATAAACCAACAAACCAAAAAACCAACAAACCAACAAACCAACAAACCAACAAACCAACAAATCAACAAACCAACAAACCAAAAAACCAACAAATCAACAAACCAACAAACCAACAAGCCAACAAACCAAGTAACCAAAAAGCCAACAAACTAACAAACCAACAAGCCAACAAGCCAACAAACCAACAAGCCAACAAACCAACAAACCAACAAAGCAACAAGCCAACAAGCCAACAAACCAACAAACCAACAAGCCAACAAACCAACAAACCAACAAACCAACAAGCCAACAAACCAACAAACCAACAAACCAAGTAACCAAAAAGCCAACAAACTAACAAACCAACAAGACAACAAGCCAACAAACCAACAAACCAACAAGCCAACAAGCCAACAAACCAACAAACCAACAAACTAAGTAGCCAATAAGCCAACAAACCAACAAACCAACAAGCCAACAAGCGAACAAACCAACAAACAAACAAGCCAACAAACCAACAAACCAACAAGCCAACAAACCAACAAACCAACAAACCAAAAAACCAACAAACCAACAAACCAACAAACCAACAAACCAACAAACCAACAAGCCAACAAACCAACAAACCAACAAACCAACAAACCAAGTAACCAAAAAGCCAACAAACTAACAAACCAACAAGCCAAAAAGCCAACAAACCAACAAGCCAACAAACCAACAAACCAACAAAACAACAAGCCAACAAGCCAACAAACCAACAAACCAACAAACCAACAAGCCAACAAACCAACAAACCAACAAGCCAACAAACCAAGTAACCAAAAAGCCAACAAACTAACAAACCAACAAGCCAACAAGCCAACAAACCAACAAACAAACAAACCAACAAGCCAACAAACCAACAAACCAACAAACCAACAAACCAAAAAACCAATAAACCAACAAACCAACAAGCCAACAAGCCAACAAACCAACAAACCAACAAACTAACAAACCAACAAACGAACTAACCAACAAACCAACAAGCCAACAAGCCAACAAGCCAACAAACCAACAAACCAACAAACCAACAAACCAACAAACCAAAAAACCAACAAACCAAAAAACCAACAAACCAACAAACTAATAAACCAACAAACCAACAAGCCAACAAGCCAACAAACCAACAAACCAACAAACCAAGTAACCAAAAAGCCAACAATCTAACAAACCAACAAGCCAACAAGCCAACAAACCAACAAACCAACAAACCAACAAACCAACAAGCCAACAAACCAACAAACCAACAAACCGACAAACCAACAAGCCAACAAACCAACAAACCAACAAACCAAAAAACCAACAAACCAAAAAACCAACAAACCAACAAACCAACAAACCAACAAACCAACAAACCAACAAACCAACAAACCAACAACCCAACAAGCCAACAAACCAACAAACCAACAAACCAACAAACCAACAAGCCAACAAACCAACAAGCCAACAAACCAACAAACCAAGTAACCAAAAAGCCAACAAACTAACAAACCAACAAGCCAACAAACCAACAAGCCAACAAGCCAACAAACCAACAAACCAACAAAGCAACAAACCAAAAAACCAACAAACCAAAAAACCAACAAACCAACAAACCATCAAACGAACAAAGCAACAAGCCAACAAGCCAACAAACCAACAAACCAACAAGCCAACAAACCAACAAACCAACAAACCAACAAACCAACAAGCCAAGAAACCAACAAACCAACATACCAACAAACCAACAAACTAAGTAACCAACAAGCCAACAAACCAACAAACCAACAAACCAACATGCCAACAAACCAACAAGCCAACAAAACAACAAACCAACAAACCAACAAACCAACAAGCCAACAAACCAACAAACAAATAAACCAACAAACCAAAAAACCAACAAACCAACAAACCAACAAACCAACAAACCAACAAACCAACAAACCAACAAACCAACAAACCAAAAAACCAACAAATCAACAAACCAACAAACCAACAAGCCAACAAACCAAGTAACCAAAAAGCCAACAAACTAACAAACCAACAAGCCAACAAGCCAACAAACCAACAAGCCAACAAACCAACAAACCAACAAACCAACAAAGCAACAAGCCAACAAGCCAACAAACCAACAAACCAACAAGCCAACAAACCAACAAACCAACAAACCAACAAGCCAACAAACCAACAAACCAACAAACCAAGTAACCAAAAAGCCAACAAACTAACAAACCAACAAGCCAACAAGCCAACAAACCAACAAACCAACAAGCCAACAAGCCAACAAACCAACAAACCAACATGCCAACAAACCAACAAACTAAGTAACCAACAAGCCAACAAACCAACAAACCAACAAACCAACATGCCAACAAACCAACAAACTTAGTAACCAACAAGCCAACAAACCAACAAACCAACAAACCAGCATGCCAACAAACCAAAAAACTAAGTAACCAACAAGCCAATAAACCAACAAACCAACAAGCCAACAAGCAAACAAACCAACAAACCAACAAACCAACAAGCCAACAAACCAACAAACCAACAAACCAACAAACCAACAAGCCAACAAGCCAACAAACCAACAAACCAACAAGCCAACAAACCAACAAACAAATAAACCAACAAACCAACAAACCAACAAACCAACAAACCAACAAGCCAACAAGCCAACACACCAACAAACCAACAAACCAACAAGCCAACAAGCCAACAAACCAACAAACCAACAAGCAACAAACCAACAAACCAACAAACCAACAAACGAACAAACCAACAAACCAACAAGCCAACACACCAACAAACCAACAAACCAACAAGCCAACAAGCCAACAAACCAACCAACCAACAAGCCAACAAACCAACAAACCAACAAGCCAACAAACCAACAAACCAACAAACCAACAAGTCAACAAAGCAACAAACCAACAAGCCAACAAGCCAACAAGCCAACAAACCAACAAACCAACAAACCAACAAACCAACAAACCAACAAACCAACAAACCAACAAACCAACAAACAAATAAACCAACAAACCAACAAACCAACAAGCCAACAAGCCAACAAACCAACAAACCAACAAGCCAACAAACCAACAAACCAACAAACCAACAAGCCAACAAGCCAACAAACCAACAAACCAACAAGCCAAGAAACCAACAAACCAACAAGCCAACAAACCAACAAACCAACAAACCAACAAGCCAACAAGCCAACAAACCAACAAACCAACAAGCCAACAAACCAACAAACCAACAAACCAACATGCCAACAAACCAACAAACTAAGTAACCAACAAGCCAACAAACCAACAAACCAACAAACCAACATGCCAACAAACTAACAAACTAAGTAACCAACAAGCCAACAAACCAACAAACCAACAAGCCAACAAACCAACAAACCAACAAGCCAACAAGCCAACAAACCAACAAACCAACAAACCAACAAGCCAACAAGCCAACAAACCAACAAACCAACAAACCAACAAACCAACAAACTAAGTAGCCAATAAGCCAACAAACCAACAAACCAACAAGCCAACAAGCCAACAAACCAACAAACAAACAAGCCAACAAACCAACAAACCAACAAGCCAACAAACCAACAAACCAACAAACAAAAAAACCAACAAACCAACAAACCAACAAACCAACAAACCAACAAACCAACAAGCCAACAAACCAACAAACCAACAAACCAAGTAACCAAAAAGCCAACAAACTAACAAACCAACAAGCCAAAAAGCCAACAAACCAACAAGCCAACAAACCAACAAACCAACAAAACAACAAGCCAACAAGCCAACAAACCAACAAACCAACGAGCCAACAAACCAACAAACCAACAAGCCAACAAACCAAGTAACCAAAAAGCCAACAAACTAACAAACCAACAAGCCAACAAGCCAACAAACCAACAAACAAACAAACCAACAAGCCAACAAACCAACAAACCAACAAACCAACAAACCAAAAAACCAACAAACCAACAAACCAACAAGCCAACAAGCCAACAAACCAACAAACCAACAAACTAACAAACCAACAAACGAACTAACCAACAAACCAACAAGCCAACAAGCCAACAAGCCAACAAGCCAACAAGCCAACAAACCAACAAACCAACAAACCAACAAACCAAAAAACCAACAAACCAAAAAACCAACAAACCAACAAACTAATAAACCAACAAACCAACAAGCCAACAAGCCAACAAACCAACAAACCAACAAACCAAGTAACCAAAACGCCAACAATCTAACAAACCAACAAGCCAACAAGCCAACAAACCAACAAACCAACAAACCAACAAACCAACAAGCCAACAAACCAACAAACCAATAAACCGACAAACCAACAAGCCAACAAACCAACAAACCAACAAACCAAAAAACCAACAAACCAAAAAACCAACAAACCAACAAACCAACAAACCAACAAACCAACAAACCAACAAACCAACAAACCAACAAGCCAACAAGCCAACAAACCAACAAACCAACAAACCAACAAACCAACAAGCCAACAAACCAACAAGCCAACAAACCAACAAACCAACAAACCAAGTAAACAAAAAGCCAACAAACTAACAAACCAACAAGCCAACAAACCAACAAGCCAACAAACCAACAAACCTACAAACCAACAAAGCAACAAACCAAAAAACCAACAAACCAAAAAACTAACAAACCAACAAACCATCAAACGAACAAAGCAACAAGCCAACAAGCCAACAAGCCAACAAACCAACAAACCAACAAGCCAACAAACCAACAAACCAACAAACCAACAAACCAACAAGCCAAGAAACCAACAAACCAACATGCCAACAAACCAACAAACTAAGTAACCAACAAGCCAACAAACCAACAAACCAACAAACCAACATGCCAACAAACCAACAAGCCAACAAATCAACAAACCAACAAACCAACAAGCCAACAAGCCAACAAACCAACAAACCAACAAGCCAAAAAACCAACAAACCAACATGCCAACAAACCAACAAACTAAGTAACCAACAAGCCAACAAACCAACAAACCAACAAACCAACATGCCAACAAACCAACAAACTTAGTAACCAACAAGCCAACAAACCAACAAACCAACAAACCAACATGCCAACAAACCAACAAACTTAGTAACCAACAAGCCAACAAACCAACAAACCGACAAACCAGCATGCCAACAAACCAAAAAACTAAGTAACCAACAAGCCAATAAACCAACAAACCAACAAGCCAACAAGCAAACAAACCAACAAACCAACAAACCAACAAGCCAACAAACCAACAAACCAACAAACCAACAAACCAACAAGCCAACAAGCCAACAAGCAAACAAACCAACAAACCAACAAACCAACAAGCCAACAAACCAACAAGCCAACAAGCCAACAAACCAACAAACCAACAAGCCAACAAACCAACAAACCAACAAACCAACAAGCCAACAAACCAACAAGCTAACAAACCAACAAACCAACAAGCCAACAAGCCAACAAACCAACATACCAACAGGCCAACAAGCCAACAAACCAACAAACCAACAAGCCAACAAACCAACAAACAAATAAACCAACAAACCAACAAACCAACAAGCCAACAAGCCAACAAACCACGAAACCAACAAACCAACAAACCAACAAGCCAACAAACCAACAAACCAACAAACCAACAAACCAACAAACCAACAAACCAACAAGCCAACAAACCACCAAACCAACAAGCCAACAAGCCAACAAACAAATAAACCAACAAACCAACAAACCAACCAACCAACAAACCAACAAACCAAAAAACCAACAAACCAACAAGCCAACAAGCCAACAAACCAACAAACTAACGAACCAACAAACGAACTAACCAACAAATCAACAAGCCAACAAGCCAACAAACCAACAAACCAACAAACCAAAAAACCAACAAACCAACAAGCCAACAAGCCAACAAGCCAACAAACCAACAAACCAACAAGCCAACAAACCAACAAACCAACAAACCAACAAACCAACAAGCCAACAAACCAACAAACCAACAAACCAACAAACCAAGTAACCAACTAGCCAACAAACCAACAAGCCAACAAACCAACAAGCCAACAAGCCAACAAACCAACAAACCAGCAAAGCAACAAACCAAAAAACCAACAAACCAAAAAACCATCAAACGAACAAAGCAACAAGCCAACAAGCCAACAAACCAACAAGCTAACAAACCAACAAACCAACAAGCCAACAAGCCAACAAACCACGAAACCAACAAACCAACAAACCAACAAGCCAACAAACCAACAAACCAACAAACCAACAAACCAACAAGCCAACAAGCCAACAAGCAAACAAACCAACAAACCAACAAACCAACAAGCCAACAAACCAACAAGCCAACAAGCCAACAAACCAACAAACCAACAAGCCAACAAACCAACAAACCAACAAACCAACAAGCCAACAAACCAACAAGCTAACAAACCAACAAACCAACAAGCCAACAAGCCAACAAACCAACATACCAACAGGCCAACAAGCCAACAAACCAACAAACCAACAAGCCAACAAACCAACAAACAAATAAACCAACAAACCAACAAACCAACAAGCCAACAAGCCAACAAACCACGAAACCAACAAACCAACAAACCAACAAGCCAACAAACCAACAAACCAACAAACCAACAAACCAACAAACCAACAAACCAACAAGCCAACAAACCACCAAACCAACAAGCCAACAAGCCAACAAACAAATAAACCAACAAACCAACAAACCAACCAACCAACAAACCAACAAACCAAAAAACCAACAAACCAACAAGCCAACAAGCCAACAAACCAACAAACTAACGAACCAACAAACGAACTAACCAACAAATCAACAAGCCAACAAGCCAACAAACCAACAAACCAACAAACCAAAAAACCAACAAACCAACAAGCCAACAAGCCAACAAGCCAACAAACCAACAAACCAACAAGCCAACAAACCAACAAACCAACAAACCAACAAACCAACAAGCCAACAAACCAACAAACCAACAAACCAACAAACCAAGTAACCAACTAGCCAACAAACCAACAAGCCAACAAACCAACAAGCCAACAAGCCAACAAACCAACAAACCAGCAAAGCAACAAACCAAAAAACCAACAAACCAAAAAACCATCAAACGAACAAAGCAACAAGCCAACAAGCCAACAAACCAACAAGCTAACAAACCAACAAACCAACAAGCCAACAAGCCAACAAACCACGAAACCAACAAACCAACAAACCAACAAGCCAACAAACCAACAAACCAACAAACCAACAAACCAACAAACCAACAAACCAACAAGCCAACAAACCACCAAACCAACAAGCCAACAAGCCAACAAACAAATAAACCAACAAACCAACAAACCAACCAACCAACAAACCAACAAACCAAAAAACCAACAAACCAACAAGCCAACAAGCCAACAAACCAACAAACTAACGAACCAACAAACGAACTAACCAACAAATCAACAAGCCAACAAGCCAACAAACCAACAAACCAACAAACCAAAAAACCAACAAACCAACAAGCCAACAAGCCAACAAGCCAACAAACCAACAAACCAACAAACCAACAAGCCAACAAGCCAACACACCAACAAACCAACAAACCAACAAGCCAACAAGCCAACAAACCAACAAACCAACAAGCAACAAACCAACAAACCAACAAACCAACAAACGAACAAACCAACAAACCAACAAGCCAACACACCAACAAACCAACAAACCAACAAGCCAACAAGCCAACAAACCAACCAACCAACAAGCCAACAAACCAACAAACCAACAAGCCAACAAACCAACAAACCAACAAACCAACAAGTCAACAAACCAACAAACCCACAAGCCAACAAGCCAACAAGCCAACAAACCAACAAACCAACAAACCAACAAACCAACAAACCAACAAGCCAACAAACCAACAAACAAATAAACCAACAAACCAACAAACCAACAAGCCAACAAGCCAACAAACCAACAAACCAACAAGCCAACAAACCAACAAACCAACAAACCAACAAGCCAACAAGCCAACAAACCAACAAACCAACAAGCCAAGAAACCAACAAACAAACATGCCAACAAACCAACAAACTAAGTAGCCAACAAGCCAACAAACCAACAAACCAACAAACCAACAAACCAACATGCCAACAAACCAACAAACTTAGTAACCAACAAACCAACAAGCCAACAAGTCAACAAACCAACAAACCAACAAACCAACAAGCCAACAAACCAACAAGCCAACAAACCAACAAACCAACAAACCAACAAACCAACAAACCAACAAGCCAACAAGCCAACAAACCAACGAACCAACAAGCCAACAAACCAACAAACCAACAAACCAACAAGCCAACAAGCCAACAAACCAACAAACCAACAAGCCAACAAACCAACAAACCAACAAACCAACAAACTAACAAACTAAGTAACCAACAAGCCAACAAACCAACAAACCAACAAACCAACAAACTAACAAACTAAGTAACCAACAAGCCAACAAACCAACAAACCAACAAGCCAACAAACCAACAAACCAACAAGCCAACAAGCCAACAAACCAACAAACCAACAAACCAACAAGCCAACAAACCAACAAGCCAACAAACCAACAAACCGACAAGTCAACAAGCCAACAAACCAACAAACCAACAAACCAACAAGCCAACAAACCAACAAACCAACAAACCAACAAGCCAACAAGCCAACAAACCAAGAAGCCAACAAACCAACAAACAAATAAACCAACAAATACACAAACCAACAAGCCAACAAGCCAACAAACCAACAAACCAACAAACCAACAAGCCAACAAACCAACAAACCAACAAACCAACAAATCAACAAACCAACAAACCAACAAGCCAACAAGCCAACAAACCAAAAAACCAACAAACCAACAAGCCAACAAACCAACAAACCAACAAACCAACAAGCCAACAAGCCAACAAACCAACAAACCAACAAGCCAACAAACCAACAAACCAACAAACCAACATGCCAACAAACCAACAAACTAAGTAACCAACAAGCCAACAAACCAACAAACCAACAAAACAACAAGCCAACAAACCAAAAAACCAACAAGCCAACAAACCAACAAACCAACAAACCAACAAACCAACAAACCAACAAGCCAACAAGCCAACAAACCAACAAACCAACAAGCCAACAAACCAACAAACCAACAAACCAACAAGCCAACAAACCAACAAGCTAACAAACCAACAAACGAACAAGCCAACAAGCCAACAAACCAACATACCAACAAGCCAACAAGCCAACAAACCAACAAACCAACAAGCCAACAAACCAACAAACAAATAAACCAACAAACCAACAAACCAACAAGCCAACAAGCCAACAAACCAACAAACAAATAAACCAACAAACCAACAAACCAACAAGCCAACAAGCCAACAAACCAACAAACCAACAAGCCAACAAACCAACAAACCAACAAACCAACAAGCCAACAAGCCAACAAACCAACAAACCAACAAGCCAAGAAACCAACAAACAAACATGCCAACAAACCAACAAACTAAGTAGCCAACAAGCCAACAAACCAACAAACCAACAAACCAACAAACCAACAAACTTAGTAACCAAGAAGCCAACAAACCAACAAACCAACAAACCAGCATGCCAACAAACCAAAAAACTAAGTAACCAACAAGCCAATAAACCAACAAACCAACAAGCCAACAAGCAAACAAACCAACAAACCAACAAACCAGCATGCCAACAAACCAAAAAACTAAGTAACCAACAAGCCAATAAACCAACAAACCAACAAGCCAACAAGCAAACAAACCAACAAACCAACAAACCAACATGCCAACAAACCAACAAACCAACAAACCAACAAACCAACAAACCAACAAGCCAACAAGCCAACAAACCAACAAACCAACAAGCCAACAAACCAACAAACAAATAAACCAACAAACCAACAAACCAACAAACCAACAAGCCAACAAACCAACAAGCCAACAAACCAACAAACCAATAAGTCAACAAGCCAACAAACCAACAAACCAACAAACCAACAAGCCAACAAACCAACAAACCAACAAACCAACAAACCAACAAACCAACAAGCCAACAAACCAACAAACCAACAAACCAACAAGCCAACAAGCTAACAAACCAATAAACCAACAAGCCAACAAACCAACAAACCAACAAGCCAACAAGCCAACAAACCAACAAACCAACAAGCCAACAAGCCAACAAACCAACAAACCAAGAAGCCAACAAACCAACAAACAAATAAACCAACAAATACACAAACCAACAAGCCAACAAGCCAACAAACCAACAAACCAACAAACCAACAAGCCAACAAACCAACAAACCAACAAACCAACAAATCAACAAACCAACAAACCAACAAGCCAACAAGCCAACAAACCAAAAAACCAACAAACCAACAAGCCAACAAACCAACAAACCAACAAACCAACAAGCCAACAAGCCAACAAACCAACAAACCAACAAGCCAACAAACCAACAAACCAACAAACCAACATGCCAACAAACCAACAAACTAAGTAACCAACAAGCCAACAAACCAACAAACCAACAAAACAACAAGCCAACAAACCAAAAAACCAACAAGCCAACAAACCAACAAACCAACGAACCAACAAACCAACAAACCAACAAGCCAACAAGCCAACAAACCAACGAACCAACAAGCCAACAAACCAACAAACCAACAAACCAACAAGCCAACAAACCAACAAGCTAACAAACCAACAAACCAACAAGCCAACAAGCCAACAAACCAACATACCAACAGGCCAACAAGCCAACAAACCAACAAACCAACAAGCCAACAAACCAACAAACAAATAAACCAACAAACCAACAAACCAACAAGCCAACAAGCCAACAAACCACGAAACCAACAAACCAACAAACCAACAAGCCAACAAACCAACAAACCAACAAACCAACAAACCAACAAACCAACAAACCAACAAGCCAACAAACCACCAAACCAACAAGCCAACAAGCCAACAAACAAATAAACCAACAAACCAACAAACCAACCAACCAACAAACCAACAAACCAAAAAACCAACAAACCAACAAGCCAACAAGCCAACAAACCAACAAACTAACGAACCAACAAACGAACTAACCAACAAATCAACAAGCCAACAAGCCAACAAACCAACAAACCAACAAACCAAAAAACCAACAAACCAACAAGCCAACAAGCCAACAAGCCAACAAACCAACAAACCAACAAGCCAACAAACCAACAAACCAACAAACCAACAAACCAACAAGCCAACAAACCAACAAACCAACAAACCAACAAACCAAGTAACCAACTAGCCAACAAACCAACAAGCCAACAAACCAACAAGCCAACAAGCCAACAAACCAACAAACCAGCAAAGCAACAAACCAAAAAACCAACAAACCAAAAAACCATCAAACGAACAAAGCAACAAGCCAACAAGCCAACAAACCAACAAGCTAACAAACCAACAAACCAACAAGCCAACAAGCCAACAAACCACGAAACCAACAAACCAACAAACCAACAAGCCAACAAACCAACAAACCAACAAACCAACAAACCAACAAACCAACAAACCAACAAGCCAACAAACCACCAAACCAACAAGCCAACAAGCCAACAAACAAATAAACCAACAAACCAACAAACCAACCAACCAACAAACCAACAAACCAAAAAACCAACAAACCAACAAGCCAACAAGCCAACAAACCAACAAACTAACGAACCAACAAACGAACTAACCAACAAATCAACAAGCCAACAAGCCAACAAACCAACAAACCAACAAACCAAAAAACCAACAAACCAACAAGCCAACAAGCCAACAAGCCAACAAACCAACAAACCAACAAGCCAACAAACCAACAAACCAACAAACCAACAAACCAACAAGCCAACAAACCAACAAACCAACAAACCAACAAACCAACAAGCCAACAAACCACCAAACCAACAAGCCAACAAGCCAACAAACAAATAAACCAACAAACCAACAAACCAACCAACCAACAAACCAACAAACCAACAAACCAACAAGCCAACAAACCAACAAACCAACAAACCAACAAGCCAACAAACCAACAAGCTAACAAACCAACAAACCAACAAGCCAACAAGCCAACAAACCAACATACCAACAGGCCAACAAGCCAACAAACCAACAAACCAACAAGCCAACAAACCAACAAACAAATAAACCAACAAACCAATAAACCAACAAGCCAACAAGCCAACAAACCACGAAACCAACAAACCAACAAACCAACAAGCCAACAAACCAACAAACCAACAAACCAACAAACCAACAAACCAACAAACCAACAAACCAACAAGCCAACAAACCACCAAACCAACAAGCCAACAAGCCAGCAAACAAATAGACCAACAAACCAACAAACCAACCAACCAACAAACCAACAAACCAAAAAACCAACAAACCAACAAGCCAACAAGCCAACAAACCAACAAACAAACGAACCAACAAACGAACTAACCAACAAATCAACAAGCCAACAAGCCAACAAACCAACAAACCAACAAACCAAAAAACCAACAAACCAACAAGCCAACAAGCCAACAAGCCAACAAACCAACAAACCAACAAGCCAACAAACCAACAAACCAACAAACCAACAAACCAACAAGCCAACAAACCAACAAACCAACAAACCAACAAACCAAGTAACCAACTAGCCAACAAACCAACAAGCCAACAAACCAACAAGCCAACAAGCCAACAAACCAACAAACCAGCAAAGCAACAAACCAAAAAACCAACAAACCAAAAAACCATCAAACGAACAAAGCAACAAGCCAACAAGCCAACAAACCAACAAACCAACAAGCCAACAAACAAACAAACCAACAAGCCAACAAGCCAACAAACCAACAAACTAACAAACCAACAAGCCAACAAACCAACAAACCAACAAACCAACAAGCCAACAAACCTACAAACCAACAAACCAACAAACCAAGTAACCAAAAAGCCAAAAAACTAACAAATCAACTAGCCAACAAACCAACAAACCAACAACCCAACAAGCCAACAAACCAACAAACCAACAAACCAACAAGCCAACAAACCAACAAGCCAACAAGCCAACAAACCAACAAACCAACAAACCAAGTAACCAATAAACCAACAAACCATCAAACGAACAAAGCAACAAACCAACAAGCCAACAAACCAACAAGCCAACAAATCAACAAACCAACAAACCAACATGCCAACAAACCCACAAACTAAGTAACCAACAAGCCAGCAAACCAACAAGCCAACAAACCAACAAGCCAACAAACCAACAAACCAACAAGCCAATAAGCCAACAAACCAACAAATCAACAAACCACCAAGCCAACAAGCCAACAAACCAACAAACCAACAAGCCAACAAACCAACAAACAAATAAACCAACAAACCAACAAACCAACAAGCCAACAAGCCAACAAACCAACAAACCAACAAACCAACAAGCCAACAAACCAACAAACCAACAAACCAACAAACCAAAAAACCAACAAACCAACAAGCCAACAAACCAACAAACCAACAAACCAACAAGCCAACAAGCCAACAAACCAACAAACAAATAAACCAACAAACCAACAAACCAACAAACCAACAAACCAAGAAACCAAAAAACCAACAAACCAAGAAGCCAACAAACCAACAAACTAACATACCAACAAACGAACTAACCAACAAACTAACAAGCCAACAAACCAACAAACCAACAAACCAACAAACCAACAAACCAACAAACCAACAAGCCAACAAGCCAACAAACCAACAAACCAACAAGCCAACAAACCAACAAACCAACAAGCCAACAAGCCAACAAACCAACAAAGCAACAAACCAACAAGCCAACAAACCCACAAGCCAACAACCCAACAAACCAACAAGCCAACAAGCCAACAAACCAACAAACCAACAAAACAACAAGCCAACACACCAACAAACCAAAAAGCCAACAAACCAACAAACTAACAAACCAACAAGCCAACAAACCAACAAACAAATAAACCAACAAATCAACAAACAAATAAACCAACAAACCAACAAACCAACAAACCAACAAACCAACAAGCCAACAAACCAACAAACCAACAAACCAACAAACCAACAAGCCAGCAAACCAACAAACCAACAAACCAACAAACCAAGTAACCAACTAGCCAACAAACCAACAAGCCAACAAACCAACAAGCCAACAAGCCAACAAACCAACAAACCAGCAAAGCAACAAACCAAAAAACCAACAAACCAAAAAACCATCAAACGAACAAAGCAACAAGCCAACAAGCCAACAAACCAACAAACCAACAAGCCAACAAACAAACAAACCAACAAGCCAACAAGCCAACAAACCAACAAACTAACAAACCAACAAGCCAACAAACCAACAAACCAACAAACCAACAAGCCAACAAACCAACAAACCAACAAACCAACAAACCAACAAACCAAGTAACCAAAAAGCCAAAAAACTAACAAATCAACAAGCCAACAAACCAACAAACCAACAACCCAACAAGCCAACAAACCAACAAACCAACAAACCAACAAGCCAACAAACCAACAAGCCAACAAGCCAACAAACCAACAAACCAACAAACCAAGTAACCAATAAACCAACAAACCATCAAACGAACAAAGCAACAAACCAACAAGCCAACAAACCAACAAGCCAACAAATCAACAAACCAACAAACCAACATGCCAACAAACCCACAAACTAAGTAACCAACAAGCCAGCAAACCAACAAGCCAACAAACCAACAAGCCAACAAACCAACAAACCAACAAGCCAATAAGCCAACAAACCAACAAATCAACAAACCACCAAGCCAACAAGCCAACAAACCAACAAACCAACAAGCCAACAAACCAACAAACAAATAAACCAACAAACCAACAAACCAACAAGCCAACAAGCCAACAAACCAACAAACCAACAAACCAACAAGCCAACAAACCAACAAACCAACAAACCAACAAACCAAAAAACCAACAAACCAACAAGCCAACAAACCAACAAACCAACAAACCAACAAGCCAACAAGCCAACAAACCAACAAACAAATAAACCAACAAACCAACAAACCAACAAACCAACAAACCAAGAAACCAAAAAACCAACAAACCAAGAAGCCAACAAACCAACAAACTAACATACCAACAAACGAACTAACCAACAAACTAACAAGCCAACAAACCAACAAACCAACAAACCAACAAACCAACAAACCAACAAACCAACAAGCCAACAAGCCAACAAACCAACAAACCAACAAGCCAACAAACCAACAAACCAACAAGCCAACAAGCCAACAAACCAACAAAGCAACAAACCAACAAGCCAACAAACCAACAAGCCAACAACCCAACAAACCAACAAGCCAACAAGCCAACAAACCAACAAACCAACAAAACAACAAGCCAACACACCAACAAACCAAAAAGCCAACAAACCAACAAACTAACAAACCAACAAACCAACAAACCAAAAAACCAACAAGCCAACAAGCCAACAAACCAACAAAGCAACAAGCCAACAAACTAACAAACCAACAAGCCAACAAGCCAACAAACCAACAAACCAACAAAGCAACAACCCAACAAACCAACAAACCAACAAACCAACAAGCCAACAAGCCAACAAACCAACAAACCAACAAGCCAACTAGCCAACAAACCAACAAACCAACAAGCCAACAAACCAACAAACCAACAAACCAAAAAACCAACAAACCAACAAGCCAACAAACCAACAAACTAAGTAACCAACAAGCCAACAAACCAACAAACCAACAAGCCAACAAACCAACAAACCAACAAACCAACAAGCCAGCAAACCAACAAACCAACAAACCAACAAACCAACAAACCAACTAACCAACAAACCAACAAACCAACAAACAAATAAACCAACAAACCAACAAACCAACAAGCCAACAAGCCAACAAACCAACAAACCAACAAACCAACAAACCAACAAGCCAACAAAACAACAAACCAACAAACCAACAAACCAACAAGCCAACAAACCAACAAACAAATAAACCAACAAACCAAAAAACCAACAAACCAACAAACCAACAAACGAACAAACCAACAAACCAACAAACCAACAAACCAACAAACCAAAAAACCAACAAATCAACAAACCAACAAACCAACAAGCCAACAAACCAAGTAACCAAAAAGCCAACAAACTAACAAACCAACAAGCCAACAAGCCAACAAACCAACAAGCCAACAAACCAACAAACCAACAAAGCAACAAGCCAACAAGCCAACAAACCAACAAACCAACAAGCCAACAAACCAACAAACCAACAAACCAACAAGCCAACAAACCAACAAACCAACAAACCAAGTAACCAAAAAGCCAACAAACTAACAAACCAACAAGCCAACAAGCCAACAAACCAACAAACCAACAAGCCAACAAGCCAACAAACCAACAAACCAACAAACCAACAAACCAACAAACTAAGTAGCCAATAAGCCAACAAACCAACAAGCCAACAAGCCAACAAACCAACAAACAAACAAGCCAACAAACCAACAAACCAACAAGCCAACAAACCAACAAACCAACAAACCAAAAAACCAACAAACCAACAAACCAACAAACCAACAAACCAACAAACCAACAAGCCAACAAACCAACAAACCAACAAACCAACAAACCAAGTAACCAAAAAGCCAACAAACTAACAAACCAACAAGCCAAAAAGCCAACAAACCAACAAGCCAACAAACCAACAAACCAACAAAACAACAAGCCAACAAGCCAACAAACCAACAAACCAACAAACCAACAAACCAACAAGCCAACAAACCAACAAACCAACAAGCCAACAAACCAAGTAACCAAAAAGCCAACAAACTAACAAACCAACAAGCCAACAAGCCAACAAACGAACAAACAAACAAACCAACAAGCCAACAAACCAACAAAACAACAAACCAACAAACCAAAAAACCAACAAACCAACAAACCAACAAGCCAACAAGCCAACAAACCAACAAACCAACAAACTAACAAACCAACAAACGAACTAACCAACAAACCAACAAGCCAACAAGCCAACAAGCCAACAAACCAACAAACCAACAAACCAACAAACCAACAAACCAAAAAACCAACAAACCAAAAAACCAACAAACCAACAAACTAATAAACCAACAAACCAACAAGCCAACAAGCCAACAAACCAACAAACCAACAAACCAACAAGCCAACAAACCAACAAGCCAACAAACCAACAAACCAAGTAACCAAAAAGCCAACAAGCTAACAAACCAACAAGCCAACAAGCCAACAAACCAACAAACCAACAAAGCAACAAGCCAACAAGCCAACAAATCAACAAACCAACAAGCCAACAAACCAACAAACCAACAAGCCAAAAAGCCAACAAACCAACAAACCAACAAACCAACAAGCCAACAAACCAACAAACCAATAAACCGACAAACCAGCAAGCCAACAAACCAACAAACCAACAAACCAAAAAACCAACAAACCAAAAAACCAACAAACCAACAAACCAACAAACCAACAAACCAACAAACCAACAAACCAACAAACCAACAAGCCAACAAGCCAACAAACCAACAAACCAACAAACCAACAAACCAACAAGCCAACAAACCAACAAGCCAACAAACCAACAAACCAACAAACCAAGTAACCAAAAAGCCAACAAACTAACAAACCAACAAGCCAACAAACCAACAAGCCAACAAGCCAACAAACCAACAAACCAACAAACCAACAAACCAACAAACCAAAAAACCAACAAGCCAACAAACCAACAAATTAACAAACCAACAAACCAACAAACCAAGTAACCAACAAACCAACAAACCATCAAACGAACAAAGCAACAAACCAACAAACCAACAAACCAACAAGCCAACAAACCAACAAACAAATAAACCAACAAATCAACAAACAAATAAACCAACAAACCAACAAACCAACAAACCAACAAACCAACAAACCAACAAACCCACAAACCAACAAGCCAACAAACCAACAAACAAATAAACCAACAAACCAACAAACCAACAAACCAACAAACCAAAAAACCAACAAACCAACAAGCCAACAAGCCAAAAAACCAACAAACTAACAAACCAGCAAACGAACTAACCAACAAACCAACAAACTAAGTAACCAACAAGCCAACAAACCAATAAGCCAACAAGCCAACAAGCCAACAAACCAACAAACTAACAAGCCAACAAACCAACAAACCAACAAACCAACAAACTAACAAACCAACAAACCAACAAACCAACAAACCAACAAGCCAACAAACCAACAAACAAATAAACCAACAAACCAAAAAACCAACAAACCAACAAACTAACAAGCCAACAAACCAACAAACAAACAAACCAACAAACCAAGTAACCAACAAGCTAATAAACCAACAAACCAACAAGCCAACAAGCCAACAAACCAACAAACCAACAAGCCAACAAACCAACAAACCAACAAACCAACAAACCAACAAACCAACAAACCAACAAACCAACAAACCAACAAGCCAACAAACCAACAAACCAACAAACCAAGTAACCAAAAAGCCAACAAACTAACAAACTAACAAGCCAACAAGCCAACAAACCAACAAGCCAACAAACCAACAAACCAACAAAGCAACAAGCCAACAAGCCAACAAACCAACAAACCAACGAGCCAACAAACCAACAAACCAACAAGCCCACAAACCAACAAACCAACAAACCAACAAACCAAGTAACCAAAAATCCAACAAACTAACAAACCAACAAGCCAACAAGCCAACAAACCAACAAGCCAACAAACCAACAAACCAACAAAGCAACAAGCCAACAAGCCAACAAACCAACAAACCAACAAACCAACAAGCCAACAAACCAACAAACCAACAAGCCAACAAGCCAACAAATCAACAAACCAACAAAGCAAGAAACCAAAAAACCAAAAAACCAAAAAACCAACAAACCAACAAACCATCAAACGAACAAAGCAACAAGCCAACAAGCCAACAAACCAACAAACCAACAAGCAAACAAACCAACAAACCAACAAGCAAACAAGCCAACAAACCAACAAACCAACAAACCAACAAGCCAACAAACCAACAAACCAACAAACCAACAAACCAACAAACCAACAAACCAACAAGCCAACAAGTCAACAAACCAACAAACCAACAAGCCAACAAACCAACAAACCAACAAGCCAATAAGCCAACAAACCAACAAACCAACATGCCAACAAACCAACAAACCAACAAACCAACAAACCAACAAACCAACAAGCCAACAAACCAACAAACCAACAAACCAACAAACCAAGTAACCAAAAAGCCAACAAACTAACAAACCAACAAGCCAAAAAGCCAACAAACCAACAAGCCAACAAACCAACAAACCAACAAAACAACAAGCCAACAAGCCAACAAACCAACAAACCAACAAACCAACAAACCAACAAGCCAACAAACCAACAAACCAACAAGCCAACAAACCAAGTAACCAAAAAGCCAACAAACTAACAAACCAACAAGCCAACAAGCCAACAAACGAACAAACAAACAAACCAACAAGCCAACAAACCAACAAAACAACAAACCAACAAACCAAAAAACCAACAAACCAACAAACCAACAAGCCAACAAGCCAACAAACCAACAAACCAACAAACTAACAAACCAACAAACGAACTAACCAACAAACCAACAAGCCAACAAGCCAACAAGCCAACAAACCAACAAACCAACAAACCAACAAACCAACAAACCAAAAAACCAACAAACCAAAAAACCAACAAACCAACAAACTAATAAACCAACAAACCAACAAGCCAACAAGCCAACAAACCAACAAACCAACAAACCAACAAGCCAACAAACCAACAAGCCAACAAACCAACAAACCAAGTAACCAAAAAGCCAACAAGCTAACAAACCAACAAGCCAACAAGCCAACAAACCAACAAACCAACAAAGCAACAAGCCAACAAGCCAACAAATCAACAAACCAACAAGCCAACAAACCAACAAACCAACAAGCCAAAAAGCCAACAAACCAACAAACCAACAAACCAACAAGCCAACAAACCAACAAACCAATAAACCGACAAACCAGCAAGCCAACAAACCAACAAACCAACAAACCAAAAAACCAACAAACCAAAAAACCAACAAACCAACAAACCAACAAACCAACAAACCAACAAACCAACAAACCAACAAACCAACAAGCCAACAAGCCAACAAACCAACAAACCAACAAACCAACAAACCAACAAGCCAACAAACCAACAAGCCAACAAACCAACAAACCAACAAACCAAGTAACCAAAAAGCCAACAAACTAACAAACCAACAAGCCAACAAACCAACAAGCCAACAAGCCAACAAACCAACAAACCAACAAACCAACAAACCAACAAACCAAAAAACCAACAAGCCAACAAACCAACAAATTAACAAACCAACAAACCAACAAACCAAGTAACCAACAAACCAACAAACCATCAAACGAACAAAGCAACAAACCAACAAACCAACAAACCAACAAGCCAACAAACCAACAAACAAATAAACCAACAAATCAACAAACAAATAAACCAACAAACCAACAAACCAACAAACCAACAAACCAACAAACCAACAAACCCACAAACCAACAAGCCAACAAACCAACAAACAAATAAACCAACAAACCAACAAACCAACAAACCAACAAACCAAAAAACCAACAAACCAACAAGCCAACAAGCCAAAAAACCAACAAACTAACAAACCAGCAAACGAACTAACCAACAAACCAACAAACTAAGTAACCAACAAGCCAACAAACCAATAAGCCAACAAGCCAACAAGCCAACAAACCAACAAACTAACAAGCCAACAAACCAACAAACCAACAAACCAACAAACTAACAAACCAACAAACCAACAAACCAACAAACCAACAAGCCAACAAACCAACAAACAAATAAACCAACAAACCAAAAAACCAACAAACCAACAAACTAACAAGCCAACAAACCAACAAACAAACAAACCAACAAACCAAGTAACCAACAAGCTAATAAACCAACAAACCAACAAGCCAACAAGCCAACAAACCAACAAACCAACAAGCCAACAAACCAACAAACCAACAAACCAACAAACCAACAAACCAACAAACCAACAAACCAACAAACCAACAAGCCAACAAACCAACAAACCAACAAACCAAGTAACCAAAAAGCCAACAAACTAACAAACTAACAAGCCAACAAGCCAACAAACCAACAAGCCAACAAACCAACAAACCAACAAAGCAACAAGCCAACAAGCCAACAAACCAACAAACCAACGAGCCAACAAACCAACAAACCAACAAGCCCACAAACCAACAAACCAACAAACCAACAAACCAAGTAACCAAAAATCCAACAAACTAACAAACCAACAAGCCAACAAGCCAACAAACCAACAAGCCAACAAACCAACAAACCAACAAAGCAACAAGCCAACAAGCCAACAAACCAACAAACCAACAAACCAACAAGCCAACAAACCAACAAACCAACAAGCCAACAAGCCAACAAATCAACAAACCAACAAAGCAAGAAACCAAAAAACCAAAAAACCAAAAAACCAACAAACCAACAAACCATCAAACGAACAAAGCAACAAGCCAACAAGCCAACAAACCAACAAACCAACAAGCAAACAAACCAACAAACCAACAAGCAAACAAGCCAACAAACCAACAAACCAACAAACCAACAAGCCAACAAACCAACAAACCAACAAACCAACAAACCAACAAACCAACAAACCAACAAGCCAACAAGTCAACAAACCAACAAACCAACAAGCCAACAAACCAACAAACCAACAAGCCAATAAGCCAACAAACCAACAAACCAACATGCCAACAAACCAACAAACTAAGTAACCAACGAGCCAACAAATCAACAAACCAACAAGCCAACAAGCCAACAAACCAACAAACCAACAAACCAACAAACCAACAAACCAAGTAACCAACAAACCAACAAACCATCAAACGAACAAAGCAACAAACCAACAAACGAACAAACCAACAAGCCAACAAACCAACAAACAATAAAACCAACAAACCAACAAACAAATAACCCAACAAACCAACAAACCAACAAACCAACAAACCAACAAACCAACAAACCAACAAACCAACAAGCCAACAAATCAACAAACCAACAAACCAACAAGCAAACAAACAAATAAACCAACAAACCAAAAAACCAATAAACCAACAAACCAACAAACCAACAAACCAACAAACCAACAAACCAACAAACCAACAAACCAACAAGCCAACAAACCAACAAACCAACAAACCAACAAACCAACAAGCCAACAAACCAACAAACAAATAAACCAACAAACCAACAAACAAACAAACCAACAAACCAAAAAACCAACAAACCAACAAGCCAACAAGCCAACAAACCAACAAACTAACAAACTAACAAACCAATAAACCAACAAACCAACAAGCCAACAAACCAACAAACCAACAAGCCAACAAGCCAACAAACCAACAAACCAACAAACCAACAAGCCAACAAACCAACAAACCAACAAGCCAATAAGCCAACAAACCAACAAACCAATATGCCAACAAACCAACAAACTAAGTAACCAACAAGCCAACAAACCAACAAACCAACAAACCAACAAACCAACAAACCAACAAGCCAACAAACCAACAAACCAACAAACTAACAAACCAATAAACCAACAAACCAACAAGCCAACAAACCAACAAACCAACAAGCCAACAAGCCAACAAACCAACAAACCAACAAACCAACAAGCCAACAAACCAACAAACCAACAAGCCAACAAACCAACAAACCAACAAACTAACAAATCAACAAGCCAACAAACCAACAAACCAACAAGCCAACAAACCAACAAACCAACAAGCCAACAAACCAACAAACCAGCAAACCAACATGCCAACAAACCAACAAACTAAGTAACCAACAAGCCAACAAATCAACAAACCAACAAGCCAACAAGCCAACAAACCGACAAATTAACAAACCAACAAACCAACAAACCAAGTAACCAACAAACCAACAAACCATCAAACGAACAAGCCAACAAACCAACAAACAAATAAACCAACAAATCAACACACAAATAAACCAACAAACCAACAAACCAACAAACCAACAAACCAACAAACCAACAAACCAAAAAACAAACAAACCAACAAACCAACAAGCCAACAAACCAACAAACCAATAAACCAACAAACCAACAAGCCAACAAACCAACAAACCAACAAACCAACAAACCAACAAGCCAACAAACCAACAAACAAATAAACCAACAAACCAAAAAACCAATAAACCAACAATCCAACAAACCAACAAACCAACAAACCAACAAACCAACAAGCCAACAAACCAACAAACCAACAAACCAACAAGCCAACAAACCAATAAACAAATAAACCAACAAACCAACAAACCAACAAACCAACAAACCAACAAACCAAAAAACCAATAAACCAACAAGCCAACAAGCCAACAAACCAACAAACTAACAAACCAACAAACGAACTAACCAACAAACCAACAAACTAAGTAACCAACAAGCCAACAAACCAACAAACCAACAAGCCAAAAAGCCAACAAACCAACAAACCAACAAGCCAACAAACCAACAAACCAACAAACTAACAAACCAACAAACCAACAAAACAACAAACCAACAAGCCAACAAACCAACAAACAAATAAACCAACAAACCAAAAAACCAACAAACCAAGTAACCAACAAGCCAACAAACCAACAAACCAACAAACCAACAAACCAAGTAACCATCAAGCCAATAGACCAACAAACCAACAAGCCAACTAGCCAACAAACCAACAAACAAATAAACCAACAAACCAACAAGCCAACAAACCAACAAACCAACAAACCAACAAGCCAACAAACCAACAAACCAACAAACCAACAAACCAACAAACCAACAAACCAACAAACCAACAAGCCAACAAACCAACAAACAAATAAACCAACAAACCAAAAAACCAACAAACGAACAAGCCAACAAACCAACAAACCAACAAGCCAACAAGCCAACAAACCAACAAACCAACAAACCAACAAGCCAACAAACCAACAAACCAACAAGCCAACAAACCAACAAACCAACAAACTAACAAATCAACAAGCCAACAAACCAACAAACCAACAAGCCAACAAACCAACAAACCAACAAGCCAACAAACCAACAAACCAACAAACCAACATGCCAACAAACCAACAAACTAAGTAACCAACAAGCCAACAAATCAACAAACCAACAAGCCAACAAGCCAACAAACCGACAAATTAACAAACCAACAAACCAACAAACCAAGTAACCAACAAACCAACAAACCATCAAACGAACAAAGCAACAAACCAACAAACCAACAAACCAACAAACCAACAAGCCAACAAACCAACAAACAAATAAACCAACAAATCAACAAACAAATAAACCAACAAACCAACAAACCAACAAACCAACAAACCAACAAACCAACAAACCAAAAAACCAACAAACCAACAAACCAACAAGCCAACAAACCAACAAACCAATAAACCAACAAACCAACAAGCCAACAAACCAACAAACCAACAAACCAACAAACCAACAAGCCAACAAACCAACAAACAAATAAACCAACAAACCAAAAAACCAATAAACCAACAATCCAACAAACCAACAAACCAACAAACCAACAAACCAACAAGCCAACAAACCAACAAACCAACAAACCAACAAGCCAACAAACCAATAAACAAATAAACCAACAAACCAACAAACCAACAAACCAACAAA
Organism: Atherix ibis; assembly: GCA_958298945.1. Taxonomy (NCBI): domain Eukaryota; kingdom Metazoa; phylum Arthropoda; class Insecta; order Diptera; family Athericidae; genus Atherix; species Atherix ibis. The sequence goes on along the minus strand of OY282608.1, from coordinate 89,168,502 downwards.
CCAACAAACCAAAAAACCAATAAACCAACAAGCCAACAAGCCAACAAACCAACAAACTAACAAATAAACAAACGAACTAACCAACAAACCAACAAACTAAGTAACCAACAAGCCAACAAACCAACAAACCAACAAGCCAAAAAGCCAACAAACCAACAAACCAACAAGCCAACAAACCAACAAACCAACAAACTAACAAACCAAGAAACCAACAAACCAACAAACCAACAAGCCAACAAACCAACAAACAAATAAACCAACAAACCAAAAAACCAACAAACCAAGTAACCAACAAGCCAACAAACCAACAAACCAACAAACCAACAAACCAAGTAACCATCAAGCCAATAGACCAACAAACCAACAAGCCAACAAGCCAACAAACCAACAAACCAACAAGCAAACAAACCAACAATACCAACAAACCAACAAACCAACAAACCAACAAACAAATAAACCAACAAACCAACAAACCAACAAGCCAACAAGCCAACAAACCAACAAGCCAACAAACCAACAAACCAACAAACCAACAAACCAACAAACCAACAAGCCAACAAACAAATAAACCAACAAACCAACAAGCCAACAAACCAACAAACCAACAAACCAACAAGCCAACAAACCAACAAACCAACAAACCAACAAACCAACAAACCAACAAGCCAACAAACCAACAAACAAATAAACCAACAAACCAAAAAACCAACAAACGAACAAACCAACAAACCAACAAACCAACAAACCAAAAAACCAACAAACCAACAAACCAACAAACCAACAAACCAACAAACCAACAAGCCAACAAACCAACAAACCAACAAGCCAACAAGCCAACAAACCAACGAGCCAACAAACCAACAAAACAACAAGCCAAGTAACCAAAAAGCCAACAAACTAACAAACCAACAAGCCAACAAGCCAACAAACCAACAAGCCAACAAACCAACAAACCAACAAAGTAACAAGCCAACAAGCCAACAAACCAAAAAACCAACAAGCCAACAAACCAACAAACCAACAAGCCAACAAGCCAACAAACCAACAAACCAACAAAGCAACAAACCAAAAAAACAACAAACCAAAAAACCAACAAACCAACAAACCATCAAACGAACAAAGCAACAAGCCAACAAGCCAACAAACCAACAAACCAACAAGCCAACAAACCAATAAACCAACAAGCCAAAAAGCCAACAAACCAACAAACCCACAAACCAACAAGCGAACAAACCAACAAACCAACAAGCCAACAAACCAACAAACCAACAAACCAACAAACCAACAAGCCAACAAGCCAACAAACCAACAAACCAACAAGCCAACAAACCAACAAACCAACAAGCCAACAAACCAACAAACCAACAAACCAACATGCCAACAAACCAACAAACTAAGTAACCAACGAGCCAACAAATCGACAAACCAACAAGCCAACAAGCCAACAAACCAACAAACCAACAAACCAACAAACCAAGTAACCAACAAACCAACAAACCATCAAACGAACAAAGCAACAAACCAACAAACTAACTAACCAACAAGCCAACAAACCAACAAACAAATAAACCAACAAACCAACAAACAAATAACCCAACAAACCAACATACCAACAAACCAACAAACCAACAAACCAACAAACCAACAAACCAACAAACCAACAAACCAAGTAACCAACAAGCCAACAAACCAACAAACCAACAAACCAACAAACCAAGTAACCATCAAGCCAATAGACCAACAAACCAACAAGCCAACAAGCCAACAAACCAACAAACCAATAAGCAAACAAACCAACAATACCAACAAACCAACAAACCAACAAACAAATAAACCAACAAACCAACAAACCAACAAGCCAACAAGCCAACAAACCAACAAGCCAACAAACCAACAAACCAACAAACCAACAAACCAACAAACCAACAAACCAACAAACCAACAAACCAACAAGCCAACAAACCAACAAACCAACAAACCAACAAGCCAACAAACCAACAAACCAACAAACCAACAAACCAACAAACCAACAAGCCAACAAACCAACAAACAAATAAACCAACAAACCAAAAAACCAACAAACGAACAAACCAACAAACCAACAAACCAACAAACCAAAAAACCAACAAACCAACAAACCAACAAACCAACAAACCAACAAACCAACAAGCCAACAAACCAACAAACCAACAAACCAACAAACCAAGTAACAAAAAAGCCAACAAACTAACAAACCAACAAGCCAACAAGCCAACAAACCAACGAGCCAACAAACCAACAAAACAACAAGCCCACAAGCCAACAAACCAACAAACCAACAAACCAAGTAACCAAAAAGCCAACAAACTAACAAACCAACAAGCCAACAAGCCAACAAACCAACAAGCCAACAAACCAACAAACCAACAAAGTAACAAGCCAACAAGCCAACAAACCAAAAAACCAACAAGCCAACAAACCAACAAACCAACAAGCCAACAAGCCAACAAACCAACAAACCAAAAAAACAACAAACCAAAAAACCAACAAACCAACAAACCATCAAACGAACAAAGCAACAAGCCAACAAGCCAACAAACCAACAAACCAACAAGCCAACAAACCAATAAACCAACAAGCCAAAAAGCCAACAAACCAACAAACCCACAAACCAACAAGCGAACAAACCAACAAACCAACAAGCCAACAAACCATCAAACCAACAAACCAACAAACCAACAAGCCAACAAGCCAACAAACCAACAAACCAACAAGCCAACAAACCAACAAACCAACAAGCCAACAAACCAACAAACCAACAAACCAACATGCCAACAAACCAACAAACTAAGTAACCAACGAGCCAACAAATCGACAAACCAACAAGCCAACAAGCCAACAAACCAACAAACCAACAAACCAACAAACCAAGTAACCAACAAACCAACAAACCATCAAACGAACAAAGCAACAAACCAACAAACTAACAAACCAACAAGCCAACAAACCAACAAACAAATAAACCAACAAACCAACAAACAAATAACCCAACAAACCAACATACCAACAAACCAACAAACCAACAAACCAACAAACCAACAAACCAACAAACCAACAAACCAAAAAACCAACAAACCAACAAACCAACAAGCCAACAAACCAACAAACCAACAAACCAACAAACCAACGAACTAACAAACCAACAAACCAACAAGCCCACAAGCCAACAAGCCAACAAACCAACAAGCCAACAAACCAACAAGCCAACAAACCAACAAACCAACAAACCAACAAACCACCAAACCAACAAACCAACAAACCAACAAACAAATAAACCAACAAACCAACAAACCAACAAACCAACAAACCAACAAACCAACAAGCCAACAAACCAACAAACCAACAAACCAACAAACCAACAAGCCAACAAACCAACAAATAAATAAACCAAGAAACCAAAAAACCAACAAACGAACAAACCAACAAACCAATAAACCAACAAACCAAAAAACCAACAAACCAACAAACCAACAAACCAACAAACCAACAAACCAACAAACCAACAAGCCAACAAACCAACAGACCTACAAACCAACAAACCAAGTAACCAAAAAGCCAACAAAATAACAAACCAACAAGCCAACAAGCCAACAAACCAACAAGCCAACAAAACAACAAACCAACAAAGCAACAAGCCAACAAGCCAACAAACCAACAAACCAACAAGCCAACAAACCAACAAACCAACAAGCCAACAAGTCAACAAACCAACAAACCAACAAACCAAGTAACCAAAAAGCCAACAAACTAACAAACCAACAAGCCAACAAGCCAACAAACCAACAAGCCAACAAACCAACAAACCAACAAAGCAACAAGCCAACAAGCCAACAAACCAACAAACCAACAACCCAACAAACCAACAAACCAACAAGGCAACAAGCAAACAAACCAACAAACCAACAAACCAACAAACCAAGTAACCAACAAACCAACAAACCATCAAACGAACAAAGCAACAAACCAACAAACCAACAAACCAACAAGCCAACAAACCAACAAACAATTAAACCAGCAAACCAACAAACAAATAACCCAACAAACCAACATACCAACAAACCAACAAACCAACAAACCAACAAACCAACAAACCAACAAACCAAAAAACCAACAAACCAACAAAACAACAAGCCAACAAACCAACAAACCAACAAACCAACGAGCCAACAAACCAACAAACCAACAAGCCCACAAGACAACAAGCCAACAAACCAACAAACCAATAAACCAACAAACAAACAAACAAACAAGCCAACAAGCCAACAAACCAACAAACCAACGAGCCAACAAACCAACAAACCAACAAGCCCACAAGCCAACAAACCAACAAACCAACAAACCAACGAGCCAACAAACCAACAAACCAACAAGCCCACAAGCCAACAAGCCAACAAACCAACAAGCCAACAAACCAACAAACAAACAAAGCAACAAGCCAACAAGCCAACAAACCAACAAACCAACAAGCCAATAAACCAACAAACCAACAAGCCAACAAGAAAACAAACCAACAAACCAACAAAGCAACAAACCAAAAAACCAACAAACCAAAAAACCAACAAACCAACAAACCATCCAACGAACAAAGCAACAAGCCAACAAGCCAACAAACCAACAAACCAACAAGCCAACAAACCAATAAACCAACAAGCCAACAAGCCAACAAACCAACAAACCAACAAACCAACAAGCCAACAAACCAACAAACCAACAAGCCAACAAACCAACAAACCAACAAACCAACAAACCAACAAGCCAACAAACCAACAAACCAACAAACCAACAAGCCAACAAACCAACAAACCAACAAGCCAACAAACCAACAAACCAACAAACCAACATGCCAACAAACCAACAAACTAAGTAACCAACGAGCCAACAAATCAACAAACCAACAAGCCAACAAGCCAACAAACCAACAAACCAACAAACCAACAAACCAACAAACCAACAAACCATCAAACGAACAAAGCAACAAACCAACAAACCAACAAACCAACAAACCAACAAACCAACAAGCCAACAAACCAACAAACAAATAAACCAACAAACAAATAACCCAACAAACCAACATACCAACAAACCAACAAACCAACAAACCACAAAACAACAAACCAACAAACCAAAAAACAAACAAACCAACAAACCAACAAGCCAACAAACCAACAAACCAACAAACCAACAAGCCAACAAAGCAACAAACCAACAAACCAACAAACCAACAAGCCAACAAACAAATAAACCAACAAACCAAAAAACCAATAAACCAACAAACCAACAAACCAACAAACCAACAAACCAACAAACCAACAAGCCAACAAACCAACAAACCAACAAACCAAAAAGCCAACAAACCAACAAACAAATAAACCAACAATCCAACAAACCAACAAACCAACAAACCAAAAAACCAACAAACCAACAAGCCAACAAGCCAACAAACCAACAAACTAACAAACCAACAAACGAACTAACCAACAAACTAAGTAACCAACAAGCCAACAAACCAACAAACCAAAAAACCAACAAACCAACAAGCCAACAAACCAACAAACCAACAAACCAACAAACCAAGTAACCAACAAGCCAACAAGCCAACAAGCCAACAAACCAACAAACCAACAAGCAAACAAACCAACAATCCAACAAACCAACAAACCAACAAACCAACAAACCAACAAACCAACAAACCAACAAACAAATAAACCAACAAACCAACAAACCAACAAGCCAGCAAGCCAACAAACCAACAAGCCAACAAACCAACAAACCAACAAACCAACGGACCTACAAACCAACAAACCGAGTAACCAAAAAGCCAACAAAATAACAAACCAACAAGCCAACAAGCCAACAAACCAACAAGCCAACAAACCAACAAACCAACAAAGCAACAAGCCAACAAGCCAACAAACCAACAAACCAACAAGCCAACAAACCAACAAACCAAAAAGCCAACAAGTCATCAAACCAACAAACCAACAAACCAAGTAACCAAAAAGCCAACAAACTAACAAACCAACAAGCCAACAAGCCAACAAACCAACAAGCCAACAAACCAACAAAGTAACAAGCCAACAAGCCAACAAACCAACAAGCCAACAAACCAACAAACCAACAAGCCAACAAGCCAACAAACCAACAAACCAACAAACCAAGTAACCAAAAAGCCAACAAACTAACAAACCATCAAACGAACAAAGCAACAAGCCAACAAACCAACAAACCAACAAACCAACAAACCAACAAGCCCACAAGCCAACAAACCAACAAACCAACAAACCAACGAGCCAACAAACCAACAAACCAACAAGCCCACAAGCCAACAAGCCAACAAACCAACAAGCCAACAAACCAACAAACAAACAAAGCAACAAGCCAACAAGCCAACAAACCAACAAACCAACAAGCCAATAAACCAACAAACCAACAAGCCAACAAGAAAACAAACCAACAAACCAACAAAGCAACAAACCAAAAAACCAACAAACCAAAAAACCAACAAACCAACAAACCATCCAACGAACAAAGCAACAAGCCAACAAGCCAACAAACCAACAAACCAACAAGCCAACAAACCAATAAACCAACAAGCCAACAAGCCAACAAACCAACAAACCAACAAACCAACAAGCCAACAAACCAACAAACCAACAAGCCAACAAACCAACAAACCAACAAACCAACAAACCAACAAGCCAACAAACCAACAAACCAACAAACCAACAAGCCAACAAACCAACAAACCAACAAGCCAACAAACCAACAAACCAACAAACCAACATGCCAACAAACCAACAAACTAAGTAACCAACGAGCCAACAAATCAACAAACCAACAAGCCAACAAGCCAACAAACCAACAAACCAACAAACCAACAAACCAACAAACCAACAAACCATCAAACGAACAAAGCAACAAACCAACAAACCAACAAACCAACAAACCAACAAACCAACAAGCCAACAAACCAACAAACAAATAAACCAACAAACAAATAACCCAACAAACCAACATACCAACAAACCAACAAACCAACAAACCACAAAACAACAAACCAACAAACCAAAAAACCAACAAACCAACAAACCAACAAGCCAACAAACCAACAAACCAACAAACCAACAAGCCAACAAAGCAACAAACCAACAAACCAACAAACCAACAAGCCAACAAACAAATAAACCAACAAACCAAAAAACCAATAAACCAACAAACCAACAAACCAACAAACCAACAAACCAACAAACCAACAAGCCAACAAACCAACAAACCAACAAACCAAAAAGCCAACAAACCAACAAACAAATAAACCAACAATCCAACAAACCAACAAACCAACAAACCAAAAAACCAACAAACCAACAAGCCAACAAGCCAACAAACCAACAAACTAACAAACCAACAAACGAACTAACCAACAAACTAAGTAACCAACAAGCCAACAAACCAACAAACCAAAAAACCAACAAACCAACAAGCCAACAAACCAACAAACCAACAAACCAACAAACCAAGTAACCAACAAGCCAATAAACCAACAAACCAACAAGCCAACAAGCCAACAAACCAACAAACCAACAAGCAAACAAACCAACAATCCAACAAACCAACAAACCAACAAACCAACAAACCAACAAACAAATAAACCAACAAACCAACAAACCAACAAGCCAGCAAGCCAACAAACCAACAAGCCAACAAACCAACAAACCAACAAACCAACGGACCTACAAACCAACAAACCAAGTAACCAAAAAGCCAACAAAATAACAAACCAACAAGCCAACAAGCCAACAAACCAACAAGCCAACAAACCAACAAACCAACAAAGCAACAAGCCAACAAGCCAACAAACCAACAAACCAACAAGCCAACAAACCAACAAACCAAAAAGCCAACAAGTCATCAAACCAACAAACCAACAAACCAAGTAACCAAAAAAGCCAACAAACTAACAAACCAACAAGCCAACAAGCCAACAAACCAACAAGCCAACAAACCAACAAAGTAACAAGCCAACAAGCCAACAAACCAACAAGCCAACAAACCAACAAACCAACAAGCCAACAAGCCAACAAACCAACAAACCAACAAACCAAGTAACCAAAAAGCCAACAAACTAACAAACCATCAAACGAACAAAGCAACAAGCCAACAAACCAACAAACCAACAAGCCAACAAGCCAACAAACCAACAAACCAACAAACCAACAAACCAACAAACTAAGTAACCAACAAACCAACAAACCAACAAACCAACAAGCCAACAAGCCAACAAGCCAACAAACCAACAAACCAACAAGCCTACAAACTAACAAACCAACAAGCCAACAAACCAACAAACCAACAAACCAACAAACCAACAAACCAACAAACCAACAAACCAATAAGTCAACAAACCAACAAACCAAGTAACCAAAAAGCGAAGAAACTAACAAACCAACAAGCCAACAAGCCAACAAACCAACAAGCCAACAAACCAACAAACCAACAAAGCAACAAGCCAACAAGCCAACAAACCAACAAACCAACAAGCCAACAAACAAATAAACCAACAAACCAACAAACCAACAAGCCAGCAAGCCAACAAACCAACAAGCCAACAAACCAACAAACCAACAAACCAACGGACCTACAAACCAACAAACCAAGTAACCAAAAAGCCAACAAAATAACAAACCAACAAGCCAACAAGCCAACAAACCAACAAGCCAACAAACCAACAAACCAACAAAGCAACAAGCCAACAAGCCAACAAACCAACAAACCAACAAGCCAACAAACCAACAAACCAAAAAGCCAACAAGTCAACAAACCAACAAACCAACAAACCAAGTAACCAAAAAGCCAACAAACTAACAAACCAACAAGCCAACAAGCCAACAAACCAACAAGCCAACAAACCAACAAAGTAACAAGCCAACAAGCCAACAAACCAACAAGCCAACAAACCAACAAACCAACAAGCCAACAAGCCAACAAACCAACAAACCAACAAACCAAGTAACCAAAAAGCCAACAAACTAACAAACCATCAAACGAACAAAGCAACAAGCCAACAAACCAACAAACCAACAAGCCAACAAGCCAACAAACCAACAAACCAACAAACCAACAAACCAACAAACTAAGTAACCAACAAACCAACAAACCAACAAACCAACAAGCCAACAAGCCAACAAGCCAACAAACCAACAAACCAACAAGCCTACAAACTAACAAACCAACAAGCCAACAAACCAACAAACCAACAAACCAACAAACCAACAAACCAACAAACCAATAAGCCAACAAACCAACAAACCAAGTAACCAAAAAGCGAAGAAACTAACAAACCAACAAGCCAACAAGCCAACAAACCAACAAGCCAACAAACCAACAAACCAACAAAGCAACAAGCCAACAAGCCAACAAACCAACAAACCAACAAGCCTACAAACCAACAAACCAACAAGCAAACACGCCAACAAACCAACAAACCAACAAACCAAGTAACCAAAAAGCCAACAAACTAACAAACCAGAAAGCCAACAAGACAACAAATGAACAAACCAACAAACCAACAAGCAAACAAACCAACAAAAAAATAAACGAACAAACCAACAAACCAACAAACCAACAAACCAACAAGCCAACAAGCCAACAAACCAACAAACCAAAAAACCAACAAACCAACAAACCAACAAACCAAAAAACCAACAAACCAAAAAACCAACAAACCAGAAAACGAACAAACCAACAAACCAACAAACCAACAAGCAAACAAGCCAACAAACCAACAAACCAACAAACCAACAAGCCAACAAACCAACAAGGCAACAAATCAACAAACCAACAAACCAAGTAACCAAAAAGCCAACAAACTAACAAACCAGCAAGCCAACAAGCCATCAAACCGACAAACCAACAAAGCAACAAGCCAGCAAGCCAACAAACCAACAAACCAACAAGCCAACAAACCAACAAACCAACAAGCCAACAAGCCAACAAACCAAGTAACCAACAAACCAACAAACCATCAAATGAACAAAGCAACAAACCAACAAACCAACAAGCCAACAAGCCAACAAACCAACAAACCAACAAAGCAACAAACCAAAAAACCAACAAACCAAAAAACCAACAAACCAAAAAACCAACAAACCAACAAAACAACAAGCCAACAAACCAACAAACCAACAAACCAACAAACCAACGAGCCAACAAACCAACAAACCAACAAGCCCACAAGACAACAAGCCAACAAACCAACAAGCCAACAAACCAACAAACAAACAAACAAACAAGCCAACAAGCCAACAAACCAACAAACCAACGAGCCAACAAACCAACAAACCAACAAGCCCACAAGCCAACAAACCAACAAACCAACAAACCAACGAGCCAACAAACGAACAAACCAACAAGCCCACAAGCCAACAAGCCAACAAACCAACAAGCCAACAAACCAACAAACAAACAAAGCAACAAGCCAACAAGCCAACAAACCAACAAACCAACGAGCCAACAAACCAACAAGCCAACAAGCCAACAAACCAACAAGCCAACAAACCAACAAACCAACAAAGCAACAAGCCAACAAGCCAACAAACTAACAAACCAACAAGCCAATAAACCAACAAACCAACAAGCCAACAAGAAAACAAACCAACAAACCAACAAAGCAACAAACAAAAAAACCAACAAACCAAAAAACCAACAAACCAACAAACCATCAAACGAACAAAGCAACAAGCCAACAAGCCAACAAACCAACAAACCAACAAGCCAACAAACCAATAAACCAACAAGCCAACAAGCCAACAAACCAACAAACCAACAAACCAACAAGCCAACAAACCAACAAACCAACAAGCCAACAAACCAACAAACCAACAAACCAACAAGCCAACAAGCCAACAAACCAACAAACCAACAAGCCAACAAACCAACAAACCAACAAGCCAACAAACCAACAAACCAACAAACCAACATGCCAAGAAACTAACAAACTAAGTAACCAACGAGCCAACAAATCATTAAACCAACAAGCCAACAAGCCAACAAACCAACAAACCAACAAACCAACAAACCAAGTAACCAACAAACCAACAAACCATCAAACGAACAAAGCAACAAACCAACAAACCAACAAACCAACAAGCCAACAAACCAACAAACAAATAAACCAACAAACCAACAAACAAATAACCCAACAAACCAACATACCAACAAACCAACAAACCAACAAGCCAACAAACCAACAAACCAACAAACCAACAAGCCAACAAAGCAACAAACCAACAAACCAACAAACCAACAAGCCAACAAACAAATAAACCAACAAACCAAAAAACCAATAAACCAACAAACCAACAAACCAACAAACCAACAAACCAACAAACCAACAAGCCAACAAACCAACAAGCCAACAAACCAACAAACCAACAAACCAACAAACCAACAAGCCAACAAACCAACAAGCCAACAAACCAACAAACCAACAACCCAACAAACCAACAACCCAACAAACCAACAAACAAATAAACCAACAAACAAACAAACCAACAAACCAACAAGCCAACAAACCAACAAACCAACAAACCAACAAACCAACAAGCCAACAAACCAACAAATAAATAAACCAAGAAACCAAAAAACCAACAAACGAACAAACCAACAAACCAACAAACAAATAAACCAACAAACCAACAAACCAACAAGCCAACAAGCCAACAAACCAACAAGCCAACAAACCAACAAACCAACAAACCGACAAACCAACAAACCAACAAACCAACAAACCAACAACCCAACAAACCAACAAACAAATAAACCAACAAACCAACAAGCCAACAAACAAACAAACCAACAAACCAACAAGCCAACAAACCAACAAACCAACAAACCAACAAACCAACAAGCCAACAAACCAACAAATAAATAAACCAAGAAACCAAAAAACCAACAAACGAACAAACCAACAAACCAACAAACCAACAAACCAAAAAACCAACAAACCAATAAACCAACAAGCCAACAAACAAACAAACCAACAAACCAACAAGCCAACAAACCAACAAACCAACAAACCAACAAACCAACAAGCCAACAAACCAACAAATAAATAAATAAAGAAACCAAAAAACCAACAAACGAACAAACCAACAAACCAACAAACAAATAAACCAACAAACCAACAAACCAACAAGCCAACAAGCCAACAAACCAACAAGCCAACAAACCAACAAACCAACAAACCAACAAACCAACAAACCAACAAACCAACAAACCAACAACCCAACAAACCAACAAACAAATAAACCAACAAACCAACAAGCCAACAAACAAACAAACCAACAAACCAACAAGCCAACAAACCAACAAACCAACAAACCAACAAACCAACAAGCCAACAAACCAACAAATAAACAAACCAAGAAACCAAAAAACCAACAAACCAACAAACCAACAAACCAACAAACTAAGTAACCAACAAGCCAACAAACCAACAAACCAAAAAACCAACAAACCAACAAACCAACAAGCCAACAAACCAACAAGCCAACAAACCAACAAACCAACAAGCAAACAAACCAACAAACCAACAAACCAACAAACCAACAAACCAACAAACCAACAAACAAATAAACCAACAAACCAACAAACCAACAAGCCAACAAGCCAACAAACCAACAAGCCAACAAACCAACAAACCAACAAACCAACAAACCAACAAACCAACAAACCAACAAACCAACAACCCAACAAACCAACAAACACATAAACCAACAAACCAACAAGCCAACAAACAAACAAACCAACAAACCAACAAGCCAAAAACCAACAAACCAACAAACCAACAAACCAACAAGCCAACAAACCAACAAATAAATAAACCAAGAAACCAAAAAACCAACAAACGAACAAACCAACAAACCAACAAACCAACAAACCAAAAAACCAACAAACCAATAAACCAACAAACCAACAAACCAACAAACCAACAAGCCAACAAACCAACAGACCTACAAACCAACAAACCAAGTAACCAAAAAGCCAACAAAATAACAAACCAACAAGCCAACAAGCCAACAAACCAACAAGCCAACAAACCAACAAACCAACAAAGCAACAAGCCAACAAACCAACAAACCAACAAGCCAACAAACCAACAAACCAACAAGCCAACAAGTCAACAAACCAACAAACCAAAAAACCAAGTAACCAAAAAGCCAACAAACTAACAAACCAACAAGCCAACAAGCCAACAAACCAACAAGCCAACAAACCAACAAAGCAACAAGCCAACAAGCCAACAAACCAACAAACCAACAAGCCAACAAACCAACAAACCAACAAGCCAACAAGCCAACAAACCAACAAACCAACAAACCAAGTAACCAAAAAGCCAACAAACTAACAAACCAACAAGCCAACAAGCCAACAAGCCAACAAACCAACAAACCAACAAGCCAACAAGCCAACAAACCAACAAACCAACAAACCAACAAACCAACAAACCAACAAGCCAACAAACCAACAAACCAACAAGCCAACAAGCCAACAAACCAAGTAACCAACAAACCAACAAACCATCAAATGAACAAAGCAACAAACCAACAAACCAACAAGCCAACAAGCCAACAAACCAACAAACTAACAAAGCAACAAACCAAAAAACCAACAAACCAAAAAACCAACAAACCAAAAAACCAACAAACTAACAAAACAACAAGCCAACAAACCAACAAACCAACAAACCAACAAACCAACGAGCCAACAAACCAACAAACCAACAAGCCCACAAGACAACAAGCCAACAAACCAACAAGCCAACAAACCAACAAACAAACAAACAAACAAGCCAACAAGCCAACAAGCCAACAAACCAACAAACCAACGAGCCAACAAACCAACAAACCAACAAGCCCACAAGCCAACAAACCAACAAACCAACAAACCAACGAGCCAACAAACCAACAAACCAACAAGCCCACAAGCCAACAAGCCAACAAACCAACAAGCCAACAAACCAACAAACAAACAAAGCAACAAGCCAACAAGCCAACAAACCAACAAACCAACGAGCCAACAAACCAACAAGCCAACAAGCCAACAAACCAACAAGCCAACAAACCAACAAACCAACAAAGCAACAAGCCAACAAGCCAACAAACCAACAAACCAACAAGCCAATAAACCAACAAACCAACAAGCCAACAAGAAAACAAACCAACAAACCAACAAAGCAACAAACCAAAAAACCAACAAACCAAAAAACCAACAAACCAACAAACCATCAAACGAACAAAGCAACAAGCCAACAAGCCAACAAACCAACAAACCAACAAGCCAACAAACCAATAAACCAACAAGCCAACAAGCCAACAAACCAACAAACCAACAAACCAACAAGCCAACAAACCACCAAACCAACAAGCCAACAAACCAACAAACCAACAAACCAACAAACCAACAAACCAACAAGCCAAAAAGCCAACAAACCAACAAACCAACAAGCCAACAAATCAACAAACCAACAAGCCAACAAACCAACAAACCAACAAACCAACATGCCAACAAACTAACAAACTAAGTAACCAACGAGCCAACAAATCAACAAACCAACAAGCCAACAAGCCAACAAACCAACAAACCAACAAACCAACAAACCAAGTAACCAACAAACCAACAAACCATCAAACGAACAAAGCAACAAACCAACAAACCAACAAACCAACAAGCCAACAAACCAACAAACAAATAAACCAACAAACCAACAAACAAATAACCCAACAAACCAACATACCAACAAACCAACAAACCAACAAACCAACAAAACAACAAACCAACAAACCAACAAACCAACAAACCAACATGCCAACAAACTAACAAACTAAGTAACCAACGAGCCAACAAATCAACAAACCAACAAGCCAACAAGCCAACAAACCAACAAACCAACAAACCAACAAACCAAGTAACCAACAAACCAACAAACCATCAAACGAACAAAGCAACAAACCAACAAACCAACAAACCAACAAGCCAACAAACCAACAAACAAATAAACCAACAAACCAACAAACAAATAACCCAACAAACCAACATACCAACAAACCAACAAACCAACAAACCAACAAAACAACAAACCAACAAACCAAAAAACTAACAAACCAACAAACCAACAAGCCAACAAACCAACAAACCAACAAACCAACAAGCCAACAAAGCAACAAACCAACAAACCAACAAACCAACAAGCCAACAAACAAATAAACCAACAAACTAAAAAACCAATAAACCAACAAACCAACAAACCAACAAGCCGACAAACCAACAAACCAACAAACCAACAAACCAACAAGCCAACAAACCAACAAACCAACAAACAAATAAACCAACAAACCAACAAACCAACAAACCAACAAACCAAAAAACCAACAAACCAACAAGCCAACAAGCCAACAAACCAACAAACTAACAAACCAACAAACGAACTAACTAACAAACCAACAAACTAAGTAACCAACAAGCCAACAAACCAACAAACCAAAAAACCAACAAACCAACAAACTAACAAGCCAACAAACCAACAAACCAACAAACCAACAAACCAACAAACCAAGTAACCAACAAGCCAATAAACCAACAAACCAACAAGCCAACAAGCCAACAAACCAACAAACCAACAAGCAAACAAACCAACAAACCAACAGACCAACAAACCAACAAACCAACAAACCAACAAACCAACAAACAAATAAACCAACAAACCAACAAACCAACAAGCCAGCAAGCCAACAAACCAACAAGCCAACAAACCAACAAACCAACAAACCAACAAACCAACAAACCAACAAACCAACAAACCAACAAACAAATAAACCAACAAACCAACAAGCCAACAAACAAACAAACCAACAAACCAACAAGCCAACAAACCAACAAACCAACAAACCTACAAACCAACAAGCCAACTAACCAACAAATAAATAAACCAAGAAACCAAAAAACCAACAAACGAACAAACCAACAAACCAACAAACCAACAAACCAAAAAACCAACAAACCAATAAACCAACAAACCAACAAACCAACAAACCAACAAGCCAACAAACCAACAGACCTACAAACCAACAAACCAAGTAACCAAAAAGCCTACAAAATAACAAACCAACAAGCCAACAAGCCAACAAACCAACAAGCCAACAAACCAACAAACCAACAAAGCAACAAGCCAACAAGCCAACAAACCAACAAACCAACAAGCCAACAAACCAACAAACCAACAAGCCAACAAGTCAACAAACCAACAAACCAACAAACCAAGTAACCAAAAAGCCAACAAACTAACAAACCAACAAGCCAACAAGCCAACAAACCAACAAGCCAACAAACCAACAAAGCAACAAGCCAACAAGCCAACAAACCAACAAACCAACAAGCCAACAAACCAACAAACCAACAAGCCAACAAGCCAACAAACCAACAAACCAACAAACCAAGTAACCAAAAAGCCAACAAACTAACAAACCAACAAGCCAACAAGCCAACAAGCCAACAAACCAACAAACCAACAAGCCAACAAGCCAACAAACCAACAAACCAACAAACCAACAAACCAACAAACTAAGTAACCAACAAACCAACAAACCAACAAACCAACAAGCCAACAAGCCAACAAGCCAACAAACCAACAAACCAACAAGCCAACAAACTAACAAACCAACAAGCCAACAAACCAACAAACCAACAAACCAACAAACCAACAAACCAACAAACCAACAAACCAACAAGCCAACAAACCAACAAACCAAGTAACCAAAAAGCGAACAAACTAACAAACCAACAAGCCAACAAGCCAACAAACCAAAAAGCCAACAAACCAACAAACCAACAAAGCAACAAGCCAACAAGCCAACAAACCAACAAACCAACAAGCCTACAAACCAACAAACCAACAAGCCAACACGCCAACAAACCAACAAACCAAGTAACCAAAAAGCCAAGAAACTAACAAACCAGAAAGCCAACAAGACAACAAATGAACAAACCAACAAACCAACAAGCAAACAAACCAACAACAAAATAAACGAACAAACCAACAAACCAACAAACCAACAAGCCAACAAGCCAACAAACCAACAAACCAAAAAACCAACAAACCAACAAACCAACAAACCAAAAAACCAACAAACCAAAAAACCAACAAACCAAAAAACCAACAAACCAACAAACCAACAAACCAACAAGCCAACAAGCCAACACCCCAACAAACCAACAAACCAACAAGCCAACAAACCAACAAGGCAACAAATCAACAAACCAACAAACCAAGTAACCAAAAAGCCAACAAACTAACAAACCAGCAAGCCAACAAGCCATCAAACCGACAAACCAACAAAGCAACAAGCCAGCAAGCCAACAAACCAACACAACAAGCCAACAAACCAACAAACCAACAAGCCAACAAGCCAACAAACCAAGTAACCAACAAACCAATAAACCATCAAATGAACAAAGCAACAAACCAACAAACCAACAAGCCAACAAGCCAACAAACCAACAAACCAACAAAGCAACAAACCTAAAAACCAACAAACCAAAAAACCAACAAACCAACAAACCATCAAACGAACAAAGCAACAAGCCAACAAGCCAACAAACCAACAAACCAACAAGCCAACTAACCAATAAACCAACAAGCCAATAAGCCAACAAACCAACAAACCCACAAACCAACAAGCTAACAAACCAACAAACCAACAAGCCAACAAACCAACAAACCAACAAACCAACAAACCAACAAGCCAACAAGCCAACAAACCAACAAACCAACAAGCCAACAAACCAACAAACGAACAAGCCAACAAACCAACAAACCAACAAACCAACATGCCAACAAACCAACAAACTAAGTAACCAACGAGCCAACAAATCAACAAACGAACAAGCCAACAAGCCAACAAACCAACAAACCAACAAACCAACAAACCAAGTAACCAACAAACCAACAAACCATCAAACGAACAAAGCAACAAACCAACAAACCAACAAACCAACAAGCCAACAAACCAACAAACAAATAAACCAACAAACAAATAACCCAACAAACCAACATACCAACAAACCAACAAACCAACAAACCAACATACCAACAAACCAAAAAACCAACAAACCAACAAACCAACAAGCCAACAAACCAACAAACCAACAAACCAACAAACCAACGAGCCAAACAAACCAACAAACCAACAAGCCCACAAGCCAACAAGCCAACAAACCAACAAGCCAACAAACCAACAAACAAACAAAGCAACAAGCCAACAAGCCAACAAACCAACAGACCAACGAGCCAACAAACCAACAAACCAACAAGCCCACAAGCCAACAAACCAACAAACCAACAAACCAAGTAACCAAAAAGGCAACAAACTAACAAACCAACAAACCAACAAACCAACAAACCAACAAACCAACAAACCAACAAACAAATAAACCAACAAGCCAACAAGCCAACAAGCCAACAAAACAACAAGCCAACAAACCAACAAACCAACAAACCAACAAACCAACAAACCAACAAACAAATAAACCAACAAACCAACAAGCCAACAAACCAACAAACCAACAAACCAACAAGCCAACAAACCAACAAACCAACAAACCAACAAACCAACAAGCCAACAAACCAACAAATAAATAAACCAAGAAACCAAAAAACCAACAAACGAACAAACCAACAAACCAACAAACCAACAAACCAACAAACCAACAAACCAACAAACCAACAAGCCAACAAGCCAACAAGCCAACAAACCAACAAACCAACAAGCCAACAAACTACCAAACCAACAAGCCAACAAATCAACAAACCAACAAACCAACAAACCAACAAACCAACAAACCAACAAACCAACAAACCAACAAGCCAACAAACCAACAAACCAAGTAACCAAAAAGCGAACAAACTAACAAACCAACAAGCCAACAAGCCAACAAACCAACAAGCCAACAAACCAACAAACCAACAAAGCAACAAGCCTACAAGCCAACAAACCAACAAACCAACAAGCCTACAAACCAACAAACCAACAAGCCAACACGCCAACAAACCAACAAACCAACAAACCAAGTAACCAAAAAGCCAACAAACTAACAAACCAGAAAGCCAACAAACCAACAAATCAACAAACCAACAAACCAACAAACCAACAAACCAACAAACCAACAAACCAACAAACCAACAAACCAACAAACCAACAAGCCAACAAACCAACAAACCAAGTAACCAAAAAGCGAACAAACTAACAAACCAACAAGCCAACAAGCCAACAAACTAACAAGCCAACAAACCAACAAACCAACAAAGCAACAAGCCTACAAGCCAACAAACCAACAAACCAACAAGCCTACAAACCAACAAACCAACAAGCCAACACGCCAACAAACCAACAAACCAACAAACCAAGTAACCAAAAAGCCAACAAACTAACAAACCAGAAAGCCAACAAGCCAACAAATCAACAAACCAACAAACCAACAAGCCAACAAACCAACAAAAAAATAAACGAACAAACCAACAAACCAACAAACCAACAAACCAACAAGCCAACAAGCCAACAAACCAACAAACCAAAAAACCAACAAACCAACAAACCAACAAACCAAAAAACCAACAAACCAAAAAACCAACAAACCAAAAAACCAACAAACCAACAAACCAACAAACCAACAAGCCAACAAGCCAACAAACCAACAAACCAACAAACCAACAAGCCAACAAACCAACAAGGCAACAAATCAACAAACCAACAAACCAAGTAACCAAAAAGCCAACAAACTAACAAACCAACAAGCCAACAAGCCATCAAACCGACAAACCAACAAAGCAACAAGCCAGCAAGCCAACAAACCAACAAACCAACAAGCCAACCAACCAACAAACCAACAAGCCAACAAGCCAACAAACCAAGTAACCAACAAAACAGCAAACCATCAAACGAACAAAGCAACAAACCAACAAACCAACAAGCCAACAAGCCAACAAACCAACAAACCAACAAAACAACAAACCAAAAAACCAACAAACCAAAAAACCAACAAACCAACAAACCATCAAACGAACAAAGCAACAAGCCAACAAGCCAACAAACCAACAAACCAACAAGCCAACAAACCAATAAACCAACAAGCCAACAAGCCAACAAACCAACAAACCCACAAACCAACAAGCCAACAAACCAACAAACCAACAAACCAACAAGCCAACAAACCAACAAACCAACAAACCAACAAACCAACAAGCCAACAAACCAACAAATAAATAAACCAAGAAACCAAAAAACCAACAAACGAACAAACCAACAAACCAACAAACCAACAAACCAAAAAACCAACAAACCAACAAACCAACAAACCAACAAACCAACAAACCAACAAGCCAACAAACCAACAGACCTACAAACCAACAAACCAAGTAACCAAAAAGCCAACAAAATAACAAACCAACAAGCCAACAAGCCAACAAGCCAACAAACCAACAAGCTAACAAACCAACAAACCAACAAACAAACAAAGCAACAAGCCAACAAGCCAACAAACCAACAAACCAACGAGCCAACAAACCAACAAACCAACAAGCCCACAAGCCAACAAACCAACAAACCAACAAACCAAGTAACCAAAAAGCCAACAAACTAACAAACCAACAAACCAACAAGCCAACAAACCAACAAACCAACAAGCCAACAAGTCAACAAACCAACAAACCAACAAACCAAGTAACCAAAAAGCCGACAAACTAACAAACCAACAAGCCAACAAGCCAACAAACCAAAAAGCCAACAAACCAACAAACCAACAAAGCAACAAGCCAACAAACCAACAAACCAACAAGCCAACAAACCAACAAGCCAACAAACCAACAAACCAATAAAGCAACAAGCCAACAAGCCAACAAACCAACAAACCAACAAGCCAACAAACCAACAAACCAACAAGCTAACAAGCCAACAAACCAACGAACCAACAAACCAAGTAACCAAAAAGCCAATAAACTAACAAACCAACAAGCCAACAAGCCAACAAACCAACAAACCAACAAGCCAACAAGCCAACAAACCAACAAACCAACAAACCAACAAACCAACTAACTAAGTAACCAACAAACCAACAAACCAACAAACCAACAAGCCAACAAGCCAACAAGCCAACAAGCCAACAAGCCAACAAACCAACAAACCAACAAGCCAACAAACTAACAAACCAACAAGCCAACAAACCAACAAACCAACAAACCAACAAACCAACAAACCAACAAACCAACAAACCAACAAACCAACAAGCCAACAAGCCAACAAACCAACAAGCCAACAAACCAACAAACCAACAAAGCAACAAGCCAACAAGCCAACAAACCAACAAACCAACAAGCCTACAAACCAACAAACCAACAAGCCAACACGCCAACAAACCAACAAACCAACAAACCAAGTAACCAAAAAGCCAACAAACTAACAAACCAGAAAGCCAACAAGCCAACAAATCAACAAACGAACAAACCAACAAGCCAACAAACCAACAAAAAAATAAACGAACAAACCAACAAATCAACAAACCAACAAACCAACAAGCCAACAAGCCAACAAACCAACAAACGAAAAAACCAACAAACCAACAAACCAACAAACCAAAAAACCAACAAACCAAAAAACCAACAAACCAAAAAACCAACAAACCAACAAACCAACAAACCAACAAGCCAACAAGCCAACAAACCAACAAGGCAACAAATCAACAAACCAACAAACCAAGTAACCAAAAAGCCAACAAACTAACAAACCAACAAGCCAACAATCCATCAAACCGACAAACCAACAAAGCAACAAGCCAGCAAGCCAACAAACCAACAAATCAACAAGCCAACAAACCAACAAACCAACAAGCCAACAAGCCAACAAACCAACAAACCACCAAACCAACAAGCCAACAAACCAACAAACCAACAAGCAAACAAACCAAAAAACCAACAAACCAACAAGCCAACAAACCAACAAACCAACATACCAAAAAACCAACAAACCAACAAACCAACAAACCAACAAACCAACAAACCAACAAACCAACAGACCAACAAACCAACAAGCCAACAAGCCAACAAACTAACAAACCAACAAACCAACAAGCCAACAAACCAAGTAACCAAAAAGCCAACAAACTAACAAACCAACAAGCCAACAAGCCAACAAACCAACAAACCAACAAAGCAACAAACCAAAAAACCAACAAACCAAAAAACCAACAAACCAACAAACCATCAAACGAACAAAGCAACAAGCCAACAAACCAACAAACCAACAAACCACCAAGCCAACAAACCAACAAACCAACAAGCCAACAAACCAACAAACCAACAAACCAACAAGCCAACAAACCAACAAACCAACAAACCAACAAGCCAACAAACCAACAAACCAACAAACCAACAAACCAACATGCCAACAAACCAACAAACTAAGTAACCAACACGCTAACAAACCAACAAACCAACAACCCAACAATCCAACAAACCAACAAACCAACAAACCAACAAACCGACAAACCAACAAACCAAGTAACCAACAAACCAACAAACCATCAAACGAACAAAGCAACAAACCAACAAACCAACAAACCAACAAGCCAACAAACCAACAAACAAATAAACCAACAAACCAACACACAAACAAACCAACAAACTAACAAACCAACAAACCAACAAACCAACAAACCAACAAACGAACAAACCAAAAAACCAACAAACCAACAAACAAACAAGCCAACAAGCCAACAAACCAACAAGCCAACAAGCCAACAAACCAACAAACCAACAAACCAACAAGCCAACAAACCAACAAACCAACAAACCAACAAACCAACAAGCCAACAAACCAACAAACAAATAAACCAATAAACCAAAAAACCAACAAACCAACAAACCAACAAACCAACAAACCAACAAACCAACAAGCCAACAAACCAACAAACCAACAAACCAACAAGCCAACAAACCAACAAACAAATAAACCAACAAACCAACAAACCAACAAATCAACAAAACAAAAAACCAACAAACGAACTAATCAACAACCCAAAAAACCAAGTAACCAACAAGCCAACAAACAAACAAACCAACAAGCCAACAAGCCAACAAACCAACAAAACAACAAGCCAACAAACCAACAAACCAACAAACTAACAAACCAACAAACCAACAAACCAACAAACCAACAAACCAACAAACCAACAAACCAAGTAACCAAAAGGCCAACAAACTAACAAACCAACAAGCCAACAAGCCAACAAACCAACAAGCCAACAAACCAAAAAAAGCAACAAAGCAACAAGCCAACAAGCCAACAAACCAACAAACCAACAAACCAAGTAACCAAAAGGCCAACAAACTAACAAACCAACAAGCCAACAAGCCAACAAACCAACAAGCCAATAAACCAACAAACCAACAAACCAACAAACCAACAAACCAACAAACCAACATGCCAACAAACCAACAAACTAAGTAACCAACAAGCCAACAAACCAACAAACCAACAAACCAACATGCCAACAAACCAACAAACTAAGTAACCAAAAAGCCAACAAACCAGCAAACCAACAAGCCAACAAGCCAACAAACCAACAAACCAACAAACCAACAAGCCAACAAATCAACAAGCCAACAAATCAACAAGCCAACAAACCAACAAACCAACAAGCCAACAAGCCAACAAACCAACAAACCAACAAACCAACAAACCAACAAGCCAATAAACCAACAAACCAACAAGCCAACAAACCAACAAACCAACATACCAACAAACCAACAAGCCAAGAAGCCAACAAACCAACAAAGCAACAAGCCAACAAACCAAGAAGCCAACAAACCAACATACCAACAAACCAAGTAACCAAAAAGCCAACAAACTAACAAACCAACAAGCCAACAAGCCAACAAACCAACAAACCAACAAACCAACAAAGCAACAAACCAACAAACCAACAAACCAACAAACCAACAAGCCAACAAGCCAACAAACCAACAAACCAACAAGCTAACAAGCCAACAAACCAACAAACCAACAAAGCAACAAACTAACAAACCAACAAACCAACAAACCAACAAACCAACAAACCAACAAGCCAACAAGCCAACAAACCAACAAACCAACAAGCCAACAAGCCAACAAGCCAACAAACCAACAAACCAACAAAGCAACAAACCAACAAACCAACAAACCAACAAACCAACAAACCAACAAGCCAACAAGCCAACAAACCAACAAACTAACAAACAAACAAACCAACAAGCCAACAAACCAACAAGCCAACAAAGCAACAAACCAAGTAACCAAAAAGCCAACAAACTAACAAACCAAAGAGCCAACAAGCCAACAAACCAAAAAACCAACAAAGCAACAAGCCAACAAGCCAACAAACCAACAAACCAACAAGCCAACAAACCAACAAACCAACAAGCCAACAAGCCAACAAACCAACAAACCACAAACCAACAAGCCAACAAACCAACAAGCCAACAAACCAACAAATTAACAAACCAAGTAACCAAAAAGCCAACAAACTAACAAACCAACAAGCCAACAAACCAACAAACCAACAAACCAACAAGCCAACAAGCCAACAAACCAACAAACCAACAAAGCAACAAACCAAAAAACCAACAAACCAAAAAACCAACAAACCAACAAACCATCAAACGAACAAAGCAACAAGCCAACAAGCCAACAAACCAACAAACCAACAAACCAATAAGCCAATAAACCAACAAACCAACAAGCCAACAAGCCAACAAACCAACAAACCAACAAACCAACAAGCCAACAAACCAACAAACCAATAAGCCAACAAACCAACAAACCAACAAACCAACAAACCAACAAGCCAACAAGCCGATAAACCAACAAACCAACAAGCCAACAAACCAACAAACCAACAAGCCAACAAACCAACAAACCAACAAAGCAACATTCCAACAAACACACAAACTAAGTAACCAACAACCCAACAAACCAACAAACCAACAAGCCAACACGCCAACAAACCAACAAACCAACAAACCAACAAGCCAACAAACCAACAAACCAACAAACCAACAAACCAAGTAACCAAAAGGCCAACAAACTAACAAACCAACAAGCCAACAAGCCAACAAACCAACAAGCCAACAAACCTACAAACCAACAAAGCAACAAGCCAACAAGCCAACAAACCAACAAACCAACAAACCAAGTAACCAAAAGGCCAACAAACTAACAAACCAACAAACCAACAAACTAACAAACCAACAAGCCAACAAACCAACAAACCAACAAACCAACAAGCCAACAAACCAACAAACCAACAAACCAACAAACCAACATGCCAACAAAACAACAAACTAAGTAACCAACACGCTAACAAACCAACAAACCAACAACCCAACAAGCCAACAAACCAACAAACCAACAAACCAACAAACTGACAAACCAACAAACCAAGTAACCAACAAACCAACAAACCATCAAACGAACAAAGCAACAAACCAACAAACCAACAAACCAACAAGCCAACAAACCAACAAACAAATAAACCAACAAACCAAAACACAAACAAACCAACAAACTAACAAACCAACAAACCAACAAACCAACAAACCAACAAACCAACAAACCAACAAACGAACAAACCAAAAAACCAACAAACCAACAAACCAACAAGCCAACAAGCCAACAAACCAACAAGCCAACAAGCCAACAAACCAACAAACCAACAAACCAACAAGCCAACAAACCAACAAACCAACAAACCAACAAACCAACAAACCAACAAGCCAACAAACCAACAAACAAATAAACCAATAAACCAAAAAACCAACAAACCAACAAACCAACAAACCAACAAACCAACAAACCAACAAGCCAACAAACCAACAAACCAACAAACCAACAAGCCAACAAACCAACAAACAAATAAACCAACAAACCAACAAACCAACAAATCAACAAAACAAAAAACCAACAAACGAACTAATCAACAACCCAACAAACCAAGTAACCAACAAGCCAACAAACAAACAAACCAACAAGCCAACAAGCCAACAAACCAACAAGCCAACAAACCAACAAACCAACAAACTAACAAACCAACAAACCTACAAACCAACAAACCAACAAACCAACAAACCAACAAACAAAGTAACCAAAAGGCCAACAAACTAACAAACCAACAAGCCAACAAGCCAACAAACCAACAAGCCAACAAACCAAAAAAACCAACAAAGCAACAAGCCAACAAGCCAACAAACCAACAAACCAACAAACCAACAAACCAAGTAACCAAAAGGCCAACAAACTAACAAACCAACAAGCCAACAAGCCAACAAACCAACAAGCCAATAAACCAACAAACCAACAAACCAACAAACCAACAAACCAACAAACCAACAAACCAACATGCCAACAAACCAACAAACTAAGTAACCAACAAGCCAACAAACCAACAAACCAACAAACCAACATGCCAACAAACCAACAAACTAAGTAACCAAAAAGCCAACAAACCAGCAAACCAACAAGCCAACAAGCCAACAAACCAACAAACCAACAAACCAACAAGCCAACAAATCAAAAAGCCAACAAATCAACAAGCCAACAAACCAACAAACCAACAAGCCAACAAGCCAACAAACCAACAAACCAACAAACCAACAAACCAACAAGCCAATAAACCAACAAACCAACAAACCAACAAGCCAACAAACCAACAAACCAACAAACCAACAAACCAACAAACCAACAAGCCAACAAGCCAACAAACCAACAAAGCAACAAGCCAACAAACCAAGAAGCCAACAAACCAACATACCAACAAACCAAGTAACCAAAAAGCCAACAAACTAACAAACCAACAAGCCAACAAGCCAACAAACCAACAAACCAACAAACCAACAAAGCAACAAACCAACAAACCAATAAACCAACAAACCAACAAGCCAACCAGCCAACAAACCAACAAACCAACAAGCTAACAAGCCAACAAACCAACAAACCAACAAAGCAACAAACCAACAAACCAACAAACCAACAAACCAACAAACCAACAAACCAACAAGCCAACAAGCCAACAAACCAACAATCCAACAAGCCAACAAGCCAACAAGCCAACAAACCAACAAACCAACAAAGCAACAAACCAACAAACCAACAAACCAACAAACCAACAAACCAACAAACCAACAAGCCAACAAGCCAACAAACCAACAAACTAACAAACAAACAAACCAACAAGCCAACAAACCAACAAGCCAACAAACCATGTAACCAAAAAGCCAACAAACTAACAAACCAAAGAGCCAACAAGCCAACAAACCAAAAAACCAACAAAGCAACAAGCCAACAAGCCAACAAACCAACAAACCAACAAGCCAACAAACCAACAAACCAACAAGCCAATAAGCCAACAAACCAACAAACCACAAACCAACAAGCCAACAAACCAACAAGCCAACAAACCAACAAACCAACAAACCAAGTAACCAAAAACCCACAAACTAACAAACCAACAAGCCAACAAACCAACAAACCAACAAGCCAACAAGCCAACAAACCAACAAACCAACAAAGCAACAAACCAAAAAACCAACAAACTAAAAAACCAACAAACCAACAAACAATCAAACGAACAAAGCAACAAGCCAACAAGCCAACAAACCAACAAACCAACAAACCAATAAGCCAATAAACCAACAAACCAACAAGCCAACAAGCCAACAAACCAACAAACCAACAAACCAACAAGCCAACAAACCAACAAACCAACAAACCAACAAACCAACAAGCCAACAAGCCGATAAACCAACAAACCAACAAGCCAACAAACCAACAAACCAACAAGCCAACAAACCAACAAACCAACAAAGCAACATTCCAACAAACACACAAACTAAGTAACCAACAACCCAACAAACCAATAAACCAACAAACCAACAAACCAACAAGCCAACAAGCCAACAAGCCAACAAGCCAACAAGCCAACAAACCAACAAACCAACAAGCCAACAAACTAACAAACCAACAAGCCAACAAACCAACAAACCAACAAACCAACAAACCAACAAACCAACAAACCAACAAACCAACAAACCAACAAGCCAACAAGCCAACAAACCAACAAGCCAACAAACCAACAAACCAACAAAGCAACAAGCCAACAAGCCAACAAACCAACAAACCAACAAGCCTACAAACCAACAAACCAACAAGCCAACACGCCAACAAACCAACAAACCAACAAACCAAGTAACCAAAAAGCCAACAAACTAACAAACCAGAAAGCCAACAAGCCAACAAATCAACAAACGAACAAACCAACAAGCCAACAAACCAACAAAAAAATAAACGAACAAACCAACAAATCAACAAACCAACAAACCAACAAGCCAACAAGCCAACAAACCAACAAACGAAAAAACCAACAAACCAACAAACCAACAAACCAAAAAACCAACAAACCAAAAAACCAACAAACCAAAAAACCAACAAACCAACAAACCAACAAACCAACAAGCCAACAAGCCAACAAACCAACAAGGCAACAAATCAACAAACCAACAAACCAAGTAACCAAAAAGCCAACAAACTAACAAACCAACAAGCCAACAATCCATCAAACCGACAAACCAACAAAGCAACAAGCCAGCAAGCCAACAAACCAACAAATCAACAAGCCAACAAACCAACAAACCAACAAGCCAACAAGCCAACAAACCAACAAACCACCAAACCAACAAGCCAACAAACCAACAAACCAACAAGCAAACAAACCAAAAAACCAACAAACCAACAAGCCAACAAACCAACAAACCAACATACCAAAAAACCAACAAACCAACAAACCAACAAACCAACAAACCAACAAACCAACAAACCAACAGACCAACAAACCAACAAGCCAACAAGCCAACAAACTAACAAACCAACAAACCAACAAGCCAACAAACCAAGTAACCAAAAAGCCAACAAACTAACAAACCAACAAGCCAACAAGCCAACAAACCAACAAACCAACAAAGCAACAAACCAAAAAACCAACAAACCAAAAAACCAACAAACCAACAAACCATCAAACGAACAAAGCAACAAGCCAACAAACCAACAAACCAACAAACCACCAAGCCAACAAACCAACAAACCAACAAGCCAACAAACCAACAAACCAACAAACCAACAAGCCAACAAACCAACAAACCAACAAACCAACAAGCCAACAAACCAACAAACCAACAAACCAACAAACCAACATGCCAACAAACCAACAAACTAAGTAACCAACACGCTAACAAACCAACAAACCAACAACCCAACAATCCAACAAACCAACAAACCAACAAACCAACAAACCGACAAACCAACAAACCAAGTAACCAACAAACCAACAAACCATCAAACGAACAAAGCAACAAACCAACAAACCAACAAACCAACAAGCCAACAAACCAACAAACAAATAAACCAACAAACCAACACACAAACAAACCAACAAACTAACAAACCAACAAACCAACAAACCAACAAACCAACAAACGAACAAACCAAAAAACCAACAAACCAACAAACAAACAAGCCAACAAGCCAACAAACCAACAAGCCAACAAGCCAACAAACCAACAAACCAACAAACCAACAAGCCAACAAACCAACAAACCAACAAACCAACAAACCAACAAGCCAACAAACCAACAAACAAATAAACCAATAAACCAAAAAACCAACAAACCAACAAACCAACAAACCAACAAACCAACAAACCAACAAGCCAACAAACCAACAAACCAACAAACCAACAAGCCAACAAACCAACAAACAAATAAACCAACAAACCAACAAACCAACAAATCAACAAAACAAAAAACCAACAAACGAACTAATCAACAACCCAAAAAACCAAGTAACCAACAAGCCAACAAACAAACAAACCAACAAGCCAACAAGCCAACAAACCAACAAAACAACAAGCCAACAAACCAACAAACCAACAAACTAACAAACCAACAAACCAACAAACCAACAAACCAACAAACCAACAAACCAACAAACCAAGTAACCAAAAGGCCAACAAACTAACAAACCAACAAGCCAACAAGCCAACAAACCAACAAGCCAACAAACCAAAAAAAGCAACAAAGCAACAAGCCAACAAGCCAACAAACCAACAAACCAACAAACCAAGTAACCAAAAGGCCAACAAACTAACAAACCAACAAGCCAACAAGCCAACAAACCAACAAGCCAATAAACCAACAAACCAACAAACCAACAAACCAACAAACCAACAAACCAACATGCCAACAAACCAACAAACTAAGTAACCAACAAGCCAACAAACCAACAAACCAACAAACCAACATGCCAACAAACCAACAAACTAAGTAACCAAAAAGCCAACAAACCAGCAAACCAACAAGCCAACAAGCCAACAAACCAACAAACCAACAAACCAACAAGCCAACAAATCAACAAGCCAACAAATCAACAAGCCAACAAACCAACAAACCAACAAGCCAACAAGCCAACAAACCAACAAACCAACAAACCAACAAACCAACAAGCCAATAAACCAACAAACCAACAAGCCAACAAACCAACAAACCAACATACCAACAAACCAACAAGCCAAGAAGCCAACAAACCAACAAAGCAACAAGCCAACAAACCAAGAAGCCAACAAACCAACATACCAACAAACCAAGTAACCAAAAAGCCAACAAACTAACAAACCAACAAGCCAACAAGCCAACAAACCAACAAACCAACAAACCAACAAAGCAACAAACCAACAAACCAACAAACCAACAAACCAACAAGCCAACAAGCCAACAAACCAACAAACCAACAAGCTAACAAGCCAACAAACCAACAAACCAACAAAGCAACAAACTAACAAACCAACAAACCAACAAACCAACAAACCAACAAACCAACAAGCCAACAAGCCAACAAACCAACAAACCAACAAGCCAACAAGCCAACAAGCCAACAAACCAACAAACCAACAAAGCAACAAACCAACAAACCAACAAACCAACAAACCAACAAACCAACAAGCCAACAAGCCAACAAACCAACAAACTAACAAACAAACAAACCAACAAGCCAACAAACCAACAAGCCAACAAAGCAACAAACCAAGTAACCAAAAAGCCAACAAACTAACAAACCAAAGAGCCAACAAGCCAACAAACCAAAAAACCAACAAAGCAACAAGCCAACAAGCCAACAAACCAACAAACCAACAAGCCAACAAACCAACAAACCAACAAGCCAACAAGCCAACAAACCAACAAACCACAAACCAACAAGCCAACAAACCAACAAGCCAACAAACCAACAAATTAACAAACCAAGTAACCAAAAAGCCAACAAACTAACAAACCAACAAGCCAACAAACCAACAAACCAACAAACCAACAAGCCAACAAGCCAACAAACCAACAAACCAACAAAGCAACAAACCAAAAAACCAACAAACCAAAAAACCAACAAACCAACAAACCATCAAACGAACAAAGCAACAAGCCAACAAGCCAACAAACCAACAAACCAACAAACCAATAAGCCAATAA
Source organism: Atherix ibis (assembly GCA_958298945.1). Lineage (NCBI taxonomy): Eukaryota > Metazoa > Arthropoda > Insecta > Diptera > Athericidae > Atherix > Atherix ibis. The sequence goes on along the minus strand of OY282608.1, from coordinate 89,136,818 downwards.
ACCAACAAACCAACAAGCCAACAAGCCAACAAACCAACAAACCAACAAACCAACAAGCCAACAAACCAACAAACCAATAAGCCAACAAACCAACAAACCAACAAACCAACAAACCAACAAGCCAACAAGCCGATAAACCAACAAACCAACAAGCCAACAAACCAACAAACCAACAAGCCAACAAACCAACAAACCAACAAAGCAACATTCCAACAAACACACAAACTAAGTAACCAACAACCCAACAAACCAACAAACCAACAAGCCAACACGCCAACAAACCAACAAACCAACAAACCAACAAGCCAACAAACCAACAAACCAACAAACCAACAAACCAAGTAACCAAAAGGCCAACAAACTAACAAACCAACAAGCCAACAAGCCAACAAACCAACAAGCCAACAAACCTACAAACCAACAAAGCAACAAGCCAACAAGCCAACAAACCAACAAACCAACAAACCAAGTAACCAAAAGGCCAACAAACTAACAAACCAACAAACCAACAAACTAACAAACCAACAAGCCAACAAACCAACAAACCAACAAACCAACAAGCCAACAAACCAACAAACCAACAAACCAACAAACCAACATGCCAACAAAACAACAAACTAAGTAACCAACACGCTAACAAACCAACAAACCAACAACCCAACAAGCCAACAAACCAACAAACCAACAAACCAACAAACTGACAAACCAACAAACCAAGTAACCAACAAACCAACAAACCATCAAACGAACAAAGCAACAAACCAACAAACCAACAAACCAACAAGCCAACAAACCAACAAACAAATAAACCAACAAACCAAAACACAAACAAACCAACAAACTAACAAACCAACAAACCAACAAACCAACAAACCAACAAACCAACAAACCAACAAACGAACAAACCAAAAAACCAACAAACCAACAAACCAACAAGCCAACAAGCCAACAAACCAACAAGCCAACAAGCCAACAAACCAACAAACCAACAAACCAACAAGCCAACAAACCAACAAACCAACAAACCAACAAACCAACAAACCAACAAGCCAACAAACCAACAAACAAATAAACCAATAAACCAAAAAACCAACAAACCAACAAACCAACAAACCAACAAACCAACAAACCAACAAGCCAACAAACCAACAAACCAACAAACCAACAAGCCAACAAACCAACAAACAAATAAACCAACAAACCAACAAACCAACAAATCAACAAAACAAAAAACCAACAAACGAACTAATCAACAACCCAACAAACCAAGTAACCAACAAGCCAACAAACAAACAAACCAACAAGCCAACAAGCCAACAAACCAACAAGCCAACAAACCAACAAACCAACAAACTAACAAACCAACAAACCTACAAACCAACAAACCAACAAACCAACAAACCAACAAACAAAGTAACCAAAAGGCCAACAAACTAACAAACCAACAAGCCAACAAGCCAACAAACCAACAAGCCAACAAACCAAAAAAACCAACAAAGCAACAAGCCAACAAGCCAACAAACCAACAAACCAACAAACCAACAAACCAAGTAACCAAAAGGCCAACAAACTAACAAACCAACAAGCCAACAAGCCAACAAACCAACAAGCCAATAAACCAACAAACCAACAAACCAACAAACCAACAAACCAACAAACCAACAAACCAACATGCCAACAAACCAACAAACTAAGTAACCAACAAGCCAACAAACCAACAAACCAACAAACCAACATGCCAACAAACCAACAAACTAAGTAACCAAAAAGCCAACAAACCAGCAAACCAACAAGCCAACAAGCCAACAAACCAACAAACCAACAAACCAACAAGCCAACAAATCAAAAAGCCAACAAATCAACAAGCCAACAAACCAACAAACCAACAAGCCAACAAGCCAACAAACCAACAAACCAACAAACCAACAAACCAACAAGCCAATAAACCAACAAACCAACAAACCAACAAGCCAACAAACCAACAAACCAACAAACCAACAAACCAACAAACCAACAAGCCAACAAGCCAACAAACCAACAAAGCAACAAGCCAACAAACCAAGAAGCCAACAAACCAACATACCAACAAACCAAGTAACCAAAAAGCCAACAAACTAACAAACCAACAAGCCAACAAGCCAACAAACCAACAAACCAACAAACCAACAAAGCAACAAACCAACAAACCAATAAACCAACAAACCAACAAGCCAACCAGCCAACAAACCAACAAACCAACAAGCTAACAAGCCAACAAACCAACAAACCAACAAAGCAACAAACCAACAAACCAACAAACCAACAAACCAACAAACCAACAAACCAACAAGCCAACAAGCCAACAAACCAACAATCCAACAAGCCAACAAGCCAACAAGCCAACAAACCAACAAACCAACAAAGCAACAAACCAACAAACCAACAAACCAACAAACCAACAAACCAACAAACCAACAAGCCAACAAGCCAACAAACCAACAAACTAACAAACAAACAAACCAACAAGCCAACAAACCAACAAGCCAACAAACCATGTAACCAAAAAGCCAACAAACTAACAAACCAAAGAGCCAACAAGCCAACAAACCAAAAAACCAACAAAGCAACAAGCCAACAAGCCAACAAACCAACAAACCAACAAGCCAACAAACCAACAAACCAACAAGCCAATAAGCCAACAAACCAACAAACCACAAACCAACAAGCCAACAAACCAACAAGCCAACAAACCAACAAACCAACAAACCAAGTAACCAAAAACCCACAAACTAACAAACCAACAAGCCAACAAACCAACAAACCAACAAGCCAACAAGCCAACAAACCAACAAACCAACAAAGCAACAAACCAAAAAACCAACAAACTAAAAAACCAACAAACCAACAAACAATCAAACGAACAAAGCAACAAGCCAACAAGCCAACAAACCAACAAACCAACAAACCAATAAGCCAATAAACCAACAAACCAACAAGCCAACAAGCCAACAAACCAACAAACCAACAAACCAACAAGCCAACAAACCAACAAACCAACAAACCAACAAACCAACAAGCCAACAAGCCGATAAACCAACAAACCAACAAGCCAACAAACCAACAAACCAACAAGCCAACAAACCAACAAACCAACAAAGCAACATTCCAACAAACACACAAACTAAGTAACCAACAACCCAACAAACCAATAAACCAACAAGCCAACACGCCAACAAACCAACAAACCAACAAACCAACAAACCAACAAGCCAACAAACCAACAAACCAACAAACCAACAAACCAAGTAACCAAAAGGCCAACAAACTAACAAACCAACAAGCGAACAAGCCAACAAACCAACAAGCCAACAAACCAACAAACCAACAAAGCAACAAGCCAACAAGCCAACAAACCAACAAACCAACAAACCAAGTAACCAAAAGGCCAACAAACTAACAAACAATCAAACGAACAAAGCAACAAGCCAACAAGCCAACAAACCAACAAACCAACAAACCAATAAGCCAATAAACCAACAAACCAACAAGCCAACAAGCCAACAAACCAACAAACCAACAAACCAACAAGCCAACAAACCAACAAACCAACAAACCAACAAACCAACAAGCCAACAAGCCGATAAACCAACAAACCAACAAGCCAACAAACCAACAAACCAACAAGCCAACAAACCAACAAACCAACAAAGCAACATTCCAACAAACACACAAACTAAGTAACCAACAACCCAACAAACCAATAAACCAACAAGCCAACACGCCAACAAACCAACAAACCAACAAACCAACAAACCAACAAGCCAACAAACCAACAAACCAACAAACCAACAAACCAAGTAACCAAAAGGCCAACAAACTAACAAACCAACAAGCGAACAAGCCAACAAACCAACAAGCCAACAAACCAACAAACCAACAAAGCAACAAGCCAACAAGCCAACAAACCAACAAACCAACAAACCAAGTAACCAAAAGGCCAACAAACTAACAAACCAACAAGCCAACGAACCAACAAGCCAACAAACCAACAAACCAACAAACCAACAAACCAACAAACCAACAAACCAACATGCCAACAAACCAACAAACTAAGTAACCAACAAGCCAACAAACCAACAAACCAACAAACCAACATGCCAACAAACCAACAAACTAAGTAACCAAAAGGCTAACAAACCAACAAACCAACAAGCCAACAAGCCAACAAACCAACAAACCAACAAACCAACAAACCAACAAGCCAACAAACCAACAAGCCAACAAACCAACAAACCAACAAGCCAACAAGCCAACAAACCAACAAACCAACAAACCAACAAGCCAACAAGCCAACAAACCCACAAGCCAACAAACCAACAAACCAACAAACCAACAAACCAACAAACCAACAAGCCAAAAAGCCAACAAAGCAACAAACCAATAAAGCAACAAGCCAACAAACCAACAAGCCAACAAACCAACAAACCAAGTAACCAAAAAGCCAACAAACTAACAAACCAACAAGCCAACAAGCCAACAAGCCAACAAACCAACAAACCAACAAAGCAACAAACCAACAAACCAACAAACCAACAAACCAACAAGCCAACAAGTCAACAAACCAACAAACCAACAAACCAACAAGCCAACAAACCAACAAAACAACAAAGCAACAAACCAACAAAGCAACAAACCAACAAACCAACAAACCAACTAACCAACAAACCAACAAACCAACAAGCCAACAAGCCAACAAACCAACAAACCAACAAGCCAAAAAGCCAACAAACCAACAAAACCAACAAAGCAACAAACCAACAAACCAACAAACCAACAAACCAACAAACCAACAAACCAACAAGCCAACAAGCCAACAAACCAACAAACTAACAAACGAACAAACCAACAAGCCAACAAACCAACAAGCCAACAAAGCAACAAACCAACAAACCAAGTAACCAAAAATCCAACAAACTACGAACCAACAAGCCAATAAGCCAACAAACCAACAAACCAACAAAGCAACAAGCCAACAAGCCAACAAACCAACAAACCAACAAGCCAACAAACCAACAAACCAACAAGCCAACAAGCCAACAAACCAATAAACCAACAAACCAACAATCCAACAAACCAACAAACCAACAAGCAAACAGACCAACAAACCAACAAACCAACAAACCAACAAGCCAACAAACCAACAAACCAACAAACCAAAAAACCAACAAACCAACAAACCAACAAACCAACAAACCAACAAACCAACAAGCCAACAAGCCAATAAACCAACAAACCAACAAACCAACAAGCCAACAAACCAACAAGTAAACAAACCAACAAACCAAGTAACCAAAAAGCCAACAAACTAACAAACCAACAAGCCAACAAACCAAAATGCCAACAAGCCAACAAACCAACAAACCAACAAAGCAACAAACCAAAAAACCAACAAACCAAAAAACCAACAAACCAACAAACCATCAAACGAACAAAGCAACAAGCCAACAAGCCAACAAACCAACAAACCAACAAGCCAACAAACCAACAAACCAACAAGCCAACAAGCCAACAAACCAACAAACCAACAAAGCAACAAGCCAACAAACCAACAAACCAACAAGCCAACAAACCAACAAACCAACAAACCAACAAACCAACAAACCAACAAACCAACAAACCAACAAACCAACAAGCCAACAAGCCAACAAACCAACAAACTAACAAGCCAACAAACCAACAAACCAACAAGCCAACAAACCAACAAACCAACAAACCAACATGCCAACAAACCAACAAACTAAGAAACCAACAAGCCAACAAACCAACAAACCAACAAACCAACAAGCCAACAAGCCAACAAACCAACAAACCAACAAACCAACAAACCAAGTAACCAGCAAACCAACAAACCATCAAACGAACAAAGCAACAAACCAACAAACCAACAAACCAACAAGCCAACAAACCAACAAACAAATAAACCAACAAACCAACAAACCAATAAACCAACAAACCAACAAACCAACAAACCAACAAACCAACAAGCAAACAGACCAACAAACCAACAAACCAACAAACCAACAAGCCAACAAACCAACAAACCAACAAACCAAAAAACCAACAAACCAACAAACCAACAAACCAACAAACCAACAAACCAACAAGCCAACAAGCCAATAAACCAACAAACCAACAAACCAACAAGCCAACAAACCAACAAGTAAACAAACCAACAAACCAAGTAACCAAAAAGCCAACAAACTAACAAACCAACAAGCCAACAAACCAAAATGCCAACAAGCCAACAAACCAACAAACAAACAAAGCAACAAACCAAAAAACCAACAAACCAAAAAACCAACAAACCAACAAACCATCAAACGAACAAAGCAACAAGCCAACAAGCTAACAAACCAACAAACCAACAAGCCAACAAACCAACAAACCAACAAGCCAACAAGCCAACAAACCAACAAACCAACAAAGCAACAAGCCAACAAACCAACAAACCAACAAGCCAACAAACCAACAAACCAACAAACCAACAAACTAACAAACCAACAAACCAACAAACCAACAAACCAACAAACCAACAAGTCAACAAGCCAACAAACCAACAAACCAACAAGCCAACAAACCAACAAACCAACAAGCCAACAAACCAACAAACCAACAAACCAACATGCCAACAAACCAACAAACTAAGTAACCAACAAGCCAACAAACCAACAAACCAACAAACCAACAAGCCAACAAGCCAACAAACCAACAAACCAACAAACCAAGTAACCAGCAAACCAACAAACCATCAAACGAACAAAGCAACAAACCAACAAACCAACAAACCAACAAGCCAACAAACCAAAAAACCAACAAACCAACAAACCAACAAGCCAACAAGCCAACAAACCAACAAGCCAACAAGCCAACAAGCCAACAAACCAACAAACCAACAAACCAACAAGCCAACAAACCAACAAAACAACAAACCAACAAACCAACAAGCCAAAAACCAACAAACAAATAAACCAACAAACCAAAAAACCAACAAACCAACAAACCAACAAACCAACAAACCAGCAAGCCAACAAACCAACAAACCAACAAACCAACAAGCCAACAAACTAACAAACAAATAAACCAACAAACCAACAAACCAACAAACCAACAAACCAACAAACCAACAAACCAACAAACCAACAAACCAAAAAACCAACAAACCAACAAGCCAACAAGCCAACAAACCAACAAACTAACAAACAAACAAACGAACTAATCAACAAACCAACAAACTAAGTAACCAATAAGCCAACAAACCAACAAACCAACAAGCCAACAAGCCAACAAACCAACAAACCAACAAGCGAACAAACCAACTAACCAACAAACTAACAAAGCAACAAACCAACAAGCCAACAAACCAACAAGCCAGCAAACCAACAAACAAATAAACCAACAAACCAAAAAACCAACAAACCAACAAACCAACAAGCCAACAAACCAACAAACCAGCAAACCAACAAACCAAGTAACCAACAAGCCAACAAACCAACAAACCAAAAACCGACAAGCCAACAAACCAACAAACCAACAAGCCAACAAACCAACAAACCAACTAACCAACAAACCAACAAGCCAACAAGCCAACAAACCAACAAACCAACAAACCAACAAGCCAACAAAACAACAAGCCAACAAGCCAACAAACCAACAAACCAACAAACCTACAAGCCAACAAACCAACAAACCAACAAACCAAGTAACCAAAAAGCCAACAAACTAACAAACGAACAAGCCAACAAGCCAACAAACCAACAAACCAACAAACCAACAAACCAACATGCCAACAAACCAACAAACTAAGTAACCAACACGCTAACAAACCAACAAACCAACAACCCAACAAGCCAACAAACCAACAAACCAACAAACCAACAAACCAACAAACCAACAAACCAAGTAACCAACAAACCAACAAACCATCAAACGAACAAAGCAACAAACCAACAAACCAACAAACCAACAAGCCAACAAACCAACAAACAAATAAACCAACAAACCAGCACACAAACAAACCAACAAACTAACAAACCAACAAACCAACAAACCAACAAACCAACAAACGAACAAACCAAAAAACCAACAAACCAACAAACCAACAAGCCAACAAGCCAACAAACCAACAAGCCAACAAGCCAACAAACCAACAAACCAACAAACCAACAAGCCAACAAACCAACAAACCAACAAACCAACAAACCAACAAACCAACAAGCCAACAAACCAACGAACAAATAAACCAATAAACCAAAAAACCAACAAACCAACAAACCAACAAACCAACAAACCAACAAACCAACAAACCAACAAGCCAACAAACCAACAAACCAACAAACCAACAAGCCAACAAACCAACAAACAAATAAACCAACAAACCAACAAACCAACAAATCAACAAAACAAAAAACGAACAAACGAACTAATCAACAACCCAACAAACCAAGTAACCAACAAGCCAACAAACAAACAAACCAACAAGCCAACAAGCCAACAAACCAACAAAACAACAAGCCAACAAACCAACAAACCAACAAACTAACAAACCAACAAACCAACAAACCAACAAACCAACAAACCAACAAACCAACAAACCAAGTAACCAAAAGGCCAACAAACTAAAAAACCAACAAGCCAACAAGCCAACAAACCAACAAGCCAACAAACCAAAAAAACCAACAAAGCAACAAGCCAACAAGCCAACAAACCAACAAACCAACAAACCAAGTAACCAAAAGGCCAACAAACTAACAAACCAACAAGCCAGCAAGCCAACAAACCAACAAGCCAATAAACCAACAAACCAACAAACCAACAAACCAACAAACCAACAAACCAACATGCCAACAAACCAACAAACTAAGTAACCAACAAGCCAACAAACCAACAAACCAACAAACCAACATGCCAACAAACCAACAAACTAAGTAACCAAACAGCCAACAAACCAGCAAACCAACAAGCCAACAAGCCAACAAACCAACAAACCAACAAGCCAACAAATCAACAAGCCAACAAATCAACAAGCCAACAAACCAACAAACCAACAAGCCAACAAGCCAACAAACCAACAAACCAACAAACCAACAAGAAAATAAACCAACAAACCAACAAGCCAACAAACCAACAAACCAACAAACCAACAAACCAACAAGCCAACAAGCCAACAAACCAACAAAGCAACAAGCCAACAAACCAACAAACCAACAAACCAACAAACCAACAAACCAACAAACCAACATGCCAACAAACCAACAAACTAAGTAACCAACAAGCCAACAAACCAACAAACCAACAAACCAACATGCCAACAAACCAACAAACTAAGTAACCAAAAGGCTAACAAACCAACAAACCAACAAGCCAACAAGCCAACAAACCAACAAACCAACAAACCAAAAAACCAACAAGCCAACAAACCAACAAGCCAACAAACCAACAAACCAATAAGCCAACAAGCCAACAAACCAACAAACCAACAAACCAACAAGCCAACAAGCCAACAAACCAACAAACCAACAAACCAAGTAACCAAAAGGCCAACAAACTAACAAACCAACAAGCCAACAAACCAACAAACCAACAAGCCAACAAACCAACAAACCAACAAACCAACAAACCAACAAGCCAACAAGCCGATAAACCAACAAACCAACAAGCCAACAAACCAACAAACCAACAAGCCAACAAACCAACAAACCGACAAAGCAACATTCCAACAAACACACAAACTAAGTAACCAACAACCCAACAAACCAACAAACCAACAAGCCAACACGCCAACAAACCAACAAACCAACAAACCAACAAACCAACAAGCCAACAAACCAACAAACCAAGAAACCAACAAACCAAGTAACCAAAAGGCCAACAAACTAACAAACCAACAAGCGAACAAGCCAACAAACCAACAAGCCAACAAACCAACAAACCAACAAAGCAACAAGCCAACAAGCCAACAAACCAACAAACCAACAAACCAAGTAACCAAAAGGCCAACAAACTAACAAACCAACAAGCCAACGAACCAACAAGCCAACAAACCAACAAACCAACAAACCAACAAACCAACAAACCAACAAACCAACATGCCAACAAACCAACAAACTAAGTAACCAACAAGCCAACAAACCAACAAACCAACAAACCAACATGCCAACAAACCAACAAACTAAGTAACCAAAAGGCTAACAAACCAACAAGCCAACAAACCAACAAACCAACAAACCAACAAGCCAACAAGCCAACAAACCCACAAGCCAACAAACCAACAAACCAACAAACCAACAAACCAACAAACCAACAAGCCAACAAGCCAACAAAGCAACAAACCAATAAAGCAACAAGCCAACAAACCAACAAGCCAACAAACCAACAAACCAAGTAACCAAAAAGCCAACAAACTAACAAACCAACAAGCCAACAAGCCAACAAGCCAACAAACCAACAAACCAACAAAGCAACAAACCAACAAACCAACAAACCAACAAACCAACAAGCCAACAAGTCAACAAACCAACAAACCAACAAACCAACAAGCCAACAAACCAACAAACCAACAAAGCAACAAACCAACAAAGCAACAAACCAACAAACCAACAAACCAACTAACCAACAAACCAACAAACCAACAAGCCAACAAGCCAACAAACCAACAAACCAACAAGCCAAAAAGCCAACAAACCAACAAAACCAACAAAGCAACAAACCAACAAACCAACAAACCAACAAACCAACAAACCAACAAACCAACAAGCCAACAAGCCAACAAACCAACAAACTAACAAACGAACAAACCAACAAGCCAACAAACCAACAAGCCAACACGCCAACAAACCAACAAACCAACAAACCAACAAACCAACAAGCCAACAAACCAACAAACCAACAAACCAACAAACCAACAAACCAACAAACCAACAAACCAACAAGCCAACAAGCCAACAAAGCAACAAACCAATAAAGCAACAAGCCAACAAACCAACAAGCCAACAAACCAACAAACCAAGTAATCAAAAAGCCAACAAACTAACAAACCAACAAGCCAACAAGCCAACAAGCCAACAAACCAACAAACCAACAAAGCAACAAACCAACAAACCAACAAACCAACAAACCAACAAGCCAACAAGTCAACAAACCAACAAACCAACAAACCAACAAGCCAACAAACCAACAAACCAACAAGCCAACAAACCAACAAACAAATAAACCAACAAACCAACAAACCAACAAATCAACAAAACAAAAAACGAACAAACGAACTAATCAACAACCCAACAAACCAAGTAACCAACAAGCCAACAAACAAACAAACCAACAAGCCAACAAGCCAACAAACCAACAAAACAACAAGCCAACAAACCAACAAACCAACAAACTAACAAACCAACAAACCAACAAACCAACAAACCAACAAACCAACAAACCAACAAACCAAGTAACCAAAAGGCCAACAAACTAAAAAACCAACAAGCCAACAAGCCAATAAACCAACAAGCCAACAAACCAAAAAAACCAACAAAGCAACAAGCCAACAAGCCAACAAACCAACAAACCAACAAACCAAGTAACCAAAAGGCCAACAAACTAACAAACCAACAAGCCAGCAAGGCTACAAACCAACAAGCCAATAAACCAACAAACCAACAAACCAACAAACCAACAAACCAACAAACCAACATGCCAACAAACCAACAAACTAAGTAACCAACAAGCCAACAAACCAACAAACCAACAAACCAACATGCCAACAAACCAACAAACTAAGTAACCAAACAGCCAACAAACCAGCAAACCAACAAGCCAACAAGCCAACAAACCAACAAACCAACAAACCAACAAGCCAACAAATCAACAAGCCAACAAATCAACAAGCCAACAAACCAACAAACCAACAAGCCAACAAGCCAACAAACCAACAAACCAACAAACCAACAAACCAACAAGAAAATAAACCAACAAACCAACAAGCCAACAAACCAACAAACCAACAAACCAACAAACCAACAAGCCAACAAGCCAACAAACCAACAAAGCAACAAGCCAACAAACCAACAAACCAACAAACCAACAAACCAACAAACCAACAAACCAACAAACCAACATGCCAACAAACCAACAAACTAAGTAACCAACAAGCCAACAAACCAACAAACCAACAAACCAACATGCCAACAAACCAACAAACTAAGTAACCAAAAGGCTAACAAACCAACAAACCAACAAGCCAACAAGCCAACAAACCAACAAACCAACAAACCAAAAAACCAACAAGCCAACAAACCAACAAGCCAACAAACCAACAAACCAATAAGCCAACAAGCCAACAAACCAACAAACCAACAAACCAACAAGTCAACAAGCCAACAAACCAACAAACCAACAAACCAAGTAACCAAAAGGCCAACAAACTAACAAACCAACAAGCCAACAAACCAACAAACCAACAAGCCAACAAACCAACAAACCAATAAGCCAACAAACCAACAAACCAACAAACCAACAAACCAACAAGCCAACAAGCCGATAAACCAACAAACCAACAAGCCAACAAACCAACAAACCAACAAGCCAACAAACCAACAAACCGACAAAGCAACATTCCAACAAACACACAAACTAAGTAACCAACAACCCAACAAACCAACAAACCAACAAGCCAACACGCCAACAAACCAACAAACCAACAAACCAACAAACCAACAAGCCAACAAACCAACAAACCAAGAAACCAACAAACCAAGTAACCAAAAGGCCAACAAACTAACAAACCAACAAGCGAACAAGCCAACAAACCAACAAGCCAACAAACCAACAAACCAACAAAGCAACAAGCCAACAAGCCAACAAACCAACAAACCAACAAACCAAGTAACCAAAAGGCCAACAAACTAACAAACCAACAAGCCAACGAACCAACAAGCCAACAAACCAACAAACCAACAAACCAACAAACCAACAAACCAACAAACCAACAAACCAACAAACCAACAAACCAACAAGCCAACAAGTCAACAAACCAACAAACCAACAAACCAACAAGCCAACAAACCAACAAAACAACAAAGCAACAAACCAACAAAGCAACAAACCAACAAACCAACAAACCAACTAACCAACAAACCAACAAACCAACAAGCCAACAAGCCAACAAACCAACAAACCAACAAGCCAAAAAGCCAACAAACCAACAAAACCAACAAAGCAACAAACCAACAAACCAACAAACCAACAAACCAACAAACCAACAAACCAACAAGCCAACAAGCCAACAAACCAACAAACTAACAAACGAACAAACCAACAAGCCAACAAACCAACAAGCCAACAAAGCAACAAACCAACAAACCAAGTAACCAAAAATCCAACAAACTACGAACCAACAAGCCAATAAGCCAACAAACCAACAAACCAACAAAGCAACAAGCCAACAAGCCAACAAACCAACAAACCAACAAGCCAACAAACCAACAAACCAACAAGCCAACAAGCCAACAAACCAATAAACCAACAAACCAACAATCCAACAAACCAACAAACCAACAAGCAAACAGACCAACAAACCAACAAACCAACAAACCAACAAGCCAACAAACCAACAAACCAACAAACCAAAAAACCAACAAACCAACAAACCAACAAACCAACAAACCAACAAACCAACAAACCAACAAGCCAACAAGCCAATAAACCAACAAACCAACAAACCAACAAGCCAACAAACCAACAAGTAAACAAACCAACAAACCAAGTAACCAAAAAGCCAACAAACTAACAAACCAACAAGCCAACAAACCAAAATGCCAACAAGCCAACAAACCAACAAACCAACAAAGCAACAAACCAAAAAACCAACAAACCAAAAAACCAACAAACCAACAAACCATCAAACGAACAAAGCAACAAGCCAACAAGCCAACAAACCAACAAACCAACAAGCCAACAAACCAACAAACCAACAAGCCAACAAGCCAACAAACCAACAAACCAACAAAGCAACAAGCCAACAAACCAACAAACCAACAAGCCAACAAACCAACAAACCAACAAACCAACAAACCAACAAACCAACAAACCAACAAACCAACAAACCAACAAGCCAACAAGCCAACAAACCAACAAACTAACAAGCCAACAAACCAACAAACCAACAAGCCAACAAACCAACAAACCAACAAACCAACATGCCAACAAACCAACAAACTAAGAAACCAACAAGCCAACAAACCAACAAACCAACAAACCAACAAGCCAACAAGCCAACAAACCAACAAACCAACAAACCAACAAACCAAGTAACCAGCAAACCAACAAACCATCAAACGAACAAAGCAACAAACCAACAAACCAACAAACCAACAAGCCAACAAACCAACAAACAAATAAACCAACAAACCAACAAACCAATAAACCAACAAACCAACAAACCAACAAACCAACAAACCAACAAGCAAACAGACCAACAAACCAACAAACCAACAAACCAACAAGCCAACAAACCAACAAACCAACAAACCAAAAAACCAACAAACCAACAAACCAACAAACCAACAAACCAACAAACCAACAAGCCAACAAGCCAATAAACCAACAAACCAACAAACCAACAAGCCAACAAACCAACAAGTAAACAAACCAACAAACCAAGTAACCAAAAAGCCAACAAACTAACAAACCAACAAGCCAACAAACCAAAATGCCAACAAGCCAACAAACCAACAAACAAACAAAGCAACAAACCAAAAAACCAACAAACCAAAAAACCAACAAACCAACAAACCATCAAACGAACAAAGCAACAAGCCAACAAGCTAACAAACCAACAAACCAACAAGCCAACAAACCAACAAACCAACAAGCCAACAAGCCAACAAACCAACAAACCAACAAAGCAACAAGCCAACAAACCAACAAACCAACAAGCCAACAAACCAACAAACCAACAAACCAACAAACCAACAAACCAACAAACCAACAAACCAACAAACCAACAAACCAACAAGTCAACAAGCCAACAAACCAACAAACCAACAAGCCAACAAACCAACAAACCAACAAGCCAACAAACCAACAAACCAACAAACCAACATGCCAACAAACCAACAAACTAAGTAACCAACAAGCCAACAAACCAACAAACCAACAAACCAACAAGCCAACAAGCCAACAAACCAACAAACCAACAAACCAAGTAACCAGCAAACCAACAAACCATCAAACGAACAAAGCAACAAACCAACAAACCAACAAACCAACAAGCCAACAAACCAAAAAACCAACAAACCAACAAACCAACAAGCCAACAAGCCAACAAACCAACAAGCCAACAAGCCAACAAGCCAACAAACCAACAAACCAACAAACCAACAAGCCAACAAACCAACAAAACAACAAACCAACAAACCAACAAGCCAAAAACCAA
This sequence comes from Atherix ibis, assembly GCA_958298945.1. NCBI lineage: Eukaryota > Metazoa > Arthropoda > Insecta > Diptera > Athericidae > Atherix > Atherix ibis. The sequence continues at coordinate 89,121,358 of OY282608.1, read as the reverse complement.
CAAACAAATAAACCAACAAACCAAAAAACCAACAAACCAACAAACCAACAAACCAACAAACCAGCAAGCCAACAAACCAACAAACCAACAAACCAACAAGCCAACAAACTAACAAACAAATAAACCAACAAACCAACAAACCAACAAACCAACAAACCAACAAACCAACAAACCAACAAACCAACAAACCAAAAAACCAACAAACCAACAAGCCAACAAGCCAACAAACCAACAAACTAACAAACAAACAAACGAACTAATCAACAAACCAACAAACTAAGTAACCAATAAGCCAACAAACCAACAAACCAACAAGCCAACAAGCCAACAAACCAACAAACCAACAAGCGAACAAACCAACTAACCAACAAACTAACAAAGCAACAAACCAACAAGCCAACAAACCAACAAGCCAGCAAACCAACAAACAAATAAACCAACAAACCAAAAAACCAACAAACCAACAAACCAACAAGCCAACAAACCAACAAACCAGCAAACCAACAAACCAAGTAACCAACAAGCCAACAAACCAACAAACCAAAAACCGACAAGCCAACAAACCAACAAACCAACAAGCCAACAAACCAACAAACCAACTAACCAACAAACCAACAAGCCAACAAGCCAACAAACCAACAAACCAACAAACCAACAAGCCAACAAAACAACAAGCCAACAAGCCAACAAACCAACAAACCAACAAACCTACAAGCCAACAAACCAACAAACCAACAAACCAAGTAACCAAAAAGCCAACAAACTAACAAACGAACAAGCCAACAAGCCAACAAACCAACAAACCAACAAACCAACAAACCAACATGCCAACAAACCAACAAACTAAGTAACCAACACGCTAACAAACCAACAAACCAACAACCCAACAAGCCAACAAACCAACAAACCAACAAACCAACAAACCAACAAACCAACAAACCAAGTAACCAACAAACCAACAAACCATCAAACGAACAAAGCAACAAACCAACAAACCAACAAACCAACAAGCCAACAAACCAACAAACAAATAAACCAACAAACCAGCACACAAACAAACCAACAAACTAACAAACCAACAAACCAACAAACCAACAAACCAACAAACGAACAAACCAAAAAACCAACAAACCAACAAACCAACAAGCCAACAAGCCAACAAACCAACAAGCCAACAAGCCAACAAACCAACAAACCAACAAACCAACAAGCCAACAAACCAACAAACCAACAAACCAACAAACCAACAAGCCAACAAACCAACGAACAAATAAACCAATAAACCAAAAAACCAACAAACCAACAAACCAACAAACCAACAAACCAACAAACCAACAAGCCAACAAACCAACAAACCAACAAACCAACAAGCCAACAAACCAACAAACAAATAAACCAACAAACCAACAAACCAACAAATCAACAAAACAAAAAACGAACAAACGAACTAATCAACAACCCAACAAACCAAGTAACCAACAAGCCAACAAACAAACAAACCAACAAGCCAACAAGCCAACAAACCAACAAAACAACAAGCCAACAAACCAACAAACCAACAAACTAACAAACCAACAAACCAACAAACCAACAAACCAACAAACCAACAAACCAACAAACCAAGTAACCAAAAGGCCAACAAACTAAAAAACCAACAAGCCAACAAGCCAACAAACCAACAAGCCAACAAACCAAAAAAACCAACAAAGCAACAAGCCAACAAGCCAACAAACCAACAAACCAACAAACCAAGTAACCAAAAGGCCAACAAACTAACAAACCAACAAGCCAGCAAGCCAACAAACCAACAAGCCAATAAACCAACAAACCAACAAACCAACAAACCAACAAACCAACAAACCAACATGCCAACAAACCAACAAACTAAGTAACCAACAAGCCAACAAACCAACAAACCAACAAACCAACATGCCAACAAACCAACAAACTAAGTAACCAAACAGCCAACAAACCAGCAAACCAACAAGCCAACAAGCCAACAAACCAACAAACCAACAAACCAACAAGCCAACAAATCAACAAGCCAACAAATCAACAAGCCAACAAACCAACAAACCAACAAGCCAACAAGCCAACAAACCAACAAACCAACAAACCAACAAGAAAATAAACCAACAAACCAACAAGCCAACAAACCAACAAACCAACAAACCAACAAACCAACAAGCCAACAAGCCAACAAACCAACAAAGCAACAAGCCAACAAACCAACAAACCAACAAACCAACAAACCAACAAACCAACAAACCAACATGCCAACAAACCAACAAACTAAGTAACCAACAAGCCAACAAACCAACAAACCAACAAACCAACATGCCAACAAACCAACAAACTAAGTAACCAAAAGGCTAACAAACCAACAAACCAACAAGCCAACAAGCCAACAAACCAACAAACCAACAAACCAAAAAACCAACAAGCCAACAAACCAACAAGCCAACAAACCAACAAACCAATAAGCCAACAAGCCAACAAACCAACAAACCAACAAACCAACAAGCCAACAAGCCAACAAACCAACAAACCAACAAACCAAGTAACCAAAAGGCCAACAAACTAACAAACCAACAAGCCAACAAACCAACAAACCAACAAGCCAACAAACCAACAAACCAACAAACCAACAAACCAACAAGCCAACAAGCCGATAAACCAACAAACCAACAAGCCAACAAACCAACAAACCAACAAGCCAACAAACCAACAAACCGACAAAGCAACATTCCAACAAACACACAAACTAAGTAACCAACAACCCAACAAACCAACAAACCAACAAGCCAACACGCCAACAAACCAACAAACCAACAAACCAACAAACCAACAAGCCAACAAACCAACAAACCAAGAAACCAACAAACCAAGTAACCAAAAGGCCAACAAACTAACAAACCAACAAGCGAACAAGCCAACAAACCAACAAGCCAACAAACCAACAAACCAACAAAGCAACAAGCCAACAAGCCAACAAACCAACAAACCAACAAACCAAGTAACCAAAAGGCCAACAAACTAACAAACCAACAAGCCAACGAACCAACAAGCCAACAAACCAACAAACCAACAAACCAACAAACCAACAAACCAACAAACCAACATGCCAACAAACCAACAAACTAAGTAACCAACAAGCCAACAAACCAACAAACCAACAAACCAACATGCCAACAAACCAACAAACTAAGTAACCAAAAGGCTAACAAACCAACAAGCCAACAAACCAACAAACCAACAAACCAACAAGCCAACAAGCCAACAAACCCACAAGCCAACAAACCAACAAACCAACAAACCAACAAACCAACAAACCAACAAGCCAACAAGCCAACAAAGCAACAAACCAATAAAGCAACAAGCCAACAAACCAACAAGCCAACAAACCAACAAACCAAGTAACCAAAAAGCCAACAAACTAACAAACCAACAAGCCAACAAGCCAACAAGCCAACAAACCAACAAACCAACAAAGCAACAAACCAACAAACCAACAAACCAACAAACCAACAAGCCAACAAGTCAACAAACCAACAAACCAACAAACCAACAAGCCAACAAACCAACAAACCAACAAAGCAACAAACCAACAAAGCAACAAACCAACAAACCAACAAACCAACAAACCAACTAACCAACAAACCAACAAACCAACAAGCCAACAAGCCAACAAACCAACAAACCAACAAGCCAAAAAGCCAACAAACCAACAAAACCAACAAAGCAACAAACCAACAAACCAACAAACCAACAAACCAACAAACCAACAAACCAACAAGCCAACAAGCCAACAAACCAACAAACTAACAAACGAACAAACCAACAAGCCAACAAACCAACAAGCCAACACGCCAACAAACCAACAAACCAACAAACCAACAAACCAACAAGCCAACAAACCAACAAACCAACAAACCAACAAACCAACAAACCAACAAACCAACAAACCAACAAGCCAACAAGCCAACAAAGCAACAAACCAATAAAGCAACAAGCCAACAAACCAACAAGCCAACAAACCAACAAACCAAGTAATCAAAAAGCCAACAAACTAACAAACCAACAAGCCAACAAGCCAACAAGCCAACAAACCAACAAACCAACAAAGCAACAAACCAACAAACCAACAAACCAACAAACCAACAAGCCAACAAGTCAACAAACCAACAAACCAACAAACCAACAAGCCAACAAACCAACAAACCAACAAGCCAACAAACCAACAAACAAATAAACCAACAAACCAACAAACCAACAAATCAACAAAACAAAAAACGAACAAACGAACTAATCAACAACCCAACAAACCAAGTAACCAACAAGCCAACAAACAAACAAACCAACAAGCCAACAAGCCAACAAACCAACAAAACAACAAGCCAACAAACCAACAAACCAACAAACTAACAAACCAACAAACCAACAAACCAACAAACCAACAAACCAACAAACCAACAAACCAAGTAACCAAAAGGCCAACAAACTAAAAAACCAACAAGCCAACAAGCCAATAAACCAACAAGCCAACAAACCAAAAAAACCAACAAAGCAACAAGCCAACAAGCCAACAAACCAACAAACCAACAAACCAAGTAACCAAAAGGCCAACAAACTAACAAACCAACAAGCCAGCAAGGCTACAAACCAACAAGCCAATAAACCAACAAACCAACAAACCAACAAACCAACAAACCAACAAACCAACATGCCAACAAACCAACAAACTAAGTAACCAACAAGCCAACAAACCAACAAACCAACAAACCAACATGCCAACAAACCAACAAACTAAGTAACCAAACAGCCAACAAACCAGCAAACCAACAAGCCAACAAGCCAACAAACCAACAAACCAACAAACCAACAAGCCAACAAATCAACAAGCCAACAAATCAACAAGCCAACAAACCAACAAACCAACAAGCCAACAAGCCAACAAACCAACAAACCAACAAACCAACAAACCAACAAGAAAATAAACCAACAAACCAACAAGCCAACAAACCAACAAACCAACAAACCAACAAACCAACAAGCCAACAAGCCAACAAACCAACAAAGCAACAAGCCAACAAACCAACAAACCAACAAACCAACAAACCAACAAACCAACAAACCAACAAACCAACATGCCAACAAACCAACAAACTAAGTAACCAACAAGCCAACAAACCAACAAACCAACAAACCAACATGCCAACAAACCAACAAACTAAGTAACCAAAAGGCTAACAAACCAACAAACCAACAAGCCAACAAGCCAACAAACCAACAAACCAACAAACCAAAAAACCAACAAGCCAACAAACCAACAAGCCAACAAACCAACAAACCAATAAGCCAACAAGCCAACAAACCAACAAACCAACAAACCAACAAGTCAACAAGCCAACAAACCAACAAACCAACAAACCAAGTAACCAAAAGGCCAACAAACTAACAAACCAACAAGCCAACAAACCAACAAACCAACAAGCCAACAAACCAACAAACCAATAAGCCAACAAACCAACAAACCAACAAACCAACAAACCAACAAGCCAACAAGCCGATAAACCAACAAACCAACAAGCCAACAAACCAACAAACCAACAAGCCAACAAACCAACAAACCGACAAAGCAACATTCCAACAAACACACAAACTAAGTAACCAACAACCCAACAAACCAACAAACCAACAAGCCAACACGCCAACAAACCAACAAACCAACAAACCAACAAACCAACAAGCCAACAAACCAACAAACCAAGAAACCAACAAACCAAGTAACCAAAAGGCCAACAAACTAACAAACCAACAAGCGAACAAGCCAACAAACCAACAAGCCAACAAACCAACAAACCAACAAAGCAACAAGCCAACAAGCCAACAAACCAACAAACCAACAAACCAAGTAACCAAAAGGCCAACAAACTAACAAACCAACAAGCCAACGAACCAACAAGCCAACAAACCAACAAACCAACAAACCAACAAACCAACAAACCAACAAACCAACATGCCAACAAACCAACAAACTAAGTAACCAACAAGCCAACAAACCAACAAACCAACAAACCAACATGCCAACAAACCAACAAACTAAGTAACCAAAAGGCTAACAAACCAACAAACCAACAAGCCAACAAGCCAACAAACCAACAAACCAACAAACCAACAAACCAACAAGCCAACAAACCAACAAGCCAACAAACCAACAAACCAACAAGCCAACAAGCCAACAAACCAACAAACCAACAAACCAACAAGCCAACAAGCCAACAAACCCACAAGCCAACAAACCAACAAACCAACAAACCAACAAACCAACAAACCAACAAGCCAACAAGCCAACAAAGCAACAAACCAATAAAGCAACAAGCCAACAAACCAACAAGCCAACAAACCAACAAACCAAGTAACCAAAAAGCCAACAAACTAACAAACCAACAAGCCAACAAGCCAACAAGCCAACAAACCAACAAACCAACAAAGCAACAAACCAACAAACCAACAAACCAACAAACCAACAAGCCAACAAGTCAACAAACCAACAAACCAACAAACCAACAAGCCAACAAACCAACAAACCAACAAAGCAACAAACCAACAAAGCAACAAACCAACAAACCAACAAACCAACTAACCAACAAACCAACAAACCAACAAGCCAACAAGCCAACAAACCAACAAACCAACAAGCCAAAAAGCCAACAAACCAACAAAACCAACAAAGCAACAAACCAACAAACCAACAAACCAACAAACCAACAAACCAACAAACCAACAAGCCAACAAGCCAACAAACCAACAAACTAACAAACGAACAAACCAACAAGCCAACAAACCAACAAGCCAACACGCCAACAAACCAACAAACCAACAAACCAACAAACCAACAAGCCAACAAACCAACAAACCAACAAACCAACAAACCAAGTAACCAAAAGGCCAACAAACTAACAAACCAACAAGCGAACAAGCCAACAAACCAACAAGCCAACAAACCAACAAACCAACAAAGCAACAAGCCAACAAGCCAACAAACCAACAAACCAACAAACCAAGTAACCAAAAGGCCAACAAACTAACAAACCAACAAGCCAACGAACCAACAAGCCAACAAACCAACAAACCAACAAACCAACAAACCAACAAACCAACAAACCAACAAACCAACAAACCAACATGCCAACAAACCAACAAACTAAGTAACCAACAAGCCAACAAACCAACAAACCAACAAACCAACATACCAACAAACCAACAAACTAAGTAACCAAAAGGCTAACAAACCAACAAACCAACAAGCCAACAAGCCAACAAACCAACAAACCAACAAACCAACAAACCAACAAGCCAACAAACCAACAAGCCAACAAACCAACAAACCAACAAGCCAACAAGCCAACAAACCAACAAACCAACAAACCAACAAGCCAACAAACCCACAAGCTAACAAACCAACAAACCAACAAACCAACAAACCAACAAACCAACAAGCCAACAAGCCAACAAAGCAACAAACCAATAAAGCAACAAGCCAACAAACCAACAAGCCAACAAACCAACAAACCAAGTAACCAAAAAGCCAACAAACTAACAAACCAACAAGCCAACAAGCCAACAAGCCAACAAACCAACAAACCAACAAAGCAACAAACCAACAAACCAACAAACCAACAAACCAACAAGCCAACAAGTCAACAAACAAACAAACCAACAAACCAACAAGCCAACAAACCAACAAACCAACAAAGCAACAAACCAACAAAGCAACAAACCAACAAACCAACAAACCAACTAACCAACAAACCAACAAACCAACAAGCCAACAAGCCAACAAACCAACAAACCAACAAGCCAAAAAGCCAACAAACCAACAAAACCAACAAAGCAACAAACCAACAAACCAACAAACCAACAAACCAACAAACCAACAAACCAACAAGCCAACAAGCCAACAAACCAACAAACTAACAAACGAACAAACCAACAAGCCAACAAACCAACAAGCCAACAAACCAACAAACCAACAAACCAAGTAACCAAAAATCCAACAAACTACGAACCAACAAGCCAATAAGCCAACAGACCAACAAACCAACAAAGCAACAAGCCAACAAGCCAACAAACCAACAAACCAACAAGCCAACAAACCAACAAACCAACAAGCCAACAAGCCAACAAACCAATAAACCAACAAACCAACAATCCAACAAACCAACAAACCAACAAGCAAACAGACCAACAAACCAACAAACCAACAAACCAACAAGCCAACAAACCAACAAACCAACAAACCAAAAAACCAACAAACCAACAAACCAACAAACCAACAAACCAACAAACCAACAAGCCAACAAGCCAATAAACCAACAAACCAACAAACCAACAAGCCAACAAACCAACAAGTAAACAAACCAACAAACCAAGTAACCAAAAAGCCAACAAACTAACAAACCAACAAGCCAACAAACCAAAATGCCAACAAGCCAACAAACCAACAAACCAACAAAGCAACAAACCAAAAAACCAACAAACCAAAAAACCAACAAACCAACAAACCATCAAACGAACAAAGCAACAAGCCAACAAGCCAACAAACCAACAAACCAACAAGCCAACAAACCAACAAACCAACAAGCCAACAAGCCAGCAAACCAACAAACCAACAAAGCAACAAGCCAACAAACCAACAAACCAACAAGCCAACAAACCAACAAACCAACAAACCAACAAACCAACAAACCAACAAACCAACAAACCAACAAGCCAACAAGCCAACAAACCAACAAACTAACAAGCCAACAAACCAACAAACCAACAAGCCAACAAACCAACAAACCAACAAACCAACATGCCAACAAACCAACAAACTAAGTAACCAACAAGCCAACAAACCAACAAACCAACAAACCAACAAGCCAACAAGCCAACAAACCAACAAACCAACAAACCAACAAACCAAGTAACCAGCAAACCAACAAACCATCAAACGAACAAAGCAACAAACCAACAAACCAACAAACCAACAAGCCAACAAACCAACAAACAAATAAACCAACAAACCAACAAACCAATAAACCAACAAACCAACAAACCAACAAACCAACAAGCAAACAGACCAACAAACCAACAAACCAACAAACCAACAAGCCAACAAACCAACAAACCAACAAACCAAAAAACCAACAAACCAACAAACCAACAAACCAACAAACCAACAAACCAACAAGCCAACAAGCCAATAAACCAAAAAACCAACAAACCAACAAGCCAACAAACCAACAAGTAAACAAACCAACAAACCAAGTAACCAAAAAGCCAACAAACTAACAAACCAACAAGCCAACAAACCAAAATGCCAACAAGCCAACAAACCAACAAACCAACAAAGCAACAAACCAAAAAACCAACAAACCAAAAAACCAACAAACCAACAAACCATCAAACGAACAAAGCAACAAGCCAACAAGCCAACAAACCAACAAACCAACAAAGCAACAAGCCAACAAACCAACAAACCAACAAGCCAACAAACCAACAAACCAACAAACCAACAAACCAACAAACCAACAAACCAACAAACCAACAAGCCAACAAGCCAACAAACCAACAAACCAACAAGCCAACAAACCAACAAACCAACAAGCCAACAAACCAACAAACCAACAAACCAACATGCCAACAAACCAACAAACTAAGTTACCAACAAGCCAACAAACCAACAAACCAACAAACCAACAAGCCAACAAGCCAACAAACCAACAAACAAACAAACCAACAAACCAAGTAACCAGCAAACCAACAAACCATCAAACGAACAAAGCAACAAACCAACAAACCAACAAACCAACAAGCCAACAAACCAACAAACAAATAAACCAACAAACCAACAAACAAATAAACCAACAAACCAACAAACCAACAAACCAAAAAACCAACAAACCAACAAACCAACAAGCCAACAAGCCAACAAACCAACAAGCCAACAAGCCAACAAGCCAACAAACCAACAAACCAACAAACCAACAAGCCAACAAACCAACAAACCAACAAACCAACAAGCCAACAAACTAACAAACAAATAAACCAACAAACCAACAAACCAACAAACCAACAAACCAACAAACCAAAAAACCAACAAACCAACAAGCCAACAAGCCAACAAACCAACAAACTAACAAACAAACAAACGAACTAATCAACAAACCAACAAACTAAGTAACCAATAAGCCAACAAACCAACAAACCAACAAGCCAACAAGCCAACAAACCAACAAACCAACAAGCGAACAAACCAACTAACCAACAAACTAACAAACCAACAAACCAACAAGCCAACAAACCAACAAGCCAGCAAACCAACAAACAAATAAACCAACAAACCAAAAAACCAACAAACCAACAAACCAACAAGCCAACAAACCAACAAACCAGCAAACCAACAAACCAAGTAACCAACAAGCCAACAAACCAACAAACCAACAAACCAACAAACCAACAAGCCAACAAACCAACAAACCAACAAACCAACAAGCCAACAAACTAACAAACAAATAAACCAACAAACCAACAAACCAACAAACCAACAAACCAACAAACCAAAAAACCAACAAACCAACAAGCCAACAAGCCAACAAACCAACAAACTAACAAACAAACAAACGAACTAATCAACAAACCAACAAACTAAGTAACCAATAAGCCAACAAACCAACAAACCAACAAGCCAACAAGCCAACAAACCAACAAACCAACAAGCGAACAAACCAACTAACCAACAAACTAACAAACCAACAAACCAACAAGCCAACAAACCAACAAGCCAGCAAACCAACAAACAAATAAACCAACAAACCAAAAAACCAACAAACCAACAAACCAACAAGCCAACAAACCAACAAACCAGCAAACCAACAAACCAAGTAACCAACAAGCCAACAAACCAACAAACCAAAAACCGACAAGCCAACAAACCAACAAACCAACAAACCAACAAGCCAACAAACCAACAAACCAACAAACCAACAAACCAACAAGCCAACAAGCCAACAAACCAACAAACCAACAAACCAACAAGCCAACAAAACAACAAGCCAACAAACCAACAAACCAACAAACCTACAAGCCAACAAACCAACAAACCAACAAACCAAGTAACCAAAAAGCCAACAAACTAACAAACCAACAAGCCAACAAGCCAACAAACCAACAAACCAACAAACCAACAAACCAACATGCCAACAAACCAACAAACTAAGTAACCAACACGCTAACAAACCAACAAACCAACAACCCAACAAGCCAACAAACCAACAAACCAACAAACCAACAAACCAACAAACCAACAAACCAAGTAACCAACAAACCAACAAACCATCAAACGAACAAAGCAACAAACCAACAAACCAACAAACCAACAAGCCAACAAACCAACAAACAAATAAACCAACAAACCAGCACACAAACAAACCAACAAACTAACAAACCAACAAACCAACAAACCAACAAACCAACAAACGAACAAACCAAAAAACCAACAAACCAACAAACCAACAAGCCAACAAGCCAACAAACCAACAAGCCAACAAGCCAACAAACCAACAAACCAACAAACCAACAAGCCAACAAACCAACAAACCAACAAACCAACAAACCAACAAGCCAACAAACCAACAAACAAATAAACCAATAAACCAAAAAACCAACAAACCAACAAACCAACAAACCAACAAACCAACAAACCAACAAGCCAACAAACCAACAAACCAACAAACCAACAAGCCAACAAACCAACAAACAAACAAACCAACAAACCAACAAACCAACAAATCAACAAAACAAAAAACGAACAAACGAACTAATCAACAACCCAACAAACCAAGTAACCAACAAGCCAACAAACAAACAAACCAACAAGCCAACAAGCCAACAAACCAACAAAACAACAAGCCAACAAACCAACAAACCAACAAACTAACAAACCAACAAACCAACAAACCAACAAACCAACAAACCAACAAACCAACAAACCAAGTAACCAAAAGGCCAACAAACTAAAAAACCAACAAGCCAACAAGCCAACAAACCAACAAGCCAACAAACCAAAAAAACCAACAAAGCAACAAGCCAACAAGCCAACAAACCAACAAACCAACAAACCAAGTAACAAAAAGGCCAACAAACTAACAAACCAACAAGCCAACAAGCCAACAAACCAACAAGCCAATAAACCAACAAACCAACAAATCAACAAACCAACAAACCAACAAACCAACATGCCAACAAACCAACAAACTAAGTAACCAACAAGCCAACAAACCAACAAACCAACAAACCAACATGCCAACAAACCAACAAACTAAGTAACCAAACAGCCAACAAACCAGCAAACCAACAAGCCAACAAGCCAACAAACCAACAAACCAACAAACCAACAAGCCAACAAATCAACAAGCCAACAAATCAACAAGCCAACAAACCAACAAACCAACAAGCCAACAAGCCAACAAACCAACAAACCAACAAACCAACAAGCCAATAAACCAACAAACCCAAGCCAACAAACCAACAAACCAACAAACCAACAAGCCAACAAGCCAACAAACCAACAAAGCAACAAGCCAACAAACCAAGAAGCCAACAAACCAACATACCAACAAACCAAGTAACCAAAAAGCCAACAAACTAACAAACCAACAAGCCAACAAGCCAACAAACCAACAAACCAACAAACCAACAAAGCAACAAACCAACAAACCAACAAACCAACAAACCAACAAGCCAACAAGCCAACAAACCAACAAACCAACAAGCTAACAAGCCAACAAACCAACAAACCAACAAACCAACAAAGCAACAAACCAACAAACCAACAAACCAACAAACCAACAAACCAACAAACCAACAAGCCAACAAGCCAACAAACCAACAAACCAACAAGCCAACAATTCAACAAGCCAACAAACCAACAAACCAACAAAGCAACAAACCAACAAACCAACAAACCAACAAACCAACAAACCAACAAACCAACAAACCAACAAGCCAACAAGCCAACAAACCAACAAACTAACAAACAAACAAACCAACAAGCCAACAAACCAACAAGCCAACAAACCAACAAACCAAGTAACCAAAAAGCCAACAAACTAACAAACCAAAGAGCCAACAAGCCAACAAACCAAAAAACCAACAAAGCAACAAGCCAACAAGCCAACAAACCAACAAACCAACAAGCCAACAAACCAACAAACCAACAAGCCAACAAGCCAACAAACCAACAAACCACAAACCAACAAGCCAACAAACCAACAAGCCAACAAACCAACAAACCAACAAACCAAGTAACCAAAAAGCCAACAAACTAACAAACCAACAAGCCAACAAACCAACAAACCAACAAGCCAACAAGCTAACAAACCAACAAACCAACAAAGCAACAAACCAAAAAACCAACAAACCAAAAAACCAACAAACCAACAAACCATCAAACGAACAAAGCAACAAGCCAACAAGCCAACAAACCAACAAACCAACAAACCAATAAGCCAATAAACCAACAAACCAACAAGCCAACAAGCCAACAAACCAACAAACCAACAAACCAACAAGCCAACAAACCAACAAACCAATAAGCCAACAAACCAACAAACCAACAAACCAACAAACCAACAAGCCAACAAGCCGATAAACCAACAAACCAACAAGCCAACAAACCAACAAACCAACAAGCCAACAAACCAACAAACCAACAAAGCAACATTTTAACAAACACACAAACTAAGTAACCAACAACCCAACAAACCAACAAACCAACAAGCCAACACGCCAACAAACCAACAAACCAACAAACCAACAAGCCAACAAACCAACAAACCAACAAACCAACAAACCAAGTAACCAAAAGGCCAACAAACTAACAAACCAACAAGCCAACAAGCCAACAAACCAACAAGCCAACAAACCAACAAACCAACAAAGCAACAAGCCAACAAGCCAACAAACCAACAAACCAACAAACCAAGTAACCAAAAGGCCAACAAACTAACAAACCAACAAGCCAACGAACCAACAAGCCAACAAACCAACAAACCAACAAACCAACAAACCAACAAACCAACAAACCAACAAACCAACATGCCAACAAACCAACAAACTAAGTAACCAACAAGCCGACAAACCAACAAACCAACAAACCAACATGCCAACAAACCAACAAACTAAGTAACCAAAAGGCCAACAAACCAACAAACCAACAAGCCAACAAGCCAACAAACCAACAAACCAACAAACCAACAAACCAACAAACCAACAAGCCAACAAACCAACAAGCCAACAAACCAACAAACCAACAAGCCAACAAGCCAACAAACCAACAAACCAACAAACCAACAAGCCAACAAGCCAACAAACCCACAAGCCAACAAACCAACAAACCAACAAACCAACAAACCAACAAACCAACAAACCAACAAGCCAACAAGCCAACAAGCCAACAAAGCAACAAACCAAAAAAGCAACAAGCCAACAAACCAACAAGCCAACAAACCAACAAACCAAGTAACCAAAAAGCCAACAAACTAACAAACCAACAAGCCAACAAGCCAACAAACCAACAAACCAACAAAGCAACAAACCAACAAACCAACAAACCAACAAACCAACAAGCCAACAAGCCAACAAACCAACAAACCAACAAGCCAACAAGCCAACAAACCAACAAACCAACAAAGCAACAAACCAACAAAGCAACAAAGCAACAAACCAACAAACCAACAAACCAACAAACCAACAAACCAACAAACCAACAAACCAACAAGCCAACAAACCAACAAACCAACAAGCAAACAGACCAACAAACCAACAAACCAACAAACCAACAAGCCAACAAACCAACAAACCAACAAACCAAAAAACCAACAAACCAACAAACCAACAAACCAACAAACCAACAAACCAACAAGCCAACAAGCCAATAAACCAACAAACAAACAAACCAACAAGCCAACAAACCAACAAGTAAACAAACCAATAAACCAAGTAACCAAAAAGCCAACAAACTAACAAACCAACAAGCCAACAAACCAAAAAGCCAACAAGCCAACAAACCAACAAACCAACAAAGCAACAAACCAAAAAACCAACAAACCAAAAAACCAACAAACCAACAAACCATCAAACGAACAAAGCAACAAGCCAACAAGCCAACAAACCAACAAACCAACAAGCCAACAAACCAACAAACCAACAAGCCAACAAGCCAACAAATCAACAAACCAACAAAGCAACAAGCCAACAAACTAACAAACCAACAAGCCAACAAACCAACAAACCAACAAACCAACAAACCAACAAACCAACAAACCAACAAACCAACAAACCAACAAGACAACAAGCCAACAAACCAACAAACCAACAAGCCAACAAACCAACAAACCAACAAGCCAACAAACCAACAAACCAACAAACCAACATGCCAACAAACCAACAAACTAAGTAACCAACAAGCCAACAAACCAACAAACCAACAAACCAACAAGCCAACAAGCCAACAAACCAACAAACCAACAAACCAACAAACCAAGTAACCAGCAAACCAACAAACCATCAAACGAACAAAGCAACAAACCAACAAACCAACAAACCAACAAGCCAACAAACCAACAAACAAATAAACCAACAAACCAACAAACAAATAAACCAACAAACCAACAAACCAACAAACCAAAAAACCAACAAACCAACAAACCAACAAGCCAACAAGCCAACAAACCAACAAGCCAACAAGCCAACAAACCAACAAACCAACAAACCAACAAGCCAACAAACCAACAAAACAACAAACCAACAAACCAACAAGCCAAAAACCAACAAACAAATAAACCAACAAACCAAAAAACCAACAAACCAACAAACCAACAAACCAACAAACCAACAAACCAACAAGCCAACAAACCAACAAACCAACAAACCAACAAGCCAACAAATTAACAAACAAATAAACCAACAAACCAACAAACCAACAAACCAACAAACCAACAAACCAAAAAACCAACAAACCAACAAGCCAACAAGCCAACAAACCAACAAACTAACAAACAAACAAACGAACTAATCAACAAACCAACAAACTAAGTAACCAATAAGCCAACAAACCAACAAACCAACAAGCCAACAAGCCAACAAACCAACAAACCAACAAGCGAACAAACCAACTAACCGACAAACTAACAAACCAACAAACCAACAAACCAACAAACCAACAAGCCAGCAAACCAACAAACAAATAAACCAACAAACCAAAAAACCAACAAACCAACAAACCAACAAGCCAACAAACCAACAAACCAGCAAACCAACAAACCAAGTAACCAACAAGCCAACAAACCAACAAACCAAAAACCGACAAGCCAACAAACCAACAAACCAACAAGCCAACAAACCAACAAACCAACAAACCAACAAACCAACAAGCCAACAAGCCAACAAGCCAACAAACCAACAAACCAACAAACCAACAAGCCAACAAAACAACAAGCCAACAAACCAACAAACCAACAAACCTACTAGCCAACAAACCAACAAACCAACAAACCAAGTAACCAAAAAGCTAACAAACTAACAAACCAACAAGCCAACAAGCCAACAAGCCAACAAACCAACAAACCAACAAGCCAACAAACCAACAAACCAACAACCCAACAAACCAACAAACCAACAAACCAACAAGCCATCAAACCAACAAACCAACAAACCAAAAAACCAACAAACAAACCAACCAACAAACCAACAAACCAACAAACCAACAAGCCAACAAGCCAACAAACCAACAAACCAACAAACCAACAAGCCAAAAAACCAACCAGCCAACAAACCAACAAACCAACAAACCAAGTAACCAAAAAGCCAACAAACTAACAAACCAACAAGCCAACAAACCAACAAGCCAACAAGCCAACAAACCAACAAAGCAACAAACCAAAAAACCAACAAACCAAAAAACCAACAAACCATCAAACGAACAAAGCAACAAACCAACAAGCCAACAAACCAACAAACCAACAAGCCAACAAACCAACAAACCAACAAGCCAACAAGCCAACAAACCAACAAACCAACAAACCAACAAGCCAACAAACCAACAAACCAACAAGCCAACAAACCAACAAACCAATAAACCAACAAACCAACAAACCAACAAGCCAACAAGTCAACAAACCAACAAACCAACAAGCCAACAAACCAACAAACCAACAAGCCAACAAACCAACAAACCAACAAACCAACATGCCAACAAACCAACAAACTAAGTAACCAACAAGCCAACAAACCAACAAATCAACAAGCCAACAAGCCAACAAACCAACAAACCAACAAACCAACAAGCCAACAAACCAACAAACCATTAAACCAAGTAACCAAAAGGCCAACAAGCCAACAAACCAACAAACCAATAAACCAACAAACCAACAAGCCAACAAGCCAACAAACCAACAAACCAACAAGCCAACAAACCAACAAACCAACAAGCCAACAAACCAACAAACCAACAAACCAACATGCCAACAAACCAACAAACTAAGTAACCAACAAGCCAACAAACCAACAAACCAACAAGCCAACAAGCCAACAAACCAACAAACCAACAAGCCAACAAACCAACAAACCAACAAACCAAGTAACCAAAAGGCCAACAAACTAACAATCCAACAAGCCAACAAGCCAACAAACCAACAAGCCAACAAACCAACAAACCAACAAACCAACAAAGCAACAAGCCAACAAGCCAACAAACAAACAAACCAACAAACCAAGTAACCAAAAGGCCAACAAACTAACAAACCAACAAGCCAACAAGCCAACAAACCAACAAGCCAACAACCCAACAAACCAACAAACCAACAAACCAACAAACCAACAAACCAACAAACCAACAAACCAACAAACCAACATGCCAACAAACCAACAAACTAAGTAACCAACAATCCAACAAACAAACAAACCAACAAACCAACATGCCAACAAACCAACAAACTAAGTAACCAAAAAGCCAACAAGCCAACAAAGCAACAAGCCAACAAGCCAACAAACCAACAAACCAACAAACCAACAAGCCAACAAAACAACAAGCCAACAAGCCAACAAACCAACAAACCAACAAGCTAACAAGCCAACAAACGAACAAACCAACAAACCAACAAGCCAACAAACCAACAAACCAATAAACCAACAAACCAACAAACCAACAAACCAACAAGCAAACAAACCAACAAACCAACAAACCAACAAACCAACAAAGCAACAAGCCAACAAGCCAACAAACCAACAAACCAACAACCCAACAAACCAACAAACCAACAAGCCAACAAGCCAACAAACCAACAAACCAACAAACCAACAAGCCAACAAACCAACAAACCAACAAGCAAACAAACCAACAAACCAACAAACCAACAAACCAACAAACCAACAAAGCAACAAGCCAACAAGCCAACAAACCAACAAACCAACAACCCAACAAGCAAACAAACCAACAAACCAACAAACCAAGAAACCAACAAACCAACAAACCAACAAGCCAACAAACCAACAAACCAACAAACCAACAAACCAACAAGTCAACAAACCAACAAGCTAACAAACCAACAAACCAACAAACCAAGTAACCAAAAAGCCAACGAACTAACAAACCAACAAGCCAACAAACCAACAAGCCAACAAGCCAACAAACCAACAAACCATCAAAGCAACAAACCAAAAAACCAACAAACCAAAAAACCAACAAACCAACAAACCATCAAACGAACAAAGCAACAAGCCAACAAGCCAACAAACCAACAAACCAACAAGCCAACAAACCAACAAACCAACAAGCCAACAAGCCAACAAACCAACAAACCAACAAACCAACAAGCCAACAAACCAACAAACCAACAAGCCAACAAACCAACAAACCAACAAACCAACAAACCAACAAGCCAACAAACCAACAAACCAACAAACCAACACGCCAACAAACCAACAAACTAAGTAACCAACAAGCCAACAAACCAACAAAACAACAAGCCAACAAGCCAACAAGCCAACAAACCAACAAACCAACAAACCAACAAGCCAACAAACCAACATACCGCCAAACCAACAAACCAAGTAACCAAAAGACCAACAAACTAACAAACCAACAAGCCAACAAGCCAACAAACCAACAAGCCAACAAACCAACAAACCAACAAAGCAACAAGCCAACAAGCCAACAAACCAACAAACCAACAAACCAAGTAACCAAAAGGCCAACAAACTAACAAACCAACAAGCCAACAAGCCAACAAACCAACAAGCCAACAAACCAACAAACCAACAAACCAACAAACCAATAAACCAACAAACCAACAAACCAACATGCCAACAAACCAACAAACTAAGTAACCAACAAGCCAACAAACCAACAAACCAACAAACCAACAAGCCAACAAGCCAACAAGTCAACAAACCAACAAACTAACAAACAAACAAACGAACTAATCAACAAACCAACAAACTAAGTAACCAATAAGCCAACAAACCAACAAACCAACAAGCCAACAAGCCAACAAACCAACAAACCAACAAGCGAACAAACCAACTAACCAAGAAACTAACAAACCAACAAACCAACAAACCAACAAACCAACAAGCCAACAAGCCAACAAACCAACAAACCAACAAACAAATAAACCAACAAACCAAAAAGCCAACAAACCAACAAACCGACAAGCCAACAAACCAACAAACCAACAAACCAACAAGCCAACAAGCCAACAAGTCAACAAACCAACAAACTAACAAACAAACAAACGAACTAATCAACAAACCAACAAACTAAGTAACCAATAAGCCAACAAACCAACAAACCAACAAGCCAACAAGCCAACAAACCAACAAACCAACAAGCGAACAAACCAACTAACCAACAAACTAACAAACCAACAAACCAACAAACCAACAAACCAACAAGCCAACAAACCAACAAACCAACAAACAAATAAACCAACAAACCAAAAAGACAACAAACCAACAAACCAACAAGCCAACAAACCAACAAACCAGCAAACCAACAAACCAAGTAACCAACAAGCCAACAAACCAACAAACCAAAAACCGACAAGCCAACAAACCAACAAACCAACAAGCCAACAAGCCAACAAACCAACAAACCAACAAAATAACAAACCAACAAGCCAACAAGCCAACAAACCAACAAACCAACAAACCAACAAGCCAACAAAACAACAAGCCAACAAACCAACAAACCAACAAACCAACAAACCAACAAGCCAACAAACCAACAAACCAACAAACCAACAAACCAAGTAACCAAAAAGCCAACAAACTAACAAACCAACAAGCCAACAAGCCAACAAGCCAACAAACCAACAAACCAACAAGCCAACAAACCAACAAACCAACAACCCAACAAACCAACAAACCAACAAACCAACAAGCCAACAATTCAACAAACCAACAAACCAAAAAACCAACAAACAAACCAACCAACAAACCAACAAACCAACAAACCAACAAGCCAACAAACCAACAAGCCAAAAAACCAACCAGCCAACAAACCAACAAACAAACAAACCAGGTAACCAAAAAGCCAACAAACTAACAAACCAACAAGCCAACAAACCAACAAGCCAACAAGCCAACAAACCAACAAACCAACAAAGCAACAAACCAAAAAACCAACAAACCAAAAAATAAACAAACCATCAAACGAACAAAGCAACAAGCCAACAAGCCAACAAACCAACAAACCAACAAGCCAACAAACCAACAAACCAACAAGCCAACAAGCCAACATACCAACAAACCAACAAACCAACAAGCCAACAAACCAACAAACCAACAAGCCAACAAACCAACAAACCAATAAACCAACAAACCAACAAGCCAACAAGTCAACAAACCAACAAACCAACAAGCCAACAAACCAACAAACCAACAAGCCAACAAACCAACAAACCAACAAACCAACATGCCAACAAACCAACAAACTAAGTAACCAACAAGCCAACAAACCAACAATTCAACAAGCCAACAAGCCAACAAACCAACAAACCAACAAACCAACAAGCCAACAAACCAACAAACCATTAAATCAAGTAACCAAAAGGCCAACATACTAACAAACCAACAAGCCAACAAGCCAACAAACCAACAAGCCAACAAACCAACAAACCAACAAAGCAGCAAGCCAACAAACCAACAAACCAACAAACCAACAAGCAACAAACCAACAAACCGACAAGCCAACAAACCAATAAACCAACAAACGAACAAGCCAACAAGCCAACAAACCAACAAACCAACAAGCCAACAAACCAACAAACCAACAAGCTAACAAACCAACAAACCAACAAACCAACATGCCAACAAACCAACAAACTAAGTAACCAACAAGCCAACAAACCAACAAACCAACAAGCCAACAAGCCAACAAACCAACAAACCAACAAACCAACAAACCAACAAACCAACAAGCCAACAAACCAACAAACCAACAAACCAACACGCCAACAAACCAACAAACTAAGTAACCAACAAGCCAACAAACCAACAAAACAACAAGCCAACAAGCCAACAAGCCAACAAACCAACAAACCAACAAACCAACAAGCCAACAAACCAACAAACCGCCAAACCAACAAACCAAGTAACCAAAAGACCAACAAACTAACAAACCAACAAGCCAACAAGCCAACAAACCAACAAGCCAACAAACCAACAAACCAACAAAGCAACAAGCCAACAAGCCAACAAACCAACAAACCAACAAACCAAGTAACCAAAAGGCCAACAAACTAACAAACCAACAAGCCAACAAGCCAACAAACCAACAAGCCAACAAACCAACAAACCAACAAACCAACAAACCAATAAACCAACAAACCAACAAACCAACATGCCAACAAACCAACAAACTAAGTAACCAACAAGCCAACAAACCAACAAACCAACAAACCAACAAGCCAACAAGCCAACAAGTCAACAAACCAACAAACTAACAAACAAACAAACGAACTAATCAACAAACCAACAAACTAAGTAACCAATAAGCCAACAAACCAACAAACCAACAAGCCAACAAGCCAACAAACCAACAAACCAACAAGCGAACAAACCAACTAACCAAGAAACTAACAAACCAACAAACCAACAAACCAACAAACCAACAAGCCAACAAGCCAACAAACCAACAAACCAACAAACAAATAAACCAACAAACCAAAAAGCCAACAAACCAACAAACCGACAAGCCAACAAACCAACAAACCAACAAACCAACAAGCCAACAAGCCAACAAGTCAACAAACCAACAAACTAACAAACAAACAAACGAACTAATCAACAAACCAACAAACTAAGTAACCAATAAGCCAACAAACCAACAAACCAACAAGCCAACAAGCCAACAAACCAACAAACCAACAAGCGAACAAACCAACTAACCAAGAAACTAACAAACCAACAAACCAACAAACCAACAAACCAACAAGCCAACAAGCCAACAAACCAACAAACCAACAAACAAATAAACCAACAAACCAAAAAGCCAACAAACCAACAAACCGACAAGCCAACAAACCAACAAACCAACAAACCAACAAGCCAACAAGCCAACAAGTCAACAAACCAACAAACTAACAAACAAACAAACGAACTAATCAACAAACCAACAAACTAAGTAACCAATAAGCCAACAAACCAACAAACCAACAAGCCAACAAGCCAACAAACCAACAAACCAACAAGCGAACAAACCAACTAACCAACAAACTAACAAACCAACAAACCAACAAACCAACAAACCAACAAGCCAACAAACCAACAAACCAACAAACAAATAAACCAACAAACCAAAAAGACAACAAACCAACAAACCAACAAGCCAACAAACCAACAAACCAGCAAACCAACAAACCAAGTAACCAACAAGCCAACAAACCAACAAACCAAAAACCGACAAGCCAACAAACCAACAAACCAACAAGCCAACAAGCCAACAAACCAACAAACCAACAAAATAACAAACCAACAAGCCAACAAGCCAACAAACCAACAAACCAACAAACCAACAAGCCAACAAAACAACAAGCCAACAAACCAACAAACCAACAAACCAACAAGCCAACAAACCAACAAACCAACAAACCAACAAACCAAGTAACCAAAAAGCCAACAAACTAACAAACCAACAAGCCAACAAGCCAACAAGCCAACAAACCAACAAACCAACAAGCCAACAAACCAACAAACCAACAACCCAACAAACCAACAAACCAACAAACCAACAAGCCAACAATTCAACAAACCAACAAACCAAAAAACCAACAAACAAACCAACCAACAAACCAACAAACCAACAAACCAACAAGCCAACAAACCAACAAGCCAAAAAACCAACCAGCCAACAAACCAACAAACAAACAAACCAGGTAACCAAAAAGCCAACAAACTAACAAACCAACAAGCCAACAAACCAACAAGCCAACAAGCCAACAAACCAACAAACCAACAAAGCAACAAACCAAAAAACCAACAAACCAAAAAATAAACAAACCATCAAACGAACAAAGCAACAAGCCAACAAGCCAACAAACCAACAAACCAACAAGCCAACAAACCAACAAACCAACAAGCCAACAAGCCAACATACCAACAAACCAACAAACCAACAAGCCAACAAACCAACAAACCAACAAGCCAACAAACCAACAAACCAATAAACCAACAAACCAACAAGCCAACAAGTCAACAAACCAACAAACCAACAAGCCAACAAACCAACAAACCAACAAGCCAACAAACCAACAAACCAACAAACCAACGTGCCAACAAACCAACAAACTAAGTAACCAACAAGCCAACAAACCAACAATTCAACAAGCCAACAAGCCAACAAACCAACAAACCAACAAACCAACAAGCCAACAAACCAACAAACCATTAAATCAAGTAACCAAAAGGCCAACATACTAACAAACCAACAAGCCAACAAGCCAACAAACCAACAAGCCAACAAACCAACAAACCAACAAAGCAGCAAGCCAACAAACCAACAAACCAACAAACCAACAAGCAACAAACCAACAAACCAACAAGCCAACAAACCAATAAACCAACAAACGAACAAGCCAACAAGCCAACAAACCAACAAACCAACAAGCCAACAAACCAACAAACCAACAAGCTAACAAACCAACAAACCAACAAACCAACATGCCAACAAACCAACAAACTAAGTAACCAACAAGCCAACAAACCAACAAACCAACAAGCCAACAAGCCAACAAACCAACAAACCAACAAACCAACAAGCCAACAAACCAACAAACCAACAAACCAAGTAACCAAAAGGCCAACAAACTAACAATCCAACAAGCCAACAAGCCAACAAACCAACAAGCCAACAAACCAACAAACCAACAAACCAACAAAGTAACAAGCCAACAAGCCAACAAACAAACAAACCAACAAACCAAGTAACCAAAAGGCCAACAAACTAACAAACCAACAAGCCAACAAGCCAACAAACCAACAAGCCAACAACCCAACAAACCAACAAACCAACAAACCAACAAACCAACAAACCAACAAACCAACAAACCAACAAACCAACAAGCCAACATGCCAACAAACCAACAAACTAAGTAACCAACAAGCCAACAAACAAACAAACCAACAAACCAACATGCCAGCAAACCAACAAACTAAGTAACCAAAAAGCCAACAAACCAACAAACCAACAAGCCAACAAGCCAACAAACCACTAAACCAACAAACCAACAAGCCAACAAACCAACAAGCCAACAAGCCAACAAACCAACAAACCAACAAGCCAACAAGCCAACATACCAACAAACCAACAAACCAACATACCAACAAGCCAACAAACCAACAAACCAACAAACCAACAAACCAACAAACCAACAAGCAAACAAGCAAACAAACCAACAAACCAACAAACCAACAAACCAACAAACCAACAAACCAACAAAGCAACAAGCCAACAAACCAACAAGCCAACAAGCCAACAAGCCAACAAACCAACAAACCAACAAACCAACAAACCAACAAACCAACAAGCAAACAAACCAACAAACCAACAAATCAACAAACCAACAAACCAACAAACCAACAAGCCAACAAACCAACAAACCAACAAACCAACAAGTCAACAAACCAACAAGCTAACAAACCAACAAACCAACAAACCAAGTAACCAAAAAGCCAACAAACTAACAAACCAACAAGCCAACAAACCAACAAGCCAACAAGCCAACAAACCAACAAACCATCAAAGCAACAAACCAAAAAACCAACAAACCAAAAAACCAACAAACCAACAAACCATCAAACGAACAAAGCAGCAAGCCAACAAGCCGACAAACCAACAAACCAACAAGCCAACAAACCAACAAACCAACAAGCCAATAAGCCAACAAACCAACAAACCAACAAACCAACAAGCCAACAAACCAACAAACCAACAAGCCAACAAACCAACAAACCAACAAACCACCAAACCAACAAGCCAACAAACCAACAAACCAACAAACAAACATGCCAACAAACCAACAAACTAAGTAAGCAACAAGCCAACAAACCAACAAACCAACAAGCCAACAAGCCAACAAGCCAACAAACCAACAAACCAACAAACCAACAAGCCAACAAAACAACAAACCAACAAACCAAGTAACCAAAAGGCCAACAAACTAACAAACCAATAAGCCAACAAGCCAACAAACCAACAAACCAACAAACCAACAAACCAACAAAGCAACAAGCCAAGAAGCCAACAAACCAACAAACCAACAAACCAAGTAACCAAAAGGCCAACAAACTAACAAACCAACAAGCCAACAAGCCAACAAACCAACAAGCCAAAAAACCAACAAACCAACAAACCAACAAACCATCAAACCAACAAACCAACATGCCGACAAACCAACAAACTAAGTAACCAACAAGCCAACAAACCAACAAACCAACAAACCAACATGCCAACAAACCAACAAACTAAGTAACCAAAAAGCCAACAAACCAACAAACCAACAATCCAACAAGCCAACAAACCAACAAACCAACAAACCAACAAGCCAACAAACCAACAAGCCAACAAACCAACAAGCCAACAAACCAACAAACCAACAAGCCAACAAGCCAACAAACAAACCAACAAACCAACAAGCCAACAAACCAACAAACCAACAAACCAACAAACCAATAAACCAACAAGCCAACAACCCAACAAACCAAAAACCAACAAAGCAACAAGCCAACAAACCAACAAGCCAACAAACCAACAAACCAACAAACCAAGTAACCAAAAAGCCAACAAACTAACAAACCAACAAGCCAACAAGCCAACAAACCAACAAACCCACAAAGCAGCAAACCAACAAACCAACAAACCAACAAACCAACAAGCCAACAAGCCAACAAACCAACAAACCAACAAGCCAACAAGCCAACAAACCAACAAACCAACAAAGCAACAAACCAACAAACCAACAAACCAACAAACCAACAAACCAACAAGCCAACAAGCCAACAAACCAACAAACCAACAAGCCAACAAACCAACAAACCAACAAACCAACAAACCAACAAGCCAACAAGCCAATAAACCAACAAACTAACAAACCAACAAACCAACAAGCCAACAAACCAACAAGCCAACAAACCAACAAACCAACAAACCAAGTAACCAAAAAGCCAACAAACTAACAAACCAACAAGCCAATAAGCCACCAAACCAACAAACCACCAAAGCAACAAGTCAACAAGCCAACAAACCAACAAACCAACAAACCAACAAGCCAACAAACCAACAAACCAACAAGCCAACAAACCAATAAACCAACAAACCAACAAGCCAATAAACAAACAAACCAACAAGCAAACAAACCAACAAACCAAAAAACCAACAAGCCAACAAACAAACAAACCAACAAACAAAAAACCAACAAACCAACAAACCAACAAACCAACAAACCAACAAACTAACAAACCAACAAACCAACAAACCAACAAGCCAACAAGCCAACAAACCAACAAACCAACAAACCAACAAGCCAACAAACCAAGAAGCCAACAAACCAACAAACCAACAAACCAACAAACCAAATAACCAAAAAGCCAACAAACTAACAAACTAACAAGCCAACAAACCAACAAGCCATCAAGCCAACAAACCAACAAACCAACAAAGCAACAAACCAAAAAACCAACAAACCAAAAAACCAACAAACCAAAAAACCATCAAACGAACAAACCAACAAACCAACAAGCCAACAAGCCAATAAACCAATAAGCCAACAACCCAACAAGCCAACAAGCCAACAAACCAACAAACCAACAAACCAACAAGCCAACAAACCAACAAACCAACAAACCAAGTAACCAAAAAGCCAACAAACTAACAAACCAACAAGCCAACAAGCCAACAAACCAACAAACCCACAAAGCAGCAAACCAACAAACCAACAAGCCAACAAACCAACAAACCCACAAAGCAGCAAACCAACAAACCAACGAACCAACAAGCCAACAAGCCAACAAACCAACAAACCAACAAGCCAACAAGCCAACAAACCAACAAACCCACAAAGCAGCAAACCAACAAACCAACAAACCAACAAACCAACAAGCCAACAAGCCAACAAACCAACAAACCAACAAGCCAACAAGCCAACAAACCAACAAACCAACAAAGCAACAAACCAACAAACCAACAAACCAACAAACCAACAAACCAACAAGCCAACAAGCCAACAAACCAACAAACCAACAAGCCAACAAACCAACAAACCAACAAACCAACAAACCAACAAGCCAACAAGCCAATAAACCAACAAACTAACAAACCAACAAACCAACAAGCCAACAAACCAACAAGCCAACAAACCAACAAACCAACAAACCAAGTAACCAAAAAGCCAACAAACTAACAAACCAACAAGCCAATAAGCCACCAAACCAACAAACCACCAAAGCAACAAGTCAACAAGCCAACAAACCAACAAACCAACAAACCAACAAGCCAACAAACCAACAAACCAACAAGCCAACAAACCAATAAACCAACAAACCAACAAGCCAACAAACAAACAAACCAACAAGCAAACAAACCAACAAACCAACAAACCAAAAAACCAACAAACCAACAAACCAACAAACCAACAAACCAACAAACTAACAAACCAACAAACCAACAAACCAACAAGCCAACAAGCCAACAAACCAACAAACCAACAAACCAACAAGCCAACAAACCAAGAAGCCAACAAACCAACAAACCAACAAACCAACAAACCAAATAACCAAAAAGCCAACAAACTAACAAACCAACAAGCCAACAAACCAACAAGCCATCAAGCCAACAAACCAACAAACCAACAAAGCAACAAACCAAAAAACCAACAAACCAAAAAACCAACAAACCAAAAAACCATCAAACGAACAAACCAACAAACCAACAAGCCAACAAGCCAACAAACCAACAAACCAACAAACCAACAAGCCAACAAACCAACAAACCAACAAGTCAACAAACCAATAAACCAACAAACCAACAAACCAACAAGCCAACAAGCCAACAAACCAACAAACCAACAAGCCAACAAACCAACAAACCAACAAGCCAACAAACCAACAAACCAACAAACCAACATGCCAACAAACCAACAAACTAAGTAACCAACAAGCCAACAAACCAACAAACCAACAAGCCAACAAGCCAACAAACCAACAAACCAACAAACCAACAAACCAAGTTACCAACAAACCATCAAACGAACAAAGCAACAAACCAACAAACCAACAAACCAACAAACCAACAAACCAACAAACCAACAAACCAACAAACAAATAAACCAACAAACCAACAAACCAATAAACCAACAAACCAACAAACCAACAAACAAAAAACCAACAAACCAACAAACCAACAAGCCAACAAGCCAACAAACCAACAAGCCAACAAGCCAACAAACCAACAAACCAACAAACCAACAAGCCCACAAACCAACAAACTAACAAACCAACAAACCAACAAGCCAACAAACCAACAAACAAATAAACCAACAAACCAAAAAACCAACAAACCAACAAACCAACAAACCAACAAAACAATAAACCAACAAGCCAACAAACCAACAAACCAACAAACCAACAAGCCAACAAACCAACAAACAAATAAACCAACAAACCAACAAACCAACAAACCAACAAACCAAAAAACCAACAAACCAACAAGCCAACAAGCCAACAAACCAACAAACTAACAAACCAACAAACGAACTAATCAACAAACCAACAAACTAAGTAACCAACAAGCCAACAAACCAACAAACAAACAAGCCAACAAGCCAACAAACCAACAAACCAACAAGCCAACAAACCAACAAACTAACAAACCAACAAACCAACAAACCAACAAACCAACAAGCCAACAAACCAACAAACAAATAAACCAACAAACCAAAAAACCAACAAACCAACAAACCAACAAACCAACAAACCAACAAACCAATAAGCCAACAAACCAAGTAACCAACAAGCCAACAAACCAACAAACCAAAAACCGACACGCAAACAAACCAACAAAATAAGTAACCAACAAGCCAACAAACCAAAAAACCAACAAGCCAACAAGCCAACAAACCAACAAACCAACAAACCAATAAGCCAACAAACCAATAAACCAACAAACCAACAAACCAAGTAACCAAAAGGCCAACAAACCAACAAACCAACAAACCAAGTAACCAAAAAGCCAACAAACTAACAAACCAACAAGCCAACAAGCCAACAAGCCAACAAACCAACAACCCACCAAGCCAACAAGCCAACAAACCAACAAACCAACAAGCCAACGAACCAACAAACTAACAAACCAACAAACCAACAAACCAAAAAACCAACAAACCAACAAACCAACAAACCAACAAACGAACAAACCAACAAGCACACAAGCCAACAAACCAACAAACCAACAAACCAACAAGCCAACAAACCAACAAGCCAACAAACCAACAAACCAACAAACCAAGTAACCAAAAAGCCAACAAACTAACAAACCAACAAGCCAACAAGCCAACAAACCAACAAACCAACAAGCCAACAAACCAACAAACCAACAAACCAAAAAACCAACAAACCAAAAAACCAACAAGCCAACAAGCCAACAAACCAACAAACCAACAAGCCAACAAACCAACAAACCAACAAGCCAACAAACCAACAAATCAATAAGCCAACAAGCCAACAAACCAACAAACCAACAAGCCAACAAGCCAACAAACCAACAAGCCAACAAACCAACAAACCAACAAAGCAACAAGCTACCAAGCCAACAAACAAACAAACCAACAAACCAAGTAACCAAAAGGCGCAGAAACTAACAAACCAACAAGCCAACAAGCCAACAAACCAACAAGCCAACAAACCAACAAACCAACAAACCAACAAACCAACAAACCAACAAACCAACAAACCAACATGCCAACAAACCAACAAACTAAGTAACCAACAAGCCAACAAACCAACAAACCAACAAACCAACATGCCAACAAACCAACAAACTAAGTAACCAAAAAGACAACAAACCAACAAACCAATAAGCCAACAAGCCAACAAACCAACAAACCAACAAACCAACAAGCCAACAAAACTAACAAGCCAACAAGCCAACAAACCAACAAACCAACAAACTAACAAGCCAATAAACCAACAAACTAACAAGCCAACAAACCAACAAGCCAACAAACCAACAAACCAACAAACCCAAAAACCAACAAACCAACAAGCCAACAAGCCAACAAACCCACAAACTAACAAACCAACAAACGAACTAACATACAAACCAACAAGCCAACAAACCAACAAACCAACAAACCAACAAATCGACAAACCAACAAGCCAACAAGCCAACAAGCCAACAAGCCAACAAACCAACAAACCAACAAGCCAACAAACCAACAAACCAACAAGCCAACAAGCCAACAAACCAACAAACCAAGAAGCCAACAAGCCAACAAACCAACAAACCAACAAGGCAACAAACCAACAAACCAACAAACCAACAAACCAACAAACCAACAAGCCAACAAGCCAACAAACCAACAAACCAACAAGCCAACAAGCCAACAAGCCAACAAACCAACAAACCAACAAAGCAACAAACCAACAAACCAACAAACCAACAAACCAACAAGCCAACAAGCCAACAAACCAACAAACTAACAAACCAACAAACCAACAAGCCAACAAACCAACAAACCAACAAACCAACAAACCAAGTAACCAAAAAGCCAACAAACTAACAAACCAACAAGCCAACAAGCCAACAAACCAGCAAACCAACAAAGCAACAAGCCAACAAGCCAACAAACCAACAAACCAACAAGCCAACAAACCAACAAACCAACAAGCCAACAAGCCAACAAACCAACAAACCAACAAACCAACAAGCCAACAAACCAACAAACCAACAAGCAAACAAACCAACAAACCAACAAACCAACAAGCCAACAAACCAACAAACCAAAAAACCAAAAAACCAACAAACCAACAAACCAACAAACCAACAAACCAACAAACCAACAAACCAACAAACCAACAAGCCAACAAGCCAACAAACCAACAAACCAACAAACCAACAATCCAACAAACCAACAAGCCAACAAACCAACAAACCAAGTAACCAAAAAGCCAACAAACTAACAAACCAACAAGCCAACAAACCA
This sequence comes from Atherix ibis, assembly GCA_958298945.1. Lineage (NCBI taxonomy): Eukaryota > Metazoa > Arthropoda > Insecta > Diptera > Athericidae > Atherix > Atherix ibis. Next base: position 89,089,556 of record OY282608.1, on the reverse strand, counting down.
ACAAGCCAACAAGCCAACAAACCAACAAACCAACAAAGCAACAAACCAAAAAACCAACAAACCAAAAAACCAACAAACCAACAAACCATCAAACGAACAAAGCAACAAGCCAACAAGCCAACAAACCAACAAACCAACAAGCCAACAAACCAACAAACCAACAAGCCAACAAGCCAACAAACCAACAAACCAACAAACCAACAAGCCAACAAACCAACAAACCAACAAGCCAACAAACCAACAAACCAACAAACCAACAAACCAACAAACCAACAAGCCAACAAGCCAACAAACCAACAAACCAACAAGCCAACAAACCAACAAACCAACAAACCAACAAGCCAACAAACCAACAAACCAACAAACCAACATACCAACAAACCAACAAACTAAGTAACTAACAAGCCAACAAACCAACAAACCAACAAGCCAACAAGCCAACAAACCAACAAACCAACAAACCAACAAACCAACAAACAAAGTAACCAAAAAACAAACAAACCATCAAACGAACAAAGCAACAAACCAACAAACCAACAAACCAACAAGCCAACAAACCAACAAACAAATAAACCAACAAACCAACAAACCAACAAACCAACAAACCAACAAACCAAAAAACCAACAAACCAACAAACCAACAAACCAACAAAGCAACAAACCAACAAACCAACAAACCAACAAACCAACAAACCAACAAACCAACAAGCCAACAAGCCAACAAACCAACAAACTAACAAACCAACAAACAAACTAACCAACAAACAAACAAGCCAACAAGCCAACAAACCAACAAACCAACAAACCAACAAACCAAGTAACCAACAAGCCAACAAACCAACAAACCAACAAGCCAACAAGCCAACAAACCAACAAACCAACAAACTAACAAACCAACAAATCAACAAGCCAACAAACCAACAAGCCAACAAACCAACAAACCAACAAACCAAGTAACCAAAAAGCCAACAAACTAACAAACCAACAAGCCAACAAGCCAACAAACCAGCAAACCAACAAAGCAACAAGCCAACAAGCCAACAAACCAACAAACCAACAAGCCAACAAACCAACAAACCAACAAGCCAACAAGCCAACAAACCAACAAACCAACAAACCAACAAGCCAACAAACCAACAAACCAACAAGCAAACAAACCAACAAACCAACAAACCAACAAGCCAACAAACCAACAAACCAAAAAACCAAAAAACAAACAAACCAACAAACCAACAAACCAACAAACCAACAAACCAACAAGCCAACAAGCCAACAAACCAACAAACCAACAAACCAACAATCCAACAAACCAACAAGCCAACAAACCAACAAACCAACAAACCAAGTAACCAAAAAGCCAACAAACTAACAAACCAACAAGCCAACAAACCAACAAGCCAACAAGCCAACAAACCAACAAACCAACAAAGCAACAAACCAAAAAACCAACAAACCAAAAAACCAACAAACCAACAAACCATCAAACGAACAAAGCAACAAGCCAACAAGCCAACAAACCAACAAACCAACAAGCCAACAAACCAACAAACCAACAAGCCAACAAGCCAACAACCCAACAAACCAACAAACCAACAAGCCAACAAACCAACAAACCAACAAACCAACAAAGCAACAAGCCAACAAGCACACAAACCAAGTAACCAAAAGGCCAACAAACTAACAAACCAACAAGCCAACAAGCCAGCAAACCAACAAGCCAACAAACCAACAAACCAACAAACCAACAAACCAACAAACCAACATGCCAACAAACCAACAAACTAAGTAACCAACAAGCCAACAAACCAACAAACCAACAAATCAACATGCCAACAAACCAACAAACTAAGTAACCAAAAAGCCAACAAACCAACAAACCAACAAGCCAACAAACCAACAAACCAACAAACCAACAAGCCAACAAACCAACAAGCCAACAAACCAACAAACCAACCAGCCAACAAGCCAACAAACCAACAAATCAACAAACCAACAAGCCAACAAACCAACAAACTAACAAGCCAACAAACCAACAAACCAACAAACCAACAAGCCAACAAGCCAACAAACCAACAAACCAACAAAGCAACAAGCCAACAAACCAACAAGCCAACAAACCAACAAACCAACAAACCAAGTAACCAAAAAGCCAGCAAACTAACAAACCAACAAGCCAACAAGCCAACAAACAAACAAACCAACAAACCAACAAAGCAACAAACCAACAAACCAACAAACCAACAAACCAACAAGCCAACAAGCCAACAAACCAACAAACCAACAAGCCAACAAGCCAACAAACCAACAAACCAACAAAGCAACAAACCAACAAACCAACAAACCAACAAACCAACAAACCAACAAGCCAACAAGCCAACAAACCAACAAACTAACAAACCAACAAACAAACTAACCAACAAACAAACAAGCCAACAAGCCAACAAACCAACAAACCAACAAACCAACAAACCAAGTAAAAAACAAGCCAACAAACCAACAAACCAACAAGCCAACAAGCCAACAAACCAACAAACAAACAAACTAACAAACCAACAAACCAACAAGCCAACAAACCAACAAGCCAACAAACCAACAAACCAACAAACCAAGTAACCAAAAAGCCAACAAACTAACAAACCAACAAGCCAACAAGCCAACAAACCAGCAAACCAACAAAGCAACAAGCCAACAAGCCAACAAACCAACAAACCAACAAGCCAACAAACCAACAAACCAACAAGCCAACAAGCCAACAAACCAAAAAACCAACAAACCAACAAGCCAACAAACCAACAAACCAACAAGCAAACAAACCAACAAACCAACAAACCAACAAGCCAACAAACCAACAAACCAAAAAACCAAAAAACCAACAAACCAACAAACCAACAAACCAACAAACCAACAAACCAACAAGCCAACAAGCCAACAAACCAACAAACCAACAAACCAACAATCCAACAAACCAACAAGCCAACAAACCAACAAACCAACAAACCAAGTAACCAAAGAGCCAACAAACTAACAAACCAACAAGCCAACAAACCAACAAGCCAACAAGCCAACAAACCAACAAACCAACAAAGCAACAAACCAAAAAACCAACAAACCAAAAAACCAACAAACCAACAAACCATCAAACGAACAAAGCAACAAGCCAACAAGCCAACAAACCAACAAACCAACAAGCCAACAAATCAACAAACCAACAAGCCAACAAGCCAACAACCCAACAAACCAACAAACCAACAAGCCAACAAAACCAACAAACCAACAAACCAACAAAGCAACAAGCCAACAAGCACACAAACCAAGTAACCAAAAGGCCAACAAACTAACAAACCAACAAGCCAACAAGCCAGCAAACCAACAAGCCAACAAACCAACAAACCAACAAACCAACAAACCAACAAACCAGCAAACCAACAAACCAACATGCCAACAAACCAACAAACTAAGTAACCAACAAGCCAACAAACCAACAAATCAACATGCCAACAAACCAACAAACTAAGTAACCAAAAAGCCAACAAACCAACAAACCAACAAGCCAACAAGCCAACAAACCAACAAACCAACAAACCAACAAGCCAACAAACCAACAAGCCAACAAACCAACAAACCAACCAGCCAACAAGCCAACAAACCAACAAATCAACAAACCAACAAGCCAACAAACCGACAAACTAACAAGCCAACAAACCAACAAACCAACAAACCAACAAGCCAACAAGCCAACAAACCAACAAACCAACAAAGCAACAAGCCAACAAACCAACAAGCCAATAAACCAACAAACCAACAAACCAAGTAACCAAAAAGCCAGCAAACTAACAAACCAACAAGCCAACAAGCCAACAAACCAACAAACCAACAAACCAACAAAGCAACAAACCAACAAACCAACAAACCAACAAACCAACAAGCCAACAAGCCAACAAACCAACAAACCAACAAGCCAACAAGCCAACAAACCAACATACCAACAAAGCAACAAACCAACAAACCAACAAACCAACAAACCAACAAACCAACAAGCCAACAAGCCAACAAACCAACAAACTAACAAACCAACAAACAAACTAACCAACAAACAAACAAGCCAACAAGCCAACAAACCAACAAACCAACAAACCAACAAACCAAGTAAAAAACAAGCCAACAAACCAACAAACCAACAAGCCAACAAGCCAACAAACCAACAAACAAACAAACTAACAAACCAACAAACCAACAAGCCAACAAACCAACAAGCCAACAAACCAACAAACCAACAAACCAAGTAACCAAAAAGCCAACAAACTAACAAACCAACAAGCCAACAAGCCAACAAACCAGCAAACCAACAAAGCAATAAGCCAACAAGCCAACAAACCAACAAACCAACAAGCCAACAAACCAACAAACCAACAAGCCAACAAGCCAACAAACCAAAAAACCAACAAACCAACAAGCCAACAAACCAACAAACCAACAAGCAAACAAACCAACAAACCAACAAACCAACAAGCCAACAAACCAACAAACCAAAAAACCAAAAAACCAACAAACCAACAAACCAACAAACCAACAAACCAACAAACCAACAAACCAACAAACCAACAAACCAACAAACCAACAAGCCAACAAGCCAACAAACCAACAAACCAACAAAGCAACAAGCCAACAAGCCAACAAACCAACAAACCAACAAGCCAACAAACCAACAAACCAACAAGCCAACAAGCCAACAAACCAACAAACCAACAAACCAACAAGCCAACAAACCAACAAACCAACAAGCAAACAAACCAACAAACCAACAAACCAACAAGCCAACAAACCAACAAACCAAAAAACCAAAAAACAAACAAACCAACAAACCAACAAACCAACAAACCAACAAACCAACAAGCCAACAAGCCAACAAACCAACAAACCAACAAACCAACAATCCAACAAACCAACAAGCCAACAAACCAACAAACCAACAAACCAAGTAACCAAAAAGCCAACAAACTAACAAACCAACAAGCCAACAAACCAACAAGCCAACAAGCCAACAAACCAACAAACCAACAAAGCAACAAACCAAAAAACCAACAAACCAAAAAACCAACAAACCAACAAACCATCAAACGAACAAAGCAACAAGCCAACAAGCCAACAAACCAACAAACCAACAAGCCAACAAACCAACAAACCAACAAGCCAACAAGCCAACAACCCAACAAACCAACAAACCAACAAGCCAACAAACCAACAAACCAACAAACCAACAAAGCAACAAGCCAACAAGCACACAAACCAAGTAACCAAAAGGCCAACAAACTAACAAACCAACAAGCCAACAAGCCAGCAAACCAACAAGCCAACAAACCAACAAACCAACAAACCAACAAACCAACAAACCAACATGCCAACAAACCAACAAACTAAGTAACCAACAAGCCAACAAACCAACAAACCAACAAATCAACATGCCAACAAACCAACAAACTAAGTAACCAAAAAGCCAACAAACCAACAAACCAACAAGCCAACAAACCAACAAACCAACAAACCAACAAGCCAACAAACCAACAAGCCAACAAACCAACAAACCAACCAGCCAACAAGCCAACAAACCAACAAATCAACAAACCAACAAGCCAACAAACCAACAAACTAACAAGCCAACAAACCAACAAACCAACAAACCAACAAGCCAACAAGCCAACAAACCAACAAACCAACAAAGCAACAAGCCAACAAACCAACAAGCCAACAAACCAACAAACCAAGTAACCAAAAAGCCAGCAAACTAACAAACCAACAAGCCAACAAGCCAACAAACAAACAAACCAACAAACCAACAAAGCAACAAACCAACAAACCAACAAACCAACAAACCAACAAGCCAACAAGCCAACAAACCAACAAACCAACAAGCCAACAAGCCAACAAACCAACAAACCAACAAAGCAACAAACCAACAAACCAACAAACCAACAAACCAACAAACCAACAAGCCAACAAGCCAACAAACCAACAAACTAACAAACCAACAAACAAACTAACCAACAAACAAACAAGCCAACAAGCCAACAAACCAACAAACCAACAAACCAACAAACCAAGTAAAAAACAAGCCAACAAACCAACAAACCAACAAGCCAACAAGCCAACAAACCAACAAACAAACAAACTAACAAACCAACAAACCAACAAGCCAACAAACCAACAAGCCAACAAACCAACAAACCAACAAACCAAGTAACCAAAAAGCCAACAAACTAACAAACCAACAAGCCAACAAGCCAACAAACCAGCAAACCAACAAAGCAACAAGCCAACAAGCCAACAAACCAACAAACCAACAAGCCAACAAACCAACAAACCAACAAGCCAACAAGCCAACAAACCAAAAAACCAACAAACCAACAAGCCAACAAACCAACAAACCAACAAGCAAACAAACCAACAAACCAACAAACCAACAAGCCAACAAACCAACAAACCAAAAAACCAAAAAACCAACAAACCAACAAACCAACAAACCAACAAACCAACAAACCAACAAGCCAACAAGCCAACAAACCAACAAACCAACAAACCAACAATCCAACAAACCAACAAGCCAACAAACCAACAAACCAACAAACCAAGTAACCAAAAAGCCAACAAACTAACAAACCAACAAGCCAACAAACCAACAAGCCAACAAGCCAACAAACCAACAAACCAACAAAGCAACAAACCAAAAAACCAACAAACCAAAAAACCAACAAACCAACAAACCATCAAACGAACAAAGCAACAAGCCAACAAGCCAACAAACCAACAAACCAACAAGCCAACAAATCAACAAACCAACAAGCCAACAAGCCAACAACCCAACAAACCAACAAACCAACAAGCCAACAAACCAACAAACCAACAAACCAACAAAGCAACAAGCCAACAAGCACACAAACCAAGTAACCAAAAGGCCAACAAACTAACAAACCAACAAGCCAACAAGCCAGCAAACCAACAAGCCAACAAACCAACAAACCAACAAACCAACAAACCAACAAACCAGCAAACCAACAAACCAAGCCAACAAGCCAACAAACCAACAAACCAACAAGCCAACAAGCCAACAAACCAACATACCAACAAAGCAACAAACCAACAAACCAACAAACCAACAAACCAACAAACCAACAAGCCAACAAGCCAACAAACCAACAAACTAACAAACCAACAAACAAACTAACCAACAAACAAACAAGCCAACAAGCCAACAAACCAACAAACCAACAAACCAACAAACCAAGTAAAAAACAAGCCAACAAACCAACAAACCAACAAGCCAACAAGCCAACAAACCAACAAACAAACAAACTAACAAACCAACAAACCAACAAGCCAACAAACCAACAAGCCAACAAACCAACAAACCAACAAACCAAGTAACCAAAAAGCCAACAAACTAACAAACCAACAAGCCAACAAGCCAACAAACCAGCAAACCAACAAAGCAACAAGCCAACAAGCCATCAAACCAACAAACCAACAAGCCAACAAACCAACAAACCAACAAGCCAACAAGCCAACAAACCAAAAAACCAACAAACCAACAAGCCAACAAACCAACAAACCAACAACCAAACAAACCAACAAACCAACAAACCAACAAGCCAACAAACCAACAAACCAAAAAACCAAAAAACCAACAAACCAACAAACCAACAAACCAACAAACCAACAAACCAACAAACCAACAAACCAACAAACCAACAAGCCAACAAGCCAACAAACCAACAAACCAACAAACCAACAATCCAACAAACCAACAAACCAAGTAACCAAAAAGCCAACAAACTAACAAACCAACAAGCCAACAAACCAACATGCCAACAAGCCAACAAACCAACAAACCAACAAAGCAACAAACCAAAAAACCAACAAACCAAAAAACCAACAAACCAACAAAACATCAAACGAACAAAGCAACAAGCCAACAAGCCAACAAACCAACAAACCAACAAGCCAAAAAACCAACAAACCAACAAGCCAACAAGCCAACAAACCAACAAACCAACAAACCAACAAGCCAACAAACCAACAAACCAACAAGCCAACAAACCAACAAACCAACAAACCAACAAACCAACAAACCAACAAGCCAACAAGCCAACAAACCAACAAACCAACAAGCCAACAAACCAACAAACCCACAAGCCAACAAACCAACAAACCAACAAACCAACATGCCAACAAACCAACAAACTAAGTAACCAACAAGCCAACAAACCAACAAACCAACAAGCCAACAAGCCAACAAACCAACAAACCAACAAACCAACAAACCAAGTAACCAAAAAACCAACAAACCATCAAACGAACAAAGCAACAAACCAACAAACCAACAAGCAAACAAACCAACAAACAAATAAACCAACAAACCAACAAACAAATAAACCAACAAACCAACAAACCAACAAACCAACAAACCAACAAACCAACAAACCAACAAACCAAAAAACCAACAAACCAACAAACCAACAAGCCAACAAGCCAACAAACCAACAAGCCAACAAGCCAACAAACCAACAAACCAACAAACCAACAAGCCAACAAACCAACAAACCAACAAACCAACAAACCAACAAGCCAACAAATCAACAAACAAATAAACCAACAAACCAAAAAACCAACAAACCAACAAACCAACAAACCAACAAACCAACAAACCAACAAACCAACAAACCAACAAACCAACAAACCAACAAGCCAACAAACCAACAAACAAATAAACCAACAAACCAACAAACCAACAAACCAACAAACTAACAAACCAAAAAACCAACAAACCAACCAGCCAACAAGCCAACAAACCAACAAACTAACAAACCAACAAACGAACTAATCAACAAATCAACAAACTAAGTAACCAACAAGCCAACAAACCAACAAACCAACAAGCCAACAAGCCAACAAACCAACAAACCAACAAGCCAACAAGCCAACAAACCAACAAACCAACAAACTATCAAACCAACAAACCAACAAACCAACAAACCAACAAACCAACAAGCCAACAAACCAACAAACAAATAAACCAACAAACCAAAACACCAACAAACCAATAAACCAACAAGCCAACAAACCAACAAACCAACAAACCAACAAACCAAGTAACCAACAAGCCAACAAACCAACAAACCAAAAACTGACAAGCCAACAAACCAACAAACCAACAAGCCAACAAACCAACAAACCAACAAACCAACAAACCAACAAACCAACAAACCAACAAGCCAACAAACCAACAAGCCAACAAACCAACAAACCAACAAACCAACAAGCCAACAAACCAACAAACCAACAAACCAAGTAACCAAAAAGCTCACAAACTAACAAACGAACAAGCCAACAAGCCAACAAGCCAACAAACCAACAAACCAACAAGCCAACAAGCCACCAAACCAACAAGCCACCAAACCAACAAACCAACAAACCAACAAGCCAACAAACCAACAAGCCAACAAACCAACAAACCAACAAACCAACAAACCAACAAACCAACAAACCAACAAACCAACAAGCCAACAAACCAACAAACCAACAAACCAACAAACCAACAAGCCAACAAGCCAACAAACCAACAAACCAACAAACCAACAATCCAACAAACCAACAAACCAAGTAACCAAAAAGCCAACAAACTAACAAACCAACAAGCCAACAAACCAACATGCCAACAAGCCAACAAACCAACAAACCAACAAAGCAACAAACCAAAAAACCAACAAACCAAAAAACCAACAAACCAACAAAACATCAAACGAACAAAGCAACAAGCCAACAAACCAACAAACCAACAAACCAACAAGCCAAAAAACCAACAAACCAACAAGCCAACAAGCCAACAAACCAACAAACAAACAAACCAACAAGCCAACAAACCAACAAACCAACAAGCCAACAAACCAACAAACCAACAAACCAACAAACCAACAAACCAACAAGCCAACAAGCCAACAAACCAACAAACCAACAAGCCAACAAACCAACAAACCCACAAGCCAACGAACCAACAAACCAACATGCCAACAAACCAACGAACTAAGTAACCAACAAGCCAACAAACCAACAAACCAACAAGCCAACAAGCCAACAAACCAACAAACCAACAAACCAACAAACCAACAAACCAAGTAACCAAAAAACCAACAAACCATCAAACGAACAAAGCAACAAACCAACAAACCAACAAGCAAACAAACCAACAAACAAATAAACCAACAAACCAACAAACAAATAAACCAACAAACCAACAAACCAACAAACCAACAAACCAACAAACCAACAAACCAACAAACCAAAAAACCAACAAACCAACAAACCAACAAGCCAACAAGCCAACAAACCAACAAGCCAACAAGCCAACAAACCAACAAACCAACAAACCAACAAGCCAACAAACCAACAAACCAACAAACCAACAAACCAACAAGCCAACAAATCAACAAACAAATAAACCAACAAACCAAAAAACCAACAAACCAACAAACCAACAAACCAACAAACCAACAAACCAACAAACCAACAAACCAACAAACCAACAAGTTAACGAACCAACAAACAAATAAACCAACAAACCAACAAACCAACAAACCAACAAACCAACAAACTAACAAACCAAAAAACCAACAAACCAACCAGCCAACAAGCCAACAAACCAACAAACTAACAAACCAACAAACGAACTAATCAACAAATCAACAAACTAAGTAACCAACAAGCCAACAAACCAACAAACCAACAAGCCAACAAGCCAACAAACCAACAAACCAACAAGCCAACAAGCCAACAAACCAACAAACCAACAAACTAACAAACCAACAAACCAACAAACCAACAAACCAACAAACCAACAAACCAACAAGCCAACAAACCAACAAACAAATAAACCAACAAACCAAAACACCAAAAAACCAATAAACCAACAAGCCAACAAACCAACAAACCAACATCCCAACAAACCAAGTAACCAACAAGCCAACAAACCAACAAACCAAAAACTGACAAGCCAACAAACCAACAAACCAACAAGCCAACAAACCAACAAACCAACAAACCAACAAACCAACAAACCAACAAGCCAACAAACCAACAAGCCAACAAACCAACAAACCAACAAACCAACAAGCCAACAAACCAACAAGCCAACAAACCAACAAACCAACAAAGCAACAAGCCAACAAGCCAACAAACCAAGTAACCAAAAGGCCAACAAACTAACAAACCAACAAGCCAACAAGCCAACAAACCAACAAGCCAACAAACCAACAAACCAACAAACCAACAAACCAACAAACCAGCAAACCAACATGCCAACAAACCAACAAACTAAGTAACCAAAAAGCCAACAAACCAACAAACCAACAAGTCAACAAGCCAAGAAACCAACAAACCAACAAACCAACAAGCCAACAAACCAACAAGCCAACAAACCAACAAACCAACAAGCCAACAAGCCAACAAACCAACAAACCAACAAACCAACAAGCCAACAAACCAACAAACCAACAAGCCAACAAACCAACAAACCAACAAACCAACAAGCCAACAAGCCAACAAACCAACAAACCAACAAAGCAACAAGCCAACAAACCAACAAGCCAACAAACCAAGAAACGAACAAACCAAGTAACCAAAAAGCCAGCAAACTAACAAACCAACAAGCCAACCAGCCAACAAACCAACAAACCAACAAAGCAACAAACCAACAAACCAACAAACCAACAAACCAGCAAGCCAACAAGCCAACAAACCAACAAACCAGCAAGCCAACAAGCCAACAAACCAACAAACCAACAAAGCAACAAACCAACAAACCAACAAACCAACAAACCAACAAACCAACAAGCCAACAAGCCAACAAACCAACAAACTAACAAACCAACAAACAAACTAACCAACAAACAAACAAGCCAACAAGCCAACAAACCAACAAACCAACAAACCAACAAACCAACAAACCAAGTAACCAACAAGCCAACAAACCAACAAACCAACAAGCCAACAAGCCAACAAACCAACAAACTAACAAACCAACAAACCAACAACCCAACAAACCAACAAGCCAACAAACCAACAAACCAAGTAACCAAAAAGCCAACAAACTAACAAACCAACAAGCCAACAAGCCAACAAACCAGCAAACCAACAAAGCAACAAGCCAACAAGCCAACAAACCAACAAACCAACAAGCCAACAAACCAACAAACCAACAAGCAAACAAACCAACAAACCAACAAACCAACAAGCCAACAAACCAACAAACCAAAAAACCAAAAAACCAACAAACCAGCAAACCAACAAACCAACAAACCAACAAACCAACAAGCCAACAAGCCAACAAACCAACAAACCAACAAACCAACAATCCAACAAGCCAACAAACCAACAAACCAACAAAGCAACAAGCCAACAAGCCAACAAACCAACAAACCAACAAGCCAACAAACCAATAAACCAACAAGCCAACAAGCCAACAAACCAACAAACCAACGAACCAACAATCCAACAAACCAATAAGCCAACAAACCAACAAACCAACAAGCCAACAAACCAACAAACCAACAAACCAACAAACCAACAAACCAACAAGCCAACAAGCCAACAAACCAACAAACCAACAAGCCAGCAAACCAACAAACCAACAAACCAACATGCCAACAAACCAACAAACTAAGTAACCAACAAGCCAACAAACCAACAAACCAACAAGCCAACAAGCCAACAAGCCAACAAGCCAACAAACCAACAAACCAACAAACCAACAAACCAAGTAACCAAAAAACCAACAAACCATCAAACGAACAAAGCAACAAACCAACAAACCAACAAACCAACAAGCCAACAAACCAACAAACAAATAAACCAACAAACCAACAAACAAATAAACCAACAAACCAACAAACCAACAAACCAAAAAAACCAACAAACCAACAAACCAAAAAACCAACAAACCAACAAAACCAACAAGCCAACAAACCAACAAACCAACAAACCAACAAACCAACAAACCAACAAGCCAACAAATCAACAAACAAATAAACCAACAAACCCAAAAACCAACAAACCAACAAACCAACAAACCAACAAACCAACAAGCCAACAAACCAACAAACCAACAAACCAACAAACCAACAAACCAACAAACAAATAAACCAACAAACCAACAAACCAACAAACCAACAAACCAACAAACCAACAAACCAAGAAACCAAAAAACCAACAAACCAACAAGCCAACAAGCCAACAAACCAACAAACTAACAAACCAACAAACGAACTAATTAACAAATCAACAAACTAAGTAACCAACAAGCCAACAAACCAACAAACCAACAAGCCAACAAGTCAACAAACCAACAAACCAACAAGCCAACAAACCAACAAACCAACAAACTAACAAACCAACAAACCAACAAACCAACAAACCAATAAGCCAAAAAACCAACAAACAAATAAACCAACAAACCAAAACACCAACAAACCAACAAACCAACAAGCCAACAAACCAACAAACCAACAAACCAACAAACCAAGTAACCAACAAGCCAACAAACCAACAAACCAAAAACCGACAAGCCAACAAACCAACAAACCAACAAGCCAACAAACCAACAAACCAACAAACAAACAAGCCAACAAGCCAACAAACCAACAAACCAATAAACCAACAAGCCAACAAACCAACAAGCCAACAAACCAACAAACCAACAAACCAACAAACCAACAAGCCAACAAACCAACAAACCAACAAACCAAGTAACCAAAAAGCTCACAAACTAACAAACCAACAAGCCAACAAGCCAACAAGCCAACAAACCAACAAACCAACAAACCAACAAACCAACAAACCAACAAACCAACAAGCTAACAAACCAACAAACCAACAAACCAACAAACCAACAAACCAAGTAACCAAAAGGCCAACAAACTAACAAACCAACAAGCCAACAAGCCAACAAACCAACAAGCCAACAAACCAACAAACCAACAAAGCAACAAGCCAACAAACCAAGTAACCAAAAGGCCAACAAACTAACAAACCAACAAGCCAACAAGCCAACAAACCAACAAGCCAACAAACCAACAAACCAACAAACCAACAAACCAACAAACCAACAAACCAACAAACCAACAAACCAACAAACCAACATGCCAACAAACTAACAAACTAAGTAACCAACAAGCCAGCAAACCAACAAACCAACAAACCAACATGCCAACAAACCAACAAACTAAGTAACCAAAAAGCCAACAAACCAACAAACCAACAAGCCAACAAGCCAACAAACCAACAAACCAACAAACCAACAAGCCAACAAACCAACAAGCCAACAAACCAACAAACCAACAAGCCAACAAGCCAACAAACCAACAAACCAACAAACCAACAAGCCAACAAACCAATAAACCAACAAGCCAACAAACCAACAAACCAACAAACCAACAAGCAACCAAGCCAACAAACCAACAAACCAACAAAGCAACAAGCCAACAAACCAACAAGCCAACAAACCAACAAACCAACAAACCAAGTAACCAAAAAGCCAGCAAACTAACAAACCAACAAGCCAACAAGCCAACAAACCAACAAACCAACAAAGCAACAAACCAACAAACCAACAAACCAACAAATCAACAAGCCAACAAGCCAACAAACCAACAAACCAACAAGCCAACAAGCCAACAAACCAACAAACCAACAAAGCAACAAGCCAACAAGCCAACAAACAAACAAACTAACAAACCAACAAACGAACTAATCAACAAATCAACAAACTAAGTAACCAACAAGCCAACAAACCAACAAACCAACAAGCCAACAAGCCAACAAACCAACAAACCAACAAACCAACAAACCAACAAACCAACAAACCAACAAACTAACAAACCAACAAACCAACAAACCAACAAACCAATAAGCCAACAAACCAACAAACAAATAAACCAACAAACCAAAAAACACCAACAAACCAACAAACCAACAAGCCAACAAACCAACAAACCAACAAACCAACGAACCAAGTAACCAACAAGCCAGCAAACCAACAAACCAAAAACCGACAAGCCAACAAACCAACAAACCAACAAGCCAACAAACCAACAAACCAACAAACCAACAAACAAACAAGCCAACAAGCCAACAAACCAACAAACCAACAAACCAACAAGCCAACAAACCAACAAGCCAACAAACCAACAAACCAACAACCCAACAAACCAACAAACCAACAAACCAAGTAACCAAAAAGCTCACAAACTAACAAACCAGCAAGCCAACAAGCCAACAAGCCAACAAACCAACAAACCAACAAACCAACAAACCAACAAACCAACAAACCAACAAGCCAACAAACCAACAAACCAACAAACCAACAAACCAACAAACCAAGTAACCAAAAGGCCAACAAACTAACAAACCAACAAGCCAACAAGCCAACAAACCAACAAGCCAACAAACCAACAAACCAACAAAGCAACAAGCCAACAAGCCAACAAACCAAGTAACCAAAAGGCCAACAAATTAACAAACCAACAAGCCGACAAGCCAACAAACCAACAAGCCAACAAACCAACAAACCAACAAACCAACAAACCAACAAACCAACAAACCAACAAACCAACAAACCAACATGCCAACAAACCAACAAACTAAGTAACCAACAAGCCAACAAACCAACAAACCAACAAACCAACATGCCAACAAACCAACAAACTAAGTAACCAAAAAGCCAACAAACCAACAAACCAACAAGCCAACAAGCCAACAAACCAACAAACCAACAAACCAACAAGCCAACAAACCAACAAGCCAACAAACCAACAAACCAACAAGCCAACAAGCCAACAAACCAACAAACCAACAAACCAACAAGCCAACAAACCAATAAACCAACAAGCCAACAAACCAAGAAACCAACAAACCAACAAGCCACCAAGCCAACAAGCCAACAAACCAACAAAGCAACAAGCCAACAAACCAACAAGCCAACCAACTAACAAACCAACAAACCAAGTAACCAAAAAGCCAGCAAACTAACAAACCAACAAGCCAACAAGCCAACAAACCAACAAACCAACAAAACAACAAACCAACAAACCAACAAACCAACAAACCAACAAGCCAACAAGCCAACAAACCAACAAACCAACAAGCCAACAAGCCAACAAACCAACAAACCACAAAGCAACAAACCAACAAACCAACAAACCAACAAACCAACAAACCAACAAGCCAACAAGCCAACAAATTAACAAACTAACAAACCAACAAACAAACTAACACACAAACAAACAAGCCAACAAGCAAAAAAAACAACAAACCAACAAACCAACAAAATAAGTAACCAACAAGCCAACAAACCAACAAACCAACAAGCCAACAAACCAACAAACAAATAAACCAACAAACCAACAAACCAACAAACCAACAAACCAACAAACCAACAAACCAACAAACCAAAAAACCAACAAACCAACAAGCCAACAAGCTAACAAACCAACAAACTAACAAACCAACAAACGAACTAATCAACAAATCAACAAACTAAGTAACCAACAAGCCAACAAACCAACAAACCAACAAGCGAACAAGCCAACAAACCAACAAACCAACAAGCCAACAAACCAACAAACCAACAAACTAACAAACCAACAAACCAACAAACCAAAACACCAACAAACCAACAAACCAACAAGCCAACAAACCAACAAACCAACAAACCAACAAACCAAGTAACCAACAAGCCAACAAACCAACAAACCAAAAACCGACAAGCCAACAAATCAACAAACCAACAAGCCAACAAACCAACAAACCAACAAGCCAACAAGCCAACAAACCAACAAACTAACAAACCAATAAACAAACTAACCAACAAATCAACAAACTAAGTAACCAACAAGCCAACAAACCAACAAACCAACAAGCGAACAAGCCAACAAACCAACAAACCAACAAGCCAACAAACCAACAAACCAACAAACTAACAAACCAACAAACCAACAAACCAAAACACCAACAAACCAACAAACCAACAAGCCAACAAACCAACAAACCAACAAACCAACAAACCAAGTAACCAACAAGCCAACAAACCAACAAACCAAAAACCGACAAGCCAACAAATCAACAAGCCAACAAGCCAACAAACCAACAAACCAACAAACCAACAAACCAAGTAACCAGCAAGCCAACAAACCAACAAACAAACAAGCCAACAAGCCAACAAACCAACAAACCAAGAAGCCAACAAACCAACAAACCAACAAGCCAACAAACCAACAAGCCAACAAACCAAAAAACCAACAAACCAACAAACCAACAAACCAACAAACCAACAATCCAACAAGCCAACAAACCAACAAACCAACAAACCAACAAGCCAACAAACCAACAAGCCAACAAACTAACAAACCAACAAACCAACAAGCCAACAAACCAACAAACCAACAAACCAAGTAACCAAAAAGCTCACAAACTAACAAACCAACAAGCCAACAAGCCAACATGCCAACAAACCAACAAACCAACAAACCAACAAACCAAAAAACCAACAAGCCAACAAGCCAACAAACCAACAAACCAACAAACCAACAAACCAACAAACCAAGTAACCAAAAGGCCAACAAACTAACAAACCAACAAGCCAACAAGCCAACAAACCAACAAGCCAACAAACCAACAAACCAACAAAGCAACAAGCCAACAAGCCAACAAACCAAATAACCAAAAGGCCAACAAACTAACAAACCAACAAGCCAACAAGCCGACAAACCAACAAGCCAACAAACCAACAAACCAACAAACCAACAAACCAACAAACCAACAAACCAACATGTAAACAAACCAACAAACTAAGTAACTAACAAGCCAACAAACCAACAAACCAACAAACCAACAAGCCAACAAACCAACAAACCAAAAAACCAACAAACCAACAAGCCAACAAACCAACAAACCAACAAACCAACAAACCAACAAACCAAGTAACCAAAAGGCCAACAAACTAACAAACCAACAAGCCAACAAGCCAACAAACCAACAAGCCAACAAACCAACAAACCAACAAAGCAACAAGCCAACAAGCCAACAAACCAAATAACCAAAAGGCCAACAAACTAACAAACCAACAAGCCAACAAGCCGACAAACCAACAAGCCAACAAACCAACAAACCAACAAACCAACAAACCAACAAACCAACAAACCAACAAACCAACATGTAAACAAACCAACAAACTAAGTAACTAACAAACCAACAAGCCAACAAGCCAACAAACCAACAAGCCAACAAACCAACAAACCAACAAAGCAACAAGCCAACAAGCCAACAAACCAAATAACCAAAAGGCCAACAAACTAACAAACCAACAAGCCAACAAGCCGACAAACCAACAAGCCAACAAACCAACAAACCAACAAACCAACAAACCAACAAACCAACATGTAAACAAACCAACAAACCAACAAACCAACAAGCCAACAAGCCAACAAACCAACAAACCAACAAAACAACAAGCCAACAAGCCAACAAACAAACAAACTAACAAACCAACAAACGAACTAATCAACAAATCAACAAACTAAGTAACCAACAAGCCAACAAACCAACAAACCAACAAGCCAACAAGCCAACAAACCAACAAACCAACAAACCAACAAACCAACAAACCAACAAACTAACAAACCAACAAACCAACAAATCAACAAACCAATAAGCCAACAAACCAACAAACAAATAAACCAACAAACCAAAAAACACCAACAAACCAACAAACCAACAAGCCAACAAACCAACAAACCAACAAACCAACGAACCAAGTAACCAACAAGCCAGCAAACCAACAAACCAAAAACCGACAAGCCAACAAACCAACAAACCAACAAGCCAACAAACCAACAAACCAACAAACCAACAAACAAACAAGCCAACAAGCCAACAAACCAACAAACCAACAAACCAACAAGCCAACAAACTAACAAGCCAACAAACCAACAAACCAACAAGCCAACAAACCAACAAACCAACAAACCAAGTAACCAAAAAGCTCACAAACTAACAAACCAGCAAGCCAACAAGCCAACAAGCCAACAAACCAACAAACCAACAAACCAACAAACCAACAAACCAACAAACCAACAAGCCAACAAACCAACAAACCAACAAACCAACAAACCAAGTAACCAAAAGGCCAACAAACTAACAAACCAACAAGCCAACAAGCCAACAAACCAACAAGCCAACAAACCAACAAACCAACAAAGCAACAAGCCAACAAGCCAACAAACCAAGTAACCAAAAGGCCAACAAATTAACAAACCAACAAGCCGACAAGCCAACAAACCAACAAGCCAACAAACCAACAAACCAACAAACCAACAAACCAACAAACCAACAAACCAACAAACCAACAAACCAACAAACCAACATGCCAACAAACCAACAAACTAAGTAACCAACAAGCCAACAAACCAACAAACCAAAAAACCAACATGCCAACAAACCAACAAACTAAGTAACCAAAAAGCCAACAAACCAACAAACCAACAAGCCAACAAGCCAACAAACCAACAAACCAACAAACCAACAAGCCAACAAACCAACAAGCCAACAAACCAACAAACCAACAAGCCAACAAGCCAACAAACCAACAAACCAACAAACCAACAAGCCAACAAACCAATAAACCAACAAGCCAACAAACCAAGAAACCAACAAACCAACAAGCCACCAAGCCAACAAGCCAACAAACCAACAAAGCAACAAGCCAACAAACCAACAAGCCAACAAACCAACAAACCAACAAACCAAGTAACCAAAAAGCCAGCAAACTAACAAACCAACAAGCCAACAAGCCAACAAACCAACAAACCAACAAAGCAACAAACCAACAAACCAACAAACCAACAAACCAACAAGCCAACAAGCCAACAAACCAACAAACCAACAAACCAACAAGCCAACAAGCCAACAAACCAACAAACCACAAAGCAACAAACCAACAAACCAACAAACCAACAAACCAACAAACCAACAAGCCAACAAGCCAACAAATTAACAAACTAACAAACCAACAAACAAACTAACACACAAACAAACAAGCCAACAAGCAAACAAAACAACAAACCAACAAACCAACAAACCAAGTAACCAACAAGCCAACAAACCAACAAACCAACAAGCCAACAAACCAACAAACAAATATACCAACAAACCAACAAACCAACAAACCAACAAACCAACAAACCAACAAACCAAAAAACCAACAAACCAACAAACCAACAAGCTAACAAACCAACAAACTAACAAACCAACAAACGAACTAATCAACAAATCAACAAACTAAGTAACCAACAAGCCAACAAACCAACAAACCAACAAGCCAACAAGCCAACAAACCAACAAACCAACAAGCCAACAAACCAACAAACCAACAAACTAACAAACCAACAAACCAACAAACCAATAAGCCAACAAACCAACAAACAAATAAACCAACAAACCAAAACACCAACAAACCAACAAACCAACAAGCCAACAAACCAACAAACCAACAAACCAACAAACCAAGTAACCAACAAGCCAACAAACCAACAAACCAAAAACCGACAAGCCAACAAACCAACAAACCAACAAACCAACAAGCCAACAAACCAACAAACCAACAAGCCAACAAGCCAACAAACCAACAAACTAACAAACCAACAAACAAACTAACCAACAAACCAACAAGCCAACAAGCCAACAAACCAACAAACCAACAAACCAACAAACCAAGTAACCAGCAAGCCAACAAACCAACAAACAAACAAGCCAACAAGCCAACAAACCAACAAACCAAGAAGCCAACAAACCAACAAACCAACAAGCCAACAAACCAACAAGCCAACAAACCAAAAAACCAACAAACCAACAAACCAACAAACCAACAAACCAACAATCCAACAAGCCAACAAACCAACAAACCAACAAACCAACAAGCCAACAAACCAACAAGCCAACAAACTAACAAACCAACAAACCAACAAGCCAACAAACCAACAAACCAAGTAACCAAAAAGCTCACAAACTAACAAACCAACAAGCCAACAAGCCAACATGCCAACAAACCAACCAACCAACAAACCAACAAACCAAAAAACCAACAAACCAACAAGCCAACAAACCAACAAACCAACAAACCAACAAACCAACAAACCAAGTAACCAAAAGGCCAACAAACTAACAAACCAACAAGCCAACAAGCCAACAAACCAACAAGCCAACAAACCAACAAACCAACAAAGCAACAAGCCAACAAGCCAACAAACCAAATAACCAAAAGGCCAACAAACTAACAAACCAACAAGCCAACAAGCCGACAAACCAACAAGCCAACAAACCAACAAACCAACAAACCAACAAACCAACAAACCAACAAACCAACATGTAAACAAACCAACAAACTAAGTAACTAACAAGCCAACAAACCAACAAACCAACAAACCAACAAACCAACAATTTAAGTAACCAAAAAGCCAACAAACCAACAAACCAACAAGCCAACAAGCCAACAAACCAACAAACCAACAAACCAACAAGCCAACAAACCAACAAGCCAACAAACCAACAAACCAACAAGCCAACAAGCCAACAAACCAACAAACCAACAAACCAACAAGCCAACAAACCAATAAACCAACAAGCCAACAAACCAACAAACCAACAAACCAACAAGCCACCAAGCCAACAAACCAACAAACCAACAAAGCAACAAGCCAACATACCAACAAACCAACAAACCAAGTAACCAAAAAGCCAGCAAACTAACAAACGAACAAGCCAACAAGCCAACAAACCAACAAACCAACAAAGCAACAAACCAACAAACCAACAAACCAACAAACCAACAATCCAACAAGCCAACAAACCAACAAACCAACAAGCCAACAAGCCAACAAACCAACAAACCAACAAAGCAACAAACCAACAAACCAACAAACCAACAAACCAACAAACCAACAAGCCAACAAGCCAACAAACCAACAAACTAACAAACCAACAAACAAACTAACACACAAACAAACTAGCCAACAAGCCAACAAACCAACAAATCAACAAACCAACAAACCAAGTAACCAACAAGCCAACAAACCAACAAACCAACAAGCCAACAAACCAACAAACAAATAAACCAACAAACCAACAAACCAACAAACCAACAAACCAACAAACCAACAAACCAACAAACCAAAAAACCAACAAACCAACAAGCCAACAAGCCAACAAACCAACAAACAAACAAACCAACAAACGAACTAATCAAAAAATCAACAAACTAAGTAACCAACAAGCCAACAAACCAACAAACCAACAAGCCAACAAGCCAACAAACCAACAAACCAACAAGCCAACAAACCAACAAACCAACAAACTAACAAACCAACAAACCAACAAACCAACAAACCAATAAGCCAACAAACCAACAAACAAATAAACCAATAAACCAAAACACCAACAAACCAACAAACCAACAAGCCAACAAACCAACAAACCAACAAACCAACAAACCAAGTAACCAACAAGCCAACAAACCAACAAACCAAAAACCGACAAGCCAACAAACCAACAAACCAACAAGCCAACAAACCAACAAACCAACAAGCCAACAAGCCAACAAACCAACAAACTAACAAACCAACAAACAAACTAACCACAACCAACAAGCCAACAAGCCAACAAACCAACAAACCAACAAACCAACAAACCAAGTAACCAAAAAGCCAACAAACCAACAAACAAACAAGCCAACAAGCCAACAAACCAACAAACCAAGAAGCCAACAAACCAACAAACCAACAAGCCAACAAACCAACAAGCCAACAAACCAAAAAACCAACAAACCAACAAACCAACAAACCAACAAACCAACAATCCAACAAGCCAACAAACCAACAAACCAACAAACCAACAAACCAACAAACCAAGTAACCAAAAAACCAACAAACTAACAAACCAACAAGCCAACAAACCAACAAGCCAACAAGCCAACAAGCCAACAAACCAACAAAGCAACAAACCAACAAACCAACAAACCAACAAACCAACAAACCAACAAATCAACAAGCCAACAAACCAACAAACTAACAAACCAACAAACGAACTAACCAACAAACCAACAAGCCAACAAGCCAACAAACCAACAAACCAACAAACCAACAAACCAAGTAACCAAAAAGCCAACAAACTAACAAACCAACAAGCCAACAAACCAACAAACCAACAAACCAGCAAGCCAACAAACCAACAAACAAATAAACCAACAAACCAACTAACCAACAAACCAACAAACCAAAAAACCAACAAACCAAAAAACCAACAAACCAACAAGCCAACAAGCCAACAAACCAACAAGCTAACAAACCAACAAACGAACTAACCAACAAACCAACAAGCCAACAAGCCAACAAACCAATAAACCAACAAACCAACAAACTAAGTAACCAACAAGCCAACAAACAAACAAACCAACAAGCCAACAAACCAACAAACCAACAAACCAACAAACCAACAAGCCAACAAACCAACAAACAAATAAACCAACAAACCAAAAAACCAACAAACCAACAAACCAACAAACCAACAAACCAACAAACCAACAAACCAAGTAACCAACAAGCCAACAAACCAACAAACCAACAAGCCAACACGCCAACAAGCCAACAAACCAACAAACCAACAAGCCAACAAACCAACAAACCAACAAGCCAACAAACCAACAAACCAACAAACCAACAAACCAACAAACCAAGTAACCAACAAGCCAACAAACCAACAAACCAACAAGCCAACAAACCAACAAACAAATAAACCAACAAACCAACAAACCAACAAACCAACAAACCAACAAACCAACAAACCAAAAAACCAACAAACCAACAAGCCAACAAGCTAACAAACCAACAAACTAACAAACCAACAAACGAACTAATCAACAAATCAACAAACTAAGTAACCAACAAGCCAACAAACCAACAAACCAACAAGCCAACAAGCCAACAAACCAACAAACCAACAAGCCAACAAACCAACAAACCAACAAACTAACAAACCAACAAACCAACAAACCAATAAGCCAACAAACCAACAAACAAATAAACCAACAAACCAAAACATCAACAAACCAACAAACCAACAAGCCAACAAACCAACAAACCAACAAACCAACAAACCAAGTAACCAACAAGCCAACAAACCAACAAACCAAAAACCGACAAGCCAACAAACCAACAAACCAACAAGCCAACAAACCAACAAACCAACAAGCCAACAAGCCAACAAACCAACAAACTAACAAACCAACAAACAAACTAACCAACAAACCAACAAGCCAAGAAGCCAACAAACCAACAAACCAACAAACCAACAAACCAAGTAACCAGCAAGCCAACAAACCAACAAACAAACAAGCCAACAAGCCAACAAACCAACAAACCAAGAAGCCAACAAACCAACAAACCAACAAGCCAACAAACCAACAAGCCAACAAACCAAAAAACCAACAAACCAACAAACCAACAAACCAACAAACCAACAATCCAACAAGCCAACAAACCAACAAACCAACAAACCAACAAGCCAACAAACCAACAAGCCAACAAACTAACAAACCAACAAACCAACAAGCCAACAAACCAACAAACCAACAAACCAAGTAACCAAAAAGCTCACAAACTAACAAACCAACAAGCCAACAAGCCAACATGCCAACAAACCAACAAACCAACAAACCAACAAACCAAAAAACCAACAAACCAACAAGCCAACAAACCAACAAACCAACAAACCAACAAACCAACAAACCAAGTAACCAAAAGGCCAACAAACTAACAAACCAACAAGCCAACAACCCAACAAACCAACAAGCCAACAAACCAACAAACCAACAAAGCAACAAGCCAACAAGCCAACAAACCAAATAACCAAAAGGCCAACAAACTAACAAACCAACAAGCCAACAAGCCGACAAACCAACAAGCCAACAAACCAACAAACCAACAAACCAACAAACCAACAAACCAACAAACCAACATGTAAACAAACCAACAAACTAAGTAACTAACAAGCCAACAAACCAACAAACCAACAAACCAACATGCCAACAAACCAACAATTTAAGTAACCAAAAAGCCAACAAACCAACAAACCAACAAGCCAACAAGCCAACAAACCAACAAACCAACAAACCAACAAGCCAACAAACCAACAAGCCAACAAACCAACAAACCAACAAGCCAACAAGCCAACAAACCAACAAACCAACAAACCAACAAGCCAACAAACCAATAAACCAACAAGCCAACAAACCAACAAACCAACAAACCAACAAACCAACAAACCAACAAACCAAAAAACCAACAAACCAACAAGCCAACAAGCCAACAAACCAACAAACTAACAAACCAACAAACGAACTAATCAAAAAATCAACAAACTAAGTAACCAACAAGCCAACAAACCAACAAACCAACAAGCCAACAAGCCAACAAACCAACAAACCAACAAGCCAACAAACCAACAAACCAACAAACTAACAAACCAACAAACCAACAAACCAACAAACCAATAAGCCAACAAACCAACAAACAAATAAACCAATAAACCAAAACACCAACAAATCAACAAACCAACAAGCCAACAAACCAACAAACCAACAAACCAACAAACCAAGTAACCAACAAGCCAACAAACCAACAAACCAAAAACCGACAAGCCAACAAACCAACAAACCAACAAGCCAACAAACCAACAAACCAACAAGCCAACAAGCCAACAAACCAACAAACTAACAAACCAACAAACAAACTAACCACAACCAACAAGCCAACAAGCCAACAAACCAACAAACCAACAAACCAACAAACCAAGTAACCAAAAAGCCAACAAACCAACAAACAAACAAGCCAACAAGCCAACAAACCAACAAACCAAGAAGCCAACAAACCAACAAACCAACAAGCCAACAAACCAACAAGCCAACAAACCAAAAAACCAACAAACCAACAAACCAACAAACCAACAAACCAACAATCCAACAAGCCAACAAACCAACAAACCAACAAACCAACAAACCAACAAACCAAGTAACCAAAAAACCAACAAACTAACAAACCAACAAGCCAACAAACCAACAAGCCAACAAGCCAACAAGCCAACAAACCAACAAAGCAACAAACCAACAAACCAACAAACCAACAAACCAACAAACCAACAAACCAACAAATCAACAAGCCAACAAACCAACAAACTAACAAACCAACAAACGAACTAACCAACAAACCAACAAGCCAACAAGCCAACAAACCAACAAACCAACAAACCAACAAACCAAGTAACCAAAAAGCCAACAAACTAACAAACCAACAAGCCAACAAACCAACAAACCAACAAACCAGCAAGCCAACAAACCAACAAACAAATAAACCAACAAACCAACTAACCAACAAACCAACAAACCAAAAAACCAACAAACCAAAAAACCAACAAACCAACAAGCCAACAAGCCAACAAACCAACAAGCTAACAAACCAACAAACGAACTAACCAACAAACCAACAAGCCAACAAAACAACAAACCAATAAACCAACAAACCAACAAACTAAGTAACCAACAAGCCAACAAACAAACAAACCAACAAGCCAACAAACCAACAAACCAACAAACCAACAAGCCAACAAACCAACAAACAAATAAACCAACAAACCAAAAAACCAACAAACCAACAAACCAACAAACCAACAAACCAACAAACCAACAAACCAAGTAACCAACAAGCCAACAAACCAACAAACCAACAAGCCAACACGCCAACAAGCCAACAAACCAACAAACCAACAAGCCAACAAACCAACAAACCAACAAACCAACAAACCAACAAACCAACAAACCAAAAAACCAACAAACCAACAAACCAAAAAACCAACAAACCAACAAACCAACAAGCCAACAAATCAACAAACCAGCAAACCAACAAAACAAGTAACCAACAAGCCAACAAACCAAAAACCAACAAGCCAACAAACCAACAAACCAACAAGCCAACAAACCAACAAACCAACAAACCAACAAACCAACAAGCCAACAAACCAACAAACTAACAAATCAAGTAACCAAAAAGCCAACAAACTAACAAACCAACAAGCCAACAAGCCAACAAGCCAACAAACCAACAAACCAACAAGCCAGCAAACCAACAAACCAACAAGCCAACAAACCAACAAACCAACAAACCAACAAACCAAAAAACCAAGAAACCAATAAACCAACAAACCAACAAACCAACAAATCAACAAACCAACAAGCCAACATGCCGAAAAACCAACAAACTAAGTAACCAACAAGCCAACAAACCAACAAACCAACAAACCAACATGCCAACAAACCAACAAGCCAACAAAGCAACAAACCAACAAACCAACAAACCAACAAACCAACAAACTAACAAGCCAACAAGCCAACAAACCAACAAACCAACAAAGCAACAATCCAACAAGCCAACAAATCAACAAACCAACAAGCCTACAAACCAACAAACCAACAAGCCAACAAGCCAACAAACCAACAAACCAACAAACCAACAAGCCAACAAACCAACAAACCAACAAGCAAACAAACCAACAAACCAACAAACCAACAAGCCAACAAACCAACAAACCAACAAACCAAAAACCCAACAAACCAACAAACCAACAAACCAACAAACCAACAAACCAACAAACCAACAAGCCAACAAGCCAACAAACCAACCAACCAACAAGCCAACAAACCAACAAGCCAACAAACCAACAAACCAACAAACCAACAAGCCAACAAACCAACAAGCCAACAAGCCAACAAACCAACAAACCAACAAAGCAACAAATCAGAAAACCAACAAACCAAAAAACCAACAAACCAACAAACCATCAAACGAACAAAGCAACAAGCCAACAAGCCAACAAACCAACAAACCAACAAGCCAACAAACCAACAAACCAACAAGCCAACAAGCCAACAAACCAACAAACCAAAAAACCAACAAGCCAACAAACCAGCAAACCAACAAGCCAACAAACCAACAAACCAACAAACCAACAAACCAACAAGCAAACAAGCCAACAAACCAACAAACCAACAAGCCAATAAACCAACGAACCAACAAGCCAACAAACCAACAAACCAACAAACCAACATGCCAACAAACCAACAAACTAAGTAACCAACAAGCCAACAAACCAACAAACCAACAAGCCAACAAGCCAACAAACCAACAAACCAACAAACCAACATACCAACAAACCAAGTAACCAACAAACCAAAAAACCATCAAACGAACAAAGCAACAATACAACAAACCAAAAAACCAACAAGCCAACAAACCAACAAACAAATAAACCAACAAACCAACAAACAAATAAACCAACAAACCAACAAACCAACAAACCAACAAACCAACAAACCAACAAACCAAAAAACCAACAAACCAACAAACTAACAAGCCAACAAGCCAACAAACCAACAAGTCAACAAACCAACAAACCAACAAACCAACAAGGCAACAAACCAACAAACCAACAAACCAACAAACCAACAAACCAACAAGCCAACAAAACAACAAATAAATAAACAAACAAACCAAAAAACCAACAAACCAACAAACCAACAAACCACCAAACCAACAAACCAACAAACCCACAAGCCAACAAACCAACAAACCAATAAAGCAACAAGCCAACAAACCAACAAACAAATAAACCAACAAACCAACAAACCAACAAACCAACAAAAAAAAAAAACCAAAAAACCAACAAACCAACAAGCCAACAAGCCAACAAACCAACAAACTAACAAACCAACAAACAAACTAATCAACAAACTAACAAACCAACAAACCAACAAACCAACAAACCAACAAGCCAATAAACCAACAAACAAATAAACCAACAATTCAAAAAACCAACAAACCAACAAACCAAGTAACCAACAAGCCAACAAACCAACAAGCCAACAAACCAACAAACCAACAAGCCAACAAGCCAACAAGCCAACAAACCAACAAACCAACAAACCAACAAGCCAACAAACCAATAAACCAACAAGCCAACAAACCAACAAACCAACAAACCAACAAGCCACCAAGCCAACAAACCAACAAACCAACAAAGCAACAAGCCAACAAACCAACAAGCCAACAAACCAACAAACCAACAAACCAAGTAACCAAAAAGCCAGCAAACTAACAAACCAACAAGCCAACAAGCCAACAAACCAACAAACCAACAAAGCACCAAACCAACAAACCAACAAACCAACAAACCAACAAACCAACAAGCCAACAAGCCAACAAACCAACAAACCAACAAGCCAACAAGCCAACAAACCAACAAACCAACAAAGCAACAAACCAACAAACCAACAAACCAACAAACCAACAAACCAACAAACCAACAAACCAACAAGCCAACAAGCCAACAAACCAACAAACTAACAAACCAACAAACAAACTAACACACAAACAAACAAGCCAACAAGCCAACAAACCAACAAACCAACAAACCAACAAACCAAGTAACCAACAAGCCAACAAACCAACAAACCAACAAGCCAACAAACCAACAAACAAATAAACCAACAAACCAACAAACCAACAAACCAACAAACCAACAAACCAACAAACCAAAAAACCAACAAACCAACAAGCCAACAAGCCAACAAACCAACAAACGAACAAACCAACAAACGAACTAATCAACAAATCAACAAACTAAGTAACCAACAAGCCAACAAACCAACAAACCAACAAGCCAACAAGCCAACAAACCAACAAACCAACAAGCCAACAAACCAACAAACCAACAAACTAACAAACCTACAAACCAACAAACCAACAAACAAATAAACCAACAAACCAAAACACCAACAAACCAACAAACCAACAAGCCTACAAACCAACAAACCAACAAACCAACAAACCAAGTAACCAACAAGCCAACAAACCAACAAACCAAAAACCGACAAGCCAACAAACCAACAAACCAACAAGCCAACAAACCAACAAACCAACAAACCAACAAACAAACAAGCCAACAAGCCAACAAACCAACAAACCAACAAACCAACAAGCCAACAAACCAACAAGCCAACAAACCAACAAACCAACAAACCAACAAGCCAACAAACCAACAAACCAACAAACCAACAAACAAAGTAACCAAAAAGCTCACAAACTAACAAACCAACAAGCCAACAAGCCAACAAGCCAACAAACCAACAAACCAACAAACCAACAAACCAACAAACAAACAAACCAACAAACCAACAAACCAACAAACCAACAAACCAACAAACCAACAAACCAACAAACCAACAAACCAACAAACCAAGTAACCAAAAGGCCAACAAACTAACAAACCAACAAGCCAACAAGCCAACAAACCAACAAGCCAACAAACCAACAAACCAACAAAGCAACAAGCCAACAAGCCAACAAACCAAGTACCCAAAAGGCCAACAAATTAACAAACCAACAAGCCAACAAGCCAACAAACCAACAAGCCAACAAACCAACAAACCAACAAACCAAAAAACCAACAAACCAACAAACCAACAAACCAACAAACCAACAAACCAACATGCCAACAAACCAACAAACTAAGTAACCAACAAGCCAACAAACCAACAAACCAACAAACCAACATGCCAACAAACCAACAAACTAAGTAACCAAAAAGCCAACAAACCAACAAACCAACAAGCCAACAAGCCAACAAACCAACAAACCAACAAACCAACAAGCCAACAAACCAACAAGCCAACAAACCAACAAACCAACAAGCCAACAAGCCAACAAACCAACAAACCAACAAACCATAAAGCCAACAAACCAATAAACCAACAAGCCAACAAACCAAGAAACCAACAAACCAACAAGCCACCAAGCCAACAAACCAACAAACCAACAAAGCAACAAGCCAACAAACCAACAAGCCAACAAACCAACAAACCAACAAACCAAGTAACCAAAAAGCAAGCAAACTAACAAACCAACAAGCCAACAAGCCAACAAACCAACAAACCAACAAAGCAACAAACCAACAAACAGCAAACCAACAAACCAACAAACCAACAAGCCAACAAGCCAACAAACCAACAAACCAACAAGCCAACAAGCCAACAAACCAACAAACCAACAAAGCAACAAACCAACAAACCAACAAACCAACAAGCCAACAAGCCAACAAACCAACAAACTAACAAACCAACAAACAAACTAACACACAAACAAACAAGCCAACAAGCCAACAAACCAACAAACCAACAAACCAACAAACCAAGTAACCAACAAGCCAACAAACCAACAAACCAACAAGCCAACAAACCAACAAACAAATAAACCAACAAACCAACAAACCAACAAACCAACAAACCAACAAACCAACAAACCAACAAACCAAAAAACCAACAAACCAACAAGCCAACAAGCCAACAAACCAACAAACTAACAAACCAACAAACGAACTAATCAACAAATCAACAAACTAAGTAACCAACAAGCCAACAAACCAACAAACCAACAAGCCAACAAGCCAACAAAGCAACAAACCAACAAGCCAACAAACCAACAAACCAACAAACTAACAAACCAACAAACCAACAAACCAACAAACCAATAAGCCAACAAACCAACAAACAAATAAACCAACAAACCAAAACACCAACAAACCAACAAACCAACAAACCAACAAACCAACAAACCAACAAACCAAGTAACCAACAAGCCAACAAACCAATAAACCAAAAACCGACAAGCCAACAAACCAACAAACCAACAAGCAAACAAACCAACAAACCAACAAGCCAACAAGCCAACAAACCAACAAACTAACAAACCAACAAACAAACTATCCAACAAACCAACAAGCCAACAAGCCAACAAACCAACAAACCAACAGACCAACAAACCAAGTAACCAACAAGCCAACAAACCCACAAACAAACAAGCCAACAAGCCAACAAACCAACAAACCAAGAAGCCAACAAACCAACAAACAAACAAGCCAACAAACCAACAAGCCAACAAACCAAAAAACCAACAAACCAACAAACCAACAAACCAACAAACCAACAATCCAACAAGCCAACAAACCAACAAACCAACAAACAAACAAGCCAACAAACCAACAAGCCAACAAACTAACAAACCAACAAACCAACAAGCCAACAAACCAACAAACCAAGTAACCAAAAAGCTCACAAACTAACAAACCAACAAGCCAACAAGCCAACAAGCCTAAAAACCAACAAACCAACAAACCAACAAACCAACAAACCAACAAACCAACAAGCCAACAAACCAACAAACCAACAAACCAACAAACCAACAAACCAAGTAACCAAAAGGCCAACAAACTAACAAACCAACAAGCCAACAAGCCAACAAACCAACAAGCCAACAAACTAACAAACCAACAAAGCAACAAGCCAACAAGCCAACAAACCAAGTAACCAAAAGGCCAACAAACTTAAAAACCAACAAGCTAACAAGCCAACAAACCAACAAGCCAACAAACCAACAAACCAACAAACCAACAAACCAACAAACCAACAAACCAACAAGCCAACAAACCAACAAGCCAACAAATCAACAAGCCAACAAACCAACAAACCAACAAGCCAACAAGCCAACAAACCAACAAACCAACAAACCAACAAGCCAACAAACCAATAAACCAACAAGCCAACAAACCAACAAACCAACAAACCAACAAGCCACCAAGCCAACAAACCAACAAACCAACAAAGCAACAAGCCAACAAACCAACAAGCCAACAAACCAACAAACCAACAAACCAAGTAACCAAAAAGCCAGCAAACTCACAAACCAACAAGCCAACAAGCCAACAAACCAACAAACCAACAAAGCAACAAACCAACAAACCAACAAACCAACAAACCAACAAGCCAACAAGCCAACAAACCAACAAACCAACAAACCAACAAGCCAACAAGCCAACAAACCAACAAACCAACAAAGCAACAAACCAACAAACCAACAAACCAACAAACCAACAAACCAACAAGCCAACAAGCCAACAAACCAACAAACTAACAAACCAACAAACAAACTAACACACAAACAAACAAGCCAACAAGCCAACAAACCAACAAACCAACAAACCAACAAACCAAGTAACTAACAAGCCAACAAACCAACAAACCAACAAGCCAACAAACCAACAAACAAATAAACCAACAAACCAACAAACCAACAAACCAACAAACCAACAAACCAACAAACCAAAAAACCAACAAACCAACAAGCCAACAAGCCAACAAACCAACAAACTAACAAACCAACAAACGAACTAATCAACAAATCAACAAACTAAGTAACCAACAAGCCAACAAACCAACAAACCAACAAGCCAACAAGCCAACAAACCAACAAACCAACAAGCCAACAAACCAACAAACCAACAAACTAACAAACCAACAAACCAACAAACCAACAAACCAACAAGCCAACAAACCAACAAGCCAACAAACTAACAAACCAACAAACCAACAAGCCAACAAACCAACAAACCAAGTAACCAAAAAGCTCACAAACTAACAAACCAACAAGCCAACAAGCCAACAAGCCTAAAAACCAACAAACCAACAAACCAACAAACCAACAAACCAACAAACCAACAAGCCAACAAACCAACAAACCAACAAACCAACAAACCAACAAACCAAGTAACCAAAAGGCCAACAAACTAACAAACCAACAAGCCAACAAGCCAACAAACCAACAAGCCAACAAACCAACAAACCAACAAAGCAACAAGCCAACAAGCCAACAAACCAAGTAACCAAAAGGCCAACAAACTTAAAAACCAACAAGCTAACAAGTCAACAAACCAACAAGCCAACAAACCAACAAACCAACAAACCAACAAACCAACAAACCAACAAACCAACAAGCCAACAAACCAACAAGCCAACAAATCAACAAGCCAACAAACCAACAAACCAACAAGCCAACAAGCCAACAAACCAACAAACCAACAAACCAACAAGCCAACAAACCAATAAACCAACAAGCCAACAAACCAACAAACCAACAAACCAACAAGCCACCAAGCCAACAAACCAACAAACCAACAAAGCAACAAGCCAACAAACCAACAAGCCAACAAACCAACAAACCAACAAACCAAGTAACCAAAAAGCCAGCAAACTCACAAACCAACAAGCCAACAAGCCAACAAACCAACAAACCAACAAAGCAACAAACCAACAAACCAACAAACCAACAAACCAACAAGCCAACAAGCCAACAAACCAACAAACCAACAAACCAACAAGCCAACAAGCCAACAAACCAACAAACCAACAAAGCAACAAACCAACAAACCAACAAACCAACAAACCAACAAACCAACAAGCCAACAAGCCAACAAACCAACAAACTAACAAACCAACAAACAAACTAACACACAAACAAACAAGCCAACAAGCCAACAAACCAACAAACCAACAAACCAACAAACCAAGTAACTAACAAGCCAACAAACCAACAAACCAACAAGCCAACAAACCAACAAACAAATAAACCAACAAACCAACAAACCAACAAACCAACAAACCAACAAACCAACAAACCAAAAAACCAACAAACCAACAAGCCAACAAGCCAACAAACCAACAAACTAACAAACCAACAAACGAACTAATCAACAAATCAACAAACTAAGTAACCAACAAGCCAACAAACCAACAAACCAACAAGCCAACAAGCCAACAAACCAACAAACCAACAAGCCAACAAACCAACAAACCAACAAACTAACAAACCAACAAACCAACAAACCAACAAACCAATAAGCCAACAAACCAACAAAGAAATAAACCAACAAACCAAAACACCAACAAACCAACAAACCAACAAGCCAACAAACCAATAAACCAACAAACCAACAAACCAAGTAACCAACAAGCCAACAAACCAACAAACCAAAAACCGACAAGCCAACAAACCAACAAACCAACAAGCCAACAAACCAACAAACCAACAAGCCAACAAGCCAACAAACCAACAAACTAACGAACCAACAAACAAACTAACCAACAAACCAACAAGCCAACAAGCCAACAAACCAACAAACCAACAAACCAACAAACCAAGTAACCAACAAGCCAACAAACCAACAAACAAACAAACCAACAAGCCAACAAACCAACAAACCAAGAAGCCAACAAACCAACAAACCAACAAGCCAACAAACCAACAAGCCAACAAACCAAAAAACCAACAAACCAACAAGCCAACAAACCAACAAACCAACAATCGAACAAGCCAACAAACCAACAAACCAACAAACCAACAAACCCACAAACCAACAAACCAAGTAACCAAAAAACCAACAAACTAACAAACCAACAAGCCAACAAACCAACAAGCCAACAAGCCAACAAGCCAACAAACCAACAAACCAACAAAGCAACAAACCAACAAACCAACAAACCAACAAACCAACAAACCAACAAGCCAACAAACCAACAAACTAACAAACCAACAAACGAACTAACCAACAAACCAACAAGCCAACAAGCCAACAAACCAACAAACCAACAAACCAACAAACCAAGTAACCAAAAAGCCAACAAACTAACAAACCAACAAGCCAACAAACCAACAAACCAACAAACCAGCAAGCCAACAAACCAACAAACAAATAAACCAACAAACCAAAAAACCAACAAACCAACAAGCCAACAAGCCAACAAACCAACAAGCTAACAAACCAACAAACGAACTAACCAACAAACCAACAAGCCAACAAGCCAACAAACCAATAAACCAACAAACCAACAAACTAAGTAACCAACAAGCCAACAAACAAACAAACCAACAAGCCAACAAACCAACAAACCAACAAACCAACAAACCAACAAGCCAACAAACCAACAAACAAATAAACCAACAAACCAAAAAACCAATAAACCAACAAACCAACAAACCAACAAACCAAGTAACCAACAAGCCAACAAACCAACAAAACAACAAGCCAACAAGCCAACAAGCCAACAAACCAACAAACCAACAAGCCAACAAACCAACAAACCAACAAACCAACAAGCCAACAAACCAACAAACCAACAAACCAAAAAACCAACAAACCAACAAGCCAACAAGCCAACAAACCAACAAACTAACAAACCAACAAACGAACTAATCAACAAATCAACAAACTAAGTAACCAACAAGCCAACAAACCAACAAACCAACAAGCCAACAAGCCAACAAACCAACAAACCAACAAGCCGACAAACCAACGAACCAACAAACTAACAAACCAACAAACCAACAAACCAACAAACCAATAAGCCAACAAACCAACAAACAAATAAACCAACAAACCAAAACACCAACAAACCAACAAACCAACAAACCAACAAACCAACAAACCAACAAACCAAGTAACCAACAAGCCAACAAACCAATAAACCAAAAACCGACAAGCCAACAAACCAACAAACCAACAAGCAAACAAACCAACAAACCAACAAGCCAACAAGCCAACAAACCAACAAGCCAACAAACCAAAAAACCAACAAACCAACAAACCAACAAACCAACAAACCAACAATCCAACAAGCCAACAAACCAACAAACCAACAAACCAACAAGCCAACAAACCAACAAGCCAACAAACTAACAAACCAACAAACCAACAAGCCAACAAACCAACAAACCAACAAACCAAGTAACCAAAAAGCTCACAAACTAACAAACTAACAAGCCAACAAGCCAACAAGCCTAAAAACCAACAAACCAACAAACCAACAAACCAACAAACCAACAAACCAACAAGCCAACAAACCAACAAACCAACAAACCAACAAACCAAGTAACCAAAAGGCCAACAAACTAACAAACCAACAAGCCAACAAGCCAACAAACCAACAAGCCAACAAACCAACAAACCAACAAAGCAACAAGCCAACAAGCCAACAAACCAAGTAACCAAAAGGCCAACAAACTTAAAAACCAACAAGCCAACAAGCCAACAAACCAACAAGCCAACAAACCAACAAACCAACAAACCAACAAACCAACAAACCAACAAACCAACAAGCCAACAAACCAACAAGCCAACAAACCAACAAGCCAACAAACCAACAAACCAACAAGCCAACAAGCCAACAAACCAACAAACCAAAAAACCAACAAACCAACAAGCCAACAAGCCAACAAACCAACAAACTAACAAACCAACAAACGAACTAATCAACAAATCAACAAACTAAGTAACCAACAAGCCAAAAAACCAACAAACCAACAAGCCAACAAGCCAACAAACCAACAAACCAACAAGCCAACAAACCAACAAACCAACAAACTAACAAACCAACAAACCAACAAACCAACAAACCAATAAGCCAACAAACCAACAAACAAATAAACCAACAAACCAAAACACCAACAAACCAACAAACCAACAAGCCAACAAACCAATAAACCAACAAACCAACAAACCAAGTAACCAACAAGCCAACAAACCAACAAACCAAAAACCGACAAGCCAACAAACCAACAAACCAACAAGCCAACAAACCAACAAACCAACAAGCCAACAAGCCAACAAACCAACAAACTAACGAACCAACAAACAAACTAACCAACAAACCAACAAGCCAACAAGCCAACAAACCAACAAACCAACAAACCAACAAACCAAGTAACCAACAAGCCAACAAACCAACAAACAAACAAACCAACAAGCCAACAAACCAACAAACCAAGAAGCCAACAAACCAACAAACCAACAAGCCAACAAACCAACAAGCCAACAAACCAAAAAACCAACAAACCAACAAGCCAACAAACCAACAAACCAACAATCGAACAAGCCAACAAACCAACAAACCAACAAACCAACAAACCCACAAACCAACAAACCAAGTAACCAAAAAACCAACAAACTAACAAACCAACAAGCCAACAAACCAACAAGCCAACAAGCCAACAAGCCAACAAGCCAACAAACCAACAAACCAACAAAGCAACAAACCAACAAACCAACAAACCAACAAACCAACAAACCAACAAGCCAACAAACCAACAAACTAACAAACCAACAAACGAACTAACCAACAAACCAACAAGCCAACAAGCCAACAAACCAACAAACCAACAAACCAACAAACCAAGTAACCAAAAAGCCAACAAACTAACAAACCAACAAGCCAACAAACCAACAAACCAACAAACCAGCAAGCCAACAAACCAACAAACAAATAAACCAACAAACCAAAAAACCAACAAACCAACAAGCCAACAAGCCAACAAACCAACAAGCTAACAAACCAACAAACGAACTAACCAACAAACCAACAAGCCAACAAGCCAACAAACCAATAAACCAACAAACCAACAAACTAAGTAACCAACAAGCCAACAAACAAACAAACCAACAAGCCAACAAACCAACAAACCAACAAACCAACAAACCAACAAGCCAACAAACCAACAAACAAATAAACCAACAAACCAAAAAACCAATAAACCAACAAACCAACAAACCAACAAACCAAGTAACCAACAAGCCAACAAACCAACAAAACAACAAGCCAACAAGCCAACAAGCCAACAAACCAACAAACCAACAAGCCAACAAACCAACAAACCAACAAACCAACAAGCCAACAAACCAACAAACCAACAAACCAAAAAACCAACAAACCAACAAGCCAACAAGCCAACAAACCAACAAACTAACAAACCAACAAACGAACTAATCAACAAATCAACAAACTAAGTAACCAACAAGCCAACAAACCAACAAACCAACAAGCCAACAAGCCAACAAACCAACAAACCAACAAGCCGACAAACCAACGAACCAACAAACTAACAAACCAACAAACCAACAAACCAACAAACCAATAAGCCAACAAACCAACAAACAAATAAACCAACAAACCAAAACACCAACAAACCAACAAACCAACAAACC
Organism: Atherix ibis; assembly: GCA_958298945.1. Lineage (NCBI taxonomy): Eukaryota > Metazoa > Arthropoda > Insecta > Diptera > Athericidae > Atherix > Atherix ibis. The sequence goes on along the minus strand of OY282608.1, from coordinate 89,050,496 downwards.
AACAAACCAACAAACCAACAAACCAAGTAACCAACAAGCCAACAAACCAATAAACCAAAAACCGACAAGCCAACAAACCAACAAACCAACAAGCAAACAAACCAACAAACCAACAAGCCAACAAGCCAACAAACCAACAAACTAACAAACCAACAAACAAACTATCCAACAAACCAACAAGCCAACAAGCCAACAAACCAACAAACCAACAGACCAACAAACCAAGTAACCAACAAGCTAACAAACCCACAAACAAACAAGCCAACAAGCCAACAAACCAACAAACCAAGAAGCCAACAAACCAACAAACAAACAAGCCAACAAACCAACAAGCCAACAAACCAAAAAACCAACAAACCAACAAACCAACAAACCAACAAACCAACAATCCAACAAGCCAACAAACCAACAAAACAACAAACCAACAAGCCAACAAACCAACAAGCCAACAAACTAACAAACCAACAAACCAACAAGCCAACAAACCAACAAACCAACAAACCAAGTAACCAAAAAGCTCACAAACTAACAAACCAACAAGCCAACAAGCCAACAAGCCTAAAAACCAACAAACCAACAAACCAACAAACCAACAAACCAACAAACCAACAAGCCAACAAACCAACAAACCAACAAACCAACAAACCAAGTAACCAAAAGGCCAACAAACTAACAAACCAACAAGCCAACAAGCCAACAAACCAACAAGCCAACAAACCAACAAACCAACAAAGCAACAAGCCAACAAGCCAACAAACCAAGTAACCAAAAGGCCAACAAACTTAAAAACCAACAAGCCAACAAGCCAACAAACCAACAAGCCAACAAACCAACAAACCAACAAACCAACAAACCAACAAACCAACAAACCAACAAGCCAACAAACCAACAAGCCAACAAACCAACAAGCCAACAAACCAACAAACCAACAAGCCAACAAGCCAACAAACCAACAAACCAACAAACCAACAAGCCAACAAACCAATAAACCAACAAGCCAACAAACCAACAAACCAACAAACCAACAAGCCACCAAGCCAACAAACCAACAAACCAACAAAGCAACAAGCCAACAAACCAACAAGCCAACAAACCAACAAACCAACAAACCAAGTAACCAAAAAGCCAGCAAACTCACAAACCAACAAGCCAACAAGCCAACAAACCAACAAACCAACAAAGCAACAAACCAACAAACCAACAAACCAACAAACCAACAAGCCAACAAGCCAACAAACCAACAAACCAACAAACCAACAAGCCAACAAGCCAACAAACCAACAAACCAACAAAGCAACAAACCAACAAACCAACAAACCAACAAACCAACAAACCAACAAGCCAACAAGCCAACAAACCAACAAACTAACAAACCAACAAACAAACTAACACACAAACAAACAAGCCAACAAGCCAACAAACCAACAAACCAACAAACCAACAAACCAAGTAACTAACAAGCCAACAAACCAACAAACCAACAAGCCAACAAACCAACAAACAAATAAACCAACAAACCAACAAACCAACAAACCAACAAACCAACAAACCAACAAACCAAAAAACCAACAAACCAACAAGCCAACAAGCCAACAAACCAACAAACTAACAAACCAACAAACGAACTAATCAACAAATCAACAAACTAAGTAACCAACAAGCCAACAAACCAACAAACCAACAAGCCAACAAGCCAACAAACCAACAAACCAACAAGCCAACAAACCAACAAACCAACAAACTAACAAACCAACAAACCAACAAACCAACAAACCAATAAGCCAACAAACCAACAAACAAATAAACCAACAAACCAAAACACCAACAAACCAACAAACCAACAAGCCAACAAACCAATAAACCAACAAACCAACAAACCAAGTAACCAACAAGCCAACAAACCAACAAACCAAAAACCGACAAGCCAACAAACCAACAAACCAACAAGCCAACAAACCAACAAACCAACAAGCCAACAAGCCAACAAACCAACAAACTAACGAACCAACAAACAAACTAACCAACAAACCAACAAGCCAACAAGCCAACAAACCAACAAACCAACAAACCAACAAACCAAGTAACCAACAAGCCAACAAACCAACAAACAAACAAACCAACAAGCCAACAAACCAACAAACCAAGAAGCCAACAAACCAACAAACCAGCAAGCCAACAAACCAACAAGCCAACAAACCAAAAAACCAACAAACCAACAAGCCAACAAACCAACAAACCAACAATCGAACAAGCCAACAAACCAACAAACCAACAAACCCACAAACCAACAAACCAAGTAACCAAAAAACCAACAAACTAACAAACCAACAAGCCAACAAACCAACAAGCCAACAAGCCAACAAGCCAACAAACCAACAAACCAACAAAGCAACAAACCAACAAACCAACAAACCAACAAACCAACAAACCAACAAGCCAACAAACCAACAAACTAACAAACCAACAAACGAACTAACCAGCAAACCAACAAGCCAACAAGCCAACAAACCAACAAACCAACAAACCAACAAACCAAGTAACCAAAAAGCCAACAAACTAACAAACCAACAAGCCAACAAACCAACAAACCAACAAACCAGCAAGCCAACAAACCAACAAACAAATAAACCAACAAACCAAAAAACCAACAAACCAACAAGCCAACAAGCCAACAAACCAACAAGCTAACAAACCAACAAACGAACTAACCAACAAACCAACAAGCCAACAAGCCAACAAACCAATAAACCAACAAACCAACAAACTAAGTAACCAACAAGCCAACAAACAAACAAACCAACAAGCCAACAAACCAACAAACCAACAAACCAGCAAACCAACAAACCAACAAACAAATAAACCAACAAACCAAAAAACCAATAAACCAACAAACCAAAAAACCAACAAACCAACAAACCAAGTAACCAACAAGCCAACAAACCAACAAAGCAACAAGCCAACAAGCCAACAAGCCAACAAACCAACAAACCAACAAGCCAACAAACCAACAAACCAACAAACCAACAAGCCAACAAACCAACAAACCAACAAACCAAAAAACCAACAAACCAACAAACCAAAAAACCAACAAACCAACAAACCAACAAGCCAACAAACCAACAAACCAACAAACCAACAAAACAAGTAACCAACAAGCCAACAAACCAAAAACCAACAAGCCAACAAACCAACAAACCAACAAGCCAACAAACCAACAAACCAACAAACCAACAAACCAACAAGCCAACAAATCAAGTAATCAAAAAGCCAACAAACTAACAAACCAACAAGCCAACAAGCCAACAAGCCAACAAACAAACAAACCAACAAGCCAGCAAACCAACAAACCAACAAGCCAACAAACCAACAAACCAACAAACCAAAAAACCAAGAAACCAACAAACCAACAAACCAACAAATCAACAAACCAACAAGCCAACAAGCCCAAAAACCAACAAACTAAGTAACCAACAAGCCAACAAACCAACAAACCAACAAACCAACATGCCAACAAACCAACAAGCCAACAAAGCAACAAACCAACAAACCAACAAACCAACAAACCAACAAACCAACAAGCCAACAAGCCAACAAACCAACAAAACAACAAAGCAACAATCCAACAAGCCAACAAATCAACAAACCAACAAGCCTACAAACCAACAAACCAACAAGCCAACAAGCCAACAAACCAACAAACCAACAAACCAACAAGCCAACAAACCAACAAACCAACAAGCAAACAAACCAACAAACCAACAAACCAACAAGCCAACAAACCAACAAACCAAAAACCCAACAAACCAACAAACCAACAAACCAACAAACCAATAAACCAACAAACCAACAAGCCAACAAGCCAACAAACCAACCAACCAACAAGCCAACAAACCAACAAGCCAACAAACCAACAAACCAACAAACCAACAAGCCAACAAACCAACAAGCCAACAAGCCAACAAACCAACAAACCAACAAAGCAACAAACCAAAAAACCAACAAACCAAAAAACCAACAAACCAACAAACCATCAAACGAACAAAGCAACAAGCCAACAAGCCAACAAACAAACAAACCAACAAACCAACAAGCCAACAAACCAACAAACCAACAAGCTAACAAACCAACAAACCAACAAACCAACAAACCAACAAGCAAACAAGCCAACAAACCAGCAAACCAACAAGCCAACAAACCAACGAACCAACAAGCCAACAAACCAACAAACCATCAAACCAACATGCCAACAAACCAACAAACTAAGTAACCAACAAGCCAACAAACCAACAAACCAACAAGCCAACAAGCCAACAAACCAACAAACCAACAAACCAACATACCAACAAACCAAGTAACCAACAAACCAAAAAACCATCAAACGAACAAAGCAACAATACAACAAACCAAAAAACCAACAAGCCAACAAACCAACAAACAAATAAACCAACAAACCAACAAACAAATAAACCAACAAACCAACAAACCAACAAACCAACAAACCAACAAACCAACAAACCAAAAAACCAACAAACCAACAAACTAACAAGCCAACAAGCCAACAAATCAACAAGCCAACAAACCAACAAACTAACAAACCAACAAGGCAACAAACCAACAAACCAACAAACCAACAAACCAACAAGCCATTAAACCAACAAATAAATAAACAAACAAACCAAAAAACCAACAAACCAACAAACCAACAAACCAACAAACCAACAAACCAACAAACCCACAAGCCAACAAACCAACAAACCAACAAACCAACAAGCCAACAAACCAACAAACAAATAAACCAACAAACCAACAAACCAACAAACCAACAAACCAAAAAACCAAAAAACCAACAAACCAACAAGCCAACAAGCCAACAAACCAACAAACTAACAAACCAACAAACGAACTAATCAACAAACCAGCAAACTAAGTAACCAACAAGCCAACAAACCAACAAACCAACAAGCCAACAAGCCCACAAACCAACAAACCACCAAGCCAACAAACCAACAAACCAACAAACTAACAAACCAACAAACCAACAAACCAACAAACCAACAAGCCAATAAACCAACAAACAAATAAACCAACAAACCAAAAAACCAACAAACCAACAAACCAACAAGCCAACAAACCAACAAACCAACAAACCAACAAACCAACAAACCAAGTAACCAACAAGCCAACAAACCAACAAACCAAAAACCGACAAGCCAACAAACCAACTAACCAACAAGCCAACAAACCAACAAACAAATAAACCAACAAACCAAAAAACCAACAAACCAACAAACCAACAAACCAACAAACCAACAAACCAACAAACCAACAAACCAAATAACCAACAAGCCAACAAACCAACAAACCAACAAGCCAACAAGCCAACAAACCAACAAACCAACAAGCCAACAAACCAACAAACCAACAAGCCTACAAACCAACAAACCAAAAACCCCCAAACCAACAAACCAAAAAACCAACAAACCAACAAACCAACAAGCCAACAAACCAACAAACCAACAAACCCAGTAACCAACAAGCCAACAAACCTACAAACCAAAAACCAACAAGCCAACAAACCAACAAACCAACAAGCCACCAAAGCAACAAACCAACAAACCAACAAACCAACAAGCCAACAAACTAACAAACCAACAAACCAACAAGCCAACAAACCAACAAACCAACAAACCAAGTTACCAAAAAGCCAACAAACTAACAAACCAACAAACCAACAAGCCAACAAGCCAACAAGCCAACAAGCCAACAAACCAACAAACCAACAAGCCAGCAAACCAACAAACTAACAAGCCAACAAACCAACAAACCAACAAACCAAAAAACCAACAAACCAACAAACCAACAAACCAACAAACCAACAAACCAACAAGCCAACAAACCAACAAACCAACAAACCAAGTAACCAAAAGACCAACAAACTAACAAACCAACAAGCCAACAAGCCAACAAACCAACAAGCCAACCAACCAAGTAACCAAAAAGCCAACAAACTAACAAACCAACAAGCCAACAAGCCAACAAGCCAACAAACCAACAAACCAACAAGCCAGCAAACCAACAAACCAACAAACCAACAAACCAACATGCCAACAAACCAACAAACTAAGTAACCAACAAGCCAACAAACCAACAAACCAACAAACCAACAAACCAACATGCCAACAAACCAACAAGCCAACAAAGCAACAAACCAACAAACCAACAAACCAACAAACCAACAAACCAACAAACCAAAAAGCCAACAAGCCAACAAACCAACAAACTAACAAACCAACAAACCAACAAGCCAACAAACCAACAAGCCAACAAACCAACAAACCAACAAACCAAGTAACCAAAAAGCCAACAAACTAACAAACCAACAAGCCAACAAGCCAACAAACCAACAAACCAACAAAGCAACAAGCCAACAAGCCAACAAATCAATAAACCAAAAAACCAATAAACTAACAAACCAACAAACCAACAAACCAACAAACCAACAAGCCAACAAGCCAACAAACCAACAAACCAACAAACCAACAAGCCAACAAACCAACAAGCCAACAAACCAACAAACCAACAAACTAACAAGCCAACAAACCAAAAAGCCAACAAGCCAACAAACCAACAAACCAACAAAGCAACAAACCAAAAAACCAACAATCCAAAAAACCAACACACCAACAAACCATCAAACGAACAAAGCAACAAGCCAACAAGCCAACAAACCAACAAACCAACAAGCCAACAAACCAACAAACCAACAAGCCAACAAGCCAACAAACCAACAAACCAACAAACCAACAAGCCAACAAACCAACAAACCAACAAGCCAACAAACCAAAAACCAAAAACCGACAAGCCAACAAACCAACAAGCCAACAAACCAACAAGCTAACAAACCAACAAACGAACTAACCAAAAAACCAACAAGCCAACAAGCCAACAAACCAACAAACCAACAAACCAACAAACTAAGTAACCAACAAGCCAACAAACCAACAAACCAACAAGCCAACAAACCAACAAACCAACAAACCAACTAACCAACAAGCCAACAAACCAACAAACAAATAAACCAACAAACCAAAAAACCAACAAACCAACAAACCAACAAACCAACAAACCAACAAACCAACAAACCAACAAACCAACAAACCAACAAACCAAGTAACCAACAAGCCAACAAACCAACAAACCAACAAGCCAACAAGCCAACAAACCAACAAACCAACAAGCCAACAAACCAACAAACCAACAAGCCTACAAACCAACAAACCAAAAACCCCCAAACCAACAAACCAAAAAAACAACAAACCAACAAACCAACAAACCAACAAACCAATAAACCAACAAACCCACAAGCCAACAAACCAACAAACCAACAAACCAACAAGCCAACAAACCAACAAACAAATAAACCAACAAACCAACAAACCAACAAACCAACAAACCAACAAACCAACAAACCAAAAAACCCAAAAAACCAACAAACCAACAAGCCAACAAGCCAACAAACCAACAAACTAACAAACTAACAAACGAACTAATCAACAAACCAGCACACTAAGTAACCAACAAGCCAACAAACCAACAAACCAACAAGCCAACAAGCCAACAAACCAACAAACCAAAAAACCAACAAACCAACAAACCAACAAGCCAACAAACCAACAAACCAATAAACCAACAAACCAACAAACCAAGTAACCAACAAGCCAACAAACCAACAAACCAAAAACCGACAAGCCAACAAACCAACAAGCCAACAAACCAACAAGCTAACAAACCAACAAACGAACTAACCAACAAACCAACAAGCCAACAAGCCAACAAACCAACAAACCAACAAACCAACAAACTAAGTAACCAACAAGCCAACAAACCAACAAACCAACAAGTCAACAAACCAACAAACCAACAAACCAACTAACCAACAAGCCAACAAACCAACAAACAAATAAACCAACAAACCAAAAAACCAACAAACCAACAAACCAACAAACCAACAAACCAACAAACCAAGTAACCAACAAGCAAACAAACCAACAAACCAACAAGCCAACAAGCCAACAAACCAACAAACCAACAAGCCAACAAACCAACAAACCAACAAGCCTACAAACCAACAAACCAAAAACCCCCAAACCAACAAACCAAAAAACCAACAAACCAACAAACCAACAAGCCAACAAACCAACAAACCAACAAACCAACAAACCCAGTAACCAACAAGCCAACAAACCAACAAACCAAAAACCAACAAGCCAACAAACCAACAAACCAACAAGCCACCAAACCAACAAACCAACAAACCCACAAACCAACAAGCCAACAAACTAACAAACCAACAAACCAACAAACCAAGTTACCAAAAAGCCAACAAACTAACAAACCAACAAGCCAACAAGCCAACAAGCCAACAAACCAACAAACCAACAAACCAACAAACCAACAAGCCAACAAACCAACAAACCAACAAACCAACAAACCAAGTAACCAAAAGACCAACAAACTAACAAACCAACAAGCCAACAAGCCAACAAACCAACAAGCCAACCAACCAAGTAACCAAAAAGCCAACAAACTAACAAACCAACAAGCCAACAAGCCAACAAGCCAACAAACCAACAAACCAACAAGCCAGCAAACCAACAAACCAACAAGCCAACAAACCAACAAACCAAAAAACCAACATGCCAACAAACCAACAAACTAAGTAACCAACAAGCCAACAAACCAACAAACCAACAAGCCAACAAGCCAGCAAACCAACAAACCAACAAACCAACATACCAACAAACCAAGTAACCAACAAACCAAAAAACCATCAAACGAACAAAGCAACAATACAACAAACCAAAAAACCAACAAGCCAACAAACCAACAAACAAATAAACCAACAAACCAACAAACAAATAAACCAACAAACCAACAAACCAACAAACCAACAAACCAACAAACCAACAAACCAAAAAACCAACAAACCAACAAACTAACAAGCCAACAAGCCAACAAACCAACAAGCCAACAAACCAACAAACCAACAAACCAACAAGGCAACAAACCAACAAACCAACAAACCAACAAGCCAACAAACCAACAAATAAATAAACAAACAAACGAAAAAACCAACAAACCAACAAACCAACAAACCAACAAACAAACAAACCAACAAACCAACAAACCAACAAACCCACAAGCCAACAAACCAACAAACCAACAAACCAACAAGCCAACAAACCAACAAACAAATAAACCAACAAACCAACAAACCAACAAACCAAAAAACCAAAAAACCAACAAACCAACAAGCCAACAAGCCAACAAACCAACAAACTAACAAACCAACAAACGAACTAATCAACAAACCAGCAAACTAAGTAACCAACAAGCCAACAAACCAACAAACCAACAAGCCAACATGCCCACAAGCCAACAAACCACCAAGCCAACAAACCAACAAACCAACAAACTAACAAACCAACAAACCAACAAACCAACAAACCAACAAGCCAATAAACCAACAAACAAATAAACCAACAAACCAAAAAACCAACAAACCAACAAACCAACAAGCCAACAAACCAACAAACCAACAAACCAACAAACCAACAAACCAAGTAACCAACAAGCCAACAAACCAACAAACCAAAAACCGACAAGCCAACAAACCAACAAACCAACAAGCCAACAAACCAACAAACCAACTAACCAACAAGCCAACAAACCAACAAACAAATAAACCAACAAACCAAAAAACCAACAAACCAACAAACCAACAAACCAACAAACCAACAAACCAAGTAACCAACAAGCCAACAAACCAACAAACCAACAAGCCAACAAGCCAACAAACCAACAAACCAACAAGCCAACAAACCAACAAACCAACAAGCCTACAAACCAACAAATCAAAAACCCCCAAACCAACAAACCAAAAAACCAACAAACCAACAAACCAACAAACCAACAAACCAACAAACCAACAAACCAACAAACCCAGTAACCAACAAGCCAACAAACCAACAAACCAAAAACCAACAAGCCAACAAACCAACAAACCAACAAGCCACCAAACCAACAAACCAACAAACCAACAAACCAACAAGCCAACAAACTAACAAACCAACAAACCAACAAGCCAACAAACCAACAAACCAACAAACCAAGCTACCAAAAAGCCAACAAACTAACAAACCAACAAACCAACAAGCCAACAAACCAACAAACCAACAAACCAACAAGCCAACAAACCAACAAGCCAACAAGCCAACAAACCAACAAACCAACAAAGCAACAAACCAAAAAACCAACAATCCAAAAAACCAACAAACCAACAAACCATCAAACGAACAAAGCAACAAGCCAACAAGCCAACAAACCAACAAACCAACAAGCCAACAAGCCAACAAACCAACAAACCAACAAGCCAACAAGCCAACAAACCAACAAACCAACAAACCAACAAGCCAACAAACCAACAAACCAACAAGCCAACAAACCAACAAACCAAAAACCGACAAGCCAACAAACCAACAAGCCAACAAACCAACAAGCTAACAAACCAACAAACGAACTAACCAACAAACCAACAAGCCAACAAGCCAACAAACCAACAAACCAACAAACCAACAAACCAACAAACTAAGTAACCAACAAGCCAACAAACCAACAAACCAACAAGCCAACAAACCAACAAACCAACAAACCAACTAACCAACAAGCCAACAAACCAACAAACAAATAAACCAACAAACCAAAAAACCAACAAACCAACAAACCAACAAACCAACAAACCAACAAACCAAGTAACCAACAAGCCAACAAACCAACAAACCAACAAGCCAACAAGCCAACAAACCAACAAACCAACAAGCCAACAAACCAACAAACCAACAAGCCTACAAACCAACAAACCAAAAATCCCCAAACCAACAAACCAAAAAACCAACAAACCAACAAACCAACAAACCAACAAACAAACAAACCAACAAACCCACAAGCCAACAAACCAACAAACCAACAAACCAACAAGCCAACAAACCAACAAACAAATAAACCAACAAACCAACAAACCAACAAACCAACAAACCAACAAACCAAAAAACCCAAAAAACCAACAAACCAACAAGCCAACAAGCCAACAAAATAACAAACTAACAAACCAACAAACGAACTAATCAACAAACCAGCACACTAAGTAACCAACAAGCTAACAAACCAACAAACGAACTAACCAACAAACCAACAAGCCAACAAGCCAACAAACCAACAAACCAACAAACCAACAAACTAAGTAACCAACAAGCCAACAAACCAACAAACCAACAAGTCAACAAACCAACAAACCAACAAACCAACTAACCAACAAGCCAACAAGCCAATAAACCAACAAACAAATAAACCAACAAACCAAAAAACCAACAAACCAGCAAACCAACAAGCCAACAAACCAACAAACTAACAAACCAACAAACCAACAAACCAAGTAACCAACAAGCCAACAAACCAACAAGCCAAAAACCGACAAGCCAACAAACCAACAAGCCAACAAACCAACAAGCTAACAAACCAACAAACGAACTAACCAACAAACCAACAAGCCAACAAGCCAACAAACCAACAAACCAACAAACCAACAAACTAAGTAACCAACAAGCCAACAAACCAACAAACCAACAAGTCAACAAACCAACAAACCAACAAACCAACTAACCAACAAGCCAACAAACCAACAAACAAATAAACCAACAAACCAAAAAACCAACAAACCAACAAACCAACAAACCAACAAACCAAGTAACCAACAAGCCAACAAACCAACAAACCAACAAGCCAACAAGCCAACAAACCAACAAACCAACAAGCCAACAAACCAACAAACCAACAAGCCTACAAACCAACAAACCAAAAACCCCCAAACCAACAAACCAAAAAACCAACAAACCAACAAACCAACAAGCCAACAAACCAACAAACCAACAAACCAACAAACCCAGTAACCAACAAGCCAACAAACCAACAAACCAAAAACCAACAAGCCAACAAACCAACAAACCACCAAGCCACCAAACCAACAAACCAACAAACCAACAAACCAACAAGCCAACAAACTAACAAACCAACAAACCAACAAGCCAACAAACCAACAAACCAACAAACCAAGTTACGAAAAACCAACAAACTAACAAACCAACAAGCCAACAAGCCAACAAGCCAACAAACCAACAAACCAACAAGCCAGCAAACCAACAAACCAACAAGCCAACAAACCAACAAACCAACAAACCAAAAAACCAACAAACCAACAAACCAACAAACCAACAAACCAACAAACCAACAAGCCAACAAACCAACAAACCAACAAACCAACAAACCAAGTAACCAAAAGACCAACAAACTAACAAACCAACAAGCCAACAAGCCAACAAACCAACAAGCCAACCAACCAAGTAACCAAAAAGCCAACAAACTAACAAACCAACAAGCCAACAAGCCAACAAGCCAACAAACCAACAAACCAACAAGCCAGCAAACCAACAAACCAACAAGCCAACAAACCAACAAACCAAAAAACCAACATGCGAACAAACCAACAAACTAAGTAACCAACCAGCCAACAAACCAACAAACCAACAAGCCAACAAACCAACAAACCAACAAACCAACAAACCAACATACCAACAAACCAAGTAACCAACAAACCAAAAAACCATCAAACGAACAAAGCAACAATACAACAAACCAAAAAACCAACAAGCCAACAAACCAACAAACAAATAAACCAACAAACCAACAAACAAATAAACCAACAAACCAACAAACCAACAAACCAACAAACCAACAAACCAAAAAAACCAACAAACCAACAAACTAACAAGCCAACAAGCCAACAAACCAACAAGCCAACAAATCAACAAACCAACAAACCAACAAGGCAACAAACCAACAAACCAACAAACCAACAAACCAACAAGCCAACAAACCAACAAATAAATAAACAAACAAGCCAAAAAACCAACAAACCAACAAACCAACAAACCAACAAACCAACAAACCAACAAACCCACAAGCCAACAAACCAACAAACCAACAAACCAACAAGCCAACAAACCAAGAAACAAATAAACCAACAAACCAACAAACCAACAAACCAACAAACCAAAAAACCAAAAAACCAACAAACCAACAAGCCAACAAGCCAACAAACCAACAAACTAACAAACCAACAAACGAACTAATCAACAAACCAGCAAACTAAGTAACCAACAAGCCAACAAACCAACAAACCAACAAGCCAACAAGCCCACAAACCAACGAACCACCAAGCCAACAAACCAACAAACCAACAAACTAACAAACCAACAAACCAACAAACCAACAAACCAACAAGCCAATAAACCAACAAACAAATAAACCAACAAACCAAAAAACCAACAAACCAACAAACCAACAAGCCAACAAACCAACAAACCAACAAACCAACAAACCAACAAACCAAGTAACCAACAAGCCAACAAACCAACAAACCAAAAACCGACAAGCCAAGAAACCAACAAACCAACAAGCCAACAAACCAACAAACCAACTAACCAACAAGCCAACAAACCAACAAACAAATAAACCAACAAAACAAAAAACCAACAAACCAACAAACCAATAAACCAACAAACCAACAAACCAACAAACCAACAAACCAAGTAACCAACAAGCCAACAAACCAACAAACCAACAAGCCAACAAGCCAACAAACCAACAAACCAACAAGCCAACAAACCAACAAACCAACAAGCCTACAAACCAACAAACCAAAAACCCCCAAACCAACAAACCAAAAAACCAACAAACCAACAAACCAGCAAGCCAACAAACCAACAAACCAACAAACCAACAAACCCAGTAACCAACAAGCCTACAAACCAACAAACCAAAAACCAACAAGCCAACAAACCAACAAACCAACAAGCCACCAAACCAACAAACCAACAAACCAACAAACCAACAAGCCAACAAACTAACAAACCAACAAACCAACAAGCCAACAAACCAACAAACCAACAAACCAAGTTACCAAAAAGCCAACAAACTAACAAACCAACAAACCAACAAGCCAACAAGCCAACAAGCCAACAAGCCAACAAACCAACAAACCAACAAGCCAGCAAACCAACAAACCAACAAGCCAACAAACCAACAAACCAACAAACCAAAAAACCAACAAACCAACAAACCAACAAACCAACAAACCAACAAACCAACAAGCCAACAAACCAACAAACCAACAAACCAAGTAACCAAAAGACCAACAAACTAACAAACCAACAAGCCAACAAGCCAAAAAACAACAAGCCAACCAACCAAGTAACCAAAAAGCCAACAAACTAACAAACCAACAAGCCAACAAGCCAACAAGCCAACAAACCAACAAACCAACAAGCCAGCAAACCAACAAACCAACAAACCAACAAACCAACATGCCAACAAACCAACAAACTAAGTAACCAACAAGCCAACAATCCAACAAACCAACAAACCAACAAGCCAACAAGCCAACAAGCCAACAAACCAACAAACCAACAAACCAACAAAGTAACAAACCAACAAGCCAACAAGCCAACAAACCAACAAACCAACAAAGCAACAAGCCAACAAGCCGACAAATTAATAAACCAAAAAACCAACAAACCAACAAACCAACAAACCAACAAACCAACAAACCAACAAGCCAACAAGCCAACAAACCAACAAACCAACAAACCAACAAGCCAACAAACCAACAAGCCAACAAACCAACAAACCAACAAACCAACAAGCCAACAAACCAACAAGCCAACAAGCCAACAAACCAACAAACCAACAAAGCAACAAACCAAAAAACCAACAATCCAAAAAACCAACAAACCAACAAACCATCAAACGAACAAAGCAACAAGCCAACAAGCCAACAAACCAACAAACCAACAAGCCAACAAACCAACAAACCAACAAGCCAACAAGCCAACAAACCAACAAACCAACAAACCAACAAGCCAACAAACCAACAAACCAACAAGCCAACAAACCAACAAACCAAAAACCGACAAGTCAACAAACCAACAAGCCAACAAACCAACAAGCTAACAAACCAACAAACGAACTAACTAACAAACCAACAAGCCAACAAGCCAACAAACCAACAAACCAACAAACCAACAAACCAACAAACTAAGTAACCAACAAGCCAACAAACCAACAAACCTATAAGCCAACAAACCAACAAACCAACAAACCAACAAACCAACTAACCAACAAGCCAACAAACCAACAAACAAATAAACCAACAAACGAAAAAACCAACAAACCAACAAACCAACAAACCAACAAACCAACAAACCAACAAACCAAGTAACCAACAAGCCAACAAACCAACAAACCAACAAGCCAACAAGCCAACAAACCAACAAACCAACAAGCCAACAAACCAACAAACCAACAAGCCTACAAACCAACAAACCAAAAACCCCCAAACCAACAAACCAAAAAACCAACAAACCAACAAACCAACAAACCAACAAACCAACAAACCAACAAACCCACAAGCCAACAAACCAACAAACCAACAAACCAACAAGCCAACAAACCAACAAACAAATAAACCAACAAACCAACAAACCAACAAACCAACAAACCAACAAACCAAAAAACCCAAAAAACCAACAAACCAATAAGCCAACAAGCCAACAAACCAACAAACTAACAAACCAACAAACAAACTAATCAACAAACCAGCACACTAAGTAACCAACAAGCCAACAAACCAACAAACCAACAAGCCAACAAGCCCACAAACCAACAAACCAACAAGCCAACAAACCAACAAACCAACAAACTAACAAACCAACAAACCAACAAACCAACAAACCAACAAACCAACAAGCCAATAAACCAACAAACAAATAAACCAACAAACCAAAAAACCAACAAACCAACAAACCAACAAGCCAACAAACCAACAAACCAACAAACCAACAAACCAACAAACCAAGTAACCAACAAGCCAACAAACCAACAAACCAAAAACCGACAAGCCAACAAACCAACAAACCAACAAGCCAACAAACCAACAAGCTAACAAACCAACAAACGAACTAACCAACAAAGCAACAAGCCAACAAGCCAACAAACCAACAAACCAACAAACCAACAAACCAACAAACCAACAAACTAAGTAACCAACAAGCCAACAAACCAACAAACCAACAAGCCAACAAACCAACAAACCAACAAACCAACTAACCAACAAGCCAACAAACCAACAAACAAATAAACCAACAAACCAAAAAACCAACAAACCAACAAACCAACAAACCAACAAACCAACAAACCAAGTAACCAACAAGCCAACAAACCAACAAACCAACAAGCCAACAAGCCAACAATCCAACAAACCAACAAACCAACAAGCCAACAAACCAACAAACCAACAAGCCTACAAACCAACAAACCAAAAACCCCCAAACCAACAAACCAAAAAACCAACAAACCAACAAACCAACAAGCCAACAAACCAACGAACCAACAAACCAACAAACCCAGTAACCAACAAGCCAACAAACCAACAAACCAAAAACCAACAAGCCAACAAACCAACAAACCAACAAGCCACCAAACCAACAAACCAACAAACCAACAAACCAACAAGCCAACAAACCAACAAACCAACAAACCAACTAACCAACAAGCCAACAAACCAACAAACAAATAAACCAACAAACCAAAAAACCAACAAACCAACAAACCAACAAACCAACAAACCAACAAACCAAGTAACCAACAAGTCAACAAACCAACAAGCCAACAAGCCAACAAGCCAACAAACCAACAAACCAACAAGCCAGCAAACCAACAAACCAACAAACCAACAAACCAACAAACCAACAAACCAAAAAACCAACAAACCAACAAACCAACAAACCAACAAACCAACAAACCAACAAACCAACAAACCAACAAGCCAACAAACCAACAAACCAACAAACCAACAAACCAAGTAACCAAAAGACCAACAAACTAACGAACCAACAAGCCAACAAGCCAACAAACCAACAAGCCAACCAACCAAGTAACCAAAAAGCCAACAAACTAACAAACCAACAAGCCAACAAGCCAACAAGCCAACAAACCAACAAACCAACAAACCAACATGCCAACAAACCAACAAGCCAACAAAGCAACAAACCAACAAACCAACAAACCAACAAGCCAACAAACCAACAAACCAAAAAACCAACATGCCAACAAACCAACAAACTAAGTAACCAACAAGCCAACAAACCAACAAACCAACAAACCAACAAACCAACATGCCAACAAACCAACAAGCCAACAAAGCAACAAACCAACAAACCAACAAACCAACAAACCAACAAACCAACAAACCAACAAGCCAACAAGCCAACAAACCAACAAACTAACAAACCAACAAACCAACAAGCCAACAAACCAACAAGCCAACAAACCAATAAACCAACAAACCAAGTAACCAAAAAGCCAACAAACTAACAAACCAAAAAGCCAACAAGCCAACAAGCCAACAAACCAACAAACCAGCAAAGCAACAAGCCAACAAGCCAACAAATCAACAAACCAAAAAACCAACAAACCAACAAACCAACAAACCAACAAACCAACAAACCAACAAGCCAACAAGCCAACAAACCAACAAACCAACAAACCAACAAGCCAACAAGCCAACAAACCAACAAACCAACAAACCAACAAACCAACAAGCCAACAAACCAACAAGCCAACAAGCCAACAAACCAACAAACCAACAAAGCAACAAACCAAAAAACCAACAAACCAAAAAACCAACAAACCAACAAACCATCAAACGAACAAAGCAACAAGCCAACAAGCCAACAAACCAACAAACCAACAAGCCAACAAACCAACAAACCAATAAGCCAACAAGCCAACAAACCAACAAACCAACAAACCAACAAGCCAACAAACCAACAAACCAACAAGCCAACAAACCAACAAACCAACAAACCAACAAACCAACAAGCCAACAAGCCAACAAACCAACAAACCATCAAGCCAACAAACCAACAAACCAACAAGCCAACAAACCAACAAACCAACATGCCAACAAACCAACAAACTAAGTAACCAACAAGCCAACAAACCCACAAACCAACAAGCCAACAAGCCAACAAACCAACAAACCAACAAACCAACAAACCAAGTAACCAACAAACCAAAAAACCATCAAACGAACAAAGCAACAAACCAACAAACCAAAAAACCAACAAGCCAACAAACCAACAAACAAATAAACCAACAAACCAACAAACAAATAAACCAACAAACCAACAAGCCAACAAACCAACAAACAAATAAACCAACAAACCAAAACACCAACAAACCAACAAACCAACAAGCCAACAAACCAACAAACCAACAAACCAGCAAACCAAGTAACCAACAAGCCAACAAACCAACAAACCAAAAACCGACAAGCCAACAAACCAACAAACCAACAAACCAACAAACCAACAAGCCAAAAAACCAACAAACCAACAAACCAACAAACCAACAAGCCAACAAGCCAACAAGCCAACAAGCCAACAAACCAACAAACCAACAAACCAACAAGCCAACAAGCCAACAAACCAACAAGCCAACAAACCAACAAACCAACAAACCAACAAGCCAACAAACCAACAAACCAACAAACCAACAAACCAACAAGCCAGCAAACCAACAAACCAACAAGCCAACAAACCAACAAACCAACAAACCAAAAAACCAACAAACCAACAAACCAACAAACCAACAAACCAACAAGCCAACAAACCAACAAACCAACAAACCAAGTAACCAAAAGACCAACAAACTAACAAACCAACAAGCCAACAAGCCAACAAACCAACAAGCCAACCAACCAAGTAACCAAAAAGCCAACAAACTAAAAAACCAACAAGCCAACAAGCCAACAAGCCAACAAACCAACAAACCAACAAGCCAGCAAACCAACAAACCAACAAGCCAACAAACCAACAAACCAAAAAACCAACATGCCAACAAACCAACAAACTAAGTAACCAACAAGCCAACAAACCAACAAACCAACAAACTAACAAACCAACAAGCCAACAAGCCAACAAACCAACAAACTAACAAACCAACAAACCAACAAGCCAACAAACCAACAAGCCAACAAACCAACAAACCAACAAACCAAGTAACCAAAAAGCCAACAAACTAACAAACCAACAAGCCAACAAGCCAACAAACCAACAAACCAACAAAGCAACAAGCCAACAAGCCAACAAATCAACAAACCAAAAAACCAACAAACCAACAAACCAACAAACCAACAAACCAACAAACCAACAAGCCAACAAGCCAACAAACCAACAAACCAACAAACCAACAAGCCAACAAACCAACAAGCCAACAAACCAACAAACCAACAAACCAACAAGCCAACAAACCAACAAGCCAACAAGGCAACAAACCAACAAACCAACAAAGCAACAAACCAAAAAACCAACAAACCAAAAAACCAACAATCCAACAAACCATCAAACGAACAAAGCAACAAGCCAACAAGCGAACAAACCAACAAACCAACAAGCCAACAAACAGACAAACCAACAAGCCAACAAGCCAACAAACCAACAAACCAACAAACCAACAAGCCAACAAACCAACAAACCAACAAGCCAACAAACCAACAAACCAACAAACCAACAAACCAACAAGCCAACAAGCCAACAAACCAACAAACCAACAAGCCAACAAACCAACAAACCAACAAGCCAACAAACCAACAAACCAACATGTCAACAAACCAACAAACTAAGTAACCAACAAGCCAACAAACCAACAAACCAACAAGCCAACAAGCCAACAAACCAACAAACCAACAAACCAACAAACCAAGTAACCAACAAACCAAAAAACCATCAAACGAACAAAGCAACAAACCAACAAACCAAAAAACCAACAAGCCAACAAACCAACAAACAAATAAACCAACAAACCAACAAACAAATAAACCAACAAACCAACAAACCAACAAACCAACAAACCAACAAACCAACAAACCAAAAAACCAACAAACCAACAAACCAACAAGCCAACCAGCCAACAAACCAACAAGCCAACAAGCCAACAAACCAACAAACCAACAAACCAACAAGCCAACAAACCAACAAACCAACAAACCAACAAACCAACAAGCCAACAAACCAACAAATAAATAAACCAACAAACCAAAAAACCAACAAACCAACAAACCAACAAACCAACAAGCCAACAAACCAACAAACAAATAAACCAACAAACCAACAAACCAACAAACCAACTAACCAAAAAACCAACAAACCAACAATCCAACAAGCCAACAAACCAACAAACTAACAAACCAACAAACGGACTAATCAACAAACCAGCAAACTAAGTAACCAACAAGCCAACAAACCAACAAACCAACAAGCCAACAAGCCAACAAACCAACAAACCAACAAACCAACAAGCCAACAAACCAACAAGCCAACAAACCAACAAACCAACAAACCAACAAGCCAACAAACCAACAAGCCAACAAGGCAACAAACCAACAAACCAACAAAGCAACAAACCAAAAAACCAACAAACCAAAAAACCAACAATCCAACAAACCATCAAACGAACAAAGCAACAAGCCAACAAGCGAACAAACCAACAAACCAACAAGCCAACAAACAGACAAACCAACAAGCCAACAAGCCAACAAACCAACAAACCAACAAACCAACAAGCCAACAAACCAACAAACCAACAAGCCAACAAACCAACAAACCAACAAACCAACAAACCAACAAGCCAACAAGCCAACAAACCAACAAACCAACAAGCCAACAAACCAACAAACCAACAAGCCAACAAACCAACAAACCAACATGTCAACAAACCAACAAACTAAGTAACCAACAAGCCAACAAACCAACAAACCAACAAGCCAACAAGCCAACAAACCAACAAACCAACAAACCAACAAACCAAGTAACCAACAAACCAAAAAACCATCAAACGAACAAAGCAACAAACCAACAAACCAAAAAACCAACAAGCCAACAAACCAACAAACAAATAAACCAACAAACCAACAAACAAATAAACCAACAAACCAACAAACCAACAAACCAACAAACCAACAAACCAACAAACCAAAAAACCAACAAACCAACAAACCAACAAGCCAACCAGCCAACAAACCAACAAGCCAACAAGCCAACAAACCAACAAACCAACAAACCAACAAGCCAACAAACCAACAAACCAACAAACCAACAAACCAACAAGCCAACAAACCAACAAATAAATAAACCAACAAACCAAAAAACCAACAAACCAACAAACCAACAAACCAACAAGCCAACAAACCAACAAACAAATAAACCAACAAACCAACAAACCAACAAACCAACTAACCAAAAAACCAACAAACCAACAATCCAACAAGCCAACAAACCAACAAACTAACAAACCAACAAACGGACTAATCAACAAACCAGCAAACTAAGTAACCAACAAGCCAACAAACCAACAAACCAACAAGCCAACAAGCCAACAAACCAACAAACCAACAAACCAACAAACCAACAAACCAACAAACTAACAAACCAACAAACCAACAAACCAACAAACCAACAAGCCAACAAACCAACAAACAAATAAACCAACAAACCAAAACACCAACAAACCAACAAACCAACTAGCCAACAAACCAACAAACCAACAAACCAGCAAACCAAGTAACCAACAAGCCAACAAACCAACAAACCAAAAACCGACAAGCCAACAAACCAACAAACCAACAAACCAACAAGCCAAAAAACCAACAAACCAACAAACCAACAAACCAACAAGCCAACAAGCCAACAAGCCAACAAACCAACAAACCAACAAACCAACAAGCCAACAAACTAACAAACCAACAAACCAACAAGCCAACAAACCAACAAACCAACAAACCAAGTTACCAAAAAGCCAACAAACTAACAAACCAACAAACCAACAAGCCAACAAGCCAACAAGCCAACAAACCAACAAACCAACAAGCCAGCAAACCAACAAACCAACAAGCCAACAAACCAACAAACCAACAAACCAAAAAACCAACAAACCAACAAACCAACAAACCAACAAACCAACAAACCAACAAACCAACAAACCAGCAAGCCAACAAACCAACAAACCAACAAACCAACAAACCAAGTAACCAAAAGACCAACAAACTAACAAACCAACAAGCCAACAAGCCAAAAAACCACAAGCCAACCAACCAAGTAACCGAAAAGCCAACAAACTAACAAACCAACAAGCCAACAAGCCAACAAGCCAACAAACCAACAAACCAACAAGCCAGCAAACCAACAAACCAACAAACCAACAAACCAACATGCCAACAAACCAACAAACTAAGTAACCAACAAGCCAACAAACCAACAAACCAACAAACCAACAAACCAACATGCCAACAATCCAACAAGCCAACAAAGCAACAAACCAACAAACCAACAAACCAACAAACCAACAAACCAACAAGCCAACAAGCCAACAAACCAATAAACTAACAAACCAACAAACCAACAAGCCAACAAACCAACAAGCCAAAAAACCAACAAACAAACAAACCAAGTAACCAAAAAGCCAACAAAGTAACAAACCAACAAGCCAACAAGCCAACAAACCAACAAACCAACAAACCAACAAGCCAACAAGCCAACAAACCAACAAACCAACAAACCAACAAGCCAACAAACCAACAAGCCAACAAACCAACAAACCAACAAACCAACAAGCCAACAAACCAACAAGCCAACAAGCCAACAAACCAACAAACCAACAAAGCAACAAACCAAAAAACCAACAATCCAAAAAACCAACAAACCAACAAACCATCAAACGAACAAAGCAACAAGCCAACAAGCCAACAAACCAACAAACCAACAAGCCAACAAACCAACAAACCAACAAGCCAACAAGCCAACAAACCAACAAACCAACAAACCAACAAGCCAACAAACCAACAAACCAACAAGCCAACAAGCCAACAAACCAACAAACCAACAAACCAACAAACCAACAAACCAACAAACCAACAAACTAACAAACCAACAAACCAACAAACCAACAAACCAACAAGCCAACAAACCAACAAACAAATAAACCAACAAACCAAAACACCAACAAACCAACAAACCAACAAGCCAACAAACCAACAAACCAACAAACCAGCAAACCAAGTAACCAACAAGCCAACAAACCAACAAACCAACAAACCAACAAACCAACAAACCAACTAACCAAAAAACCAACAAACCAACAATCCAACAAGCCAACAAACCAACAAACTAACAAACCAACAAACGGACTAATCAACAAACCAGCAAACTAAGTAACCAACAAGCCAACAAACCAACAAACCAACAAGCCAACAAGCCAACAAACCAACAAACCAACAAACCAACAAACCAACAAACCAACAAACTAACAAACCAACAAACCAACAAACCAACAAACCAACAAGCCAACAAACCAACAAACAAATAAACCAACAAACCAAAACACCAACAAACCAACAAACCAACAAGCCAACAAACCAACAAACCAACAAACCAGCAAACCAAGTAACCAACAAGCCAACAAACCAACAAACCAAAAACCGACAAGCCAACAAACCAACAAACCAACAAACCAACAAGCCAAAAAACCAACAAACCAACAAACCAACAAACCAACAAGCCAACAAGCCAACAAGCCAACAAACCAACAAACCAACAAACCAACAAGCCAACAAACTAACAAACCAACAAACCAACAAGCCAACAAACCAACAAACCAACAAACCAAGTTACCAAAAAGCCAACAAACTAACAAACCAACAAACCAACAAGCCAACAAGCCAACAAGCCAACAAACCAACAAACCAACAAGCCAGCAAACCAACAAACCAACAAGCCAACAAACCAACAAACCAACAAACCAAAAAACCAACAAACCAACAAACCAACAAACCAACAAACCAACAAACCAACAAACCAGCAAGCCAACAAACCAACAAACCAACAAACCAACAAACCAAGTAACCAAAAGACCAACAAACTAACAAACGAACAAGCCAACAAGCCAAAAAACCACAAGCCAACCAACCAAGTAACCGAAAAGCCAACAAACTAACAAACCAACAAGCCAACAAGCCAACAAGCCAACAAACCAACAAACCAACAAGCCAGCAAACCAACAAACCAACAAACCAACAAACCAACATGCCAACAAACCAACAAACTAAGTAACCAACAAGCCAACAAACCAACAAACCAACAAACCAACAAACCAACATGCCAACAATCCAACAAGCCAACAAAGCAACAAACCAACAAACCAACAAACCAACAAACCAACAAACCAACAAGCCAACAAGCCAACAAACCAACAAACTAACAAACCAACAAACCAACAAGCCAACAAACCAACAAGCCAAAAAACCAACAAACAAACAAACCAAGTAACCAAAAAGCCAACAAAGTAACAAACCAACAAGCCAACAAGCCAACAAACCAACAAACCAACAAAGCAACTAGCCAACAAGCCAACAAATCAATAAACCAAAAAACCAACAAACCAACAAACCAACAAACCAACAAACCAACAAACCAACAAACCAACAAGCCAACAAGCCAACAAACCAACAAACCAACAAACCAACAAGCCAACAAACCAACAAGCCAACAAACCAACAAACCAACAAACCAACAAGCCAACAAACCAACAAGCCAACAAGCCAACAAACCAACAAACCAACAAAGCAACAAACCAAAAAACCAACAATCCAAAAAACCAACAAACCAACAAACCATCAAACGAACAAAGCAACAAGCCAACAAGCCAACAAACCAACAAACCAACAAGCCAACAAACCAACAAACCAACAAGCCAACAAGCCAACAAACCAACAAACCAACAAACCAACAAGCCAACAAACCAACAAACCAACAAGCCAACAAACCAACAAACCAAAAACCGACAAGCCAACAAACCAACAAGCCAACAAACCAACAAGCTAACAAACCAACAAACGAACTAACTAACAAACCAACAAGCCAACAAACCAACAAACCAACAAACCAACAAACCAACAAACTAAGTAACCAACAAGCCAACAAACCAACAAACCAACAAGCCAACAAACCAACAAACCAACAAACCAACAAACCAACTAACCAACAAGCCAACAAACCAACAAACAAATAAACCAACAAACCAAAAAACCAACAAACCAACAAACCAACAAACCAACAAGCCAACAAGCCAACAAACCAACAAACCAACAAACCAACAAGCCAACAAACCAACAAGCCAACAAACCAACAAACCAACAAACCAACAAGCCAACAAACCAACAAGCCAACAAGCCAACAAACCAACAAACCAACAAAGCAACAAAGCAAAAAACCAACAATCCAAAAAACCAACAAACCAACAAACCATCAAACGAACAAAGCAACAAGCCAACAAGCCAACAAACCAACAAACCAACAAGCCAAAAAACCAACAAACCAACAAGCCAACAAGCCAACAAACCAACAAACCAACAAACCAACAAGCCAACAAACCAACAAACCAACAAGCCAACAAACCAACAAACCAAAAACCGACAAGCCAACAAACCAACAAGCCAACAAACCAACAAGCTAACAAACCAACAAACGAACTAACTAACAAACCAACAAGCCAACAAGCCAACAAACCAACAAACCAACAAACCAACAAACCAACAAACTAAGTAACCAACAAGCCAACAAACCAACAAACCAACAAGCCAACAAACCAACAAACCAACAAACCAACAAACCAACTAACCTACAAGCCAACAAACCAACAAACAAATAAACCAACAAACCAAAAAACCAACAAACCAACAAACCAACAAACCAACAAACCAACAAACCAACAAACCAAGTAACCAACAAGCCAACAAACCAACAAACCAACAAGCCAACAAGCCAACAAACCAACAAACCAACAAGCCAACAAACCAACAAACCAACAAGCCTACAAACCAACAAACCAAAAACCCCCAAACCAACAAACCAAAAAACCAACAAACCAACAAACCAACAAACCAACAAACCAACAAACTAACAAACCCACAAGCCAACAAACCAACAAACCAACAAACCAACAAGCCAACAAACCAACAAACAAATAAACCAACAAACCAACAAACCAACAAACCAACAAACCAACAAACCAAAAAACCCAAAAAATCAACAAACCAATAAGCCAATAAGCCAACAAACCAACAAACTAACAAACCAACAAACGAACTAATCAACAAACCAGCACACTAAGTAACCAACAAGCCAACAAACCAACAAACCAACAAGCCAACAAGCCCACAAACCAACAAACCAACAAGCCAACAAACCAACAAACCAACAAACTAACAAACCAACAAACCAACAAACCAACAAACCAACAAACCAACAAACCAACAAGCCAATAAACCAACAAACAAATAAACCAACAAACCAAAAAACCAACAAACCAACAAACCAACAAGCCAACAAACCAACAAACCAACAAACCAACAAACCAACAAACCAAGTAACAAACAAGCCAACAAACCAACAAACCAAAAACCGACAAGCCAACAAACCAACAAACCAACAAGCCAACAAACCAACAAGCTAACAAACCAACAAACGAACTAACCAACAAACCAACAAGCCAACAAGCCAACAAACCAACAAACCAACAAACCAACAAACTATATAACCAACAAGCGAACAAACCAACAAACCAACAAGCCAACAAACCAACAAACCAACAAACCAACTAACCAACAAGCCAACAAACCAACAAACAAATAAACCAACAAACCAAAAAACCAACAAACCAACAAACCAACAAACCAACAAACCAACAAACCAAGTAAGCAACAAGCCAACAAACCAACAAACCAACAAGCCAACAAGCCAACAAACCAACAAACCAACAAGCCAACAAACCAACAAACCAACAAGCCTACAAACCAACAAACCAAAAACCCCCAAACCAACAAACCAAAAAACCAACAAACCAACAAACCAACAAGCCAACAAACCAACAAACCAACAAACCAACAAACCCAGTAACCAACAAGCCAACAAACCAACAAACCAAAAACCAACAAGCCAACAAACCAACAAACCAACAAGCCACCAAACCAACAAACCAACAAACCAACAAACCAACAAGCCAACAAACTAACAAACCAACAAACCAACAAGCCAACAAACCAACAAACCAACAAACCAAGTTACCAAAAAGCCAACAAACTAACAAACCAACAAGCCAACAAGCCAACAAGCCAACAAACCAACAAACCAACAAGCCAGCAAACCAACAAACCAACAAGCCAACAAACCAACAAACCAACAAACCAAAAAACCAACAAACCAACAAACCAACAAACCAACAAACCAACAAACCAACAAACCAACAAACCAACAAGCCAACAAACCAACAAACCAACAAAATAACAAACCAAGTAACCAAAAGACCAACAAACTAACAAACCAACAAGCCAACAAGCCAACAAACCAACAAGCCAACCAACCAAGTAACCAAAAAGCCAACAAACTAACAAACCAACAAGCCAACAAGCCAACAAGCCAACAAACCAACAAACCAACAAGCCAGCAAACCAACAAACCAACAAGCCAACAAACCAACAAACCAAAAAACCAACATGCCAACAAACCAACAAACTAAGTAACCAACAAGCCAACAAACCAACAAACCAACAAACCAACAAAGCAACATGCCAACAAACCAACAAGCCAACAAAGCAACAAACCAACAAACCAACAAACCAACAAACCAACAAACCAACAAACCAACAAGCCAACAAGCCAACAAACCAACAAACCAACAAACCAACAAGCCAACAAACCAACATGCCAACAAACCAACAAACCAACAAACCAAGTAACCAAAAAGCCAACAAACTAACAAACCAACAAGCCAACAAGCCAACAAACCAACAAACCAACAAAGCAACAAGCCAACAAGCCAACAAACCAACAAACCATCAAACCAACAAGCCAACAAACCAACAAGCCAACAAACCAACAAACCAACAAACCAACAAGCCAACAAACCAACAAGCCAACAAGCCAACAAACCAACAAACCAACAAAGCAACAAACCAAAAAACCGACAAACCAAAAAACCAACAAACCAACAAACCATCAAACGACCAAAGCAACAAGCCAACAAGCCAACAAACCAACAAACCAACAAGCCAACAAACCAAAAAACCAACAAGTTAACAAGCCAACAAACCAATAAACCAACAAACCAACAAGCCAACAAACCAACAAACCAACAAGCCAACAAACCAACAAACCAACAAACCAACAAACCAACAAGCCAACAAGCCAACAAACCAACAAACCATCAAGCCAACAAACCAACAAACCAACAAGCCAACAAACCAACAAACCAACATGCCAACAAACCAACAAACTAAGTAACCAACAAGCCAACAAACCCACAAACCAACAAGCCAACAAGCCAACAAACCAACAAACCAACAAACCAACAAACCAAGTAACCAACAAACCAAAAAACCATCAAACGAACAAAGCAACAAACCAACAAACCAAAAAACCAACAAGCCAACAAACCAACAAACAAATAAACCAACAAACCAACAAACAAATAAACCAACAAACCAACAAACCAACAAACCAACAAACCAACAAACCAACAAACCAAAAAACCAACAAACCAACAAACCAACAAGCCAACAAGCCAACATACCAACAAGCCAACAAGCCAACAAACCAACAAACCAACAAACCAACAAGCCAACAAACCAACAAACCAACAAACCAACAAACCAACAAGCCAACAAACCAACAAATAAATAAACCAACAAACCAAAAAACCAACAAACCAACAAACCAACAAACCAACAAGCCAACAAACCAACAAACAAATAAACCAACAAACCAACAAACCAACAAACCAACTAACGACAAAACCAACAAACCAACAATCCAACAAGCCAACAAACCAACAAACTAACAAATCAACAAACGAACTAATCAACAAACCAGCAAACTAAGTAACCAACAAGCCAACAAACCAACAAACCAACAAGCCAACAAGCCAACAAACCAACAAACCAACAAGCCAACAAACCAACAAACCAACAAACTAACAAACCAACAAACCAACAAACCAACAAACCAACAAGACAACAAACCAACAAACAAATAAACCAACAAACCAAAACACCAACAAACCAACAAACCAACAAGCCAACAAACCAACAAACCAACAAACCAGCAAACCAAGTAACCAACAAGCCAACAAACAAACAAACCAAAAACCGACAAGCCAACAAACCAACAAACCAACAAACCAACAAGCCAAAAAACCAACAAACCAACAAACCAACAAACCAACAAGCCAACAAGCCAACAAGCCAACAAGCCAACAAACCAACAAACCAACAAACCCACAAGCCAACAAACCAACAAGCCAGCAAACCAACAAACCAACAAACCAACAAGCCAACAAACCAACAAACCAACAAACCAACAAGCCAGCAAACCAACAAACCAACAAGCCAACAAACCAACAAACCAACAAACCAAAAAACCAACAAACCAACAAACCAACAAACCAACAAACCAACAAACCAACAAGCCAACAAACCAACAAACCAACAAACCAAGTAACCAAAAGACCAACAAACTAACAAACCAACAAGCCAACAAGCCAACAAACCAATAAGCCAACCAACCAAGTAACCAAAAAGCCAACAAACTAAAAAACCAACAAACCAACAAGCCAGCAAACCAACAAACCAACAAGCCAACAAACCAACAAACCAAAAAACCAACATGCCAACAAACCAACAAACTAAGTAACCAACACGCCAACAAACCAACAAACCAACAAACTAACAAACCAACAAGCCAACAAGCCAACAAACCAACAAACTAACAAACCAACAAACCAACAAGCCAACAAACCAACAAGCCAACAAACCAACAAACCAACAAACCAAATAACCAAAAAGCCAACAAACTAACAAACCAACAAGCCAACAAGCCAACAAACCAACAAACCAACAAAGCAACAAGCCAACAAGCCAACAAATCAACAAACCAAAAAACCAACAAACCAACAAACCAACAAACCAACAAACCAACAAACCAACAAACCAACAAGCCAACAAGCCAACAAACCAACAAACCAACAAACCAACAAGCCAACAAACCAACAAGCCAACAAACCAACAAACCAACAAACCAACAAACCAACAAGCCAACAAACCAACAAGCCAACAAGCCAACAAACCAACAAACCAACAAAGCAACAAACCAAAAAACCAACAAACCAAAAAACCAACAATCCAACAAACCATCAAACGAACAAAGCAACAAGCCAACAAGCCAACAAACCAACAAACCAACAAGCCAACAAACAGACAAACCAACAAGCCAACAAGCCAACAAACCAACAAACCAACAAACCAACAAGCCAACAAACCAACAAACCAACAAGCCAACAAACCAACAAACCAACAAACCAACAAACCAACAAGCCAACAAGCCAACAAACCAACAAACCAACAAGCCAACAAACCAACAAACCAACAAGCCAACAAACCAACAAACCAACATGCCAACAAACCAACAAACTAAGTAACCAACAAGCCAACAAACCAACAAACCAACAAGCCAACAAGCCAACAAACCAACAAACCAACAAACCAACAAACCAAGTAACCAACAAACCAAAAAACCATCAAACGAACAAAGCAACAAACCAACAAACCAAAAAACCAACAAGCCAACAAACCAACAAACAAATAAACCAACAAGCCAACCAGCCAACAAACCAACAAGCCAACAAGCCAAAAAACCAACAAACCAACAAACCAACAAGCCAACAAACCAACAAACCAACAAACCAACAAACCAACAAGCCAACAAACCCACAAATAAATAAACCAACAAACCAAAAAACCAACAAACCAACAAACCAACAAACCAACAAGCCAACAAACCAACAAACAAATAAACCAACAAACCAACAAACCAACAAACCAACTAACCAAAAAACCAACAAACCAACAATCCAACAAGCCAACAAACCAACAAACTAACAAACCAACAAACGGACTAATCAACAAACCAGCAAACTAAGTAACCAACAAGCCAACAAACCAACAAACCAACAAGCCAACAAGCCAACAAACCAACAAACAAACAAGCCAACAAACCAACAAACCAACAAACTAACAAACCAACAAACCAACAAACCAACAAACCAACAAGCCAACAAACCAACAAACAAATAAACCAACAAACCAAAACACCAACAAACCAACAAACCAACAAGCCAACAAACCAACAAACCAACAAACCAGCAAACCAAGTAACCAACAAGCCAACAAACCAACAAACCAAAAACCGACAAGCCAACAAACCAACAAACCAACAAACCAACAAGCCAAAAAACCAACAAACCAACAAACCAACAAACCAACAAGCCAACAAGCCAACAACCCAACAAGCCAACAAACCAACAAACCAACAAACCAACAAGCCAACAAACCAACAAGCCAACAAACCAATAAACCAACAAACCAACAAGCCAACAAACCAACAAACCAACAAACCAAGTAACCAAAAAGCCAACAAACTAAAAAACCAACAAGCCAACAAGCCAACAAGCCAACAAACCAACAAACCAACAAGCCAACAAACCCACGAAACAAAAAAGCCAACAAACCAACAAACCAACAAACCAAAAAACCAACAAACCAACAAACCAACAAACCAACAAACCAACAAACCAACAAGCCAACAAACCAACAAACCAACAAACCAAGTAACCAAAAGGCCAACAAACTATCAAACCAACAAGCCAACAAGCCAACAAACCAACAAGCCAACAAACCAACAAACCAACAAAGCAACAAGCCAACAAGCCAACAAACCAACAAACCAACAAACCAAGTAACCAAAAGGCCAACAAACTAACAAACCAACAAGCCAACAAGCCAACAAACCAACAAGCCAACAAACCACAAACCAACAAACCAACAAACCAACAAACCAACAAACCAACAAACCAACATGCCAACAAACCAACAAACTAAGTAACCAACAAGCCAACAAACCAACAAACCAACAAACCAACATGCCAACAAACCAACAAACTAAGTAACCAAAAAGCCAACAAACCAACAAACCAACAAGCCAACAAGCCAACAAACCAACAAACCAATAAACCAACAAGCCAACAAACCAACAAGCCAACAAACCAACAAACCAACAAACCAACAAACCAACAAACCAACAAACCAACAAACCAACAAGCCAACAAACCAACAAACCAACAAACCAACATGCCAACAAACCAACAAACTAAGTAACCAACAAGCCAACAAACCAACAAACCAACAAACCAACATGCCAACAAACCAACAAACTAAGTAACCAAAAAGCCAACAAACCAACAAACCAACAAGCCAACAAGCCAACAAACCAACAAACCAACAAGCCAACAAACCAACAAACCAACAAGCCAACAAACCAACAAACCAACAAACCAACAAACCAACAAGCCAACAAGCCAACAAACCAACAAACCAACAAACCAACAAAGCAACAAGCCAACAAGCCAACAAACCAACAAACCAATAAACCAACAAGCCAACAAACCAACAAGCCAACAAACCAACAAACCAACAAGCCAACAAGCCAACAAACCAACAAACCAACAAACCAACAAGCCAACAAACCAACAAACCAACAAACCAAGTAACCAAAAAGCCAACAAACTAACAAACCAATAAGCCAACAAGCCAACAAACCAACAAACCAACAAAGCAACAAACCAACAAACCAACAAACCAACAAACCAGCAAGCCAACAAGCCAACAAACCAACAAACCAACAAGCCAACAAGCCAACAAACCAACAAACCAACAAAGCAACAAACCAACAAACCAACAAACCAACAAACCAACAAACCAACAAGCCAACAAGCCAACAAACCAACAAACTAAGAAACCAACAAACGAACTAACCAACAAACCAACAAGCCAACAAGCCAACAAACCAACAAACCAACAAACCAACAAACCAAGTAACCAACAAGCCAACAAACCAACAAACCAACAAGCCAACAAGCCAACAAACCAACAAACCAACAAGCCAACAAACCAACAAACCAACAAGCCAACAAACCAACAAACCAACAAACCAAAAAACCAACAAACCAACAAACCAACAAACCAACAAACCAACATACCAAGTAACAAAAAAGCCAACAAGCCAACAAACCAACAAACTAACAAACCAACAAACGAACTAACCAACAAACCAATAAACCAACAAGCCAACAAGCCAACAAGCCAACAAACCAACAAACCAACAAACCAACAAACCAACAAACCAAGTAACCAAAAAGCCAACAAACTAACAATCCAACAAGCCAACAAGCCAACAAACCAACAAACCAACAAACAAGCAAGCCAACAAACCAACAAACAAATAAACCAACAAACCAACAAACCAACAAACCAACAAACCAAAAAACCAACAAACCAAAAAACTAACAAACCAACAAGCCAACAAGCCAACAAACCAACAAACTAACAAACCAACAAACGAACTAACCAACAAACCAAAAAGCCAACAAGCCAACACACCAACAAACCAACAAACCAACAAACTAAGTAACCAACAAGCCAGCAAACCAACAAACCAACAAGCCAACAAACCAACAAACCAACAAACCAACAAACCAACAAGCCAACAAACCAACAAACAAATAAACCAACAAACCAAAAAACCAACAAACCAAAAAACAGAGTAACCAACAAGCCAACAAACCAACAAACCAACAAGCTAACAAGCAAACAAACCAACAAACCAACAAGCCAACAAACCAACAAATCAACAAGCCAACAAACCAACAAACCAACAAACCAAAAAACCAACAAACCAACAAACCAAAAAACCAACAAACCAACAAACCAACAAACCAAGTAACCAACAAGCCAACAAACCCACAAACCAAAAACCAACAAGCCAACAAACCAACAAACCAACAAGCCAACAAACCAACAAACCAACAAACCAACAAACCAATAAGCCAACAAAACAACACACCAACAAACCAACAAGCCAACAAACCAACAAACCAACAAACCAAGTAACCAAAAAGCCAACAAACTAACAAACCAACAAGCCAACAAGCCAACAAGCCAACAAACCAACAAACCAACAAGCCAACAAACCAACAAACCAACAAGCCAACAAACCAACAAACCAACAAACCAAAAACTAACAAACCAACAAATCAACAAACCAACAAACCAACAAACCAACAAGCCAAGAAACTAACAAACCAACAAACCAAGTAACCAAAAGGCCAACAAACTAACAAACCAACAAGCCAACAAGCCAACAAACCAACAAACCAAGTAACCAAAAAGCCAACAAACTAACAAACCAACAAGCCAACAAGCCAACAAACCAACAAGCCAACAAAGCAACAAACCAACAAACCAACAAACCAACAAACCAACAAACCAACAAGCCAACAAGCCAACAAACCAACAAACCAACAAGCCAACAAGCCAACAAACCAACAAACCAACAAACCAACAAAGCAACAAACCAACAAACCAACAAACCAACAAACCAACAAACCAAAAAGCCAACAAGCCAACAAACCAACAAACTAACAAACCAACAAACGCACTAACCAACAAACCAACAAGCCAACAAGCCAACAAACCAACAAACTAACAAACCAACAAACCAACAAACCAACAAACCAAGTAACCAACAAGCCAACAAACCAACAAGCCAACAAGCCAACAAACAAACAAACCAACAAGCCAACAAACCAACAAACCAACAAACCAACAAACCAACAAACCAAGTAACTAAAAAGCCAACAAACTAACAAACCAACAAGCCAACAAACCAACAAGCCAACAAACCAACAAACCAACAAGCCAACAAACCAACAAACCAACAAAATCACAAGCCAAAAAGCCAACAAACCAACAAACCAACAAGCCAACAAACTAACAAACCAACAAGCCAACAAACCAACAAACCAACAAACCAAAAAACCAACAAACCAACAAACTAACAAACCAATAAACCAACAAACCAACAAGCCAACAAACCAACAAACCAATAAACCAACAAACCAACAAACCAAAAAACCAAAAAGCCAACAAACTAACAAACCAACAAGCCAACAAGCCAACAAACCAACAAACCAACAAACCAACAAACCAACAAACCAACAAACCAACAAAGCAACAAACCAACAAACCAACAAACCAACAAACCAACAAACCAACAAGCCAACAAGCCAAGAAACCAACAAACTAACAAACCAACAAACGAACTAACCAACAAACCAACAAATCAACAAGCCAACAAGCCAACAAACCAACAAACCAACAAGCCAACAAGCCAACAAACCAACAAACCAACAAGCCAACAAACCAACAAACCAACAAGCCAACAAACCAACAAACAAATAAACCAACAAACCAAAAAACCAACAAACCAACAAACCAACAAGCCAACAAACCAACAAACCAACAAACCATCAAACCAAGTAACCAACAAGCCAACAAACCAACAAACCAACAAGCCAACAAGCCAACAAACCAACAAACCAACAAGCCAACAAACCAACAAACCACCAAGCCAACAAACCAACAAACCAACAAACCAAAAAACCAACAAACCAACAAACTAACAAACCAACAAACCAACAAACCAACAAGCCAACAAACCAACAAACCAACAAACCAAAAAACCAACAAACCAACAAACCAACAAACCAAGTAACCAACAAGCCAACAAACCCACAAACCAAAAACCAACAAGCCAACAAACCAACAAACCAACAAGCCAACAAACCAACAAACCAACAAACCAACAAACCAATAAGCCAACAAAACAACACACCAACAAACCAACAAGCCAACAAACCAACAAACCAACAAACCAAGTAACCAAAAAGCCAACAAACTAACAAACCAACAAGCCAACAAGCCAACAAGCCAACAAACCAACAAACCAACAAGCCAACAAACCAACAAACCAACAAGCCAACAAACCAACAAACCAAAAACTAACAAACCAACAAATCAACAAACCAACAAACCAACAAACCAACAAGCCAAGAAACTAACAAACCAACAAACCAAGTAACCAAAAGGCCAACAAACTAACAAACCAACAAGCCAACAAGCCAACAAACCAACAAACCAAGTAACCAAAAAGCCAACAAACTAACAAACCAACAAGCCAACAAGCCAACAAACCAACAAGCCAACAAAGCAACAAACCAACAAACCAACAAACCAACAAACCAACAAACCAACAAGCCAACAAGCCAACAAACCAACAAACCAACAAGCCAACAAGCCAACAAACCAACAAACCAACAAACCAACAAAGCAACAAACCAACAAACCAACAAACCAACAAACCAACAAACCAAAAAGCCAACAAGCCAACAAACCAACAAACTAACAAACCAACAAACGCACTAACCAACAAACCAACAAGCCAACAAGCCAACAAACCAACAAACTAACAAACCAACAAACCAACAAACCAACAAACCAAGTAACCAACAAGCCAACAAACCAACAAGCCAACAAGCCAACAAACAAACAAACCAACAAGCCAACAAACCAACAAACCAACAAACCAACAAACCAACAAACCAAGTAACTAAAAAGCCAACAAACTAACAAACCAACAAGCCAACAAACCAACAAGCCAACAAACCAACAAACCAACAAGCCAACAAACCAACAAACCAACAAAATCACAAGCCAAAAAGCCAACAAACCAACAAACCAACAAGCCAACAAACTAACAAACCAACAAGCCAACAAACCAACAAACCAACAAACCAAAAAACCAACAAACCAACAAACTAACAAACCAATAAACCAACAAACCAACAAGCCAA
The DNA here is from genome assembly GCA_958298945.1 of Atherix ibis. Lineage (NCBI taxonomy): Eukaryota > Metazoa > Arthropoda > Insecta > Diptera > Athericidae > Atherix > Atherix ibis. The sequence continues at coordinate 89,013,416 of OY282608.1, read as the reverse complement.
CAAACCAACAAACCAATAAACCAACAAACCAACAAACCAAAAAACCAAAAAGCCAACAAACTAACAAACCAACAAGCCAACAAGCCAACAAACCAACAAACCAACAAGCCAACAAACCAACAAACCAACAAACCAACAAAGCAACAAACCAACAAACCAACAAACCAACAAACCAACAAACCAACAAGCCAACAAGCCAAGAAACCAACAAACTAACAAACCAACAAACGAACTAACCAACAAACCAACAAATCAACAAGCCAACAAGCCAACAAACCAAGAAACCAACAAGCCAACAAGCCAATAAACCAACAAACCAACAAGCCAACAAACCAACAAACCAACAAGCCAACAAACCAACAAACAAATAAACCAACAAACCAAAAAACCAACAAACCAACAAACCAACAAGCCAACAAACCAACAAACCAACAAACCATCAAACCAAGTAACCAACAAGCCAACAAACCAACAAACCAACAAGCCAACAAGCCAACAAACCAACAAACCAACAAGCCAACAAACCAACAAACCACCAAGCCAACAAACCAACAAACCAACAAACCAAAAAACCAACAAACCAACAAACTAACAAACCAACAAACCAACAAACCAACAAACCAAAAACTAACAAACCAACAAATCAACAAACCAACAAACCAACAAACCAACAAGCCAAGAAACTAACAAACCAACAAACCAAGTAACCAAAAGGCCAACAAACTAACAAACCAACAAGCCAACAAGCCAACAAACCAACAAACCAAGTAACCAAAAAGCCAACAAACTAACAAACCAACAAGCCAACAAGCCAACAAACCAACAAGCCAACAAAGCAACAAACCAACAAACCAACAAACCAACAAACCAACAAACCAACAAGCCAACAAGCCAACAAACCAACAAACCAACAAGCCAACAAGCCAACAAACCAACAAACCAACAAACCAACAAAGCAACAAACCAACAAACCAACAAACCAACAAACCAACAAACCAAAAAGCCAACAAGCCAACAAACCAACAAACTAACAAACCAACAAACGCACTAACCAACAAACCAACAAGCCAACAAGCCAACAAACCAACAAACTAACAAACCAACAAACCAACAAACCAACAAACCAAGTAACCAACAAGCCAACAAACCAACAAGCCAACAAGCCAACAAACAAACAAACCAACAAGCCAACAAACCAACAAACCGACAAACCAACAAACCAACAAACAAATAAACCAACAAACCAAAAAACCAACAAACCAACAAGCCAACAAGCCAACAAACCAACAAACCAACAAACCAAAAAACCAACAAACCAACAAACCAACAAACCAAGTAACCAACAAGCCAACAAACCCACAAACCAAAAACCAACAAGCCAACAAACCAACAAACCAACAAGCCAACAAACCAACAAACCAACAAACCAACAAACCAACAAACCAATAAGCCAACAAAACAACACACCAACAAACCAACAAGCCAACAAACCAACAAACCAACAAACCAAGTAACCAAAAAGCCAACAAACTAACAAACCAACAAGCCAACAAGCCAACAAGCCAACAAACCAACAAACCAACAAGCCAACAAACCAACAAACCAACAAGCCAACAAACCAACAAACCAAAAACTAACAAACCAACAAATCAACAAACCAACAAACCAACAAACCAACAAGCCAAGAAACTAACAAACCAACAAACCAAGTAACCAAAAGGCCAACAAACTAACAAACCAACAAGCCAACAAGCCAACAAACCAACAAACCAAGTAACCAAAAAGCCAACAAACTAACAAACCAACAAGCCAACAAGCCAACAAACCAACAAGCCAACAAAGCAACAAACCAACAAACCAACAAACCAACAAACCAACAAACCAACAAGCCAACAAGCCAACAAACCAACAAACCAACAAGCCAACAAGCCAACAAACCAACAAACCAACAAACCAACAAAGCAACAAACCAACAAACCAACAAACCAACAAACCAACAAACCAAAAAGCCAACAAGCCAACAAACCAACAAACTAACAAACCAACAAACGCACTAACCAACAAACCAACAAGCCAATAAGCCAACAAACCAACAAACTAACAAACCAACAAACCAACAAACCAAGTAACCAACAAGCCAACAAACCAACAAGCCAACAAGCCAACAAACAAACAAACCAACAAGCCAACAAACCAACAAACCAACAAACCAACAAACCAACAAACCAAGTAACTAAAAAGCCAACAAACTAACAAACCAACAAGCCAACAAACCAACAAGCCAACAAACCAACAAACCAACAAGCCAACAAACCAACAAACCAACAAAATCACAAGCCAAAAAGCCAACAAACCAACAAACCAACAAGCCAACAAACTAACAAACCAACAAGCCAACAAACCAACAAACCAACAAACCAAAAAACCAACAAACCAACAAACTAACAAACCAATAAACCAACAAACCAACAAGCCAACAAACCAACAAACCAATAAACCAACAAACCAACAAACCAAAAAACCAAAAAGCCAACAAACTAACAAACCAACAAGCCAACAAGCCAACAAACCAACAAACCAACAAGCCAACAAACCAACAAACCAACAAACCAACAAAGCAACAAACCAACAAACCAACAAACCAACAAACCAACAAACCAACAAGCCAACAAGCCAAGAAACCAACAAACTAACAAACCAACAAACGAACTAACCAACAAACCAACAAATCAACAAGCCAACAAGCCAACAAACCAAGAAACCAACAAGCCAACAAGCCAATAAACCAACAAACCAACAAGCCAACAAACCAACAAACCAACAAGCCAACAAACCAACAAACAAATAAACCAACAAACCAAAAAACCAACAAACCAACAAACCAACAAGCCAACAAACCAACAAACCAACAAACCATCAAACCAAGTAACCAACAAGCCAACAAACCAACAAACCAACAAGCCAACAAGCCAACAAACCAACAAACCAACAAGCCAACAAACCAACAAACCACCAAGCCAACAAACCAACAAACCAACAAACCAAAAAACCAACAAACCAACAAACTAACAAACCAACAAACCAACAAACCAACAAGCCAACAAACCAACAAACCAATAAACCAACAAACCAAGTAACCAAAAAGCCAACAACCTAACAAACCAACAAGCCAACAAGCCAACAAACCAACAAACCAACAAACCAACAAACCAAGTAACCAAAAAGCCTACAAACTAACAAATAAACAAGCCAACAAGCCAACAAACCAACAAACCAACAAACCAGCAAGCCAACAAACCAACAAACAAATAAACCAACAAACCAACAAGCCAACAAACCAACAAACCAACAAATTAAAAAACCAACAAACCAAAAAACCAACAAACCAACAAGCCAACAAGCCAACAAACCAACAAACCAACAAACCAACAAACCAACAAGCCAACAAACCCACAAATAAATAAACCAACAAACCAAAAAACCAACAAACCAACAAACCAACAAACCAACAAGCCAACAAACCAACAAACAAATAAACCAACAAACCAACAAACCAACAAACCAACTAACCAAAAAACCAACAAACCAACAATCCAACAAGCCAACAAACCAACAAACTAACAAACCAACAAACGGACTAATCAACAAACCAGCAAACTAAGTAACCAACAAGCCAACAAACCAACAAACCAACAAGCCAACAAGCCAACAAACCAACAAACAAACAAGCCAACAAACCAACAAACCAACAAACTAACAAACCAACAAACCAACAAACCAACAAACCAACAAGCCAACAAACCAACAAACAAATAAACCAACAAACCAAAACACCAACAAACCAACAAACCAACAAGCCAACAAACCAACAAACCAACAAACCAGCAAACCAAGTAACCAACAAGCCAACAAACCAACAAACCAAAAACCGACAAGCCAACAAACCAACAAACCAACAAACCAACAAGCCAAAAAACCAACAAACCAACAAACCAACAAACCAACAAGCCAACAAGCCAACAACCCAACAAGCCAACAAACCAACAAACCAACAAACCAACAAGCCAACAAACCAACAAGCCAACAAACCAATAAACCAACAAACCAACAAGCCAACAAACCAACAAACCAACAAACCAAGTAACCAAAAAGCCAACAAACTAAAAAACCAACAAGCCAACAAGCCAACAAGCCAACAAACCAACAAACCAACAAGCCAACAAACCCACGAAACAAAAAAGCCAACAAACCAACAAACCAACAAACCAAAAAACCAACAAACCAACAAACCAACAAACCAACAAACCAACAAACCAACAAGCCAACAAACCAACAAACCAACAAACCAAGTAACCAAAAGGCCAACAAACTATCAAACCAACAAGCCAACAAGCCAACAAACCAACAAGCCAACAAACCAACAAACCAACAAAGCAACAAGCCAACAAGCCAACAAACCAACAAACCAACAAACCAAGTAACCAAAAGGCCAACAAACTAACAAACCAACAAGCCAACAAGCCAACAAACCAACAAGCCAACAAACCACAAACCAACAAACCAACAAACCAACAAACCAACAAACCAACAAACCAACATGCCAACAAACCAACAAACTAAGTAACCAACAAGCCAACAAACCAACAAACCAACAAACCAACATGCCAACAAACCAACAAACTAAGTAACCAAAAAGCCAACAAACCAACAAACCAACAAGCCAACAAGCCAACAAACCAACAAACCAATAAACCAACAAGCCAACAAACCAACAAGCCAACAAACCAACAAACCAACAAACCAACAAACCAACAAACCAACAAACCAACAAACCAACAAGCCAACAAACCAACAAACCAACAAACCAACATGCCAACAAACCAACAAACTAAGTAACCAACAAGCCAACAAACCAACAAACCAACAAACCAACATGCCAACAAACCAACAAACTAAGTAACCAAAAAGCCAACAAACCAACAAACCAACAAGCCAACAAGCCAACAAACCAACAAACCAACAAGCCAACAAACCAACAAACCAACAAGCCAACAAACCAACAAACCAACAAACCAACAAACCAACAAGCCAACAAGCCAACAAACCAACAAACCAACAAACCAACAAAGCAACAAGCCAACAAGCCAACAAACCAACAAACCAATAAACCAACAAGCCAACAAACCAACAAGCCAACAAACCAACAAACCAACAAGCCAACAAGCCAACAAACCAACAAACCAACAAACCAACAAGCCAACAAACCAACAAACCAACAAACCAAGTAACCAAAAAGCCAACAAACTAACAAACCAATAAGCCAACAAGCCAACAAACCAACAAACCAACAAAGCAACAAACCAACAAACCAACAAACCAACAAACCAGCAAGCCAACAAGCCAACAAACCAACAAACCAACAAGCCAACAAGCCAACAAACCAACAAACCAACAAAGCAACAAACCAACAAACCAACAAACCAACAAACCAACAAACCAACAAGCCAACAAGCCAACAAACCAACAAACTAAGAAACCAACAAACGAACTAACCAACAAACCAACAAGCCAACAAGCCAACAAACCAACAAACCAACAAACCAACAAACCAAGTAACCAACAAGCCAACAAACCAACAAACCAACAAGCCAACAAGCCAACAAACCAACAAACCAACAAGCCAACAAACCAACAAACCAACAAGCCAACAAACCAACAAACCAACAAACCAAAAAACCAACAAACCAACAAACCAACAAACCAACAAACCAACATACCAAGTAACAAAAAAGCCAACAAGCCAACAAACCAACAAACTAACAAACCAACAAACGAACTAACCAACAAACCAATAAACCAACAAGCCAACAAGCCAACAAGCCAACAAACCAACAAACCAACAAACCAACAAACCAACAAACCAAGTAACCAAAAAGCCAACAAACTAACAATCCAACAAGCCAACAAGCCAACAAACCAACAAACCAACAAACAAGCAAGCCAACAAACCAACAAACAAATAAACCAACAAACCAACAAACCAACAAACCAACAAACCAAAAAACCAACAAACCAAAAAACTAACAAACCAACAAGCCAACAAGCCAACAAACCAACAAACTAACAAACCAACAAACGAACTAACCAACAAACCAAAAAGCCAACAAGCCAACACACCAACAAACCAACAAACCAACAAACTAAGTAACCAACAAGCCAGCAAACCAACAAACCAACAAGCCAACAAACCAACAAACCAACAAACCAACAAACCAACAAGCCAACAAACCAACAAACAAATAAACCAACAAACCAAAAAACCAACAAACCAAAAAACAGAGTAACCAACAAGCCAACAAACCAACAAACCAACAAGCTAACAAGCAAACAAACCAACAAACCAACAAGCCAACAAACCAACAAATCAACAAGCCAACAAACCAACAAACCAACAAACCAAAAAACCAACAAACCAACAAACCAAAAAACCAACAAACCAACAAACCAACAAACCAAGTAACCAACAAGCCAACAAACCCACAAACCAAAAACCAACAAGCCAACAAACCAACAAACCAACAAGCCAACAAACCAACAAACCAACAAACCAACAAACCAATAAGCCAACAAAACAACACACCAACAAACCAACAAGCCAACAAACCAACAAACCAACAAACCAAGTAACCAAAAAGCCAACAAACTAACAAACCAACAAGCCAACAAGCCAACAAGCCAACAAACCAACAAACCAACAAGCCAACAAACCAACAAACCAACAAGCCAACAAACCAACAAACCAACAAACCAAAAACTAACAAACCAACAAATCAACAAACCAACAAACCAACAAACCAACAAGCCAAGAAACTAACAAACCAACAAACCAAGTAACCAAAAGGCCAACAAACTAACAAACCAACAAGCCAACAAGCCAACAAACCAACAAACCAAGTAACCAAAAAGCCAACAAACTAACAAACCAACAAGCCAACAAGCCAACAAACCAACAAGCCAACAAAGCAACAAACCAACAAACCAACAAACCAACAAACCAACAAACCAACAAGCCAACAAGCCAACAAACCAACAAACCAACAAGCCAACAAGCCAACAAACCAACAAACCAACAAACCAACAAAGCAACAAACCAACAAACCAACAAACCAACAAACCAACAAACCAAAAAGCCAACAAGCCAACAAACCAACAAACTAACAAACCAACAAACGCACTAACCAACAAACCAACAAGCCAACAAGCCAACAAACCAACAAACTAACAAACCAACAAACCAACAAACCAACAAACCAAGTAACCAACAAGCCAACAAACCAACAAGCCAACAAGCCAACAAACAAACAAACCAACAAGCCAACAAACCAACAAACCAACAAACCAACAAACCAACAAACCAAGTAACTAAAAAGCCAACAAACTAACAAACCAACAAGCCAACAAACCAACAAGCCAACAAACCAACAAACCAACAAGCCAACAAACCAACAAACCAACAAAATCACAAGCCAAAAAGCCAACAAACCAACAAACCAACAAGCCAACAAACTAACAAACCAACAAGCCAACAAACCAACAAACCAACAAACCAAAAAACCAACAAACCAACAAACTAACAAACCAATAAACCAACAAACCAACAAGCCAACAAACCAACAAACCAATAAACCAACAAACCAACAAACCAAAAAACCAAAAAGCCAACAAACTAACAAACCAACAAGCCAACAAGCCAACAAACCAACAAACCAACAAACCAACAAACCAACAAACCAACAAACCAACAAAGCAACAAACCAACAAACCAACAAACCAACAAACCAACAAACCAACAAGCCAACAAGCCAAGAAACCAACAAACTAACAAACCAACAAACGAACTAACCAACAAACCAACAAATCAACAAGCCAACAAGCCAACAAACCAACAAACCAACAAGCCAACAAGCCAACAAACCAACAAACCAACAAGCCAACAAACCAACAAACCAACAAGCCAACAAACCAACAAACAAATAAACCAACAAACCAAAAAACCAACAAACCAACAAACCAACAAGCCAACAAACCAACAAACCAACAAACCATCAAACCAAGTAACCAACAAGCCAACAAACCAACAAACCAACAAGCCAACAAGCCAACAAACCAACAAACCAACAAGCCAACAAACCAACAAACCACCAAGCCAACAAACCAACAAACCAACAAACCAAAAAACCAACAAACCAACAAACTAACAAACCAACAAACCAACAAACCAACAAGCCAACAAACCAACAAACCAACAAACCAAAAAACCAACAAACCAACAAACCAACAAACCAAGTAACCAACAAGCCAACAAACCCACAAACCAAAAACCAACAAGCCAACAAACCAACAAACCAACAAGCCAACAAACCAACAAACCAACAAACCAACAAACCAATAAGCCAACAAAACAACACACCAACAAACCAACAAGCCAACAAACCAACAAACCAACAAACCAAGTAACCAAAAAGCCAACAAACTAACAAACCAACAAGCCAACAAGCCAACAAGCCAACAAACCAACAAACCAACAAGCCAACAAACCAACAAACCAACAAGCCAACAAACCAACAAACCAAAAACTAACAAACCAACAAATCAACAAACCAACAAACCAACAAACCAAAAAGCCAAGAAACTAACAAACCAACAAACCAAGTAACCAAAAGGCCAACAAACTAACAAACCAACAAGCCAACAAGCCAACAAACCAACAAACCAAGTAACCAAAAAGCCAACAAACTAACAAACCAACAAGCCAACAAGCCAACAAACCAACAAGCCAACAAAGCAACAAACCAACAAACCAACAAACCAACAAACCAACAAACCAACAAGCCAACAAGCCAACAAACCAACAAACCAACAAGCCAACAAGCCAACAAACCAACAAACCAACAAACCAACAAAGCAACAAACCAACAAACCAACAAACCAACAAACCAACAAACCAAAAAGCCAACAAGCCAACAAACCAACAAACTAACAAACCAACAAACGCACTAACCAACAAACCAACAAGCCAACAAGCCAACAAACCAACAAACTAACAAACCAACAAACCAACAAACCAACAAACCAAGTAACCAACAAGCCAACAAACCAACAAGCCAACAAGCCAACAAACAAACAAACCAACAAGCCAACAAACCAACAAACCAACAAACCAACAAACCAACAAACCAAGTAACTAAAAAGCCAACAAACTAACAAACCAACAAGCCAACAAACCAACAAGCCAACAAACCAACAAACCAACAAGCCAACAAACCAACAAACCAACAAAATCACAAGCCAAAAAGCCAACAAACCAACAAACCAACAAGCCAACAAACTAACAAACCAACAAGCCAACAAACCAACAAACCAACAAACCAAAAAACCAACAAACCAACAAACTAACAAACCAATAAACCAACAAACCAACAAGCCAACAAACCAACAAACCAATAAACCAACAAACCAACAAACCAAAAAACCAAAAAGCCAACAAACTAACAAACCAACAAGCCAACAAGCCAACAAACCAACAAACCAACAAGCCAACAAACCAACAAACCAACAAACCAACAAAGCAACAAACCAACAAACCAACAAACCAACAAACCAACAAACCAACAAGCCAACAAGCCAAGAAACCAACAAACTAACAAACCAACAAACGAACTAACCAACAAACCAACAAATCAACAAGCCAACAAGCCAACAAACCAAGAAACCAACAAGCCAACAAGCCAATAAACCAACAAACCAACAAGCCAACAAACCAACAAACCAACAAGCCAACAAACCAACAAACAAATAAACCAACAAACCAAAAAACCAACAAACCAACAAACCAACAAGCCAACAAACCAACAAACCAACAAACCATCAAACCAAGTAACCAACAAGCCAACAAACCAACAAACCAACAAGCCAACAAGCCAACAAACCAACAAACCAACAAGCCAACAAACCAACAAACCACCAAGCCAACAAACCAACAAACCAACAAACCAAAAAACCAACAAACCAACAAACTAACAAACCAACAAACCAACAAACCAACAAACCAAAAACTAACAAACCAACAAATCAACAAACCAACAAACCAACAAACCAACAAGCCAAGAAACTAACAAACCAACAAACCAAGTAACCAAAAGGCCAACAAACTAACAAACCAACAAGCCAACAAGCCAACAAACCAACAAACCAAGTAACCAAAAAGCCAACAAACTAACAAACCAACAAGCCAACAAGCCAACAAACCAACAAGCCAACAAAGCAACAAACCAACAAACCAACAAACCAACAAACCAACAAACCAACAAGCCAACAAGCCAACAAACCAACAAACCAACAAGCCAACAAGCCAACAAACCAACAAACCAACAAACCAACAAAGCAACAAACCAACAAACCAACAAACCAACAAACCAACAAACCAAAAAGCCAACAAGCCAACAAACCAACAAACTAACAAACCAACAAACGCACTAACCAACAAACCAACAAGCCAACAAGCCAACAAACCAACAAACTAACAAACCAACAAACCAACAAACCAACAAACCAAGTAACCAACAAGCCAACAAACCAACAAGCCAACAAGCCAACAAACAAACAAACCAACAAGCCAACAAACCAACAAACCGACAAACCAACAAACCAACAAACAAATAAACCAACAAACCAAAAAACCAACAAACCAACAAGCCAACAAGCCAACAAACCAACAAACCAACAAACCAAAAAACCAACAAACCAACAAACCAACAAACCAAGTAACCAACAAGCCAACAAACCCACAAACCAAAAACCAACAAGCCAACAAACCAACAAACCAACAAGCCAACAAACCAACAAACCAACAAACCAACAAACCAACAAACCAATAAGCCAACAAAACAACACACCAACAAACCAACAAGCCAACAAACCAACAAACCAACAAACCAAGTAACCAAAAAGCCAACAAACTAACAAACCAACAAGCCAACAAGCCAACAAGCCAACAAACCAACAAACCAACAAGCCAACAAACCAACAAACCAACAAGCCAACAAACCAACAAACCAAAAACTAACAAACCAACAAATCAACAAACCAACAAACCAACAAACCAACAAGCCAAGAAACTAACAAACCAACAAACCAAGTAACCAAAAGGCCAACAAACTAACAAACCAACAAGCCAACAAGCCAACAAACCAACAAACCAAGTAACCAAAAAGCCAACAAACTAACAAACCAACAAGCCAACAAGCCAACAAACCAACAAGCCAACAAAGCAACAAACCAACAAACCAACAAACCAACAAACCAACAAACCAACAAGCCAACAAGCCAACAAACCAACAAACCAACAAGCCAACAAGCCAACAAACCAACAAACCAACAAACCAACAAAGCAACAAACCAACAAACCAACAAACCAACAAACCAACAAACCAAAAAGCCAACAAGCCAACAAACCAACAAACTAACAAACCAACAAACGCACTAACCAACAAACCAACAAGCCAATAAGCCAACAAACCAACAAACTAACAAACCAACAAACCAACAAACCAAGTAACCAACAAGCCAACAAACCAACAAGCCAACAAGCCAACAAACAAACAAACCAACAAGCCAACAAACCAACAAACCAACAAACCAACAAACCAACAAACCAAGTAACTAAAAAGCCAACAAACTAACAAACCAACAAGCCAACAAACCAACAAGCCAACAAACCAACAAACCAACAAGCCAACAAACCAACAAACCAACAAAATCACAAGCCAAAAAGCCAACAAACCAACAAACCAACAAGCCAACAAACTAACAAACCAACAAGCCAACAAACCAACAAACCAACAAACCAAAAAACCAACAAACCAACAAACTAACAAACCAATAAACCAACAAACCAACAAGCCAACAAACCAACAAACCAATAAACCAACAAACCAACAAACCAAAAAACCAAAAAGCCAACAAACTAACAAACCAACAAGCCAACAAGCCAACAAACCAACAAACCAACAAGCCAACAAACCAACAAACCAACAAACCAACAAAGCAACAAACCAACAAACCAACAAACCAACAAACCAACAAACCAACAAGCCAACAAGCCAAGAAACCAACAAACTAACAAACCAACAAACGAACTAACCAACAAACCAACAAATCAACAAGCCAACAAGCCAACAAACCAAGAAACCAACAAGCCAACAAGCCAATAAACCAACAAACCAACAAGCCAACAAACCAACAAACCAACAAGCCAACAAACCAACAAACAAATAAACCAACAAACCAAAAAACCAACAAACCAACAAACCAACAAGCCAACAAACCAACAAACCAACAAACCATCAAACCAAGTAACCAACAAGCCAACAAACCAACAAACCAACAAGCCAACAAGCCAACAAACCAACAAACCAACAAGCCAACAAACCAACAAACCACCAAGCCAACAAACCAACAAACCAACAAACCAAAAAACCAACAAACCAACAAACTAACAAACCAACAAACCAACAAACCAACAAGCCAACAAACCAACAAACCAATAAACCAACAAACCAAGTAACCAAAAAGCCAACAACCTAACAAACCAACAAGCCAACAAGCCAACAAACCAACAAACCAACAAACCAACAAACCAAGTAACCAAAAAGCCTACAAACTAACAAATAAACAAGCCAACAAGCCAACAAACCAACAAACCAACAAACCAGCAAGCCAACAAACCAACAAACAAATAAACCAACAAACCAACAAGCCAACAAACCAACAAACCAACAAATTAAAAAACCAACAAACCAAAAAACCAACAAACCAACAAGCCAACAAGCCAACAAACCAACAAACTAACAAACCAACAAACGAACTAACCAACAAACCAACAAGCCAACAAGCCAACAAACCAACAAACCAACAAACCAACAAACCAACAAACCAACAAACTAAGTAACCAACAAGCCAACAAACCAACAAAACAACAATCCAACAAACCAACAAACCAACAAATCAACAAATCAACAAACCAACAAACAAATAAACCAACAAACCAAAAAACCAACAAACTAACAAACCAACAAGCCAGCAAACCAACAAACCAACCAACCATCAAACCAAATAACCAACAAGCCAAAAAACCAACAAACCAACAAGCCAACAAGCCAACAAACCAACAAACCAACAAGCCAACAAACCAACAAACCAACAAGCCAACAAACCAACAAACCAACAAACCAAAAAACCAACAAACCAACAAACCAACAAACCAACAAACCAACAAACCAACAAACCAACAAGCCAACAAACCAACAAACCAATAAACCAACAAACCAAGTAACCAAAAAGCCAACAACCTAACAAACCAACAAGCCAACAAGCCAACAAACTAACAAGCCAACAAACCAACAAACCAACAAAGCAACAAGCCAACAAGCCAACATATCAACAAACCAACAAGCCAACAAATCAACAAACCAACAAACCAACAAGCCAAGAAACCAACAAACAAATAAACCAATAAACTAACAAACCAACAAACCAACAAACCAACCAACCAACAAACCAAAAAACCAACAAACCAACAAGCCAACAAGCCAACAAACCAACAAACTAACAAACCAACAAACGAACTAACCAACAAACCAACAAACCAACAAACCAACAAGCCAACAAACCAACAAACCAACAAACCAAAAAGCCAACAAGCCAACCAACCAACAAACCAACAAACCAAAAAACCAAAAAGCCAACAAACTAACAAACCAACAAGCCAACAAGCCAACAAACCAACAAACCAACAAACCAACAAACCAACAAACCAACAAAGCAACAAACCAACAAACCAACAAACCAACAAACCAACAAACCAACAAGCCAACAAGCCAAGAAACCAACAAACTAACAAACCAACAAACGAACTAACCAACAAACCAACAAATCAACAAGCCAACAAGCCAACAAACCAACAAACCAACAAACCAAGTAACCAACAAGCCAACAAACCAACAAACCAACAAGCCAACAAGCCAACAAACCAACAAACCAACAAGCCAACAAACCAACAAACCAACAAGCGAACAAACCAACAAACCAACAAACCAAAAAACCAACAAACCAATAAACCAACAAACCAACAAACCAACAAACCAACAAACCAACAAGCCAACAAACCAACAAACCAACAAACCAACAAACCAAGTAACCAAAAAGCCAACAAACTAACAAACCAACAAGCCAACAAACCAACAAGCCAACAAGCCAACAAACCAACAAACCAACAAAGCAACAAACCAACAAACCAACAAACTAACAAGCCAACAAACCAACAAACCAACAAACCAACAAACCAAGTAACCAAAAAGCCAACAAACTAACACCTCAACAAACGAACTAACCAACAAACTAACAAGCCAACAAGCCAACAAACCAACAAACCAACAAATCAACAAACCACCAAACCAAGTAACCAACAAGCCAACAAACCAACAAACCAACAAGCCAACAGGCCAACAAACCAACAAACCAACAAGCCAACAAGCCAACAAGCCAACAAACCAACAAACCAACAAGCCAACAAGCCAACAAACCAAAACACCAAGTATCCAAAAAGCCAACAAACTAACAAACCAACAAGCCAACAAGCCAACAAACCGACAAACCAACAAGCCAACAAGCCAACAAACCAACAAACAAATAAACCAACAAACAAACAAACCAACAAATCAACAAACCAACAAACCAAAAAACAAACAAACCAACAAGCCAACAAGCCAAAAACCAACAAACTAACAAACCAACAAACGAACTAACCAACAAACCAACAAACCAACAAACCAACAAGCCAACAAGCCAACAAACCAACAAACCAACAAGCCAACAAGCCAACCAACCAACAAACCAACAAACCAAAAAACCAAAAAGCCAACAAACTGACAAACCAACAAGCTAACAAACCAACAAGCCAACAAGCCAACAAACCAACAAACCAACAAAGCAACAAACCAACAAACCAACAAACCAACAAACCAACAAACCAACAAGCCAACAAGCCAACAAACCAACAAACTAACAAACCAACAAACAAACTAACCAACAAACCAACAAACCAACAAACCAACAAACCAACAAACCAACAAGCAAGCAAACCAACAAGCCAACAAACCAACAAACCAAGTAACCAAAAAGCCAACAAACCAACAAACCAACAAACCAAGTTACCAACAAGCCAACAAACCAACAAACCACCAAACCAACAAACCAAAAAACCAACAAACCAACAAACCAACAAACCAACAAACCAACAAACCAACAAACCAACAAGCAAGCAAACCAACAAGCCAACAAACCAACAAACCAAGTAACCAAAAAGCCAACAAACTAACAAACCAACAAGCCAACAAACCAACAAACCAACGAGCCAACAAACCAACAAACCAACAAACCAACAAACCAAGTAACAAAAAAGCCAACAAACTAACAAACCAACAAACGTACTAACCAACAAACCAACAAGCCAATAAGCCAACAAACCAACAAACCAACAAACCAACAAACCAACAAACCAAGTAACCAACAAGCCAACAAACTAACAAACCAACAAGCCAACAAGCCAACAAACCAACAAACCAACGAGCCAACAAACCAACAAACCAACAAGCCAACAAACCAACAAACCAACAAACCAACAAACCAACAAACCAACAAACCAAAAAACCAACAAACCAACAAACCAACCAACCAACAATCCAACAAGCCAACAAAATAACAAACCAACAAACCAACAAACCAAGTAACCAAAAAGCCAACAAACTAACAAACCAACAAACCAACAAACCAACAAGCCAACAAGCCCACAAACCAACAAAGCAACAAACCAACAAACCAACAAACCAACAAACCAACAAACCAACAAACCAACAAACCAACAAGCCAACAAACCAACAAACTAACAAACCAACAAACGAACTAACCAACAAACCAACAAGCCAAGAAGCCAACAAACCAACAAACCAACAAACCAACAAACCAACAAACTAAGTAACCAACAAGCCAACAAACCAACAAAACAACAAGCCAACAAACCAACAAACCAACAAACCAACAAATCAACAAACCAACAAACAAATAAACCAACAAACCAAAAAACCAACAAACCAACAAACCAACAAGCCAACAAACCAACAAACCAACCAACCATCAAACCAAATAACCAACAAGCCAACAAACCAACAAACCAACAAGCCAACAAGCCAACAAACCAACAAACCAACAAGCCAACAAACCAACAAACCAACAAGCCAACAAACCAACAAACCAAAAAACCAACAAACCAACAAACCAACAAACCAACAAACCAACAAACCAACAAACCAACAAGCCAACAAACCAACAAACCAATAAACCAACAAACCAAGTAACCAAAAAGCCAACAACCTAACAAACCAACAAGCCAACAAACAAACAAGCCAACAAACCAACAAACCAACAAAGCAACAAGCCAACAAGCCAACATATCAACAAACCAACAAGCCAACAAACCAACAAACCAACAAGCCAACAAGCCAACAAACCAACACACCAAGTAACCAAAAAGCGAACAAACCAACAAGCCAACAAGCCAACAAATCAACAAACCAACAAACCAACAAGCCAAGAAACCAACAAACAAATAAACCAATAAACTAACAAACCAACAAACCAACAAACCAACCAACCAACAAACCAAAAAACCAACAAACCAACAAGCCAACAAGCCAACAAACCAACAAACTAACAAACCAACAAACGAACTAACCAACAAACCAACAAACCAACAAACCAACAAGCCAACAAACCAGCAAACCAACAAACCAAAAAGCCAACAAGCCAACCAACCAACAAACCAACAAACCAAAAAACCAAAAAGCCAACAAACTAACAAACCAACAAGCCAACAAGCCAACAAACCAACAAACCAACAAACCAACAAACCAACAAAGCAACAAACCAACAAACCAACAAACCAACAAACCAACAAACCAACAAGCCAACAAGCCAAGAAACCAACAAACTAACAAACCAACAAACGAACTAACCAACAAACCAACAAATCAACAAGCCAACAAGCCAACAAACCAACAAACCAACAAACCAAGTAACCAACAAGCCAACAAACCAACAAACCAACAAGCCAACAAGCCAACAAACCAACAAACCAACAAGCCAACAAACCAACAAACCAACAAGCGAACAAACCAACAAACCAACAAACCAAAAAACCAACAAACCAATAAACCAACAAACCAACAAACCAACAAACCAACAAACCAACAAGCCAACAAACCAACAAACCAACAAACCAACAAACCAAGTAACCGAAAAGCCAACAAACTAACAAACCAACAAGCCAACAAACCAACAAGCCAACAAGCCAACAAACCAACAAACCAACAAAGCAACAAACCAACAAACCAACAAACCAACAAGCCAACAAACCAACAAACCAACAAACCAACAAACCAAGTAACCAAAAAGCCAACAAACTAACACCTCAACAAACGAACTAACCAACAAACTAACAAGCCAACAAGCCAACAAACCAACAAACCAACAAACCAACAAACCAACAAACCAAGTAACCAACAAGCCAACAAACCAACAAACCAACAAGCCAACAGGCCAACAAACCAACAAACCAACAAGCCAACAAGCCAACAAGCCAACAAACCAACAAACCAACAAGCCAACAAGCCAACAAACCAAAACACCAAGTATCCAAAAAGCCAACAAACTAACAAACCAACAAGCCAACAAGCCAACAAACCGACAAACCAACAAGCCAACAAGCCAACAAACCAACAAACAAATAAACCAACAAACAAATAAACCAACAAATCAACAAACCAACAAACCAAAAAACAAACAAACCAACAAGCCAACAAGCCAAAAACCAACAAACTAACAAACCAACAAACGAACTAACCAACAAACCAACAAACCAACAAACCAACAAGCCAACAAGCCAACAAACCAACAAACCAACAAGCCAACAAGCCAACTAACCAACAAACCAACAAACCAAAAAACCAAAAAGCCAACAAACTGACAAACCAACAAGCTAACAAACCAACAAGCCAACAAGCCAACAAACCAACAAACCAACAAAGCAACAAACCAACAAACCAACAAACCAACAAACCAACAAACCAACAAGCCAACAAGCCAACAAACCAACAAACTAACAAACCAACAAACAAACTAACCAACAAACCAACAAGCCAACAAGCCAACAAACCAACAAACCAACAAACCAAGTTACCAACAAGCCAACAAACCAACAAACCAACAAACCAACAAACCAAAAAACCAACAAACCAACAAACCAACAAACCAACAAACCAACAAACCAACAAGCAAGCAAACCAACAAGCCAACAAACCAACAAACCAAGTAACCAAAAAGCCAACAAACTAACAAACCAACAAGCCAACAAACCACAAACCAACAAGCCAACAAACCAACAAACCAACAAACCAACAAACCAAGTAACAAAAAAGCCAACAAACTAACAAACCAACAAACGTACTAACCAACAAACCAACAAGCCAATAAGCCAACAAACCAACAAACCAACAAACCAACAAACCAACAAACCAAGTAACCAACAAGCCAACAAACTAACAAACCAACAAGCCAACAAGCCAACAAACCAACAAACCAACGAGCCAACAAACCAACAAACCAACAAGCCAACAAACCAACAAACCAACAAACCAACAAACCAACAAACCAACAAACCAAAAAACCAACAAACCAACAAACCAACCAACCAACAATCCAACAAGCCAACAAAATAACAAAACCAACAAACCAACAAACCAAGTAACCAAAAAGCCAACAAACTAACAAACCAACAAACCAACAAACTAACAAGCCAACAAGCCCACAAACCAACAAAGCAACAAACCAACAAACCAACAAACCAACAAACCAACAAACCAACAAACCAACAAACCAACAAGCCAACAAACCAACAAACTAACAAACCAACAAACGAACTAACCAACAAACCAACAAGCCAACAAGCCAACAAACCAACAAACCAACAAACCAACAAACCAAGTAACCAAAAAGAAAACAAACTAACAAACAAACAAGCCAACAAGCCAACAAACCAACAAACCAACAAACCAGCAAGCCAACAAACCAACAAACCAAAAAACCAACAAACCAACAAGCCAACAAGCCAACAAACCAACAAACTAACAAACCAACAAACGAACTAGCCAACAAACCAACAAGCCAACAAGCCAACAAACCAACAAACCAACAAACCAACAAACCAACAAACTAAGTAACCAGCAAGCCAACAAGCCAACAAACCAACAAACCAACAAGCCAACAAACCAACAAATCAATAAGCCAACAAACCAACAAACAAATAAACTAACAAACCAAAAAACCAACAAACCAACAAACCAACAAGCCAACAAGCCAACAAACCAACAAACGAACAAAGTAACAAACCAACAAACCAACAAAGCAACAAGCCAACAAGCCAACAAACCAACAAACCAACAAGCCAACAAACCAACAAACCAACAAGCCAACAAGCCAACAAACCAACAAACCAAGTAAACAAAAAGCCAACAAACTAACAAACCAACAAGCCAACAAGCCAACAAACCAACAAACCAACAAACCAACAAACCAACAAGCCAACAAACCAACAAACAAATAAGCCAACAAACCAACAAACCAACAAACCAACAAACCAACAAACCAAAAAACCAACAAACCAACAAGCCAACAAGCCAACAAACCAACAAACTAACAAACCAACAAACGAACTAACCAACAAACCAACAAACCAACAAACCAACAAGCCAATAAGCCAACAAACCAACAAACCAACAAGCCAACCAACCAACAAACCAACAAACCAAAAAACCAAAAAGCCAACAAACTAACAAACCAACAAGCCAACAAACCAACAAGCCAACAAGCCAACAAACCAAGAAACCAACAAACTAACAAACCAACAAACGAACTAACCAACAAACCAACAAATCAACAAGCCAACAAGCCAACAAACCAACAAACCAACAAACCAAGTAACCAACAAGCCAACAAACCAACAAACCAACAAGCCAACAAGCCAACAAACCAACAAACCAACAAGCCAACAAACCAACAAACCAACAAGCGAACAAACCAACAAACCAACAAACCAAAAAACCAACAAACCAATAAACCAACAAACCAACAAACCAACAAACCAACAAACCAACAAACCAACAAACCAAGTAACCAAAAAGCCAACAAACTAACAAACCAACAAGCCAACAAACCAACAAGCCAACAAGCCAACAAACCAACAAACCAACAAAGCAACAAACCAACAAACCAACAAACCAACAAGCCAACAAACCAACAAACCAACAAACCAACAAACCAAGTAACCAAAAAGCCAACAAACTAACACCCCAACAAACGAACTAACCAACAAACTAACAAGCCAACAAGCCAACAAACCAACAAACCAACAAACCAACAAACCAACAAACCAAGTAACCAACAAGCCAACAAACCAACAAACCAACAAGCCAACAGGCCAACAAACCAACAAACCAACAAGCCAACAAGCCAACAAGCCAACAAACCAACAAACCAACAAGCCAACAAGCCAACAAACCAAAACACCAAGTATCCAAAAAGCCAACAAACTAACAAACCAACAAGCCAACAAGCCAACAAACCGACAAACCAACAAGCCAACAAGCCAACAAACCAACAAACAAATAAACCAACCAACAAACAAACCAACAAATCAACAAACCAACAAACCAAAAAACAAACAAACCAAAAAGCCAACAAGCCAAAAACCAACAAACTAACAAACCAACAAACGAACTAACCAACAAACCAACAAACCAACAAACCAACAAGCCAACAAGCCAACAAACCAACAAACCAACAAGCCAACAAGCCAACCAACCAACAAACCAACAAACCAAAAAACCAAAAAGCCAACAAACTGACAAACCAACAAGCTAACAAACCAACAAGCCAACAAGCCAACAAACCAACAAACCAACAAAGCAACAAACCAACAAACCAACAAACCAACAAACCAACAAACCAACAAGCCAACAAGCCAACAAACCAACAAACTAATAAACCAACAAACAAACTAACCAACTAACCAACAAACCAACAAGCCAACAAGCCAACAAACCAACAAACCAACAAACCAAGTTACCAACATGCCAACAAACCAACAAACCAACAAACCAACAAACCAAAAAACCAACAAACCAACAAACCAACAAGCCAGCAAACCAACAAGCCAACAAACCAACAAACCAAGTAACCAAAAAGCCAACAAACTAACAAACCAACAAGCCAACAAACCAACAAACCAACAAACCAACAAACCTACAAACCAACAAACCAAAAAACTAACAAACCAACAAACGAACTAACCAACAAACCAACAAAGCAACAAGCCAACAAGCCAACAAACCAACAAGCCAACAAACCAACAAACCAACAAACCAACAAGCCAACAAACCAACAAACCAACAAACCAACAAACCAACAAACCAAAAAACCAACAAACCAACAAACCAACCAACCAACAATCCAACAAGCCAACAAAATAACAAACCAACAAACCAACAAACCAAGTAACCAAAAAGCCAACAAACTAACAAACCAACAAACCAACAAACTAACAAGCCAACAAGCCCACAAACCAACAAAGCAACAAACCAACAAACCAACAAACCAACAAACCAACAAACCAACAAACCAACAAACCAACAAGCCAACAAACCAACAAACTAACAAACCAACAAACGAACTAACCAACAAACCAACAAGCCAACAAGCCAACAAACCAACAAACCAACAAACCAAGTAACCAAAAAGAAAACAAACTAACAAACAAACAAGCCAACAAGCCAACAAACCAACAAACCAACAAACCAGCAAGCCAACAAACCAACAAACCAAAAAACCAACAAACCAACAAGCCAACAAGCCAACAAACCAACAAACTAACAAACCAACAAACGAACTAGCCAACAAACCAACAAGCCAACAAGCCAACAAACCAACAAACCAACAAACCAACAAACCAACAAACTAAGTAACCAGCAAGCCAACAAGCCAACAAACCAACAAACCAACAAGCCAACAAACCAACAAATCAATAAGCCAACAAACCAACAAACAAATAAACTAACAAACCAAAAAACCAACAAACCAACAAACCAACAAGCCAACAAGCCAACAAACCAACAAACGAACAAAGTAACAAACCAACAAACCAACAAAGCAACAAGCCAACAAGCCAACAAACCAACAAACCAACAAGCCAACAAACCAACAAACCAACAAGCCAACAAGCCAACAAACCAACAAACCAAGTAAACAAAAAGCCAACAAACTAACAAACCAACAAGCCAACAAGCCAACAAACCAACAAACCAACAAACCAACAAACCAACAAGCCAACAAACCAACAAACAAATAAACCAACAAACCAACAAACCAACAAACCAACAAACCAACAAACCAAAAAACCAACAAACCAACAAGCCAACAAGCCAACAAACCAACAAACTAACAAACCAACAAACGAACTAACCAACAAACCAACAAACCAACAAACCAACAAACCAACAAGCCAATAAGCCAACAAACCAACAAACCAACAAGCCAACCAACCAACAAACCAACAAACCAAAAAACCAAAAAGCCAACAAACTAACAAACCAACAAGCCAACAAACCAACAAGCCAACAAGCCAACAAACCAAGAAACCAACAAACTAACAAACCAACAAACGAACTAACCAACAAACCAACAAATCAACAAGCCAACAAGCCAACAAACCAACAAACCAACAAACCAAGTAACCAACAAGCCAACAAACCAACAAACCAACAAGCCAACAAGCCAACAAACCAACAAACCAACAAGCCAACAAACCAACAAACCAACAAGCGAACAAACCAACAAACCAACAAACCAAAAAACCAACAAACCAATAAACCAACAAACCAACAAACCAACAAACCAACAAACCAACAAACCAACAAACCAAGTAACCAAAAAGCCAACAAACTAACAAACCAACAAGCCAACAAACCAACAAGCCAACAAGCCAACAAACCAACAAACCAACAAAGCAACAAACCAACAAACCAACAAACCAACAAGCCAACAAACCAACAAACCAACAAACCAACAAACCAAGTAACCAAAAAGCCAACAAACTAACACCCCAACAAACGAACTAACCAACAAACTAACAAGCCAACAAGCCAACAAACCAACAAACCAACAAACCAACAAACCAACAAACCAAGTAACCAACAAGCCAACAAACCAACAAACCAACAAGCCAACAGGCCAACAAACCAACAAACCAACAAGCCAACAAGCCAACAAGCCAACAAACCAACAAACCAACAAGCCAACAAGCCAACAAACCAAAACACCAAGTATCCAAAAAGCCAACAAACTAACAAACCAACAAGCCAACAAACCGACAAACCAACAAGCCAACAAGCCAACAAACCAACAAACAAATAAACCAACCAACAAACAAACCAACAAATCAACAAACCAACAAACCAAAAAACAAACAAACCAACAAGCCAACAAGCCAAAAACCAACAAACTAACAAACCAACAAACGAACTAACCAACAAACCAACAAACCAACAAACCAACAAGCCAACAAGCTAACAAACCAACAAACCAACAAGCCAACAAACCAACCAACCAACAAACCAACAAACCAAAAAACCAAAAAGCCAACAAACTGACAAACCAACAAGCTAACAAACCAACAAGCCAACAAGCCAACAAACCAACAAACCAACAAAGCAACAAACCAACAAACCAACAAACCAACAAACCAACAAACCAACAAGCCAACAAGCCAACAAACCAACAAATTAATAAACCAACAAACAAACTAACCAACTAACCAACAAACCAACAAGCCAACAAGCCAACAAACCAACAAACCAACAAACCAAGTTACCAACATGCCAACAAACCAACAAACCAACAAACCAACAAACCAAAAAACCAACAAACCAACAAACCAACAAGCCAGCAAACCAACAAGCCAACAAACCAACAAACCAAGTAACCAAAAAGCCAACAAACTAACAAACCAACAAGCCAACAAACCAACAAACCAACAAGCCAACAAACCAACAAACCTACAAACCAACAAACCAAAAAACTAACAAACCAACAAACGAACTAACCAACAAACCAACAAAGCAACAAGCCAACAAGCCAACAAACCAACAAACCAACAAGCCAACAAACCAACAAACCAACAAGCCAACAAGCCAACAAACCAACAAACCAAGTAAACAAAAAGCCAACAAACTAACAACCCAACAAGCCAACAAGCCAACAAACCAACAAACCAACAAACCAACAAACCAACAAGCCAACAAACCAACAAACAAATAAACCAACAAACCAACAAACCAACAAACCAACAAACCAACAAACCAAAAAACCAACAAACCAACAAGCCAACAAGCCAACAAACCAACAAACTAACAAACCAACAAACGAACTAACCAACAAACCAACAAACCAACAAACCAACAAGCCAATAAGCCAACAAACCAACAAACCAACAAGCCAACCAACCAA
Organism: Atherix ibis; assembly: GCA_958298945.1. Taxonomy (NCBI): domain Eukaryota; kingdom Metazoa; phylum Arthropoda; class Insecta; order Diptera; family Athericidae; genus Atherix; species Atherix ibis. The sequence continues at coordinate 88,988,687 of OY282608.1, read as the reverse complement.
CAAACCAACAAATCAAAAAACCAAAAAGCCAACAAACTAACAAACCAACAAGCCAACAAACCAACAAGCCAACAAGCCAACAAACCAACAAACCAACAAAGCAACAAACCAACAAACCAACAAACCAACAAACCAACAAACCAACAAACCAACAAGCCAACAAACCAACAAACTAACAAAGTAACAAACGAACTAACCAACAAACCAACAAGCCAACAAGCCAACAAACCAACAAACCAACAAACCAACAAACCAAGTAACCAACAAGCCAACAAACCAACAAGCCAACAAACCAACAAACCAACAAACCAACAAGCCAACAAACCAACAAACCAACAAGCCAACAAACCAACAAACCAACAAACCAAAAAACCAACAAACCAACAAACCAACAAACCAACAAACCAACAAACCAACAAACCAACAAACCAACAAGCCAACAAACCAACAAACCAACAAACCAAGTAACCAAAGAGCCAACAAACTAACAAACCAACAAGCCAACAAACCAAAAAGCCAACAAGCCAACAAACCAACAAACCAACAAAGCAACAAAGCAACAAACCAACAAACCAACAAACCAACAAGCCAACAAACCAACAAACCAACAAACCAACAAACCATGTAACCAAAAAGCCAACAAACTAACAAATCAACAAGCCAACAAGCCAACAAACCAACAAGCCAACAAACCAACAAACCAACAAAGCAACAAGCCAACAAGCCAACAAAGCAACAAACCAACAAGCTAACAAACCCACAAACCAAGTAACCTAAAAGCCAACAAACTAACAAACCAACAAGCCAACAAGCCAACAAACCAACAAAACAACAAGCCAACAAACCAACAAACAAATAAACCAACAAACCAACAAACCAACAAACCAACTAACCAACAAACCAACAAACCAACAAACCAAAAAACCAACAAACCAACAAGCCAACAAGCCAACAAACCAACAAACTAACAAACCAACAAACGAACTAACCAACAAACCAACAAACCAACAAACCAACAAGCCAACAAACCAACAAACCAACAAACCAACAAGCCAACAAGCCAACAAACCAACAAACCAACAAACCAACACACCAACAAACCAACAAACCAACAAACCAACAAACCAACAAACCAAGTAACCAAAAAGCCAACAAACTAACAAACCAACAAGCCAACAAGCCAACAAACCAACAAACCAACAAACCAACAAGCCAACAAACCAACAAACCAACAAACCAACAAACCAACAAACCAACAAACCAAGTAACCAAAAAGCCAACAAACTAACAAACCAACAAGCCAACAAGCCAACAAACCAATAAACCAACAAACCAAAAACCAACAAACCCACAAACCAACAAACCAAGTAACCAAAAAGCCAACAAACTAACAAACCAACAAGCCAACAAACCAACAAACCAACAAGCCAACAAACCAACAAACCAACAAGCGAACAAGCCAACAAACCAACAAACCAACAAACCAAGTAACCAAAAAGCCAACAAACTAACAAACCAACAAGCCAAAAAGCCAACAAACCAACAAACCAACAAACTAACAAATCAAAAACCAACAAACCAATAAGCCAACAAGCCAACAAACCAACAAACTAACAAACCAACAAACGAACTAACCAACAAACCAACAAACCAACAAACCAACAAACCAACAAGCCAACAAGCCAACAAACCAACAAACCAACAAGCCAACAAACCAACAAACCAACAAACCAAAAACCAAAAAGCCAACAAACTAACAAACCAACAAGCCAACAAACCAACAAGCCAACAAGCCAACAAACCAACAAACCAACAAACCAACAAACCAACAAAGTAACAAACCAACAAACCAACAAACCAACAAGCCAACAAGCCAACAAACCAACAAACTAACAAGCCAACAAACCAACAAACCAACAAGCCAACAAACCAACAAACCAACAAGCGAACAAGCCAACAAACCAACAAACCAACAAACCAAGTAACCAAAAAGCCAACAAACTAACAAACCAACAAGCCAAAAAGCCAACAAACCAACAAACCAACAAACTAACAAATCAAAAACCAACAAACCAATAAGCCAACAAGCCAACAAACCAACAAACTAACAAACCAACAAACGAACTAACCAACAAACCAACAAACCAACAAACCAACAAACCAACAAGCCAACAAGCCAACAAACCAACAAACCAACAAGCCAACAAACCAACAAACCAACAAACCAAAAACCAAAAAGCCAACAAACTAACAAACCAACAAGCCAACAAACCAACAAGCCAACAAGCCAACAAACCAACAAACCAACAAACCAACAAACCAACAAAGTAACAAACCAACAAACCAACAAACCAACAAGCCAACAAGCCAACAAACCAACAAACTAACAAACCTACAAACGAACTAACCAACAAACCAACAAGCCAACAAACCAACAAACCAACAAACCAACAAACCAACAAACCAACAAACCAAGTAACCAACAAGCTAACAAACCAACAAACCAACAAACCAACAAGCCAACAAGCCAACAAACCAACAAACCAACAAGCCAACAAGCCAACAAACCAACAAGGCAACAAACCAAACCAACAAACCAAAAAACGAACAAACCAACAAACCAACAAACCAACAAACCAACAAACCAACAAACCAACAAGTCAACAAACCAACAAACCAACAAACCAACAAACCAAGCAACCAAAAACCCAACAAACTAACAAACCAACAAACCAACAAGCCAACAAACCAACAAGCCAACAAACCAACAAACCAACAAAGCAACAAGCCAACAAGCCAACAAACCAACAAACCAACAAGCCAACAAACCAACAAACCAACAAGCCAACAAGCCAACAAACCAACAAACCAAGTAACCAAAAAGCCAACAAACTAACAAACCAACAAGCCAACAAGCCAACAAGCCAACAAACCAACAAACCAACAAACCAACAAACCAACAAATCAACAAACCAAAAAACCAACAAACCAACAAGCCAACAAGCCAACAAATCAACAAACTAACAAACCAACAAACGAACTAACCAACAAACCAACAAACCAACAAACCAACAAGCCAACAAGCCAACAAACCAACAAACCAACAAGCCAACAAACCAACAAACCAACAAACCAAAAAACCAAAAAGCCAACAAACTAACAAACCAACAAGCCAACAAACCAACAAGCCAACAAGCCAACAAGCCAACAAACCAACAAACCAACAAAGCAACAAACCAACAAACCAACAAACTAACAAACCAACAAAGCAACAAGCCAACAAACTAACAAACCAACAAACGAACTAACCAACAAACAAATAAGCCAACAAGCCAACAAACCAACAAAACAACAAACCAACAAACCAAGTAACCAACAAGCCAACAAACCAACAAACCAACAAACCAACAAGCCAACAAACCAACAAACCAACAGGCCAACAAACCAACAAACCAACAAACCAGAAAACCAACAAACCAACAAACCAACAAACCAACAAACCAACAAACCAACAACCAAACAAACCAACAAGCCAACAAACCAACAAACCAACAAGCCAACAAGCCAACAAACCAACAAACCAAGTAACCAAAAAGCCAACAAACTAACAAACCAACAAGCCAACAAGCCAACAAGCCAACAAACCAACAAACCAACAAACCAACAAACCAACAAATCAACAAACCAAAAAACCAACAAACCAACAAGCCAACAAGCCAACAAATCAACAAACTAACAAGCCAACAAACCAACAAACCAACAAGGCAACAAACCAACAAACCAACAAACCAAAAAACCAACCAACCAACAAACCAACAAACCAACAAACCAACAAGTCAACAAACCAACAAACCAACAAACCAAGCAACCAAAAACCCAACAAACTAACAAACCAACAAGCAAACAAGCCAACAAACCAACAAGCCAACAAACCAACAAACCAACAAAGCAACAAGCCAACAAGCCAACAAACCAACAAACCAACAAGCCAACAAACCAACAAACCAACAAGCCAACAAGCCAATAAACCAACAAACCAAGTAACCAAAAAGCCAACAAACTAACAAACCAACAAGCCAACAAGCCAACAAACCAACAAACCAACAAACCAACAAACCAACAAACCAACAAACCAACAAACCAACAAACGAACAAACCAACAAACCAACAAACCAAAAAACCAACAAACCAACAAGCCAACAAGCCAACAAATCAACAAACTAACAAACCATCAAACAAACTAACCAACAAACCAACAAACAAACAAACCAACAAGCCAACAAGCCAACAAACCAACAAACCAACAAGCCAACAAACCAACAAACCAACAAACCAAAAAACCAAAAAGCCAACAAGCTAACAAACCAACAAGCCAACAAACCAACAAGCCAACAAGCCAACAAACCAACAAACCAACAAAGCAACAAACCAACAAACCAACAAACCAACAAACCAACAAACCAACAAACCAACAAGCCAACAAACTAACAAACCAACAAACGAACTAGCCAACAAACCAACAAGCCAACAAGCCAACAAACAAACAAAACAACAAACCAACAAACCAAGTAACCAACAAGCCAACAAACCAACAAACGAACAAACCAACAAACCAACAAAGCAACAAGCCAACAAGCCAACAAACCAACAAACCAACAAGCCAACAAACCAACAAACCAACAAGCCAACAAACCAACAAACCAACAAACCAACAAACCAAAAAACCAACAAACCAACAAGCCAACAAGCCAACAAACCAACAAACTAACAAACCAACAAACGAACTAACCAACAAACCAACAAACCAACAAACCAACAAGCCAATAAGCCAACAAACCAACAAACCAACAAGCCAACATACCAACAAACCAACAAACCAACAAACCAAGTAACTAAAAAGCCAACAAACTAACAAACCAAAGAGCCAACAAGCCAACAAACCAACAAACCAACAAACCAACAAGCCAACAAACCAACAAACCAACAAACCTCAAACCAAGTAACCAAAAAGCCAACAAACTAACAAACCAACAAGCCATTAAGCCAACAAACCAATAAACCAACAAACCAACAACCAACAAACCAACAAACCAACAAACCAAGTAACCAAAAAGCCAACAAACTAACAAACCAATAAGCCAACAAGCCAATAAACCAACAAACCAACAAAGCAACAAGCCAACAAGCCAACAAACCAACAAACCAACAAGCCAACAAACCAACAAACCAACAAGCCAACAAGCCAACAAACCAACAAACCAACAAACCAACAAACCAACAAACCAAGTAACCAAAAGCCAACAAACTAACAAACCAACAAGCCAAAAAGCCAACAAACCAACAAACCAACAAACCAACAAGCCAACAAACCAACAAACAAATAAACCAACAAACCAACAAACCCACAAACCAACAAACCAACAAACCAAAAAACCAACAAACCAACAAGCCAACAAGCCAACAAACCAACAAACTAACAAACCAAAAAGACAACAAACTAACAAACCAACAAGCCAACAAACCAACAACCAACAAACCAACAAACCAACAAACCAAGTAACCAAAAAGCCAACAAACTAACAAACCAATAAGCCAACAAGCCAACAAACCAACAAACCAACAAAGCAACAAGCCAACAAGCCAACAAACCAACAAACCAACAAGCCAACAAACCAACAAACCAACAAGCCAACAAGCCAACAAACCAACAAACCAACAAACCAACAAACCAACAAACCAAGTAACCAAAAGCCAACAAACTAACAAACCAACAAGCCAAAAAGCCAACAAACCAACAAACCAACAAACCAACAAGCCAACAAACCAACAAACCAAAAAACCAAAAAGCCAACAAACTGACAAACCAACAAGCTAACAAACCAACAAGCCAACAAGCCAACAAACCAACAAACCAACAAAGCAACAAACCAACAAACCAACAAACCAACAAACCAACAAAATAACAAGCCAACAAGCCAACAAACTAACAAACTAACAAACCAACAAACAAACTAACCAACAAACCAACAAGCCAACAAGCCAACAAACCAACAAACCAACAAACCAACAAACCAAGTTACCAACAAGCCAACAAACCAACAAACCAACAAACCAACAAACCAAAAAACCAACAAACCAACAAACCAACAAACCAACAAACCAACAAACCAACAAGCCAGCAAACCAACAAGCCAACAAACCAATAAACCAAGTAACCAAAAAGCCAACAAACTAACAAACCAACAAGCCAACAAACCAACAAACCAAGAAGCCAACAAACCAACAAACCAACAAACCAACAAACCAAGTAACAAAAAAGCCAACAAACTAACAAACCAACAAACGAACTAACCAACAAACCAACAAGCCAATAAGCCAACAAACCAACAAACCAACAAACCAACAAACCAACAAACCAAGTAACCAACAAGCCAACAAACTAACAAACCAACAAGCCAACAAGCCAACAAACCAACAAACCAACGAGCCAACAAACCAACAAACCAACAAGCCAACAAACCAACAAACCAACAAACCAACAAACCAACAAACCAACAAACCAAAAAACCAACAAACCAACAAACCAACCAACCAACAATCCAACAAGCCAACAAAATAACAAACCAACAAACCAACAAACCAAGTAACCAAAAAGCCAACAAACTAACAAACCAACAAACCAACAAACCAACAAGCCAACAAGCCCACAAACCAACAAAGCAACAAACCAACAAACCAACAAACCAACAAACCAACAAACCAACAAACCAACATAACAACAAGCCAACAAACCAACAAACTAACAAACCAACAAATGAACTAACCAACAAACCAACAAGCCAACAAGCCAACAAACCAACAAACCAACAAACCAACAAACCAAGTAACCAAAAAGAAAACAAACTAACAAACAAACAAGCCAACAAGCCAACAAACCAACAAACCAACAAACCAGCAAGCCAACAAACCAACAAACCAAAAAACCAACAAACCAACAAGCCAACAAGCCAACAAACCAACAAACTAACAAACCAACAAACGAACTAGCCAACAAACCAACAAGCCAACAAGCCAACAAACCAACAAACCAACAAACCAACAAACCAACAAACCAACAAACTAAGTAACCAACAAGCCAACAAGCCAACAAACCAACAAACCAACAAGCCAACAAACCAACAAACCAACAAATCAATAAGCCAACAAACCAACAAACAAATAAACCAACAAACCAAAAAACCAACAAACCAACAAACCAACAAGCCAACAAACCAACAAACGAACAAAGTAACAAACCAACAAACCAATAAAGCAACAAGCCAACAAGCCAACAAACCAACAAACCAACAAGCCAACAAACCAACAAACCAACAAGCCAACAAGCCAACAAACCAACAAACCAAGTAACCAAAAAGCCAACAAACTAACAAACCAACAAGCCAACAAGCCAACAAACCAACAAACCAACAAACTAACAAACCAACAAACGAACTAACCAACAAACCAACAAACCAACAAACCAACAAGCCAATAAGCCAACAAACCAACAAACCAACAAGCCAACCAACCAACAAACCAACAAACCAAAAAACCAAAAAGCCAACAAACTAACAAACCAACAAGCCAACAAACCAACAAGCCAACAAGCCAACAAACCAACAAACCAACAAACCAACAAACCAAGTAACCAAAAAGCCAACAAACTAACAAACCAACAAGCCAACAAGCCAACAAACCAACAAACCAACAAACTAACAAACCAACAAACGAACTAACCAACAAACCAACAAACCAACAAACCAACAAGCCAATAAGCCAACAAACCAACAAACCAACAAGCCAACCAACCAACAAACCAACAAACCAAAAAACCAAAAAGCCAACAAACTAACAAACCAACAAGCCAACAAACCAACAAGCCAACAAGCCAACAAACCAACAAGCCAACAAACCAACAAACAAATAAACCAACAAACCAACAAACCAACAAACCAACAAACCAACAAACCAAAAAACCAACAAACCAACAAGCCAACAAGCCAACAAACCAACAAACTAACAAACCAACAAACGAACTAACCAACAAACCAACAAACCAACAAACCAACAAGCCAATAAGCCAACAAACCAACAAACCAACAAGCCAACCAACCAACAAACCAACAAACCAAAAAACCAAAAAGCCAACAAACTAACAAACCAACAAGCCAACAAACCAACAAGCCAACAAGCCAACAAACCAACAAACCAACAAAGCAACAAACCAACAAACCAACAAACCAACAAACCAACAAACCAACAAGCCAACAAGCCAACAAACCAACAAACCAACAAGCCAACAAACCAACAAACCAACAAACCAAAAAACCAACAAACCAACAAACCAACAAACCAACAAACCAACAAACCAACAAACCAACAAACCAACAAGCCAACAAACCAACAAACCAACAAACCAACAAACCAAGTAACCAAAGAGCCAACAAACTAACGAACCAACAAGCCAACAAACCAACAAACCAACGAGCCAACAAACCAACAAACCAACAAACCAACAAACCAACAAACCAACAAACCAACAAACCAACAAACCAAAAAACCAACAAACCAACAAACCAACCAACCAACAATCCAACAAGCCAACAAAATAACAAACCAACAAACCAACAAACCAAGTAACCAAAAAGCCAAAAAACTAACAAACCAACAAACCAACAAACCAGCAAGCCAACAAGCCCACAAACCAACAAAGCAACAAACCAACAAAACAACAAAGCAACAAACCAAGTAACTAAAAAGCCAACAAACTAACAAACCAACAGGCCAACAAGCCAACCAACCAACAAACCAACAAACCAACAAAGTAACAAACCAACAAACCAACAAACCAACAAGCCAACAAGCCAACAAACCAACAAACTAACAAACCTACAAACGAACTAACCAACAAACCAACAAGCCAACAAGCCAACAAGCCAACAAACCGACTAACCAACAATCCAACAAACCAACAAGCCAACAAGCCAACAAACCAACAAACCAACAAACCAACAAGCCAACAAGCCAACAAACCAACAAACCAACAAGCCAACAAACCAATAAACCAACAAGGCAACAAACCAACAAACCAACAAACCAAAAAACCAACCAACCAACAAACCAACAAACCAACAAACCAACAAGTCAACAAACCAACAAACCAACAAACCAAGCAACCAAAAACCCAACAAACTAACAAACCAACAAGCAAACAAGCCAACAAACCAACAAGCCAACAAACCAACAAACCAACAAAGCAACAAGCCAACAAGCCAACAAACCAACAAACCAACAAGCCAACAAACCAACAAACCAACAAGCCAACAAGCCAATAAACCAACAAACCAAGTAACCAAAAAGCCAACAAACTAACAAACCAACAAGCCAACAAGCCAACAAACCAACAAACCAACAAACCAACAAACCAACAAACCAACAAACCAACAAACCAACAAACCAACAAACCAACAAACCAACAAACCAAAAAACCAACAAACCAACAAGCCAACAAGCCAACAAATCAACAAACTAACAAACCATCAAACAAACTAACCAACAAACCAACAAACAAACAAACCAACAAGCCAACAAGCCAACAAACCAACAAACCAACAAGCCAACAAACCAACAAACCAACAAACCAAAAAACCAAAAAGCCAACAAACTAACAAACCAACAAGCCAACAAACCAACAAGCCAACAAGCCAACAAACCAACAAACCAACAAAGCAACAAACCAACAAACCAACAAACCAACAAACCAACAAACCAACAAGCCAACAAACTAACAAACCAACAAACGAACTAGCCAACAAACCAACAAGCCAACAAGCCAACAAACAAACAAAACAACAAACCAACAAACCAAGTAACCAACAAGCCAACAAACCAACAAACGAACAAACCAACAAACCAACAAAGCAACAAGCCAACAAGCCAACAAACCAACAAACCAACAAGCCAACAAACCAACAAACCAACAAGTCAACAAACCAACAAACCAACAAACCAACAAACCAAAAAACCAACAAACCAACAAGCCAACAAGCCAACAAACCAACAAACTAACAAACCAACAAACGAACTAACCAACAAACCAACAAACCAACAAACCAACAAGCCAATAAGCCAACAAACCAACAAACCAACAAGCCAACATACCAACAAACCAACAAACCAACAAACCAAGTAACTAAAAAGCCAACAAACTAACAAACCAACAAGCCAACAAGCCAACAAACCAACAAACCAACAAACCAACAAGCCAACAAACCAACAAACCAACAAACCAACAAACCAAGTAACCAAAAAGCCAACAAACTAACAAACCAACAAGCCAACAAGCCAACAAACCAATAAACCAACAAACCAACAACCAACAAACCAACAAACCAACAAACCAAGTAACCAAAAAGCCAACAAACTAACAAACCAATAAGCCAACAAGCCAACAAACCAACAAACCAACAAAGCAACAAGCCAACAAGCCAACAAACCAACAAACCAACAAGCCAACAAACCAACAAACCAACAAGCCAACAAGCCAACAAACCAACAAATCAACAAACCAACAAACCAACAAACCAAGTAACCAAAAGCCAACAAACTAACAAACCAACAAGCCAAAAAGCCAACAAACCAACAAACCAACAAACCAACAAGCCAACAAACCAACAAACAAATAAACCAACAAACCAACAAACCCACAAACCAACAAACCAACAAACCAAAAAACCAACAAACCAACAAGCCAACAAGCCAACAAACCAACAAACTAACAAACCAAAAAGACAACAAACTAACAAACCAACAAGCAAACAAACCAACAACCAACAAACCAACAAACCAACAAACCAAGTAACCAAAAAGCCAACAAACTAACAAACCAATAAGCCAACAAGCCAACAAACCAACAAACCAACAAAGCAACAAGCCAACAAGCCAACAAACCAACAAACCAACAAGCCAACAAACCAACAAACCAACAAGCCAACAAGCCAACAAACCAACAAACCAACAAACCAACAAACCAACAAACCAACAAACCAAGTAACCAAAAGCCAACAAACTAACAAACCAACAAGCCAAAAAGCCAACAAACCAACAAACCAACAAACCAACAAGCCAACAAACCAACAAACCAAAAAACCAAAAAGCCAACAAACTGACAAACCAACAAGCTAACAAACCAACAAGCCAACAAGCCAACAAACCAACAAACCAACAAGCAACAAACCAACAAACCAACAAACCAACAAACCAACAAAATAACAAGCCAACAAGCCAACAAACTAACAAACTAACAAACCAACAAACAAACTAACCAACAAACCAACAAGCCAACAAGCCAACAAACCAACAAACCAACAAACCAAGTTACCAACAAGCCAACAAACCAACAAACCAACAAACCAACAAACCAAAAAACCAACAAACCAACAAACCAACAAACCAACAAACCAACAAACCAACAAGCCAGCAAACCAACAAGCCAACAAACCAACAAACCAAGTAACCAAAAAGCCAACAAACTAACAAACCAACAAGCCAACAAACCAACAAACCAACAAGCCAACAAACCAACAAACCAACAAACCAAGTAACAAAAAAGCCAACATACTATCAAACCAACAAACGAACTAACCAACAAACCAACAAGCCAATAAGCCAACAAACCAACAAACCAACAAACCAACAAACCAACAAACCAAGTAGCCAACAAGCCAACAAACTAACAAACCAACAAGCCAACAAGCCAACAAACCAACAAACCAACGAGCCAACAAACCAACAAACCAACAAGCCAACAAACCAACAAACCAACAAACCAACAAACCAACAAACCAACAAACCAAAAAACCAACAAACCAACAAACCAACCAACCAACAATCCAACAAGCCAACAAAATAACAAACCAACAAACCAACAAACCAAGTAACCAAAAAGCCAACAAACTAACAAGCCCACAAACCAACAAAGCAACAAACCAACAAACCAACAAACCAACAAACCAACAAACCAACAAACCAACATAACAACAAGCCAACAAACCAACAAACTAACAAACCAACAAACGAACTAACCAACAAACCAACAAGCCAACAAGCCAACAAACCAACAAACCAACAAACCAACAAACCAAGTAACCAAAAAGAAAACAAACTAACAAACAAACAAGCCAACAAGCCAACAAACCAACAAACCAACAAACCAGCAAGCCAACAAACCAACAAACCAAAAAACCAACAAACCAACAAGCCAACAAGCCAACAAACCAACAAACTAACAAACCAACAAACGAACTAGCCAACAAACCAACAAGCCAACAAGCCAACAAACCAACAAACCAACAAACCAACAAACCAACAAACTAAGTAACCAACAAGCCAACAAGCCAACAAACCAACAAACCAACAAGCCAACAAACCAACAAACCAACAAATCAATAAGCCAACAAACCAACAAACAAATAAACCAACAAACCAAAAAACCAACAAACCAACAAACCAACAAGCCAACAAGCCAACAAACCAACAAACGAACAAAGTAACAAACCAACAAACCAACAAAGCAACAAGCCAACAAGCCAACAAACCAACAAACCAACAAGCCAACAAACCAACAAACCAACAAGCCAACAAACCAACAAACCAAGTAACCAAAAAGCCAACAAACTAACAAACCAACAAGCCAACAAGCCAACAAACCAACAACCCAACAAACCAACAAACCAACAAGCCAACAAACCAACAAACAAATAAACCAACAAACCAACAAACCAACAAACCAACAAACCAACAAACCAAAAAACCAACAAACCAACAAGCCAACAAGCCAACAAACCAACAAACTAACAAACCAACAAACGAACTAACCAACAAACCAACAAACCAACAAACCAACAAGCCAATAAGCCAACAAACCAACAAACCAACAAGCCAACCAACCAACAAACCAACAAACCAAAAAACCAAAAAGCCAACAAACTAACAAACCAACAAGCCAACAAACCAACAAGCCAACAAGCCAACAAACCAACAAACCAACAAAGCAACAAACCAACAAACCAACAAACCAACAAACCAACAAACCAACAAGCCAACAAGCCAACAAACCAACAAACCAACAAGCCAACAAACCAACAAACCAATAAACCAAAAAACCAACAAACCAACAAACCAACAAACCAACAAACCAACAAACCAACAAACCAACAAACCAACAAGCCAACAAACCAACAAACCAACAAACCAACAAACCAAGTAACCAAAGAGCCAACAAACTAACGAACCAACAAGCCAACAAACCAACAAACCAACGAGCCAACAAACCAACAAACCAACAAGCCAACAAACCAACAAACCAACAAACCAACAAACCAACAAACCAAAAAACCAACAAACCAACAAACCAACCAACCAACAATCCAACAAGCCAACAAAATAACAAACCAACAAACCAACAAACCAAGTAACCAAAAAGCCAACAAACTAACAAACCAACAAACCAACAAGCCAACAAGCCAACAAGCCCACAAACCAACAAAGCAACAAACCAACAAACCAACAAACCAACAAACCAACAAACCAACAAACCAACAAACCAACATACCAACAAGCCAACAAACCAACAAACTAACAAACCAACAAACGAACTAACCAACAAACCAACAAGCCAACAAGCCAACAAGCCAACAAACCAACAAACCAACAAACCAACAAACCAAGTAACCAAAAAGAAAACAAACTAACAAACAAACAAGCCAACAAGCCAACAAACCAACAAACCAACAAACCAGCAAGCCAACAAACCAACAAACCAAAAAACCAACAAACCAACAAGCCAACAAGCCAACAAACCAACAAACTAACAAACCAACAAACGAACTAGCCAACAAACCAACAAGCCAACAAGCCAACAAACCAACAAACCAACAAACCAACAAACCAACAAACTAAGTAACCAACAAGCCAACAAGCCAACAAACCAACAAACCAACAAGCCAACAAACCAACAAACCAACAAATCAATAAGCCAACAAACCAACAAACAAATAAACCAACAAACCAAAAAACCAACAAACCAACAAACCAACAAGCCAACAAGCCAACAAACCAACAAACGAACAAAGTAACAAACCAACAAACCAACAAAGCAACAAGCCAACAAGCCAACAAACCAACAAACCAACAAGCCAACAAACCAACAAACCAACAAGCCAACAAGCCAACAAACCAACAAACCAAGTAACCAAAAAGCCAACAAACTAACAAACCAACAAGCCAACAAGCCAACAAACCAACAAACCAACAAACCAACAAACCAACAAGCCAACAAACCAACAAACAAATAAACCAACAAACCAACAAACCAACAAACCAACAAACCAACAAACCAAAAAACCAACAAACCAACAAGCCAACAAGCCAACAAACCAACAAACTAACAAACCAACAAACGAACTAACCAACAAACCAACAAACCAACAAACCAACAAGCCAATAAGCCAACAAACCAACAAACCAACAAGCCAACCAACCAACAAACCAACAAACCAAAAAACCAAAAAGCCAACAAACTAACAAACCAACAAGCCAACAAACCAACAAGCCAACAAGCCAACAAACCAACAAACCAACAAAGCAACAAACCAACAAACCAACAAACCAACAAACCAACAAACCAACAAGCCAACAAGCCAACAAACCAACAAACCAACAAGCCAACAAACCAACAAACCAACAAACCAAAAAACCAACAAACCAACAAACCAACAAACCAACAAACCAACAAACCAACAAACCAACAAACCAACAAGCCAACAAACCAACAAACCAACAAACCAAGTAACCAAAGAGCCAACAAACTAACGAACCAACAAGCCAACAAACCAACAAGCCAACAAGCCAACAAACCAACAAACCAACAAAGCAACAAAGCAACAAACCAACAAACCAACAAACCAACAAGCCAACAAACCAACAAACCAACAAACCAACAAACCAAGTAACCAAAAAGCCAACAAACTAACAAATCAACAAGCCAACAAGCCAACAAACCAACAAGCCAACAAACCAACAAACCAACAAAGCAACAAGCCAACAAGCCAACAAAGCAACAAACAAACAAGCTAACAAACCCACAAACCAAGTAACCTAAAAGCCAACAAACTAACAAACCAACAAGCCAACAAGCCAACAAACCAACAAAACAACAAGCCAACAAACCAACAAACAAATAAACCAACAAACCAACAAACCAACAAACCAACAAACCAACAAACCAACAAACAAAAAAACCAACAAACCAACAAGCCAACAAGCCAACAAACCAACAAACTAACAAACCAACAAACG
Organism: Atherix ibis; assembly: GCA_958298945.1. Lineage (NCBI taxonomy): Eukaryota > Metazoa > Arthropoda > Insecta > Diptera > Athericidae > Atherix > Atherix ibis. The sequence goes on along the minus strand of OY282608.1, from coordinate 88,973,291 downwards.
AACTAACCAACAAACCAACAAACCAACAAACCAACAAGCCAACAAACCAACAAACCAACAAACCAACAAGCCAACAAACCAACAAACCAACAAACCAACACACCAACACACCAACAAACCAACAAACCAACAAACCAACAAACCAACAAACCAAGTAACCAAAAAGCCAACAAACTAACAAACCAACAAGCCAACAAGCCAACAAACCAACAAACCAACAAACCAACAAGCCAACAAACCAACAAACCAACAAACCAACAAACCAACAAACCAAGTAACCAAAAAGCCAACAAACCAACAAACCAACAAGCCAACAAGCCAACAAACCAATAAACCAACAAACCAAAACCCAACAAACCAACAAACCAACAAGCCAACAAACCAACAAACCAACAAACCAACAAACTAAGTAACCAAAGAGCCAACAAACTAACGAACCAACAAGCCAACAAACCAACAAGCCAACAAGCCAACAAACCAACAAACCAACAAAGCAACAAAGCAACAAACCAACAAACCAACAAACCAACAAGCCAACAAACCAACAAACCAACAAACCAACAAACCAAGTAACCAAAAAGCCAACACACTAACAAATCAACAAGCCAACAAGCCAACAAACCAACAAGCCAACAAACCAACAAACCAACAAAGCAACAAGCTAACAAGCCAACAAAGCAACAAACAAACAAGCTAACAAACCCACAAACCAAGTAACCTAAAAGCCAACAAACTAACAAACCAACAAGCCAACAAGCCAACAAACCAACAAAACAACAAGCCAACAAACCAACAAACAAATAAACCAACAAACCAACAAACCAACAAACCAACAAACCAACAAACCAACAAACCAAAAAACCAACAAACCAACAAGCCAACAAGCCAACAAACCAACAAACTAACAAACCAACAAACGAACTAACCAACAAACCAACAAACCAACAAACCAACAAGCCAACAAACCAACAAACCAACAAACCAACAAGCCAACAAACCAACAAACCAACAAACCAACACACCAACACACCAACAAACCAACAAACCAACAAACCAACAAACCAACAAACCAAGTAACCAAAAAGCCAACAAACTATCAAACCAACAAGCCAACAAGCCAACAAACCAACAAACCAACAAACCAACAAGCCAACAAACCAACAAACCAACAAACCAACAAACCAACAAACCAAGTAACCAAAAAGCCAACAAACCAACAAACCAACAAGCCAACAAGCCAACAAACCAATAAACCAACAAACCAAAAACCAACAAACCCACAAACCAACAAACCAAGTAACCAAAAAGCCAACAAACTAACAACCCAACAAGCCAACAAACCAACAAACCAACAAACCAACAAAGCAACAAGCCAACAAGCCAACAAACCAACAAACCAACAAGCCAACAAACCAACAAACCAACAAGCGAACAAGCCAACAAACCAACAAACCAACAAACCAAGTAACCAAAAAGCCAACAAACTAACAAACCAACAAGCCAAAAAGCCAACAAACCAACAAACCAACAAACCAACAAATCAAAAAACCAACAAACCAATAAGCCAACAAGCCAACAAACCAACAAACTAACAAACCAACAAACGAACTAACCAACAAACCAACAAACCAACAAGCCAACAAGCCAACAAACCAACAAACCAACAAGCCAACAAACCAACAAACCAACAAACCAAAAACCAAAAAGCCAACAAACTAACAAACCAACAAGCCAACAAACCAACAAGCCAACAAGCCAACAAACCAACAAACCAACAAACCAACAAACCAACAAAGTAACAAACCAACAAACCAACAAACCAACAAGCCAACAAGCCAACAAACCAACAAACTAACAAACCTACAAACGAACTAACCAACAAACCAACAAGCCAACAAACCAACAAACCAACAAACCAACAAACCAACAAACCAACAAACCAACAAACCAAGTAACCAACAAGCTAACAAACCAACAAACCAACACGCCAACAAGCCAACAAACCAACAAACCAACAAGCCAACAAGCCAACAAACCAACAAGGCAACAAACCAACAAACCAACAAACCAAAAAACGAACAAACCAACAAACCAACAAACCAACAAACCAACAAACCAACAAACCAACAAACCAACAAGTCAACAAACCAACAAACCTACAAACCAAGCAACCAAAAACCCAACAAACTAACAAACCAACAAGCCAACAAGCCAACAAACCAACAAGCCAACAAACCAACAAACCAACAAAGCAACAAGCCAACAATCCAACAAACCAACAAACCAACAAGCCAATAAACCAACAAACCAACAAGCCAACAAGCCAACAAAACAACAAACCAAGTAACCAAAAAGCCAACAAACTAACAAACCGACAAGCCAACAAGCCAACAAACCAACAAACCAACAAACCAACAAACCAACAAATCAACAAACCAAAAAACCAACAAACCAACAAGCCAACAAGCCAACTAATCAACAAACTAACAAACCAACAAACGAACTAACCAACAAACCAACAAACCAACAAACCAACAAGCCAACAAGCCAACAAACCAACAAACCAACAAGCCAACAAACCAACAAACCAACAAACCAAAAAACCAAAAAGCCAACAAACTAACAAACCAACAAGCCAACAAACCAACAAGCCAACAAGCCAACAAGCCAACAAACCAACAAACCAACAAAGCAACAAACCAACAAACCAACAAACTAACAAACCAACAAAGCAACAAGCCAACAAACTAACAAACCAACAAACGAACTAACCAACAAACCAATAAGCCAACAAGCCAACAAACCAACAAAACAACAAACCAACAAACCAAGCAACCAACAAGCCAACAAACCAACAAACCAACAAACCAACAAGCCAACAAACCAACAAACCAACAAACCAACAGGCCAACAAACCAACAAACCAACAAACCAGAAAACCAACAAACCAAAAAACCAACAAACCAACAAACCAACAACCCAACAAACCAACAAACCAACAAACCAAGTAACCAAAAAGCCAACAAACTAACAAACCAACAAGCCAACAAACCAACAAGCCAACAAGCCAACAAACCAACAAACCAACAAAGCAACAAACCAACAAACCAACAAACCAACAAGCCAACAAACCAACAAACCAACAAATCAACAAACCAACAAACCAAGTAACCAGAAAGCCAACAAACTAACAAACCAAAAAGTCAACAAGCCAACAAACCAACAAACCAACAAACCAACAAACCAACAAACCAACAAAGCAACAAGCCAACAAGCCAAAAAATCAACAAACCAACAAGCCAACAAACCAACAAACCAACAAGCCAACAAGCCAATAAACCAACAAACCAACAAACCAACAAATCAAAAAACCAACAAACCAATAAGCCAACAAGCCAACAAACCAACAAACTAACAAACCAACAAACGAACTAACCAACAAACCAACAAACCAACAAACCAACAAACCAACAAGCCAACAAACCAACAAACCAACAAGCCAACAAACCAACAAACCAACAAACCAAAAACCAAAAAGCCAACAAACTAACAAACCAACAAGCCAACAAACCAACAAGCCACCAAGCCAACAAACCAACAAACCAACAAACCAACAAACCAACAAAGTAACAAACCAACAAACCAACAAACCAACAAGCCAACAAGCCAACAAACCAACAAACTAACAAACCTACAAACGAACTAACCAACAAACCAACAAGCCAACAAACCAACAAACCAACAAACCAACAAACCAACAAACCAACAAACCAACAAACCAAGTAACCAACAAGCTAACAAACCAACAAACCAACAAGCCAACAAGCCAACAAACCAACAAACCAACAATCCAACAAGCCAACAAACCAACAAGGCAACAAACCAACAAACCAACAAACCAAAAAACGAACAAACCAACAAACCAACAAACCAACAAACCAACAAACCAACAAACCAACAAACCAACAAACCAACAAGTCAACACACCAACAAACCAACAAACCAACAAACCAAGCAACCAAAAACCCAACAAACTAACAAACCAACAAGCCAACAAGCCAACAAACCAACAAGCCAACAAACCAACAAACCAACAAAGCAACAAGCCAACAAGCCAACAAACCAACAAACCAACAAGCCAACAAACCAACAAACCAATAAGCCAACAAGCCAACAAACCAACAAACCAAGTAACCAAAAAGCCAACAAACTAACGAACCGACAAGCCAACAAGCCAACAAGCCAACAAACCAACAAACCAACAAACCAACAAACCAACAAATCAACAAACCAAAAAACCAACAAACCAACAAGCCAACAAGGCAACTAATCAACAAACTAACAAACCAACAAACGAACTAACCAACAAACCAACAAACCAACAATCCAACAAGCCAACAAGCCAACAAACCAACAAACCAACAAGCCAACAAACCAACAAACCAACAAACCAAAAAACCAAAAAGCCAACAAACTAACAAACCAACAAGCCAACAAACCAACAAGCTAACAAGCCAACAAGCCAACAAACCAACAAACCAACAAAGCAACAAACCAACAAACCAACAAACTAACAAACCAACAAAGCAACAAGCCAACAAACTAACAAACCAACAAACGAACTAACCAACAAACCAATAAGCCAACAAGCCCAACAAACCAACAAAACAACAAACCAACAAACCAAGTAACCAACAAGCCAACAAACCAACAAACCAACAAACCAACAAGCCAATAAACCAACAAACCAACAGGCCAACAAACCAACAAACCAACAAACCAGAAAACCAACAAACCAACAAACCAACAAACCAACAAACCAACAAACCAACAACCCAACAAACCAACAAACCAAGTAACCAAAAAGCCAACAAACTAACAAACCAACAAGCCAACAAACCAACAAGCCAACAAGCCAACAAACCAACAAACCAACAAAGCAACAAACCAACAAACCAACAAACCAACAAGCCAACAAACCAACAAACCAACAAATCAACAAACCAACAAACCAAGTAACCAGAAAGCCAACAAACTAACAAACCAAAAAGTCAACAAGCCAACAAACCAACAAACCAACAAACCAACAAACCAACAAAGCAACAAGCCACAAGCCAAAAAATCAACAAACCAACAAGCCAACAAACCAACAAACCAACAAGCCAACAAGCCAACAAGCCAACAAACCAACCAACCAACAAACCAGGCAACCAAAAAGCCAACAAACTAACAAACCAACAAGCCAACAAGCTAACAAACCAACAAACCAACAAACCAACAAGCCAACAAACCAACAAACAAATAAACCAACAAACTAACAAACCAACAAACCAAGAAACCAACAAACCAAAAAACCAACAAACCAACAAGCCAACAAGCCAACAAACCAACAAACTAACAAACCAACAAACGAACTAACCAACAAACCAACAAACCAACAAACCAACAAGCCAACAAGCCAACAAACCAACAAACCAACAAGCCCACAAACCAACAAACCAACAAACCAACAAAACAACAAAGCAACAAACCCAGTAACTAAAAAGCCAACAAACTAACAAACCAACAGGCCAACAAGCCAACCAACCAACAAACCAACAAACCAACAAAGTAACAAACCAACAAACCAACAAACCAACAAGCCAACAAGCCAACAAACCAACAAACTAACAAACCTACAAACGAACTAACCAACAAACCAACAAGCCAACAAGCCAACAAGCCAACAAACCGACAAACCAACAAACCAACAAACCAACAAACAAAGTAACCAACAAGCCAACAAACCAACAAACCAACAAGCCAACAAGCCAACAAACCAACAAACCAACAAGCCAACAAACCAACAAACCAACAAGGCAACAAACCAACAAACCAACAAACCCAAAAACCAACCAACCAACAAACCAACAAACCAACAAACCAACAAGTCAACAAACCAACAAACCAACAAACCAAGCAACCAAAAACCCAACAAACTAACAAACCAACAAGCCAACAAGCCAACAAACCAACAAGCCAACAAACCAACAAACCAACAAAGCAACAAGCCAACAAGCCAACAAACCAACAAACCAACAAGCCAACAAACCAACAAACCAACAAGCCAACAAGCCAATAAACCAACAAACCAAGTAACCAAAAAGCCAACAAACTAACAAACCAACAAGCCAACAAGCCAACAAACCAACAAACCAACAAACCAACAAACCAACAAACCAACAAACCAACAAACCAACAAACCAACAAACCAACAAACCAAAAAACCAACAAACCAACAAGCCAACAAGCCAACAAATCAACAAACTAACAAACCATCAAACAAACTAACCAACAAACCAACAAACAAACAAACCAACAAGCCAACAAGCCAACAAACCAACAAACCAACAAGCCAACAAACCAACAAACCAACAAACCAAAAAACCAAAAAGCCAACAAATTAACAAACCAACAAGCCAACAAACCAACAAACCAACAAGCCAACAAACCAACAAACCAACAAAGCAACAAACCAACAAACCAACAAACCAACAAACCAACAAACCAACAAGCCAACAAACTAACAAACCAACAAACGAACTAGCCAACAAACCAACAAGCCAACAAGCCAACAAACAAACAAAACAACAAACCAACAAACCAAGTAACCAACAAGCCAACAAACCAACAAACCAACAAACCAACAAACCAACAAAGCAACAAGCCAACAAGCCAACAAATCAACAAACCAACAAGCCAACAAACCAACAAACCAACAAGCCAACAAACCAACAAACCAACAAACCAACAAACCAAAAAACCAATAAACCAACAAGCCAACAAGCCAACAAACCAACAAACTAACAAACCAACAAACGAACTAACCAACAAACCAACAAACCAACAAACCAACAAGCCAACAAGCCAACAAGCCAACAAACCAACAAACCAACAAGCCAACATACCAACAAACCAACAAACCAACAAACCAACAAACCAAGTAACTAAAAAGCCAACAAACTAACAAAACAACAAGCCAACAAGCCAACAAACCAATAAACCAACAAACCAACAACCAACAAACCAACAAACCAACAAACCAAGTAACCAAAAAGCCAACAAACTAACAAACCAATAAGCCAACAAGCCAACAAACCAACAAACCAACAAAGCAACAAGCCAACAAGCCAACAAACCAACAAACCAACAAGCCAACAAGCCAACAAACCAACAAACCAACAAACCAACAAACCAACAAACCAAGTAACCAAAAGCCAACAAACTAACAAACCAACAAGCCAAAAAGCCAACAAACCAACAAACCAACAAACCAACAAGCCAACAAACCAACAAACAAATAAACCAACAAATCAACAAACCCACAAACCAACAAACCAACAAACCAAAAAACCAACAAACCAACAAGCCAACAAGCCAACAAACCAACAAACTAACAAACCAAAAAGACAACAAACTAACAAACCAACAAGCCAACAAACCAACAACCAACAAACCAACAAACCAACAAACCAAGTAACCAAAAAGCCAACAAACTAACAAACCAATAAGCCAACAAGCCAACAAACAAACAAACCAACAAAGCAACAAGCCAACAAGCCAACAAACCAACAAACCAACAAGCCAACAAACCAACAAACCAACAAGCCAACAAGCCAACAAACCAACAAACCAGCAAACCAACAAACCAACAAACCAAGTAACCAAAAGCCAACAAACTAACAAACCAACAAGCCAAAAAGCCAACAAACTAACAAACCAACAAACCAACAAGCCAACAAACCAACAAACAAATAAACCAACAAACCAACCAACCAACACACCAACAAACCAACAAACCAAAAAACAACAAACCAACAAGCCAACAAGCCAACAAACCAACAAACTAACAAACCAAAAAGACAACAAACCAACCAACCAACAAACCAACAAACCAACAAACCAACAAGTCAACAAACCAACAAACAAACAAACCAAGCAACCAAAAACCCAACAAACTAACAAACCAACAAGCCAACAAGCCAATAAACCAACAAGCCAACAAACCAACAAACCAACAAAGCAACAAGCCAACAAGCCAACAAACCAACAAACGAACAAGCCAACAAACCAACAAACCAACAAGCCAACAAGCCAATAAACCAACAAACGAAGTAACCAAAAAGCCAACAAACTAACAAACCAACAAGCCAACAAGCCAACAAACCAACAAACCAACAAACCAACAAACCAACAAACTAACAAACCAACAAACCAACAAACCAAAAAACCAACAAACCAACAAGCCAACAAGCCAACAAATCAACAAACTAACAAACCAACAAACAAACTAACCAACAAACCAACAAACAAACAAACCAACAAGCCAACAAGCCAACAAACCAACAAGCCAACAAACCAACAAACCAACAAACCAAAAAACCAAAAAGCCAACAAACTAACAAACCAACAAGCCAACAAACCAACAAGCCAACAAGCCAACAAACCAACAAACCAACAAAGCAACAAACCAACAAACCAACAAACCAACAAACCAACAAGCCAACAAACTAACAAACCAACAAACGAACTAGCCAACAAACCAACAAGCCAACAAGCCAACAAACAAACAAAACAACAAACCAACAAACCAAGTAACCAACAAGCCAACAAACCAACAAACCAACAAACCAACAAACCAACAAAGCAACAAGCCAACAAGCCAACAAACCAACAAACCAACAAGCCAACAAACCAACAAACCAACAAGCCAACAAACCAACAAACCAACAAACCAAAAAACCAACAAACCAACAAGCCAACAAGCCAACAAACCAACAAACTAACAAACCAACAAACGAACTAACCAACAAACCAACAAACCAACAAACCAACAAGCCAACAAGCCAACAAACCAACAAACCAACAAGCCAACATACCAACAAGCCAACAAACCAACAAACCAACAAACCAAGAAACTAAAAAGCCAACAAACTAACAAACCAACAAGCCAACAAGCCAACAAACCAACAAACCAACAAACCAACAAGCCAACAAACCAACAAACCAACAAACCAACAAACCAAGTAACCAAAAAGCCAACAAACTAACAAACCAACAAGCCAACAAGCCAACAAACCAACAAACCAACAAACCAACAACCAACAAACCAACCAACCAACAAACCAAGTAACCAAAAAGCCAACAAACTAACAAACCAATAAGCCAACAAGCCAACAAACCAACAAACCAACAAAGCAACAAGCCAACAAGCCAACAAACCAACAAACCAACAAGCCAACAAACCAACAAACCAACAAGCCAACAAGCCGACAAACCAACAAACCAACAAACCAACAAACCAACAAACCAAGTAACCAAAAGCCAACAAACTAACAAACCAACAAGCCAAAAAGCCAACAAACCAACAAACCAACAAACCAACAAGCCAACAAACCAACAAACAAATAAACCAACAAACCAACAAACCAACAAACCAACAAACCAAAAAACCAACAAACCAACAAGCCAACAAGCCAACAAACCAACAAACTAGCAAACCAAAAAGACAACAAACTAACAAATCAACAAACCAACAAACCAAGTAAGCAACAAGCCAACAAACCAACAAACCAACAAGCCAACAAGCCAACAAACCAACAAACCAACAAGCAAACAAACCAACAAACCAACAAACCAACAAGCCAACAAACCAACAAACCAACAAACCAAAAAACCAACAAACCAACAAACCAACAAACCAACAAACCAACAAACCAACAAACCAACAAACCAACAAGCCAACAAACCACAAACCAACAAACCAACAAACCAAACAACGAAAAAGCCAACAAACTAACAAACCAACAAGCCAACAAACCAACAAGCCAAAAAGCCAACAAACCAACATACCAACAAAGCAACAAACCAACAAACCAACAAATCAACAAGCCAACAAACCAACAAATTAACAAACCAACAACCGAACTAACCAACAAACCAACATGCCAACAAGCCAACAAACCAACAAACCAACAAACCAACAAACCAAGTAACCAAAAAGCCAACAAACTAACAAACCAACAAGCCAACAAGCCAACAAACCAACAAACCAACAAACCAGCAAGCCAACAAACCAACAAACAAATAAACCAACAAACCAACAAACCAACAAACCAACAAACCAACAAACCAACAAACCAACAAACCAACAAACCAAAAAAACCAACAAACCAAAAAACCAACAAACCAACAAGCCAACAAAGCAACAAACCAACAAACTAACAAACCAACAAACGAACTAACCAACAAACCAACAAGCCAACAAGCCAACAAACCAACAAACCAACAAACCAACAAACCAACAAACCAACAAACCAACAAACTAAGTAACCAACAAGCCCACAAACCAACAAATCAACAAGCCAACAAGCCAACAAACCAACAAACCAACAAGCCAACAAACCAACAAACCAATAAACTAACAAACCAACAAACCAACAAACCAACAAACCAACAAGGCAACAAACCAACAAACAAATAAACCAACAAACCAACAAACCAACAAGCCAACAAACCAACAAACCAACAAACCAACAAACCAAGTAACCAACAAGCCAACAAACCAACAAACCAACAAGCCAACAAGCCAACAAACCAACAAACCAACAAACCAACAAGCCAACAAACCAACAAACCAACAAGCCAACAAACCAACAAACCAACAAACCAAAAAACCAACAAACCAACAAACCAACAAACCAACAAACCAACAAACCAACAAGCCAACAAACCAACAAAACAAGTAACCAAAAAGCCATCAAACTAACAAACCAACAAGCCAACAAGGCAACAAACCAACAAACCAACAAACCAACAAACCAACAAAGTAACAAACCAACAAACCAACAAACCAACAAGCCAACAAGCCAACAAGCCAACAAACCAACAAACTAACAAACCTACAAACGAACTAACCAACAAACCAACAAGCCAACAAGCCAACAAACCATCAAACCAACAAACCAAGTAACCAAAAAGCCAACAAACCAACAAACCAACAAGCCAACAAGCCAACAAACCAACAAACCAACAAGCCAACAAACCAACAAACCAACAAGGCAACAAACCAACAAACCAACAAACCAAAAAACCAACAAACCAACAAACCAACAAACCAACAAACCAACAAACCAACAAGTCAACAAACCAACAAACCAACAAACCAACAAACCAAGCAACCAAAAAGCCAACAAACTAACAAACCAACAAACCAACAAGCCAACAAACCAACAAGCCAACAAACCAACAAACCAACAAAGCAACAAGCCCACAAGCCAACAAACCAACAAACCAAGTAACCAAAAAGCCAACAAACTAACAAACCAACAAGCCAACAAGCCAACAAACCAACAAACCAACAAACCAACAAGCCAACAAGCCAACAAACCAACAAACCAACAAGCCAACAAACCAACAAACCAACAAACCAAAAAACCAAAAAGTCAACAAACTAACAAACCAACAAGCCAACAAACCAGCAAGCCAACAAGCCAACAAACCAACAAACCAACAAACCAAAAAACCAACAAACCAACAAACCAACAAACCAACAAACCAACAAGCCAACAAATTAACAAACCAACAAACGAACTAACCAACAAACCAACAAGCCAACAAGCCAACAAACCAACAAAACAACAAACCAACAAACCAAGCAACCAACAAGCCAACAAGCCAACAAACCAACAAACCAACAAACCAAGTAACCAAAAAAGCCAACAAACTAACTAACCAACAAGCCAACAAGCCAACAAACCAACAAGCCAACAAACCAACAAACCAACAAGGCAACAAGCCAACAAGCCAACAAATCAACAAACCAACAAGCCAACAAACCAACAAACCAACAAGCCAACAAGCCAACAAACCAACAAACCAACAAACCAAGTAACCAAAAAGCCAACAAACTAACAAACCAACAAGCCAACAAGCTAACAAACCAACAAACCAACAAACCAACAAGCCAACAAACCAACAAACAAATAAACCAACAAACCAACAAACCAACAAACCAAGAAACCAACAAACCAAAAAACCAACAAACCAACAAGCCAACAAGCCAACAAACCAACAAAATAACAAACCAACAAACGAACTAACCAACAAACCAACAAACCAACAAACCAACAAACCAACAAGCCAACAAGCCAACAAACCAACAAACCAACAAGCCAACAAACCAACAAACCAACAAACCAACAAAACAACAAACCAACAAACCAAGTAACTAAAAAGCCAACAAACTAACAAACCAACAAGCCAACAAGCCAACAAACCAACAAACCAACAAACCAATAAAGTAACACACCAACAAAACAACAAACCAACAAGCCAACAAGCCAACAAACCAACAAACTAACAAACCTACAAACGAACTAACCAACAAACCAACAAACCAACAAGCCAACAAGCCAACAAGCCAACAAACCAACAAACCAACAAACCAACAAACAAAGTAACCAACAAGCCAACAAACCAACAAACCAACAACCCAACAAGCCAACAAACCAACAAACCAACAAGCCAACAAACCAACAAACCAACAAGGCAACAAACCAACACACCAACAAACCAACAAACCAAAAAACCAACAAACCAACAAACCGACAAACCAACAAACCAACAAACCAACAAACCAACAAACCAACAAGTCAACAAACCAACAAACCAACAAACCAAGCAACCAAAAAGCCAACAAACTAACAAACCAACAAGCCAACAAGCCAACAAACCAACAAGCCAACAAACCAACAAACCAACAAAGTAACAAGCCAACAAGCCAACAAAACAACAAACCAACAAGCCAAAAAACCAACAAACCAACAAGCCAACAAGCCAATAAACCAACAAACCAAGTAACCAAAAAGCCAACAAACTAACAAACCAACAAGCCAACAAGCCAACAAACCAACAAACCAACAAACCAACAAACCAACAAACCAAGAAACCAACAAACCAACAAACCAACAAACCAAAAAACCAACAAACCAACAAGCCAACAAGCCAACAAATCAACAAACTAACAAACCAACAAACAAACTAACCAACAAACCAAAACAAAAAAAAAAAAAAAAAAAATAACAAAAAAAAAAAAAAAAAAAAAAAAAAAAAAAAAAAATAAAAAAAAAAAAAAAATAAAAAAAAAGAGATATACCAACACCAACAAACCAACAAGCCAACAAGCCAACAAACCAACAAACCAACAAGCCAACAAACCAACAAACCAACAAACCAAAAAACCAAAAGCCAACAAATTAACAAACCAACAAGCCAACAAACCAACAAGCCAACAAGCCAACAAACCAACAAACCAACAAAGCAACAAACCAACAAACCAACAAACCAACAAACCAACAAACCAACAAACCAACAAGCCAACAAACTAACAAACCAACAAACGAACTAACCAACAAACCAACAAGCCAACAAGCCAACAAACCAACAAAACAACAAACCAACAAACCAAGTAACCAACAAGCCAACAAACCAACAAACCAACAAACCAACAAACCAAAAAGCCAACAAACCAACAAGCCAACAAACCAACAAACCAACAAACCAAAAAACCAATAAACCAACAAACCAACAAACCAACAAACCAACAAACCAACAACCCAACAAACCAACAAACCAACAAACCAAGTAACCAAAAAGCCAACAAACTAACAAACCAACAAGCCAACAAACCAACAAGCCAACAAGCAAACAAACCAACAAACCAACAAAGCAACAAACCAACAAACCAACAAACCAACAAGCCAACAAACCAACAAACCAACAAACCAACAAACCAAGTAACCAAAAAGCCAACAAACTAACAAACCAACAAGCCAACAAGCCAACAAACCAACAAGCCAACAAACCAACAAACCAACAAAGCAACAAGCCAACAAGCCAACAAACCAACAAACCAACAAGCCAACAAACCAAGAAACCAACAAGCCAACAAACCAACAAACCAACAAACCAAGTAACCAAAAAGCCAACAAACTAACAAACCAACAAGCCAACAAGCTAACAAACCAACAAACCAACAAACCAACAAGCCAACAAACCAACAAACAAATAAACCAACAAACCAACAAACCAACAAACCAAGAAACCAACAAACCAAAAAACCAACAAACCAACAAGCCAACAAGCCAACAAACCAACAAACTAACAAACCAACAAACGAACTAACCAACAAACCAACAAACCAACAAACCAACAAGCCAACAAGCCAACAAACCAACAAACCAACAAGCCAACAAACCAACAAACCAACAAACCAACAAACCAATAAACCAAGTAACCAAAAAGCCAACAAACTAACAAACCAACAAGCCAACAAGCCAACAAACCAACAAACCAACAAACCAAGTAACCAAAAAGCCAACAAACTAACAAACCAATAAGCCAACAAGCCAACAAACCAACAAACCAACAAAGCAACAAGCCAACAAGCCAACAAACCAACAAACCAACAAGCCAACAAACCAACAAACCAACAAGCCAACAAGCCAACAAGCCAACAAACCAACAAACCAACAAACCAACAAACCAAGTAACCAAAAGCCAACAAACGAACAAACAAACAAGCCAAAAAGCCAACAAACCAACAAACCAACAAGCCAACAAACCAACAAACCAAAAAACCAACAAACCAACAAACCAAAAAACCAACAAACCAACAAGCCAACAAGCCAACAAACCAACAAACTAACAAACCAACAAACGAACTAACTAAAAAACCAAAAAGGCAACAAACCAACAAACCAACAAGCCAACAAACCAACAAACCAACAAGCCAACAAGCCAACAAGCCAACAAACCAACAAACCAACAAACCAACAAACCAAGTAACCAAAAGCCAACAAACTAACAAACAAACAAGCCAAAAAGCCAACAAACCAACAAACTAACAAGCCAACAAACCAACAAACCAAAAAACCAACAAACCAACAAACCAACAAACCAAGTAACCAAAAGCCAACAAACTAACAAACAAACAAGCCAAAAAGCCAACAAACCAACAAACCAACAAACCAAAAAACCAACAAACCAACAAACCAACAAACCAACAAGCCAACAAACCAACAAACCAACAAGCCAACAAGCCAACAAGCCAACAAACCAACAAACCAACAAACCAACAAACCAAGTAACCAAAAGCCAACAAACTAACAAACAAACAAGCCAAAAAGCCAACAAACCAACAAACCAACAAGCCAACAAACCAACAAACCAAAAAACCAACAAACCAACAAACCAAAAAACCAACAAACCAACAAGCCAACAAGCCAACAAACCAACAAACTAACAAACCAACAAACGAACTAACTAAAAAACCAAAAAGGCAACAAACCAACAAGCCAACAAACCAACAAACCAAAAAACCAACAAACCAACAAACCAAAAAACCAACAAACCAACAAGCCAACAAGCCAACAAACCAACAAACCAACAAGCCAACAAACCAACAAACCAACAAACCAACAAAACAACAAACCAACAAACCAAGTAACTAAAAAGCCAACAAACTAACAAACCAACAAGCCAACAAGCCAACAAACCAACAAACCAACAAACCAATAAAGTAACAAACCAACAAACCAACAAACCAACAAGCCAACAAGCCAACAAACCAACAAACTAACAAACCTACAAACGAACTAACCAACAAACCAACAAGCCAAAAAACCAACACACCAACAAACCAGCAAACCAACAAACCAACAAACCAACAAACCAACAAACCAAAAAGTCAACAAACCAACAAACCAACAAACCAACAAACCAAGCAACCAAAAAGCCAACAAACTAACAAACCAACAAGCCAACAAGCCAACAAACCAACAAGCCAACAAACCAACAAACCGACAAAGTAACAAGCCAACAAGCCAACAAACCAACAAACCAACAAGCCAACAAACCAACAAGCCAACAAGCCAACAAACCAACAAACCAACAAAGCAACAAACCAACAAACCAACAAACCAACAAGCCAACAAACCAACAAACCAACAAACCAACAAACCAAGTAACCAAAAAGCCAACAAACTAACAAACCAACAAGCCAACAAACCAACAAGCCAACAAGCCAACAAACCAACAAACCAACAAAGCAACAAACCAACAAACCAACAAACCAACAAGCCAACAAACCAACAAACCAACAAACCAACAAACCAAGTACCAAAAAGCCAACAAACCAACAAACGAACAAACCAACAAACCAACAAACCAACAAACCAACAAACCAACAAACCAACAAGTCAACAAACCAACAAACCAACAAACCAACAAACCAAGCAACCAAAAAGCCAACAAACTAACAAACCAACAAGCCAACAAACCAACAAGCCAACAAACCAACAAACCGACAAAGTAACAAGCCAACAAGCCAACAAACCAACAAACCAACAAGCCAACAAACCAACAAACCAACAAGCCAACAAGCCAATAAACCAACAAACCAAGTAACCAAAAAGCCAACAAACTAACAAACCAACAAGCCAACAAGCCAACAAACCAACAAACCAACAAACCAACAAACCAACAAACCAACAAACCAACAAACCAACAAACCAACAAACCAACAAACAAAGTAACCAACAAGCCAACAAACCAACAAACCAACAACCCAACAAGCCAACAAACCAACAAACCAACAAGCCAACAAACCAACAAGGCAACAAACCAACAAACCAACAAACCAACAAACCAACAAACCAAAAAACCAAAAAACCAACAAACCAACAAACCAACAAACCAACAAACCAACAAACCAACAAACCAACAAACCAACAAGTCAACAAACCAACAAACCAACAAACCAACAAACCAAGCAACCAAAAAGCCAACAAACTAACAAACCAACAAGCCAACAAGCCAACAAACCAACAAGCCAACAAACCAACAAACCGACAAAGTAACAAGCCAACAAGCCAACAAACCAACAAACCAACAAGCCAACAAACCAACAAGCCAACAAGCCAACAAACCAACAAACCAACAAAGCAACAAACCAACAAACCAACAAACCAACAAACCAACAAGCCAACAAACCAACAAACCAACAAACCAACAAACCAAGTAACCAAAAAGCCAACAAACTAACAAACCAACAAGCCAACAAACCAACAAGCCAACAAGCCAACAAACCAACAAACCAACAAAGCAACAAACCAACAAACCAACAAACCAACAAGCCAACAAACCAACAAACCAACAAACCAACAAACCAAGTACCAAAAAGCCAACAAACCAACAAACGAACAAACCAACAAACCAACAAACCAACAAACCAACAAACCAACAAGTCAACAAACCAACAAACCAACAAACCAACAAACCAAGCAACCAAAAAGCCAACAAACTAACAAACCAACAAGCCAACAAGCCAACAAACCAACAAGCCAACAAACCAACAAACCGGCAAAGTAACAAGCCAACAAGCCAACAAACCAACAAACCAACAAGCCAACAAACCAACACACCAACAAGCCAACAAGCCAATAAACCAACAAACCAAGTAACCAAAAAGCCAACAAGCCAACAAGCCAACAAATCAACAAACTAACAAACCAACAAACAAACTAACCAACAAACCAACAAACCAACAAACCAACAAACCAACAAACCAACAAACCAAAAAACCAAAAAGCCAACAAACTAACAAGCCAACAAGCCAACAAACCAACAAGCCAGCAAGCCAACAAACCAACAAACCAACAAAGCAACAAACCAACAAACCAACAAACCAACAAACCAACAAACCAACAAGCCAACAAACTAACAAACCAACAAACGAACTAACCAACAAACCAACAAGCCAACAAGCCAACAAACCAACAAAACAACAAACCAACAAACCAAGTAACCAACAAGCCAACAAACCAACAAACCAACAAACCAACAAACCAAAAAGCCAACAAACCAACAAACCAACAAGCCAACAAACCAACAAACCAACAAACCAAAAAACCAACAAACCAACAAACCAACAAACCAACAAACCAACAAACCAACAAACCAACAACCCAACAACCCAACAAACCAACAAACCAACAAACCAAGTAACCAAAAAGCCAACAAACTAACAAACCAACAAGCCAACAAACCAACAAGCCAACAAGCCAACAAACCAACAAACCAACAAAGCAACAAACCAACAAACCACAAACCAAGTAACCAAAAAGCCAACAAACTAACAAACCAACAAGCCAACAAGCCAACAAACCAACAAGCCAACAAACCAACAAACCAACAAAGCAACAAGCCAACAAGCCAACAAACCAACAAACCAACAAGCCAACAAACCAACAAACCAACAAGCCAACAAACCAACAAACCAACAAACCAAGTAACCAAAAAGCCAACAAACTAACAAACCAACAAGCCAACAAGCTAACAAACCAACAAACCAACAAACCAACAAGCCAACAAACCAACAAACAAATAAACCAACAAACCAACAAACCAACAAACCAAGAAACCAACAAACCAAAAAACCAACAAACCAACAAGCCAACAAGCCAACAAACCAACAAACTAACAAACCAACAAACGAACTAACCAACAAACCAACAAACCAACAAACCAACAAGCCAACAAGCCAACAAACCAACAAACCAACAAGCCAACAAACCAACAAACCAACAAACCAACAAACCAACAAACCAAGTAACCAAAAAGCCAACAAAGTAACAAACCAATAAGCCAACAAGCCAACAAACCAACAAACCAACAAAGCAACAAGCCAACAAGCCAACAAACCAACAAACCAACAAGCCAACAAACCAACAAACCAACAAGCCAACAAGCCAACAAACCAACAAACCAAGTAACCAAAAGACAACAAACTAACAAACCAACAAGCCAAAAAGCCAACAAACCAACAAACCAACAAGCCAACAAACCAACAAACCAAAAAACCAACAAACCAACAAACCAAAAAACCAACAAACCAACAAGCCAACAAGCCAACAAACCAACAAACTAACAAACCAACAAACGAACTAACCAAAAAACCAAAAAGGCAACAAACCAACAAGCCAACAAACAAACAAACCAAAAAACCAACAAACCAACAAACCAAAAAACCAACAAACCAACAAGCCAACAAGCCAACAAGCCAACAAACCAACAAGCCAACAAACCAACAACCCAAAAAACCAAAAAGGCAACAAACTAACAAACCAACAAGCCAACAAACCAACAAGCCAACAAAGTAACAAACCAACAAACCAACAAACCAACAAGCCAACAAGCCAACAAACCAACAAGCCAACAAGCCAACAAGCCAACAAACCAACAAACCAACAAACCAACAAACCAACAAACCAAGTAAGCAACAAGCCAACAAACCAACAAACCAACAAGACAACAAGCCAACAAACCAACAAGCCAACAAGCCAACAAACCAACAAACCAACAAATCAACAAACGAACAAACCAACAAACCAACAAACCAACAAACCAACAAACCAACAAGTCAACAAACCAACAAACCAACAAACCAACAAACCAAGCAACCAAAAAGCCAACAAACTAACAAACCAACAAGCCAACAAGCCAACAAACCAACAAGCCAACAAACCAACAAACCGACAAAGTAACAAGCCAACAAGCCAACAAACCAACAAACCAACAAGCCAACAAACCAACAAACCAACAAGCCAACAAGCCAATAAACCAACAAACCAAGTAACCAAAAAGCCAACAAACTAACAAACCAACAAGCCAACAAGCCAACAAACCAACAAACCAACAAACCAACAAACCAACAAACCAACAAACCAACAAACCAACAAACCAACAAACCAACAAACCAACAAATAAAGTAACCAACAAGCCAAGAAACCAACAAACCAACAACCCAACAAGCCAACAAACCAACAAACCAACAAGCCAACAAACCAACAAGGCAACAAACCAACAAACCAACAAACCAACAAACCAACAAACCAAAAAACCAAAAAACCAACAAACCAACAAACCAACAAACCAACAAACCAACAAACCAACAAACCAACAAACCAACAAGTCAACAAACCAACAAACCAACAAACCAAGCAACCAAAAAGCCAACAAACTAACAAACCAACAAGCCAACAAGCCAACAAACCAACAAGCCAACAAACCAACAAACCGACAAAGTAACAAGCCAACAAGCCAACAAACCAACAAACCAACAAGCCAACAAACCAACAAGCCAACAAGCCAACAAACCAACAAACCAACAAAGCAACAAACCAACAAACCAACAAACCAACAAACCAACAAGCCAACAAACCAACAAACCAACAAACCAACAAACCAACAAACCAAGTAACCAAAAAGCCAACAAACTAACAAACCAACAAGCCAACAAACCAACAAGCCAACAAGCCAACAAACCAACAAACCAACAAAGCAACAAACCAACAAACTAACAAACCAACAAGCCAACAAACCAACAAACCAACAAACCAACAAACCAAGAACCAAAAAGCCAACAAACCAACAAACGAACAAACCAACAAACCAACAAACCAACAAACCAACAAACCAACAAGTCAACAAACCAACAAACCAACAAACCAACAAACCAAGCAACCAAAAAGCCAACAAACTAACAAACCAACAAGCCAACAACCCAACAAACCAACAAGCCAACAAACCAACAAACCGGCAAAGTAACAAGCCAACAAGCCAACAAACCAACAAACCAACAAGCCAACAAACCAACAAACCAACAAGCCAACAAGCCAATAAACCAACAAACCAAGTAACCAAAAAGCCAACAAGCCAACAAGCCAACAAATCAACAAACTAACAAACCAACAAACAAACTAACCAACAAACCAACAAACCAACAAACCAACAAACCAACAAACCAACAAACCAAAAAACCAAAAAGCCAACAAACTAACAAACCAACAAGCCAACAAACCAACAAGCCAGCAAGCCAACAAACCAACAAACCAACAAAGCAACAAACCAACAAACCAACAAACCAACAAACCAACAAACCAACAAGCCAACAAACTAACAAACCAACAAACGAACTAACCAACAAACCAACAAGCCAACAAGCCAACAAACCAACAAAACAACAAATAAACAAACCAAGTAACCAACAAGCCAACAAACCAACAAACCAACAAACCAACAAACCAAAAAGCCAACAAACCAACAAACCAACAAGCCAACAAACCAACAAACCAACAAACCAAAAAACCAACAAACCAACAAACCAACAAACCAACAAACCAACAAACCAACAAACCAACAAACCAAAAAACCAACAAACCAACAAACCAAGTAACCAAAAAGCCAACAAACTAACAAACCAACAAGCCAACAAACCAACAAGCCAACAAGCCAACAAACCAACAAACCAACAAAGCAACAAACCAACAAACCAACAAACCAAGTAATTAAAAAAGCCAACAAACTAACAAACCAACAAGCCAACAAGCCAACAAACCAACAAGCCAACAAACCAACAAACCAACAAAGCAACAAGCCAACAAGCCAACAAACCAACAAACCAACAAGCCAACAAACCAACAAACCAACAAGCCAACAAACCAACAAACCAACAAACCAAGTAACCAAAAAGCCAACAAACTAACAAACCAACAAGCCAACAAGCTAACAAACCAAAAAACCAACAAACCAACAAGCCAACAAACCAACAAACAAATAAACCAACAAACCAACAAACCAACAAACCAAGAAACCAACAAACCAAAAAACCAACAAACCAACAAGCCAACAAGCCAACAAACCAACAAACTAACAAACCAACAAACGAACTAACCAACAAACCAACAAACCAACAAACCAACAAGCCAACAAGCCAACAAACCAACAAACCAACAAGCCAACAAACCAACAAACCAACAAACCAACAAACCAACAAACCAAGTAACCAAAAAGCCAACAAAGTAACAAACCAATAAGCCAACAAGCCAACAAACCAACAAACCAACAAGCCAACAAGCCAACAAACCAACAAACCAACAAACCAACAAACCAACAAACCAAGTAACCAAAAGACAACAAACTAACAAACCAACAAGCCAAAAAGCCAACAAACCAACAAACCAACAAGCCAACAAACCAACAAACCAAAAAACCAACAAACCAACAAACCAAAAAACCAACAAACCAACAAGCCAACAAGCCAACAAACCAACAAACTAACAAACCAACAAACGAACTAACCAAAAAACCAAAAAGGCAACAAACCAACAAGCCAACAAACCAACAAACCAAAAAACCAACAAACCAACAAACCAAAAAACCAACAAACCAACAAGCCAACAAGCCAACAAGCCAACAAACCAACAAGCCAACAAACCAACAACCCAAAAAACCAAAAAGGCAACAAACTAACAAACCAACAAGCCAACAAACCAACAAGCCAACAAAGTAACAAACCAACAAACCAACAAACCAACAAGCCAACAAGCCAACAAACCAACAAGCCAACAAGCCAACAAACCAACAAACCAACAAACCAACAAACCAACAAACCAAGTAAGCAACAAGCCAACAAACCAACAAACCAACAAGACAACAAGCCAACAAACCAACAAACCAACAAGCCAACAAACCAACAAACCAACAAGCCAACAAACCAACAAACCAACAAACCAAAAAACCAACAAACCAACAAACCAACAAATCAACAAACCAACAAACCAACAAACCAACAAACCAACAAACCAACAAGCCAACAAACCAACAAACCAAACAACGAAAAAGCCAACAAACTAACAAACCAACAAGCCAACAAACCAACAAGCCAAAAAGCCAACAAACCAACATACCAACAAAGCAACAAACCAACAAACCAACAAACCAACAAACCAACAAACCAGCAAGCCAACAGACCAACAAACTAACAAACCAACAAACGAACTAACCAACAAACCAACATGCCAACAAGCCAACAAACCAACAAACCAACAAACCAAGTAACCAAAAAGACAACAAGCTAACAAACCAACAAGCCAACATGTCAACAAACCAACAAACCAACAAACCAGCAAGCCAACAAACCAACAAACAAATAAACCAACAAACCAACAAACCAACAAACCAACAAACCAACAAACCAACAAACCAAAAAACCAACAAACCAAAAAACCTACAAACCAACAAGCCAACAAACCAACAAACCAACAAACTAACAAACCAACAAACGAACTAACCAACAAACCAACAAGCCAACAAGCTAACAAACCAACAAACCAACAAACCAACAAACTAAGTAACCAACAAGCCAACAAACCAACAAATAAACAAGCCAACAAGCCAACAAACCAACAAACCAACAAGCCAACAAACCAACAAACCAACAAACTAACAAACCAACAAACCAACAAACCAACAAATCAACAAGGCAACAAACCAACAAACAAATAAACCAACAAACCAACAAACCAACAAGCCAACAAACCAACAAACCAACAAACCAACAAACCAAGTAACCAACAAGCCAACAAACCAACAAACCAACAAGCCAACAAGCCAACAAACCAACAAACCAACAAGCCAACAAACCAAAAAACCAACAAGCCAACAAACCAACAAACCAACAAACCAACAAACCAACAAACCAACAAACCAACAAACCAACAAGCCAACAAACCAACAAAACAAGTAACCAAAAAGCCATCAAACTAACAAACCAACAAGCCAATAAGGCAACAAGCCAACAAGCCAACAAACCAACAAACCAACAAGCCAACAAACTAACAAACCAACAAGCCAACAAACCAACAAACAAATAAACCAACAAACCAACAAACCAACAAACCAAAAAACAAACAAACCAACAAGCCAACAAGCCAACAAACCAACAAACTAACAAACCAACAAACGAACTAACCAACAAACCAACAAGCCAACAAGCCAACAAACCAACAAACCAACAAACCAACAAACCAACAAACTAAATAACCAACAAGCCAACAAATCAACAAACCAACAAGCCAACAAGCCAACAAACCAACAAACCAACAAACCAACAAGCCAACAAGCCAACATACCAACAAACCAACAAACCAACAAGCCAACAAACCAACAAACCAACAAACCAACAAACCAACAAGCCAACAAACCAACAAACCAACAAACCAACAAACCAACAAGCCAACAAACCAACAAATTAACAAGCCAACAAACCAAGAAACCAACAAACCAACAAACCAACAAGCCAATAAACCAACAAACCAAGTAACCAAAAAGCCAACAAACTAACAAACCAACAAGCCAACAAACCAACAAACCAACAAACCAACAAACCAAGTAACCAAAAAGACAACAAGCTAACAAACCAACAAGCCAACATGTCAACAAACCAACAAACCAACAAACCAGCAAGCCAACAAACCAACAAACAAATAAACCAACAAACCAACAAACCAACAAACCAACAAACCAACAAACCAACAAACCAAAAAACCAACAAACCAAAAAACCTACAAACCAACAAGCCAACAAACCAACAAACCAACAAACTAACAAACCAACAAACGAACTAACCAACAAACCAACAAGCCAACAAGCTAACAAACCAACAAACCAACAAACCAACAAACTAAGTAACCAACAAGCCAACAAACCAACAAATAAACAAGCCAACAAGCCAACAAACCAACAAACCAACAAGCCAACAAACCAACAAACCAACAAACTAACAAACCAACAAACCAACAAACCAACAAATCAACAAGGCAACAAACCAACAAACAAATAAACCAACAAACCAACAAACCAACAAGCCAACAAACCAACAAACCAACAAACCAACAAACCAAGTAACCAACAAGCCAACAAACCAACAAACCAACAAGCCAACAAGCCAACAAACCAACAAACCAACAAGCCAACAAACCAAAAAACCAACAAGCCAACAAACCAACAAACCAACAAACCAACAAACCAACAAACCAACAAACCAACAAACCAACAAGCCAACAAACCAACAAAACAAGTAACCAAAAAGCCATCAAACTAACAAACCAACAAGCCAATAAGGCAACAAGCCAACAAGCCAACAAACCAACAAACCAACAAGCCAACAAACTAACAAACCAACAAGCCAACAAACCAACAAACAAATAAACCAACAAACCAACAAACCAACAAACCAAAAAACAAACAAACCAACAAGCCAACAAGCCAACAAACCAACAAACTAACAAACCAACAAACGAACTAACCAACAAACCAACAAGCCAACAAGCCAACAAACCAACAAACCAACAAACCAACAAACCAACAAACTAAATAACCAACAAGCCAACAAACCAACAAACCAACAAGCCAACAAGCCAACAAACCAACAAACCAACAAACCAACAAGCCAACAAGCCAACATACCAACAAACCAACAAACCAACAAGCCAACAAACCAACAAACCAACAAACCAACAAACCAACAAGCCAACAAACCAACAAACCAACAAACCAACAAACCAACAAGCCAACAAACCAACAAATTAACAAGCCAACAAACCAAGAAACCAACAAACCAACAAACCAACAAGCCAATAAACCAACAAACCAAGTAACCAAAAAGCCAACAAACTAACAAACCAACAAGCCAACAAACCAACAAACCAAAAAACCAACAAGCCAACAAGCCAACAAACCAACAAACCAAAAAACCAACAAGCCAACAAACCAACAAACCAACAAACCAACAAGCCAACAAACCAACAAGCTAACAAACCAAGAAACCAACAAACCAAGTAACCAAAAAGCCAACAAACTAACAAACCAACAAGCCAACAAACCAACAAACCAACAAGCCAACAAACCAACAAACAAATAAACCAACAAACCAAAAAACCAACAAACCAACAAACCAACAAGCTCACAAACCAACAAACCAACAAACCAAGTAGCCAACAAGCCAACAAACCAACAAACCAACAAGCCAACAAACCAACAAACCAACAAGCCAACAAACCAAGTAACCAACAAGCCAACAAACCAACAAGCCAACAAACCAACAAACCAACAAACCAACAAACCAACAAGCCAACAAACCAACAAACCAAGTAACCAAAAAGTCAACAAACTAACAAATCAACAAGCCAACAAACCAACAAGCCAACAAGCCAACAAACAAACAAACCAACAAAGCAACAAACCAACAAACCAACAAACCAACAAACCAACAAGGCAACAAACCAACAAACCAACAAACCAACAAGCCAACAAACCAACAAACCAACAAACCAACAAGCTAACAAACCAACAAACCAACAAACCAAGTAACCAAAAAGCCAACAAACTAACAAACCAACAAGCCAACAAACCAACAAACCAACAAACCAACAAGCCAACAAGCCAACAAACCAACAAACCAACAAACCAACAAGCCAACCAACCAACAAGTCAACAAACCAACAAACCAACAAACCAAGTAACCAACAAACCAACAAACCATCAAACGAACAAAGCAACAAACCAACAAGCCAACAAACCAACAAGCCAACAAACCAACAAACCAACATGCCAAGAAACCAGCAAACTAAGTAACCAATAAGCCAACAAACCAACAAACCAACAAACCAACAAACCAACAAACCAACAAACCAACAAACCAACAAGCCAACAAGCCAACATACCAACAAACCGACAAACCAACAAGCCAACAAACCAACAAACCAACAAACCAACAAACCAACAAACCAACAAGCCAACAAACCAACAAACCAACAAACCAACAAACCAACAAGCCAACAAACCAACAAATTAACAAGCCAACAAACCAAGAAACCAACAAACCAACAAACCAACAAGCCAATAACCCAACAAACCAACAAACCAAGTAACCAAAAAGCCAACAAACTAACAAACCAACAAGCCAACAAACCAACAAACCAAAAAACCAACAAGCCAACAAGCCAACAAACCAACAAACCAAAAAACCAACAAGCCAACAAACCAACAAACCAACAAACCAACAAGCCAACAAACCAAAAAACCAACAAGCCAACAAACCAAAAAACCAACAAGCCAACAAACCAACAAACCAACAAACCAACAAACCAACAAACCAACAAACCAACAAGCCAACAAACCAACAAACCAACAAAACAAGTAACCAAAAAGCCATCAAACTAACAAACCAACAAGCCAACAAAGCAACAAGCCAACAAGCCAACAAACCAACAAACCAACAAGCCAACAAACTAACAAACCAACAAGCCAACAAACCAACAAACAAATAAACCAACAAACCAACAAACCAACAAACCAACAAACCAACAAACCAAAAAACAAACAAACCAACAAGCCAACAAGCCAACAAACCAACAAACTAACAAACCAACAAACGAACTAACCAACAAACCAACAAGCCAACAAGCCAACAAACCAACAAACCAACAAACCAACAAACCAACAAACTAAATAACCAACAAGCCAACAAACCAACAAACCAACAAGCCAACAAGCCAACAAACCAACAAACCAACAAACCAACAAGCCAACAAGCCAACATACCAACAAACCAACAAACCAACAAGCCAACAAACCAACAAACCAACAAACCAACAAACCAACAAACCAACAAGCCAACAAACCAACAAACCAACAAACCAACAAACCAACAAGCCAACAAACCAACAAATTAACAAGCCAACAAACCAAGAAACCAACAAACCAACAAACCAACAAGCCAATAAACCAACAAACCAACAAACCAAGTAACCAAAAAGCCAACAAACTAACAAACCAACAAGCCAACAAACGAACAAACCAAAAAACCAACAAGCCAACAAGCCAACAAACCAACAAACCAAAAAACCAACAAGCCAACAAACCAACAAACCAACAAACCAACAAGCCAACAAACCAACAAGCTAACAAACCAAGAAACCAACAAACCAAGTAACCAAAAAGCCAACAAACTAACAAACCAACAAGCCAACAAACCA
The DNA here is from genome assembly GCA_958298945.1 of Atherix ibis. Lineage (NCBI taxonomy): Eukaryota > Metazoa > Arthropoda > Insecta > Diptera > Athericidae > Atherix > Atherix ibis. Next base: position 88,945,314 of record OY282608.1, on the reverse strand, counting down.
ACAAACCAACAAGCAACAAACCAACAAACAAATAAACCAACAAACCAAAAAACCAACAAACCAATAAGCCCACAAACCAACAAACCAACAAACCAACAAACCAAGTAGCCAACAAGCCAACAAACCAACAAACCAACAAGCCAACAAACCAACAAACCAACAAGCCAACAAACCAAGTAACCAACAAGCCAACAAACCAACAAGCCAACAAACCAACAAACCAACAAACCAACAAACCAACAAGCCAACAAACCAACAAACCAAGTAACCAAAAAGCCAACAAACTAACAAATCAACAAGCCAACAAACCAACAAGCCATCAAGCCAACAAACAAACAAACCAACAAAGCAACAAACCAACAAACCAACAAACCAACAAACCAACAAGGCAACAAACCAACAAACCAACAAACCAACAAGCCAACAAACCAACAAACCAACAAACCAACAAGCTAACAAACCAACAAACCAACAAACCAAGTAACCAAAAAGCCAACAAACTAACAAACCAACAAGCCAACAAACCAACAAACCAACAAGCCAACAAACCAACAAACCAACAAACCAACATGCCAACAAACCAACAAGCCAACCAACCAACAAGCCAACAAACCAACAAACCAACAAACCAAGTAACCAACAAACCAACAAACCATCAAACGAACAAAGCAACAAACCAACAAGCCAACAAACCAACAAGCCAACAAACCAACAAACCAACAAACCAACATGCCAAGAAACCAGCAAACTAAGTAACCAATAAGCCAACAAACCAACAAACCAACAAACCAACAAACCAACAAACCAACAAGCCAACAAACCAACAAACCAACAAAACAAGTAACCAAAAAGCCATCAAACTAACAAACCAACAAGCCAACAAGGCAACAAGCCAACAAGCCAACAAACCAACAACCCAACAAGCCAACAAACTAACAAACCAACAAGCCAATAAACCAACAAACAAATAAACCAACAAACCAACAAACCAACAAACCAACAAACCAACAAACCAAAAAACTAACAAACCAACAAGCCAACAAGCCAACAAACCAACAAACTAACAAACCAACAAACGAACTAACCTATAAACCAACAAGCCAACAAGCCAACAAACCAACAAACCAAGTAACCAACAAACCAACAAACCATCAAACGAACAAAGCAACAAACCAACAAGCCAACAAACCAACAAGCCAACAAACCAACAAACCAACAAACCAACATGCCAAGAAACCAGCAAACTAAGTAACCAATAAGCCAACAAACCAACAAACCAACAAACCAACATGCCAACAAACCAACAAACCAACAAGCCAACAAACCAACAAACCAACAAACCAACAAGCCAACAAGCCAACAAACCAACAAACCAACAAACCAACAGGCCAACAAACCAACAAACCAACAAACGAACAAGCCAACAAACCAACAAGCCAACAAACCAACAAACCAACAAGCCAACAAACCAACAAACCAACAAACTAACAAACCAACAAACCAACAAACCAACAAACCAACAAACCAACAAGCCAACAAACCAACAAATAAATAAACCAACAAACAAAAAAACCAACAAACCAACAAACCAACAAGCCAACAAACCAACAAACCAACAAACCAACAAACCAACAAACCAAGTAACCAACAAGAAAATAAACCAACAAACAAACAAGCTAACAAGCCAACAAACCAACAAACCAACAATCCAACAAACCAACAACACCAACAAGCCAACAAACCAACAAACCAACAAACCAACAAGCCAACAAGCCAACAAACCAACAAACCAAAAAACCAACAAGCCAACAAACCAACAAACCAACAACCCAACAAGCCAACAAACCAACAAGCCAACAAACCAAGAAACCAACAAACCAAGTAACCAAAAATCCAACAAACTAACAAACCAACAAGCTAACAAACCACCAAACCAACAAACCAACAAACCAAAAAGCCAACAAACCAACAAACAAATAAACCAACAAACCAAAAAACCAACAAACCAATAAACCAACAAGCCCACAAACCAACACACCAACAAACCAACAAAACAAGTAACTAACAAGCCAACAAACCAACAAACCAACAAGCCAACAAGCCAACAAACCAACAAACCAACAAGCCAACAAACCAACAAAGCAACAAACCAACAAACCAACAAATTAACAAACCAAGTAACGAAAAAGCCAACATACTTACAAACCAATAAGCCAACAAACCAACAAACAACAAACCAACAAACCAACAAGCCAACAAACCAACAAACCAACAAGCCCACAAGCCAACAAACCAACAAACCAACAAGCCAACAAACCAACAAACCAACAAACCAACAAGCCAACAAACCAACAAATAAATAAACCAACAAACAAAAAAACCAACAAACCAACAAACCAACAAGCCAACAAACCAACAAACCAACAAACCAACAAACCAACAAACCAAGTAACCAACAAGCCAATAAACCAACAAACAAACAATCCAACAAGCCAACAAACCAACAAACCAACAAGCCAACAAACCAACAACACCAACAAGCCAACAAACCAACAAACCAACAAACCAACAAGCCAACAAGCCAACAAACCAACAAACCAACAAACCAAAAAACCAACAAGCCAACAAACCAACAAACCAACAAACCTACAAGCCAACAAACCAACAAGCCAACAAACCAAGAAACCAAAATACCAAGTAACCAAAAATCCAACAAACTAACAAACCAACAAGCTAACAAACCAACAAACCAACAAACCAACAAGCCAACAAACCAACAAACAAATAAACCAACAAACCAAAAAACCAACAAACCAACAAACCAACAAGCCCACAAACCAACACACCAACAAACCAACAAAACAAGTAACTAACAAGCCAACAAACCAACAAACCAACAAGCCAACAAGCCAACAAACCAACAAACCAACCAGCCCACAAACCAACAAAGTAACAAGCCAACAAACCAACAAATTAACAAACCAAGTAACCAAAAAGCCAACAAACTTACAAACCAATAAGCCAACAAACCAACAAACAACAAACCAACAAACCAACAAGCCAACAAACCAACAAACCAACAAGCCAACAAGCCAACAAACCAACAAACCAACAAGGCAACAAACCACTAAACCAACAAACTAACAAACCAACAAACCAACAAACCAACAAACCAACAATCCAACAAACCAACAAACAAATAAACCAACAAACCAAAAAACCAACAAACCAACAAACCAACAAGCCAACAAACCAACAAACCAACAAACCAATAAACCAAGTAACCAAAAAGCCAACAAACTAACAAACCAACAAGCACACAAGCCAACAAACCAACAAGCCAACAAACCAATAAACCAACAAAGCAACAAGCCAACTAGCCAACAAACCAACAAACCAACAAGCCAACAAACCAACAAACCAACAAGCCAACAAGCCAACAAACCAACAAACCAACAAACCAACAAACCAAGTAGCCAACAAGCCATCAAACTAACAAACCAAAAAGCCAACAAGCCAACAAACCAACAAACCAACAAACCAACAAGCCAACAAACCAACAAACAAATAAACCAACAAACCAACAAACCAACAAACCAACAAACCAACAAACCAACAAACCAACAAGCCAACAAGCCAACAAACCAATAAACTAACAAACCAACAAACGAACTAACCAACAACACAACAAGCCAACAAGCCAACAAACCAACAAACCAACAAACCAACAAACTAAGTAACCAACAAACCAACGAACCAACAAGCCAACAAGCCAACAAACCAACAAACCAACAAGCCAACAAGCCAACAAACCAACAAACCAACAAACCAACAAGCCAATAAACCAACAAACCAACAAACCAACAAACCAAAAAGCCAACAAACCAACAAACCAACAAGCCAACAAACCCACAAACCAACAAACCAAGTAACCAAAAAGCCAACAAACTAACAAACCAACAAGCACACAAGCCAACAAACCAACAAGCCAACAAACCAATAAACCAACAAAGCAACAAGCCAACAAGCCAACAAACCAACAAACCAACAAGCCAACAAACCAACAAACCAACAAGCCAACAAGCCAACAAACCAACAAACCAACAAACCAACAAACCAAGTAGCCAACAACCCATCAAACTAACAAACCAAAAAGCCAACAAGCCAACAAACCAACAAACCAACAAACCAACAAACCAACAAGCCAACAAACCAACAAACAAATAAACCAACAAACCAACAAACCAACAAACCAACAAACCAACAAACCAACAAACCAACAAACCAACAAGCCAACAAGCCAACAAACCAATAAACTAACAAACCAAGAAACGAACTAACCAACAACACAACAAGCCAACAAGCCAACAAACCAACAAACCAACAAACCAACAAACTAAGTAACCAACAAACCAACGAACCAACAAGCCAACAAGCCAACAAACCAACAAACCAACAAGCCAACAAGCCAACAAACCAACAAACCAACAAGCCAATAAACCAACAAACCAACAAACCAACAAACCAAAAAGCCAACAAACCAACAAACCAACAAGCCAACAAACCCACAAACCAACAAACCAAGTAACCAAAAAGCCAACAAACTAACAAACCAACAAGCCAACAAACCAAAAAGCCAACAAGCCAACAAACCAACAAACCAACAAACCAACAAAGCAACAAACCAACAAACGAACAAACCAACAAACCAAAAAGCCAACAAGCCAACAAACCAACAAACCAACAAACCAACAAGCCAACAAACCAACAAACCAACAAAACAATAAGCCAACAAACCAACAAGCCAATGAACCAAGTAACCAAAAAGCCAACAAACTAACAAACCAACAAGCCAACAAACCAACAAACCAACAAACCAACAAGCCAACAAGCCAACAAACCAATAAACCAACAAGCCAACAAACCAAAAAGCCAACAAACCAACAAACCAACAAACCAAGTAACCAACAAACCAACAAACCATCAAACGAACAAAGCAACTAACCAATAAGCCAACAAACCAACAAGCCAACAAACCGACAAACCAACAAACCAACATGCCAACAAACCAACAAACTAAGTAACCAACAAGCCAACAAACCAACAAACCAACATGCCAACAAACCAACAAACTAAGTAACCAACAAGCCAACAAACCAACAAACCAACAAACCAACAAGCCAACAAACCAACAAACCAACAAACCAACAAACGAACAAGCCAACAAACCAACAAGCCACCAAACCAACAAACCAACAAGACAACAAGCCAACAAACCAACAAACCAACAAATCAACAAGCCAACAAACCAACAAACCAACAAGCCAACAAACCAACAAACCAACAAACCAACAAACCAACAAACCAAGAAACCTACAAACCAACAAAGCAACAAACCAACAAACCAACAAACCAACAAACCAAAAAGCCAACAAGCCAACAAGCCAACAAACCAACAAACCAACAAACCAACAAGCCAACAAACCAACAAACCAACAAATCAATAAGCCAACAAACCAACAAGCCAATGAACCAAGTAACCAAAAAGCCAACAAACTAACAAACCAACAAGCCAACAAACCAACAAACCTACAAACCAACAAGCCAACAAGCCAACAAACCAACAAACCAATAAACCAACAAGCCAACAAACCAACAAGCCAACAAACCAACAAACCAACAAACCAAGTAACCAACAAACCAACAAACCATCAAACGAACAAAGCAACTAACCAATAAGCCAACAAACCAACAAGCCAACAAACCAACAAACCAACATGCCAACAAACCAACAAACTAAGTAACCAACAAGCCAACAAACCAACAAGCCAACAAGCCAACAAACCAATAAACTAACAAACCAACAAACGAACTAACCAACAACACAACAAGCCAACAAGCCAACAAACCAACAAACCAACAAACCAACAAACTAAGTAACCAACAAACCAACGAACCAACAAGCCAACAAGCCAACAAACCAACAAACCAACAAGCCAACAAGCCAACAAACCAACAAACCAACAAACCAACAAGCCAATAAGCCAACAAACCAACAAACCAACAAACCAAAAAGCCAACAAACCAACAAACCAACAAGCCAACAAACCCACAAACCAACAAACCAAGTAACCAAAAAGCCAACAAACTAACAAACCAACAAGCCAACAAACCAAAAAGCCAACAAGCCAACAAACCAACAAACCAACAAACCAACAAAGCAACAAACCAACAAACGAACAAACCAACAAACCAAAAAGCCAACAAGCCAACAAACCAACAAACCAACAAACCAACAAGCCAACAAACCAACAAACCAACAAACCAATAAGCCAACAAACCAACAAGCCAATGAACCAAGTAACCAAAAAGCCAACAAACTAACAAACCAACAAGCCAACAAACCAACAAACCAACAAACCAACAAGCCAACAAGCCAACAAACCAATAAACCAACAAGCCAACAAACCAACAAGCCAACAAACCAACAAACCAACAAACCAAGTAACCAACAAACCAACAAACCATCAAACGAGCAAAGCAACTAACCAATAAGCCAACAAACCAACAAGCCAACAAACCGACAAACCAACAAACCAACATGCCAACAAACCAACAAACTAAGTAACCAACAAGCCAACAAACCAACAAACCAACATGCCAACAAACCAACAAACTAAGTAACCAACAAGCCAACAAACCAACAAACCAACAAACCAACAAGCCAACAAACCAACAAACCAACAAACCAACAAACGAACAAGCCAACAAACCAACAAGCCACCAAACCAACAAACCAACAAGACAACAAGCCAACAAACCAACAAACCAACAAATCAACAAGCCAACAAACCAACAAACCAACAAGCCAACAAACCAACAAACCAACAAACCAACAAACCAACAAACCAAGAAACCTACAAACCAACAAAGCAACAAACCAACAAACCAACAAACCAACAAACCAAAAAGCCAACAAGCCAACAAGCCAACAAACCAACAAACCAACAAACCAACAAGCCAACAAACCAACAAACCAACAAATCAATAAGCCAACAAACCAACAAGCCAATGAACCAAGTAACCAAAAAGCCAACAAACTAACAAACCAACAAGCCAACAAACCAACAAACCTACAAACCAACAAGCCAACAAGCCAACAAACCAACAAACTAATAAACCAACAAGCCAACAAACCAACAAGCCAACAAACCAACAAACCAACAAACCAAGTAACCAACAAACCAACAAACCATCAAACGAACAAAGCAACTAACCAATAAGCCAACAAACCAACAAGCAAACAAACCAACAAACCAACATGCCAACAAACCAACAAACTAAGTAACCAACAAGCCAACAAACCAACAAACCAACAAACCAACATGCCAACAAACCAACAAACTAAGTAACCAACAAGCCAACAAACCAACAAACCAACAAACCAACAAGCCAACAACCCAACAAACCAACAAACCAACAAACGAACAATCCAACAAACCAACAAGGCAACAAACCAACAAACCAACAAGACAACAAGCCAACAAACCAACAAACCAACAAACCAACAAGCCAACAAACCAACAAACCAACAAGCCAACAAACCAACAAACCAACAAACCAACAAACCAACAAACCAAAAAACCTACAAACCAACAAACCAACAAACCAACAAACAAACAAACCAACAAACCAACAAGCCAACAAACCAACAAACCAACAAACCAACAAACCAAGTAACCAAAAAGCCAACAAACTAACAAACCAACAAGCCAACAAACCAACAAAGCAACAAGCCAACTAACCAACAAACCAACAAAGCAACAAGCCAACAAGCCAATAAACCAACAAGCCAACAAGCCAACAAACCAACAAACCAACAAACCAAGTAACCAAAAAGCTAACAAACTAACAAACCAGCAAGCCAACAAGCCAACAAACCAACAAACCAACAAGCCAACAGGCCAACAAACCAACAAACCAACAAACCAACATACCAACAAACTAAGTAAACAACAAGCCAACAAACCAACAAACCAACAAGCCAACCGGCCAACAAACCAACAAACCAACAAGCCAACAAACGAACAAACCAACAAGCCAACAAACCAACAAACCAACAAACCAAAAAACCAATAAACCAACAAACCAACAAACCAACAAAACAACAAACCAAGTAACCAAAAAGCCAACAAACTAACAAACCAACAAGCCAACAAACGAACAAGCCAACAAACCAACAAAGCAACAAGCCAACAAGCCAACAAACCAACAAACCAACAAGCCAACAAACCAACAAACCAACAAGCCAACAAGCCAACAAACCAACAAACCAACAAACCAACAAACCAAGTAACCAAAAAGCCAACAAACTAACAAACCAACAAGCCAACAAGCCAACAAACCAACAAACCAACAAACCAACAAACCAACAAGCCAACAAACCAACAAACAAATAAACCAACAAACCAACAAACCAACAAACCAACAAACCAACAAACCAAAAAACCAACAAACCAACAAGCCAACAAGCCAACAAACCAACAAACTAACAAACCAACAAACGAACTAACCAACAAACCAACAAACCAACAAACCAACAAACCAACAAGCCAACAAGCCAACAAACCAACAAACCAACAAGCCAACAAGCCAACAAACCAACAAACCAACAAGTCAACAAACCAACAAACTAACAAACCAACAAGCCAACAAACCAACAAACCATCAAACGAACAAAGCAACAAGCCAACAAACCAAGTAACCAAAAAGCTAACAAACTAACAAACCAGCAAGCCAACAAGCCAACAAACCAACAAACCAACAAGCCAACAGGCCAACAAACCAACAAACCAACAAACCAACATACCAACAAACTAAGTAAACAACAAGCCAACAAACCAACAAACCAACAAGCCAACCGGCCAACAAACCAACAAACCAACAAGCCAACAAACGAACAAACCAACAAGCCAACAAACCAACAAACCAACAAACCAAAAAACCAATAAACCAACAAACCAACAAACCAACAAAACAACAAACCAAGTAACCAAAAAGCCAACAAACTAACAAACCAACAAGCCAACAAACGAACAAGCCAACAAACCAACAAAGCAACAAGCCAACAAGCCAACAAACCAACAAACCAACAAGCCAACAAACCAACAAACCAACAAGCCAACAAGCCAACAAACCAACAAACCAACAAACCAACAAACCAAGTAACCAAAAAGCCAACAAACTAACAAACCAACAAGCCAACAAGCCAACAAACCAACAAACCAACAAACCAACAAACCAACAAACCAACAAGCCAACAAACCAACAAACAAATAAACCAACAAACCAACAAACCAACAAACCAACAAACCAAAAAACCAACAAACCAACAAGCCAACAAGCCAACAAACCAACAAACTAACAAACCAACAAACGAACTAACCAACAAACCAACAAACCAACAAACCAACAAACCAACAAGCCAACAAGCCAACAAACCAACAAACCAACAAGCCAACAAGCCAACAAACCAACAAACCAACAAGCCAACAAACCAACAAACTAACAAACCAACAAGCCAACAAACCAACAAACCATCAAACGAACAAAGCAACAAGCCAACAAGCCAACAAACCAACAAACCAACAAGCTAACAAACCAACAAACCAACCAGCCAACAAACCAACAAACCAACAAACCAACAAGCCAACAAACCAACAAACCAGCAAACCAACAAACCAACAAGCCAACAAACAAACCAACAAATAAACCAACAAACCAACAAACCAACAAACCAACAAACCAACAAACCAACAAACCAAAAAACCTACAAACCAACAAACCAACAAACCAACAAACCAACAAACCAACAAACCAACAAGCCAACAAGCCAATAAACCAACAAGCCAACAAACCAACAAACCAACAAGCCAACAAGCCAACAAGCCAACAGACCAACAAACCAACAAGCCAACAAACCAACAAACCAATAAGCCAACAAACCAACAAACCAACAAACCAACAAACCAACAAACCAAAAAACCTACAAACCAACAAACCAACAAACCAACAAACCAACAAACCAACAAACCAACAAGCCAACAAGCCAATAAACCAACAAACCAACAAACCAAGTAACCAACAAACCAACAAACCATCAAACGAACAACGCAACAAACCAACAAGCCAACAAGCCAATAAACCAACAAACCCAGTAACCAAAAAGCCAACAAACTAACAAACCAACAAGCCAACAAACCAACAAGCCAACAAGCCAACAAACCAACAAACCAACAATTAACAAACCAAAAAACAAACAAACCAAAAAACCAACAAACCAACAAACCATCAAACGAATAAAGCAACAAGCCAACAAGCCAACAAACCAATAAACCAACAAGCCAACAAACCAACAAACCAACAAGCCAACAAGCCAACAAACAAACAAACTAACAAACCAACAAACCAACAAGCCAACAAACCAACAAACCAACAAGCCAACAAACCAACAAACCAACAAACCAACAAGCAAACAAACCAACAAACAAATAAACCAACAAACCAACAAACCAACAAACCAACAAACCAACAAACCAACAAGCCAACAAACCAACAAACCAACAAGCCAACAAACCAACAAACCAACAAACCAACAAGCAAACAAACCAACAAACAAATAAACCAACAAACCAACAAACTAACAAACCAACAAGCCAACAAACAAACAAGCCAACAAACCAACAAGCCAACAAACCAACAAACCAACAAACCAACAAGCCAACAAACCAACAAGCCAACAAACCAATAAACCAACAAGCCAACAAGCCAACAAACCAACAAACCAACAAGCCAACAAGCCAATAAAGCAACAAACCAACAAGCCAACAAACCAAAAAACAAATAAACCAACAAACCAACAAACCAACAAGCCAACAAGCCAACAAACCAACAAACCAACAAACCAGCAAACCAACAAGCCAACAAACCAATTAACCAACAAACCAACAAACGAACAAACCAACAAACCAACAAACTAACAAGCCAACAAACCAACAAACCAACAAACCAACAAACCAACAAACCAACAAACCAACAAGCTAACAAACCAACAAACCAACAAACCAAGTAATCAAAAATCCAACAAACTAACAAACCAACAAGCCAAACAGCCAACAAGCCAACAAACCAATAAACCAACAAGCCAACAAACCAACAAACCAACAAGCCAACAAGCCAACAAACAAACAAACTAACAAACCAACAAACCAACAAGCCAACAAACCAACAAACCAACAAGCCAACAAACCAACAAAGCAACAAACCAACAAGCAAACAAACCAACAAACAAATAAACCAACAAACCAACAAACTAACAAACCAACAAGCCAACAAACAAACAAGCCAACAAACCAACAAGCCAACAAACCAACAAACCAACAAACCAACAAGCCAACAAACCAACAAGCCAACAAACCAATAAACCAACAAGCCAACAAGCCAACAAACCAACAAACCAACAAGCCAACAAGCCAATAAAGCAACAAACCAACAAGCCAACAAACCAAAAAACAAATAAACCAACAAACCAACAAACCAACAAGCCAACAAGCCAACAAACCAACAAACCAGCAAACCAACAAGCCAACAAACCAATTAACCAACAAACCAACAAACGAACAAACCAACAAACCAACAAACTAACAAGCCAACAAACCAACAAACCAACAAACCAACAAACCAACAAACCAACAAACCAACAAGCTAACAAACCAACAAACCAACAAACCAAGTAATCAAAAATCCAACAAACTAACAAACCAACAAGCCAAACAGCCAACAAACCAACAAGCCAACAAGCCAACAAACCAACAAACCAACAAACCAACAAGCCAACAAACCAACAAACAAAAAAACCAACAAACCAACAAGCCAACAAGCCAACAAACCAACAAACTAACAAACCAACAAACGAACTAACCAACAAACCAACAAACCAACAAGCCAACAAACCAACCAACCAACAAGCCAACAAACCAACAAACCAACAAACCAACAAAAAAACAAGCCAACAAGCCAACAAACCAACAAACCAACAAGCCAACAAACCAACAAACCAACAAGCCAACAAACCAACAAGCCAATAAACCAACAAGCCAACAAACCAACAAACCAACAAAGCAACAAGCCAAACAGCCAACAAACCAACAAGCCAACAAGCCAACAAACCAACAAACCAACAAACCAACAAGCCAACAAACCAACAAACAAAAAAACCAACAAACCAACAAGCCAACAAGCCAACAAACCAACAAACTAACAAACCAACAAACGAACTAACCAACAAACCAACAAACCAACAAGCCAACAAACCAACCAACCAACAAGCCAACAAACCAACAAACCAACAAACCAACAAAAAAACAAGCCAACAAGCCAACAAACCAACAAACCAACAAGCCAACAAACCAACAAACCAACAAGCCAACAAACCAACAAACCAACAAACCAACAAACCAACAAGCCAACAAACCAACAAACAAAAAAACCAACAAACCAACAAGCCAACAACCCAACAAACCAACAAACCAACAAGCCAACAAACCAACAAGCCAACAAACCAACAAGCCAACAAACCAACAAGCCAACAAACCAACAAACCAACAAACCAACAAGCCAACAAACCAACAAGCCAACAAACCAATAAACCAACAAGCCAACAAGCCAACAAACCAACAAACCAACAAGCCAACAAGCCAATAAAGCAACAAACCAACAAGCCAACAAACCAAAAAACAAATAAACCAACAAACCAACAAACCAACAAGCCAACAAGCCAACAAACCAACAAACCAGCAAACCAACAAGCCAACAAACCAATTAACCAACAAACCAACAAACGAACAAACCAACAAACCAACAAACTAACAAGCCAACAAACCAACAAACCAACAAACCAACAAACCAACAAACCAACAAACCAACAAGCTAACAAACCAACAAACCAACAAACCAAGTAATCAAAAATCCAACAAACTAACAAACCAACAAGCCAAACAGCCAACAAACCAACAAGCCAACAAGCCAACAAACCAACAAACCAACAAACCAACAAGCCAACAAACCAACAAACAAAAAAACCAACAAACCAACAAGCCAATAAGCCAACAAACCAACAAACTAACAAACCAACAAACGAACTAACCAACAAACCAACAAACCAACAAGCCAACAAACCAACCAACCAACAAGCCAACAAACCAACAAACCAACAAACCAACAAGCCAACAAACCAACAAACCAACAAAGCAACAAGCCAACAAACCAACAAGCCAACAAACCAACAAACCAACAAACTAAGTAACCAACAAGCCAACAGGCCAACTAACCAACAAACCAACAAACCAACAAACCAACAAACCAACAAGCCGACAAACCAACAAACGAACAAACCAAAAAACCAACAAAGCAACAAACCAACAAACCAACAAACCAACAAACCAACAAACCAGCAAGCCAACAAGCCAACAAACCAACAAACCAACAAGCCAACAAACCAACAAACCAACAAACCAACAAGCAAATAAACCAACCAACCAACAAACCAACAAACCAACAAACCAATTAACCAACAAACCAACAATGGAACAAACCAACAAACCAACACACCAACAAACCAACAAGCCAACAAGCCAACAAACCAACAAACCAACAAGCCCACAAGCCAACAAACCAACAAACCAACAAACCAACAAGCCAACAAACCAACAAACCAATAAGCCAACAAACCAACAAACCAACAAACCTACAAACCAACAAACTAACAAACCAATAAGCCAACAAACCAACAAACCAACAAACCATCAAACGAACAGAGCAACAAGCCAACAAGCCAACAAACCCACAAACCAAAAAGCCAACAAACCAACAAACCAACAAGCCAACAAGCCAACAAACCAACAAACCAACAAACCAACAAGCCAACAAACCAACGAACCAACAAACCAACAAACCAACAAGCCAACAAGCCAACAAACCAACAAACCAACAAACCAACAAGCCAACAAACCAACAAGCCAACAAACCAACAAACCAACAAACCAAGTAACCAACAAACCAACAAATCATCAAACGAACAAAGCAACAAACCAACAAGCCAACAAACCAACAAACCAAGTAACCAAAAAGCCAATAAGCCAACAAACCAATAAGCCAACAAACCAACAAGCCAACAAGCCAACAAACCAACAAACCAACAAAGCAACAAACCAAAAAACCAACAAACCAAAAAACCAACAAACCAACAAACCATCAAACGAACAAAGCAACAAGCCAACAAGCCAACAAACCAACAAACCAACAAGCCAACAAACCAACAAATCAACAAGCCAACAAGTCAACAAACCAACAAACTAACAAACCAACAAGCCAACAAACCAACAAACCAACAAGCCAACAAACCAACAAACCAACAAACCAACAAGCCAACAAACCAACAAACAAATAAACCAACAAACCAACAAACCAATAAGCCAACAAGCCAACAAACCAACAAACCAACAAACCATAAGCCAACAAACCAACAAGCCAACAAACCAACAAACCAACAGACCAACAAGCCAACAAGCCAACAAACCAACAAACCAACAAGCCAACAAACCAACAAACCAACAAACCAACAAGCCAACAAGCCAACAAACCAACAAACCAACAAGCCAACAAACCAACAAACCAACAAACCCATATGCCAACAAACCAACAAACTAAGTAACCAACAAGCCAACAAACCAACAAACCAACAAACCAACATGCCAACAAACCAACAAACTAAGTAACCAACAAGCCAACAAACAAACAAACCAACAAGCCAATAAGCCAACAAACCAACAAACCAACAAACCAACAAACCAACAAGCCAATAAACCAACAAGCCAACAAACCAATAAACCAACAAGCCAACAAGCCAACAAACCAACAAACCAACACACCAACAAGCCAACAAACCAACAAACCAACAAGCCAACAAACCAGCAAGCCAACAAACCAACAAACCGACAAGCCAACAAGCCAACAAACAAACAAACCAACAAACCAACAAGCCAACAAACCAACAAACCAACAAACCAACAAACCAACAAACCAACAAGCCAACAAACCAACAAGCCAACAAACCAACAAGCCAACAAACCAACAAACCAACAAAGCAACAAGCCAACAAACCAACAACCCAACAAACCAACAAACCAACAAACTAAGTAACCAACAAGCCAACAAGCCAACAAACCAACAAACCAACAAACTAACAAACCAACAAACCAACAAGCCAACAAACCAACAAACCAACAAACCAAAAAACCAACAAACCAACAAACCAACAAACCAACAAACCAACAAACAAACAAGCCAACAAGCCAAAAAACCAACAAACCAACAAGCCAACAAACCAACAAACCAACAAACCAACAAGCCATCAAACCAACAAACAAATAAACCAACAAACCAACAAACCAACAAACCAACAAACCAACAAACCAACAAACCAACAAGCCAACAAACCAACAAACCAACAAGCCAAGTAACCAACAAGCCATCAAACCAACAAACCAACAAGCCAACAAGCCAACAAACCAACAAACCAACAAGCCAACAAACCAACAAACCAACAAGCCAACAAACCAACAAAAACCAAAAAACCAACAAACCAACAAACCAACAAACCACCAAACCACCAAACCAACAAACCAACAAACCAACAAGCCAACAAACCAACAAACCAAGAAACCAGCAAACCAAGTAACGAAAAAGCCAACAAACCAACAAACCAACAAGCCAACAAACCAATAAGCCAACAAGCCAACAAACCAACAAACTAACAAAGCAACAAACCAACAAACCAACAAACCAACAAGCCAACAAACCAACAAGCCAATAAACCAACAAGCCAACAAACCAATAAACCAACAAGCCAACAAGCCAACAAACCAACAAACCAACACACCAACAAGCCAACAAACCAACAAACCAACAAGCCAACAAACCAACAAACCAACAAGCCAATAAACCAACAAGCCAACAAACCAATAAACCAACAAGCCAACAAGCCAACAAACCAACAAACCAACACACCAACAAGCCAACAATCCAACAAACCAACAAGCCAACAAACCAGCAAGCCAACAAACCAACAAACCGACAAGCCAACAAGCCAACAAACAAACAAACCAACAAACCAACAAGCCAACAAACCAACAAACCAACAAACCAACAAACCAACAAGCCAACAAACCAACAAGCCAACAAACCAACAAGCCAACAAACCAACAAACCAATAAAGCAACAAGCCAACAAACCAACAACCCAGCAAACCAACAAACTAAGTAACCAACAAGCCAACAAGCCAACAAACCAACAAACCAACAAACTAACAAACCAACAAACCAACAAGCCAACAAACCAACAAACCAACAAACCAAAAAACCAACAAACCAACAAACCAACAAACCAACAAACCAACAAACAAACAAGCCAACAAGCCAAAAAACCAACAAACCAACAAGCCAACAAACCAACAAACCAACAAACCAACAAGCCATCAAACCAACAAACAAATAAACCAACAAACCAACAAACCAACAAACCAACAAACCAACAAACCAACAAACCAACAAGCCAACAAACCAACAAACCAACAAGCCAAGTAACCAACAAGCCACCAAACCAACAAACCAACAAGCCAACAAGCCAACAAATCAACAAACCAACAAGCCAACAAACCAACAAACCAACAAGCCAACAAACCAACAAAAACCAAAAAACCAACAAACCAACAAACCAACAAACCACCAAACCACCAAACCAACAAACCAACAAACCAACAAGCCAACAAACCAACAAACCAAGAAACCAGCAAACCAAGTAACGAAAAAGCCAACAAACCAACAAACCAACAAGCCAACAAACCAACAAGCCAACAAGCCAACAAACCAACAAACTAACAAAGCAACAAACCAACAAACCAACAAACCAACAAGCCAACAAACCAACAAGCCAACAAGCCAACAAACCAACAAACTAACAAACCAACAAACCAACAAGCCAACAAACCAACAAACCAACAAAACAACAAACCAACAAACCAAAAAACCAACAAACCAACAAACCAACAAACCAACAAACCAACAAACCAACAAGCCAACAAACCAACAAAAACCAAAAAACCAACAAACCAACAAACCAACAAACCAACAAACCAACAAACCAACAAACCAACAAGCCAACAAACCAACAAACCAAGTAACGAAAAAGCCAACAAACTAACAAACCAACAAGCCAACAAACCAACAAGCCAACAAGCCAACAAACCAACAAACCAACAAACCAACAAGCCAACACACCAACCAACCAACAAACCAACAAGCCAACAAACTAACAAACCAACAAGCCAACAAACCAACAAACCAACAAAGCAACAAACCAACAAACTAAAAAACCAACAAACCAACAAACCAACAAACAAACAAACCAACAAACCAACAAAGCAACAAGCCAACAAACCAACAAGCCAACAAACCAACAAACCAACAAACTAAGTAACCAACAAGCCAACAGGCCAACTAACCAACAAACCAACAAACCAACAAACCAACAAACCAACAAGCCGACAAACCAACAAACGAACAAACCAAAAAACCAACAAAGCAACAAACCAACAAACCAACAAACCAACAAACCAACAAACCAGCAAGCCAACAAGCCAACAAACCAACAAACCAACAAGCCAACAAACCAACAAACCAACAAGCAAATAAACCAACCAACCAACAAACCAACAAACCAACAAACCAATTAACCAACAAACCAACAATGGAACAAACCAACAAACCAACACACCAACAAACCAACAAGCCAACAAGCCAACAAACCAACAAACCAACAAGCCCACAAGCCAACAAACCAACAAACCAACAAACCAACAAGCCAACAAACCAACAAACCAATAAGCCAACAAACCAACAAACCAACAAACCTACAAACCAACAAACTAACAAACCAATAAGCCAACAAACCAACAAACCAACAAACCATCAAACGAACAGAGCAACAAGCCAACAAGCCAACAAACCCACAAACCAAAAAGCCAACAAACCAACAAACCAACAAGCCAACAAGCCAACAAACCAACAAACCAACAAACCAACAAGCCAACAAACCAACGAACCAACAAACCAACAAACCAACAAGCCAACAAGCCAACAAACCAACAAACCAACAAACCAACAAGCCAACAAACCAACAAGCCAACAAACCAACAAACCAACAAACCAAGTAACCAACAAACCAACAAATCATCAAACGAACAAAGCAACAAACCAACAAGCCAACAAACCAACAAACCAAGTAACCAAAAAGCCAATAAGCCAACAAACCAATAAGCCAACAAACCAACAAGCCAACAAGCCAACAAACCAACAAACCAACAAAGCAACAAACCAAAAAACCAACAAACCAAAAAACCAACAAACCAACAAACCATCAAACGAACAAAGCAACAAGCCAACAAGCCAACAAACCAACAAACCAACAAGCCAACAAACCAACAAATCAACAAGCCAACAAGTCAACAAACCAACAAACTAACAAACCAACAAGCCAACAAACCAACAAACCAACAAGCCAACAAACCAACAAACCAACAAACCAACAAGCCAACAAACCAACAAACAAATAAACCAACAAACCAACAAACCAATAAGCCAACAAGCCAACAAACCAACAAACCAACAAACCATAAGCCAACAAACCAACAAGCCAACAAACCAACAAACCAACAGACCAACAAGCCAACAAGCCAACAAACCAACAAACCAACAAGCCAACAAACCAACAAACCAACAAACCAACAAGCCAACAAGCCAACAAACCAACAAACCAACAAGCCAACAAACCAACAAACCAACAAACCCATATGCCAACAAACCAACAAACTAAGTAACCAACAAGCCAACAAACCAACAAACCAACAAACCAACATGCCAACAAACCAACAAACTAAGTAACCAACAAGCCAACAAACAAACAAACCAACAAGCCAATAAGCCAACAAACCAACAAACCAACAAACCAACAAACCAACAAGCCAATAAACCAACAAGCCAACAAACCAATAAACCAACAAGCCAACAAGCCAACAAACCAACAAACCAACACACCAACAAGCCAACAAACCAACAAACCAACAAGCCAACAAACCAGCAAGCCAACAAACCAACAAACCGACAAGCCAACAAGCCAACAAACAAACAAACCAACAAACCAACAAGCCAACAAACCAACAAACCAACAAACCAACAAACCAACAAGCCAACCAACCAACAAGCCAACAAACCAACAAGCCAACAAACCAACAAACCAACAAAGCAACAAGCCAACAAACCAACAACCCAACAAACCAACAAACCAACAAACTAAGTAACCAACAAGCCAACAAGCCAACAAACCAACAAACCAACAAACTAACAAACCAACAAACCAACAAGCCAACAAACCAACAAACCAACAAACCAAAAAACCAACAAACCAACAAACCAACAAACCAACAAACCAACAAACAAACAAGCCAACAAGCCAAAAAACCAACAAACCAACAAGCCAACAAACCAACAAACCAACAAACCAACAAGCCATCAAACCAACAAACAAATAAACCAACAAACCAACAAACCAACAAACCAACAAACCAACAAACCAACAAACCAACAAGCCAACAAACCAACAAACCAACAAGCCAAGTAACCAACAAGCCACCAAACCAACAAACCAACAAGCCAACAAGCCAACAAACCAACAAACCAACAAGCCAACAAACCAACAAACCAACAAGCCAACAAACCAACAAAAACCAAAAAACCAACAAACCAACAAACCAACAAACCACCAAACCACCAAACCAACAAACCAACAAACCAACAAGCCAACAAACCAACAAACCAAGAAACCAGCAAACCAAGTAACGAAAAAGCCAACAAACCAACAAACCAACAAGCCAACAAACCAATAAGCCAACAAGCCAACAAACCAACAAACTAACAAAGCAACAAACCAACAAACCAACAAACCAACAAGCCAACAAACCAACAAGCCAATAAACCAACAAGCCAACAAACCAATAAACCAACAAGCCAACAAGCCAACAAACCAACAAACCAACACACCAACAAGCCAACAAACCAACAAACCAACAAGCCAACAAACCAACAAACCAACAAGCCAATAAACCAACAAGCCAACAAACCAATAAACCAACAAGCCAACAAGCCAACAAACCAACAAACCAACACACCAACAAGCCAACAATCCAACAAACCAACAAGCCAACAAACCAGCAAGCCAACAAACCAACAAACCGACAAGCCAACAAGCCAACAAACAAACAAACCAACAAACCAACAAGCCAACAAACCAACAAACCAACAAACCAACAAACCAACAAGCCAACAAACCAACAAGCCAACAAACCAACAAGCCAACAAACCAACAAACCAATAAAGCAACAAGCCAACAAACCAACAACCCAACAAACCAACAAACTAAGTAACCAACAAGCCAACAAGCCAACAAACCAACAAACCAACAAACTAACAAACCAACAAACCAACAAGCCAACAAACCAACAAACCAACAAACCAAAAAACCAACAAACCAACAAACCAACAAACCAACAAACCAACAAACCAACAAACAAACAAGCCAACAAGCCAAAAAACCAACAAACCAACAAGCCAACAAACCAACAAACCAACAAACCAACAAGCCATCAAACCAACAAACAAATAAACCAACAAACCAACAAACCAACAAACCAACAAACCAACAAACCAACAAACCAACAAGCCAACAAACCAACAAACCAACAAGCCAAGTAACCAACAAGCCACCAAACCAACAAACCAACAAGCCAACAAGCCAACAAATCAACAAACCAACAAGCCAACAAACCAACAAACCAACAAGCCAACAAACCAACAAAAACCAAAAAACCAACAAACCAACAAACCAACAAACCACCAAACCACCAAACCAACAAACCAACAAACCAACAAGCCAACAAACCAACAAACCAAGAAACCAGCAAACCAAGTAACGAAAAAGCCAACAAACCAACAAACCAACAAGCCAACAAACCAACAAGCCAACAAGCCAACAAACCAACAAACTAACAAAGCAACAAACCAACAAACCAACAAACCAACAAGCCAACAAACCAACAAGCCAACAAGCCAACAAACCAACAAACTAACAAACCAACAAACCAACAAGCCAACAAACCAACAAACCAACAAAACAACAAACCAACAAACCAAAAAACCAACAAACCAACAAACCAACAAACCAACAAACCAATAAACCAACAAGCCAACAAACCAACAAAAACCAAAAAACCAACAAACCAACAAACCAACAAACCAACAAACCAACAAACCAACAAACCAACAAGCCAACAAACCAACAAACCAAGTAACGAAAAAGCCAACAAACTAACAAACCAACAAGCCAACAAACCAACAAGCCAACAAGCCAACAAACCAACAAACCAACAAACCAACAAGCCAACACACCAACCAACCAACAAACCAACAAGCCAACAAACTAACAAACCAACAAGCCAACAAACCAACAAACCAACAAAGCAACAAACCAACAAACTAAAAAACCAACAAACCAACAAACCAACAAACAAACAAACCAACAAACCAACAAACCAACAAGCCAATAAACCAACAAACCAACAAACCAACAAACCAACAAACCAACAAACCAACAAACCAACAAACCAACAAACCAACAAACCAACAAGCCAACAAGCCAACATGCCAACAAACCAACAAACTAAGTAACCAACAAGCCAACAAACCAACAAACCAACAAACCAACAAGCCAACAAACCAACAAGCCAAGTAACCAACAAGCCAACAAACCAACAAACCAACAAGCCAACAAGCCAACAAACCAACAAACCAACAAGCCAACAAACCAACAAACCAACAAGGCAACAAACCAACAAACCAATAAACCAAAAAACCAACAAACCAACAAACCAACAAACCAACAAACCAACAAACCAACAAACCAACAAGCCAACAAACCAACAAACCAAGTAACGGAAAAGCCAACAAACTAACAAACCACCAAACCAACAAACCAACAAGCCAACAAGCCAACAAACCATCAAACCAACCAAGCAACAAACCAACAAACCAACAAGCCAACAAAACAATAAACCAACAAACCAACAAGCCAACAAACCAACCAACCAACAAACCAACAAACCAACAAAACAACAAACCAACAAACCAAAAAACTAACAAACCAACATACCAACAAACCAACAAACCAACAAACCAACAAACCAACAAACTAACAAACCAACAAACGAACTAACCAACAAACCAACAAGCCAACAAGCCAACAAACCAACAAACCAACAAACCAACAAACCAACAAACCAGCAAACTAACAAACCAACAAGCCAACAAACCAACAAACCAACAAGCCAACAAACCAACAAACCATCAAACCAACATGCCAACAAACCAACAAACTAAGAAACCAACAAGCCAACAAACCAACAAACCAACAAGCCAACAAGCCAACAAACCAACAAACCAACAAACCAACAAACCAACAAACCAAGTAACCAACAAACCAACAAACCATCAAACGAATAAAGCAACAAACCAACAAGCCAACAAGCTAACAAACCAACAAACCAAGTAACCAAAAAGCCAACAAACTAACAAACCAACAAACCAACAAGCCAACAAACCAACAAACCAACAAACCAACAAGCCAACAAACCAACAAACACACAAACCAACAAACCAACAAGCCAACAAACCAACAAACCAACAAACCAAGTAACCAAAAAGCCAACAAACTAACAAACCAACAAGCCAACAAGCCAACAAACCAACAAACCAACAAACCAACAAACCAACAAGCCAACAAGCCAACAAACCAACAAACCAACAAGCCAACAAGCCAACAAACCAACAAACCAACAAGCCAACAAACCAACAAACCAACAAGCCAACAAACCAACAAACCAACAAACCAACAAACCAACAAACCAACAAACTAACAAAGCAACAAGCCAACAAACCAACAAACAACAAACCAACAACCCAACAAGCAAACAAACTAACAAAATAACAAACCAACAAGCCAACAAACCAACAAACCAACAAGCCAACAAACCAACAAGCCAACAAACCAACAAACCAACAAGCGAACAAACCAACAAACCAACAAGCCAACAAACCAACAAACCAACAAACCAACAAACCAACAAACCAACAACCCAACAAGCCAACAAACCAACAAACCAACAATCCAGCAAACCAACAAACCAACAAACCAACAAGCCAACAAACCAACAAGCCAACAAACCAACAAACCAACAAGCCAACAAGCCAACAAACCAACAAACCAACAAGCCAACAAGCCAGCAAACCAACAAACCAACAAGCCAACAAACCAGCAAACAAATAAACTAACCAACAAACCAACAAACCAACAAGCCAACAAGCCAACAAGCCAACAAGCCAACAAGACAACAAACCAACAAGCCAACAAACCAACAAACCAACAAACCAACAAACAAATAAACCAACAAACCAACAAACCAACAAACCAACAAACAAATAAAGCAACCAACCAACAAACCAACAAACCAACAAACCAACAAACCAACAAACCAATTTACCAACAAAGCAACAAACCAACAAGCCAACAAACCAACAAACCAACAAACCAACAAACCAAGTAACCAAAAAGCCAACAAGCCAACAAACCAACAAACCAACAAACCAACAAGCCAACAAACCAATAAGCCAACAAACCAACAAAGCAACAAGCCTACAAGCCAACAAACCAACAAACCAATAAACCAACAAGCCAACAAAGCAACAAACCAACAAGCCAACAAGCCAACAAACCAACAAACCAACAAACCAACAAGCCAACAAGCCAAATAACGAACAAACCAACAAGCCAACAAACCGACAAACCAACAAGCCAACAAGCCAACAAACCAACAAACCAAAAAGCCAACAAGCCAACAAACCAACAAACCAACAAGCCAACAAACCAACAAACAAATAAACCAACATGCCAACAAACCAACAAACTAAGCAACCAACAAGCCAACAAACCAACAAACCAACAAACCAACAAGCCAACAAGCCAACAAACCAAAAAACCCACAAACCAACAAACCAGCAAACCAAGTAACCAACAAACCAACAAATCTTCAAACGAACAAAGCAACAAACCAACAAACCAACAAACCAACAAACCAACAAACCAACAAACCAACAAGCCAACAAACCAACAAACCAACAAGCCAACAAACCAACAACCCAACAAACCAACATGCCAACAAACCAACAAACTAAGTAACCAACAAGCCAACCAACCAACAAACCAACAAACCAACAAGCCAACAAACCAACAAACCAACAAGCCAACAAACCAACAAACCAACAAACCAACAAACCAACAAAACAACAAGCCAACAAGCCAACAAACCAACAAACCAATAAGCCAACAAACCAACAAACCAACAAACCAACAAGCCAACAAACCAACAAGCCAACAAACCAATAAACCAAAAACCCAACAAGCCAACAAACCAACAAACCAGCAAGCCAACAAGCCAACAAACCAACAAACCAACAAGCCAACAAACCAACAAACAAATAAACCAACAAACCAACAAACCAACAAGCCAACAAGCCAACATACCAACAAACCAAAAAACCTACAAGCCAACAAACCAACAAACCAACAAACCAACAAACCAACAAACCAACAAACCAAAAAGCCAACAAGCCAACAAACCAACAAACCCACAAGCCAACAAGCCAACAAACCAACAAACAAATAAACCAACAAACCAACAAACCAGCAAACCAACAAACCAAAAAACCAACAAACCAACAAGCCAACAAGCCAACAAACCAACAAATTAACAATCCAACAAACGAACTAACCAACAAACCAACAAGCCAACAAGCCAACAAACCAACAAACCAACAAACCAACAAACCAACAAGCCAACAAGCCAACAAACCAACAAACCAACAAGCCAACAAACCAACAAACCAACAAACCAACAAGCCAACAAACCAACAAACCAACAAACCAAGTAACCAAAAAGCCAACAAACCAACAAGCCAACAAACCAACAATCCAACAAGCCAACAAACCAACAAAGCAACAAACCAAAAAACCAACAAACCAAAAAACCAACAAACCAACAAACCATCAAACGAACAAAGCAACAAGCCAACAAGCCAACAAACCAACAAACCAACAAGCCAACAAACCAACAAACCAACAAGCCAACAAGCCAACAAACCAACAAACCAACAAACCAACAAACCAACAAGCCAACAAACCAACAAACCAACACCCCAACAAACCAACAAGCCAACAAACCAACAAACCAACAAACCAAGTAACCAAAAAGCCAATAAACTAACAAACCAACAAGCCAACAAACCAACAAACCAACAAGCCAACAAGCCAACAAACCAACAAACCAACAAACCAACAATCCAACAAACCAGCAAGCCAACAAACCAACAAACCAACAAACCAAGTAACCAACAAACCAACAAACCATCAAACGAACAAAGCAACAAACCAACAAGCCAAAAAACCAACAAGCCAACAAACCAACAAACCAACAAACCAACATGCCAACAAACCAACAAACTAAGTAACCAACAAGCCAACAAACCAACAAACCAACAAACCAACATGCCAACAAACCAACAAAATAAGTAACCAACAAGCCAACAAACCAACAAACCGACAAGCCAACAAACCAACAAACCAACAAGCCAACAAGCCAACAAACCAACAAACCAACAAACCAACAAGCCAACAAACCAACAAGCCATCAAGCCAACAAACCAACAAACCAACAAACCAATAAACCAACAAGCCAACAAGCCAACAAACCAACAAACCAACAAAGGAACAAACCAACAAACCAACAAGCCAACAAACCAACAAACCAACAAACCAAGTAACCAAAAAGCCAACAAACTAACAAACCAACAAGCCAACAAGCCAACAAACCAACAAACCAACAAAGCAACAAGCCAACAAACCAACAAACCAACAAACCAACAAGCCAACAAGCCAACAAACCAACAAACCAACAAGCCAACAAGCCAACAAACCAACAAGTCAACAAACCAACAAACCAACAAACCAAAAAACCAACAAACCAACAAGCCAACAAACAAACAAACTAAGTAACCAACAAGCCACAAACCAACAAACCAACAGCCAACAAACCAACAAAACAACAAACCAACAAACCAACAAGCCAACAAACCAACAAACCAACAAACCAACAAACCAACAAACCAACAAACCAACAAACCAACAAACCAACAAACCAACAAACCAACAAACCAACAAGCCAACAAACCAACAAACAAATAAACCAACAAACCAAAAAACCAACACACCAACAAACCAACAAACCAACAAACCAAAAAACCAACAAACCAACAAACCAACAAACCAACAAGCCAACAAACTAACAAACCAACAAACCAAGTAACCAAAAAGCCAACAAGCCAACAAACCAACAAACCAACAAACCAACAAACCAAAAAACCAACAAACCAACAAACCAACAAACCAACAAACCAACAAACCAACAAGCCAACAAACCAACAAACCAACAAACTAAGTAACCAACAAGCCAACAAACCAACAAACCAACAAGCCAACAAGCCAAAAAACCAACAAACCAACAAGCAAACAAACCAACAAACCAACAAGCCAACAAACCAACAAACCAACAAACCAAAAAACCAACAAACCAACAAACCAACAAACCAACAAACCAACAAACCAACAAACCAACAAGCCAACAAACCAACAAACCAACAAACCAACAAACCAAGTAACCAAAAAGCCAACAAACTAACAAACCAATAAGCCAACAAGCCAACAATCCAACAAGCCAACAAACCAACAAACCAACAAAGCAACAAGCCAACAAGCCAACAAACCAACAAAGCAACAAGCCAACAAACCAACTAACCAACAAGCCAACAAACCAACAAACCAACAAACCAACATGCCAACAAACCAACAAAATAAGTAACCAACAAGCCAACAAACCAACAAACCAACAAGCCAACAAACCAACAAACCAACAAACTAACAAACCAACAAACCAAGTAACCAAAAAGCCAACAAACTAACAAACCAATAAGCCAACAAGCCAACAATCCAACAAGCCAATAAACCAACAAACCAACAAAGCAACAAGCCAACAAGCCAACAAACCAACAAAGCAACAAGCCAACAAACCAACTAACCAACAAGCCAACAAACCAACAAACCAACAAACCAACATGCCAACAAACCAACAAAATAAGTAACCAACAAGCCAACAAACCAACAGACCAACAAGCCAACAAACCAACAAACCAACAAACTAACAAACCAACAAGCCAAAAATCCAACAAGCCAACAAACCAACAAACCAACAAGCCAACAAGCCAACAAACCAACAAACCAACAAACCAACAAGCCAACAAACCAACAAGCCATCAAGCCAACAAACCAACAAACCAACAAACCAACAAACCAACAAGCCAACAAGCCAACAAACCAACAAACCAACAAACCAGCAAACCAAATAACCAAAAAGCCAACAAGCTAACAAACCAACAAGCCAACAAGCCAACAAACCAACAAACCAACACACCAACAAACTAAGTAACCAACAAGCCAACAAACCAACAAACCAACAAGCCAACAAGCCAAAAAACCAACAAACCAACAAGCAAACAAACCAACAAACCAACAAGCCAACAAACCAACAAACCAACAAACCAAAAAACCAACAAACCAACAAACCAACAAACCAACAAACCAACAAACCAACAAACCAACAAGCCAACAAACCAACAAACCAACAAACCAACAAACCAAGTAACCAAAAAGCCAACAAACTAACAAACCAATAAGCCAACAAGCCAACAATCCAACAAGCCAACAAACCAACAAACCAACAAAGCAACAAGCCAACAAGCCAACAAACCAACAAAGCAACAAGCCAACAAACCAACTAACCAACAAGCCAACAAACCAACAAACCAACAAACCAACATGCCAACAAACCAACAAAATAAGTAACCAACAAGCCAACAAACCAACAAACCAACAAGCCAACAAACCAACAAACCAACAAACTAACAAACCAATAAGCCAAAAAACCAACAAGCCAACAAACCAACAAACCAACAAGCCAACAAGCCAACAAACCAACAAACCAACAAACCAACAAACCAACAAACCAACAAGCCATCAAGCCAACAAACCAACAAACCAACAAACCAACAAACCAACAAGCCAACTAGCCAACAAACCAACAAACCAACAAAGGAACAAACCAACAAACCAACAAGCCAACAAACCAACAAACCAACAAACCAAGTAACCAAAAAGCCAACAAACTAACAAACCAACAAGCCAACAAGCCAACAAACCAACAAACCAACAAAGCAACAAGCCAACAAACCAACAAACAAACAAACCAACAAGCCAACAAGCCAACAAACCAACAAACCAACAAGCCAACAAGCCAACAAACCAACAAGTCAACAAACCAACAAACCAACAAACCAAAAAACCAACAAACCAACAAGCCAACAAACCAACAAACTAAGTAACCAACAAGCCACAAACCAACAAACCAACAGCCAACAAACCAACAAAACAACAAACCAACAAACCAACAAGCCAACAAACCAACAAACCAACAAACCAACAAACCAACAAACCAACAAACCAACAAACCAACAAACCAACAAACCAACAAACCAACAAAACAACAAACCAACAAGCCAACAAACCAACAAACAAATAACCCAACAAACCAAAAAACCTACACACCAACAAACCAACAAACCAACAAACCAAAAAACCAACAAACCAACAAACCAACAAACCAACAAGCCAACAAACTAACAAAACAACAAACCAAGTAACCAAAAAGCCAACAAACTAACAAACCAACAAGCCAACAAACCAACAAACCAACTAGCCAACAAACCAACAAACCAACAAAGCAACAAGCCAACAAGCCAACAAACCAACAAACCAACAAGCCAACAAACCAACAAACCAACAAACCAACAAGCCAACAAGCCAACAAACCAACAAACCAACAAACCAAATAACCAAAAAGCCAACAAGCTAACAAACCAACAAGCCAACAAGCCAACAAACCAACAAACCAACAAACCAACAAACCAACAAGCCAACAAGCCAACAAACCAACAAACCAACAAACCAACACACCAACAAACTAAGTAACCAACAAGCCAACAAACCAACAAACCAACAAGCCAACAAGCCAAAAAACCAACAAACCAACAAGCAAACAAACCAACAAACCAACAAGCCAACAAACCAACAAACCAACAAAAACAAAAAACCAACAAACCAACAAACCAACAAACCAACAAACCAACAAAGCAACAAACCAACAAACCAACAAACCAAGTAACCAAAAAGCCAACAAACTAACAAACCAATAAGCCAACAAGCCAACAATCCAACAAGCCAACAAACCAACAAACCAACAAAGCAACAAGCCAACAAGCCAACAAACCAACAAAGCAACAAGCCAACAAACCAACTAACCAACAAGCCAACAAGCCAACACCAACAACCCAACAATCCAAGTAACCAAAAAGTTAACAAACTAACAAACCAACAAGCCAACAAGCCAACAAACCAACAAACCAACAAACCAACATGCCAACATACCAACAAACAAACAAACCAACAAACCAACAAACCAACAAACCAACAACCCAAAAAACCAACAAACCAACAAGCCAACAAGCCAACAAACCAACAAACTAACAAACCAACAAACGAACTAACCAACAAACCAACAAGCCAACAAGCCAACAAACCAACAAACCAACAAACCAACAAACCAACAAACTAAGTAACCAACAAGCCAACAAACCAACAAACCAACAAGCCAACAAGCCAACAAACCAACAAACCAACAAACCAACAAACTAACAAACCAACAAACCAAAAAACCAAAAAACCAACAAACCAACAAACCAACAAACCAACAAGCCAACAAACCAACAAACCAACAAGCCAACAAACCAACAAACCAACAAACCAACAAGCCAACAAACCAACAAGCCAACAAACCAAGTAACCAAAAAGCCAACAAACTAACAAACCAACAAGCCAACGAGCCAACAAACCAATAAACCAACAAAGCAACAAGCCAACAAGCCAACAAACCAACAAACCAACAAGCCAACAAACCAACAAACCAACAAGCCAACAAGCCAACAAACCAACAAACCAAAAAATTAACAAGCCAACAAACCAACAAACCAACAATCCAACAAACAACCAAACCAACAAGCCAACAAACCAACAAACCAACAAACCAAAAAACCAACAAACCAACAAACCAACAAACCAACAAACTAACAAGCCAACAAGCCAACAAACCAACAAACCAACAAACAAACAAGCCTACAAACCAACAAGCCAACAAACCAACAAACCAACAAACCAAGTAACCAAAAAGCCACCAAACTAAGAAACCAACAAGCCAACAAACCAACAAGCCAACAAGCCAACAAACCAACAAAGCAACAAACCAAAAAACCAACAAACCAAAAAACCAACAAACCAACAAACCATCAAACGAACAAAGCAACAAGCCAACGAGCCAACAAACCAACAAACCAACAAACCAACAAGCCAACAAACCAACAAACCAACAAGCCAACAAGCCAACAAGCCAACAAACCAACAAACCAACAAACCAACAAGCCAACAAACTAACAAACCAACAAGCCAACAAACCAACAAACCAACAAACCAACAAACCAACAAACCAACAAACCAACAAACCAACAAGCCAACAAACCAACAAGCCAACAAACCAACAAACCAAGTAACCAAAAAGACAACAAACTAACAAACCAATAAGCCAACAAGCCAACAATCCAACAAGCCAACAAACCAACAAACCAACAAAGCAACAAGCCAACAAGCCAACAAACCAACAAAGCAACAAGCCAACAAACCAACTAACCAACAAGCCAACAAGCCAACACCAACAACCCAACAAACCAAGTAACCAAAAAGTTAACAAACTAACAAACCAACAAGCCAACAAGCCAACAAACCAACAAACGAACAAACCAACAAGCCAACATACCAACAAACAAACAAACCAACAAACCAACAAACCAAACAACCAACAACCCAAACAACCAACAAACCAACAAGCCAACAAGCCAACAAACCAACAAACTAACAAACCAACAAACGAACTAACCAACAAACCAACAAGCCAAAAAGCCAACAAACCAACAAACCAACAAACCAACAAACTAAGTAACCAACAAGCCAACAAACCAACAAACCAACAAGCCAACAAGCCAACAAACCAACAAACCAACAAACCAACAAACCAACAAACTAACAAACCAACAAACCAAAAAACCAAAAAACCAACAAACCAACAAACCAACAAACCAACAAACCAACAAACCAACAAGCCAACAAGCCAACAAACCAACAAACCAACAAACCAACAAGCCAACAAACCAACAAGCCAACAAACCAAGTAACCAAAAAGCCAACAAACTAACAAACCAACAAGCCAACGTGCCAACAAACCAATAAACCAACAAAGCAACAAGCCAACAAGCCAACAAACCAACAATCCAACAAGCCAACAAACCAACAAACCAACAAGCCAACAAGCCAACAAACCAACAAACCAAAAAACCAACAAACCAACAAACCAACAAACCAACAAACTAACAAGCCAACAAGCCAACAAACCAACAAACCAACAAACAAACAAGCCAACAAACCAACAAGCCAACAAACCAACAAACCAACAAACCAAGTAACCAAAAAGCCACCAAAGTAACAAACCAACAAGGCAACAAACCAACAAGCCAACAAGCCAACAAACCAACAAAGCAACAAACTAAAAAACCAACAAACCAAAAAACCAACAAACCAACAAACCATCAAACGAACATAGCAACAAGCCAACGAGCCAACAAACCAACAAACCAACAAGCCAACAAACCAACAAACCAACAAGCCAACAAACCAACAAGCCAACAAACCAACAAACCAACAAACCAACAAGCCAACAAACTAACAAACCAACAAGCCAACAAACCAACAAACCAACAAACCAACAAGCCAACAAGCCAACAAACCAACAAACCAACAAGCCAACAAACCAACAAACCAACAAACCAACAAGCCGACAAACCAACAAACCAACAAACCAACATGCCAACAAACCAACAAACTAAGCAACCAACAAGCCAACAAACCAACAAACCAACAAGCCAACAAGCCAACAAACCAACAAACCAACAAACCAACAAACCAACAAACCAAGTAACCAACAAACCAACAAACCTTCAAACGAACAAAGCAACAAACCAACAAACCAACAAACCTACAAACCAACAAGCCAACAAGCCAACAAACCAACAAACCAACAAACCAACAAGCCAACAAACCAACAAACCAACAAACCAACAAACCAACAAGCCAACAAACCAACAAACAAATAAACCAACAAACCAAAAAACCAACAAACCAAAAAACCAACAAGCCAACAACACAACAAACCAACAAACCAACAAACCAAGTAACCAACAAGCCAACAAACCAACAAACAAACAAGCCAATAAGCCAACAAACCAACAAACCAACAAGCCAACAAACCATCAAACCAACAAACCAAAAAACCAACAAGCCAACAAGCCAACAAACCAACAAACCAACAAACCAACAAGCCAACAAACCAACAAGCCAAAAAACCAACAAATCAACAAACCAACAATCCAACAAACCAACAAACCAAGTAACTAAAAAGCCAACAAGCTAACAACCCAACAAGCCAACAAGCCAACAAGCCAACAAACCAACAAACCAACAAGCCAACAAGCCAAAAAACCAATAAACCAACAAGCCAACAAGCCAACAAACCAACAAACCAACAAACCAACAAGCCAACAAACCAACAAACCAACAAGCCAACAAACCAACAAACCAACAAACCAACAAGCCAACAAACCAACAAACCAACAAACCAAAAAACTAACAAACCAACAAGCCAACAAACCAACAAACTAACAAACCAACAAACCAACAAACCAACAAACCAACAAACCAACAAGCCAACAAACCAACAAACCAACAAACCAAGTAACCAAAAAGCCAACAAACTAACAAACCAACAAGCCAACAAACTAACAAACCAACAAGCCAACAAACCAACAAGCCAACAAACCAACAAGCCAACAAACCAACAAACCAGCAAGCAAACAAACCAACAAACCAACAAAACAAGTAACCAACAAACCAACAAACCATCAAACGAACAAAGCAACAAACCAACAAACCAACCAACCAACAAGCCAACAAACCAACAAACCAACAAACCAACATGCCAACAAACCAACAAACTAAGTAACCAACAAGCCTACAAACCAACAAACCAACATGCCAACAAACCAACAAACTAAGTAACCAACAAGCCAATAAACCAACAAACCAACAAGCCAACAAACCAACAAACCAACAAACCAACAAACCAACAAACCAACAAGCCAACAAACCAACAAACCAGCAAGCAAACAAACCAACAAAACAAGTAACCAACAAACCAACAAACCATCAAACGAACAAAGCAACAAACCAACAAGCCAACAAACCAACAAGCCAACAAACCAACAAACCAACAAACGAACATGCCAAGAAACCAACAAACTAAGTAACCAACAAGCCTGCAAACCAACAAACCAACAAACCAACATGCCAACAAACCAACAAACTAAGTAACCAACAAGCCAACAAACCAACAAACCAATAAGCCAACAAACCAACAAACCAACAAACCAACAAACCAACAAGCCAACAATCCAACAAGCCAACAAACCAACAAACCAACAAGCCAGTAAGCCAACAAACCAACAAACCAAAAAACCAACAAACCCACAAACCAACAAGCCAACAAGCCAACAAACCAACAAACCAACAAACCAACAAGCCAACAAACCAACAAACCAACAAACCAACAAGCCAACAAACCAACAAACAAATAAACCAACAAACCAAAAAACCAACAAACCAACAAACCAACAAGCCAACAAAACAACAAACCAACAAACCAACAAACCAAGTAACCAACAAGCCAACAAACCAACAAACAAACAAGCCAACAAGCCAACAAACCAACAAACCAACAAGCCAACAAACCATCAAACCAACAAACCAAAAAACGAACAAGCCAACAAGCCAACAAACCAACAAACAAACAAACCAACAAGCCAACAAACCAACAAGCCAAAAAACGAACAAACCAACAAACCAACAATCCAACAAACCAACAAACCAACAAACCAAGTAACTAAAAAGCCAATAAGCTAACAAACCAACAAGCCAACAAGCCAACAAGCCAACAAACCAACAAACCAACAAGCCAACAAGCCAATAAACCAATAAACCAACAAGCCAACAAGCCAACAAACCAACAAACCAACAAACCAACAAGCCAAAAAACCAACAAACCAACAAGCCAACAAACCAACAAACCAACAAACCAACAAGCCAACAAACCAACAAACCAACAAACCAAAAAACCAACAAACCAACAAGCCAACAAACCAACAAACTAACAAACCAACAAGCCAACAAACCAACAAACCAACAAACCAAGTAACCAAAAAGCCAACAAACTAACAAACCAACAAGCCAACAAACCAACAAACCAAAAAACCAACAAACCAACAAGCCAACAAGCCAACAAACCAACAAACTACAAACCAACAAACGAACTAACCAAAAAACCAACAAGCCAACAAGCCAACAAACCAACAAACCAACAAACCAAAAAACTAAGTAACCAACAAGCCAACAAACAAACAAACCAACAAGCCAACAAGCCAACAAGCCAACAAACCAACAAGCCAACAAACCAACAAACCAACAAACCAAAAAACCAACAAACCAACAAACCAACAAACCAACAAACCAACAAACCAACAAACCAACAAACCAACAAACCAACAAGCCAACAAGCCAACAATCCAACAAACCAACAAACCAACAAGCCAACAAACCAAAAAGCTAACAAAACAACAAACCAACAAACCAAGTAACCAAAAAGCAAACAAACTAACAAACCAACAAGCCAACAAGCCAACAAACCAATAACCCAACAAAGCAACAAGCCAACAAACCAACAAACCAACAAACCAACAAGCCAACAAACCAACAAACCAACAAGCCAACAAGCCAACAAACCAACAAACCAACAAACCAACAAGCCAACAAACCAACAAACCAACAAGCCAACAAACCAACAAACCAACAAACCAACAAGCCAACAAACCAACAAACTAAAACCAACAAAGCAGCAAACCAACAAACCAACAAACCAACAAACCAACAAGCCAACAAGCAAACAAACCAACAAACCAACAAACCAACAAGCCAACAAACCAACAAACCAACAAACCAAGTAACCAAAAAACCAACAAACTAACAAACCAACAAGCCAACAAACCAACAAGCCAACAAGCCAACAAACCAACAAACCAACAAAGCAACAAACCAAAAAACCAACAAACCAAAAAACCAACAAACCAACAAACCATCAAACGAACAAAGCAACAAGCCAACAAACCAACAAACCAAGTAACCAAAAAGCCAACAAACTAACAAACCAACAAGCCAACAAACCAACAAGCCAACAAGCCAACAAACAAACAAACCAACAAAGCAACAAACCAAAAAACCAACAAACCAAAAAACCAACAAACCAACAAACCATCAAACGAACAAAGCAACAAGCCAACGAGCCAACAAACCAACAAACCAACAAGCCAACAAACCAACAAACCAACAAGCCAACAAGCCAACAAACTAACAAACCAACAAACCAACAAGCCAACAAACTAACAAACCAACAAGCCAACTAGCAAACAAACCAACAAACCAACAAACCAACAAGCCAACAAACCAACAAGCCAACAAACCAACAAACCAACAAACCAAGTAACCAAAAAACCAACAAACTAACAAACCAACAAGCCAACAAACCAACAAGCCAACAAGCCAACAAACCAACAAACCAACAAAGCAACAAACCAAAAAACCAACAAACCAAAAAACCAACAAACCAACAAACCATCAAACGAACAAAGCAACAAGCCAACAAACCAAGAAACCAAGTAACCAAAAAGCCAACAAACTAACAAACCAACAAGCCAACAAACCAACAAGCCAAAAAGCCAACAAACCAACAAACCAACAAAGCAACAAACCAAAAAACCAACAAACCAAAAAACCAACAAACCAACAAACCATCAAACGAACAAAGCAACAAACAAACGAGCCAACAAACCAACGAACCAACAAGCCAACAAACCAACAAACCAACATGCCAACAAGCCAACAAACCAACAAACCAACAAACCAACAAACCAACAAGCCAACAAACTAACAAACCAACAAGCCAACAAACCAACAAACCAACAAACCAACAAACCAACAAGCCAACAAGCCAACAAACCAACAAACCAACAAGCCAACAAACCAACAAACCAACAAACCAACAAGCCGACAAACCAACAAACCAACAAACCAACAAACCAACAAACCAACAAACCAACAAACCAAGTAACCAACAAACCAACAAACCTTCAAACGAACAAAGCAACAAACCAATAAACCAACAAA
This sequence comes from Atherix ibis, assembly GCA_958298945.1. Classification (NCBI taxonomy): domain Eukaryota; kingdom Metazoa; phylum Arthropoda; class Insecta; order Diptera; family Athericidae; genus Atherix; species Atherix ibis. The sequence goes on along the minus strand of OY282608.1, from coordinate 88,908,444 downwards.
CCAACAAGCCAACAAACCAACAAACAAATAAACCAACAAACCAACAAACAAATAAACCAACAAACCAACAAACCAACAAACCAACAAACCAACAAACCAAAAAACCAACAAACCAACAAACCAACAAGCCAACAAGCCAACAAACCAACAAACCAACAAACCAACAAGCCAACAAACCAACAAACCAACAAACCAACAAGCACACAAACCAACAAACAAATAAACCAACAAACCAAAAAACCAACAAACCAACAAGCCAACAAAACAACAAACCAACAAACCAACAAACCAAGTAACCAACAAGCCAACAAACCAACAAACCTTCAAACGAACAAAGCAACAAACCAACAAACCAACAAACCAACAAGCCAACAAACCAACAAACCAACAAACCAACATGCCAACAAACCAACAAACTAAGCAACCAACAAGCCAACAAACCAACAAACCAACAAGCCAACAAGCCAACAAACCAACAAACCAACAAACCAACAAACCAACAAACCAAGTAACCAACAAACCAACAAACCTTCAAACGAACAAAGCAACAAACCAATAAACCAACAAACCAACAAACCAACAAGCCAACAAACCAACAAACAAATAAACCAACAAACCAACAAACAAATAAACCAACAAACCAACAAACCAACAAACCAACAAACCAACAAACCAAAAAACCAACAAACCAACAAACCAACAAGCCAACAAGCCAACAAACCAACAAACCAACAAACCAACAAGCCAACAAACCAACAAACCAACAAACCAACAAGCCAACAAACCAACAAACAAATAAACCAACAAACCAAAAAACCAACAAACCAACAAACCAACAAGCCAACAAAACAACAAACCAACAAACCAACAAACCAAGTAACCAACAAGCCAACAAACCAACAAACACACAAGCCAATAAGCCAACAAACCAACAAACCAACAAACCATCAAACCAACAAACCAAAAAACGAACAAGCGAAAAAGCCAACAAACCAACAAACCAACAAACCAACAAGCCAACAAACCAACAAGCCAAAAAACCAACAAACCAACAAACCAACAATCCAACAAACCAAGTAACTAAAAAGCCAACAAGCTAACAAACCAACAATCCAACAAGCCAACAAGCCAACAAACCAACAAACCAACAAGCCAACAAGCCAAAAAACCAATAAACCAACAAGCCAACAAGCCAACGAACCAACAAACCAACAAACCAACAAGCCAACAAACCAACAAACCAACAAGCCAACAAACAAACAAACCAACAAACCAACAAGCCAACAAACCAACAAACCAACAAACCAAAAAACCAACAAACCAACAAGCCAACAAACCAACAAACTAACAAACCAACAAGCCAACAAACCAACAAACCAACAAACCAACAAACCAACAAGCCAACAAACCAACAAACCAACAAACCAAGTAACCAAAAAGCCAACAAACTAACAAACCAACAAGCCAACAAACTAACAAACAAACAAGCCAACAAACCAACAAACCAACAAACCAACAAGCCAACAAACCAACAAACCAGCAAGCAAACAAACCAACAAACCAACAAAACAAGTAACCTACAAACTAACAAACCATCAAACGAACAAAGCAACAAACCAACAAGCCAACAAACCAACAAGCCAACAAACCAACAAACCAACAAACCAACATGCCAACAAACCAACAAACTAAGTAACCAACAAGCCTACAAACTAACAAACCAACAAACCAACATGCCAACAAACCAACAAACCATCAAACGAACAAAGCAACAAACCAACAAGCCAACCAACCAACAAGCCAACAAACCAACAAACCAACAAACCAACATGCCAACAAACCAACAAACTAAGTAACCAACAAGCCTACAAACCAACAAACCAACATGCCAACAAACCAACAAACTAAGTAACCAACAAGCCAATAAACCAACAAACCAACAAGCCAACAAACCAACAAACCAACAAACCAACAAACCAACAAGCCAACAAACCAACAAACCAGCAAGCAAACAAACCAACAAAACAAGTAACCAACAAACCAACAAACCATCAAACGAACAAAGCAACAAACCAACAAGCCAACAAACCAACAAGCCAACAAACCAACAAACCAACAAACCAACATGCCAACAAACCAACAAACTAAGTAACCAACAAGCCTGCAAACCAACAAACCAACAAACCAACATGCCAACAAACCAACAAACTAAGTAACCAACAAGCCAACAAACCAACAAACCAACAAGCCAACAAACCAACAAACCAACAAACCAACAAACCAACAAGCCAACAATCCAACAAGCCAACAAACCAACAAACCAACAAGCCAACAAGCCAACAAACCAACAAACCAAAAAACCAACAAACCCACAAACCAACAAGCCAACAAGCCAACAAACCAACAAACCAACAAACCAACAAGCCAACAAACCAACAAACCAACAAACCAACAAGCCAACAAACCAACAAACAAATAAACCAACAAACCAAAAAACCAACAAACCAACAAACCAACAAGCCAACAAAACAACAAACCAACAAACCAACAAACCAAGTAACCAACAAGCCAACAAACCAACAAACAAACAAGCCAACAAGCCAACAAACCAACAAACCAACAAGCCAACAAACCATCAAACCAACAAACCAAAAAACGAACAAGCCAACAAGCCAACAAACCAACAAACAAACAAACCAACAAGCCAACAAACCAACAAGCCAAAAAACCAACAAACCAACAAACCAACAATCCAACAAACCAACAAACCAACAAACCAAGTAATTAAAAAGCCAATAAGCTAACAAGCCAACAAACCAACAAACCAACAAACCAACAAGCCAACAAACTAACAACCCAACAAACCAACAAGCCAACAAACCAACAAACCAACAAACCAAGTAACCAAAAAGCCAACAAACTAACAAACCAACAAGCCAACAAACTAACAAACCAACAAGCCAACAAACCAACAAACCAACAAACCAACAAGCCAACAAACCAACAAACCAGCAAGCAAACAAACCAACAAACCAACAAAACAAGTTACCAACTAACCAACAAACCATCAAACGAACAAAGCAACAAACCAACAAGCCAACAAACCAACAAGCCAACAAACCAACAAACCAACAAATCAACATGCCAACAAACCAACAAACTAAGTAACCAACAAGCCTACAAACCAACAAACCAACATGCCAACAAACCAACAAACTAAGTAACCAACAAGCCAACAAACCAACGAACCAACAAGCCAACAAACCAACAAACCAACAACCCAACAAACCAACAAGCCAACAATCCAACAAGCCAACAAACCAACAAACCAACAAGCCAACAAGCCAACAAACCAACAAACCAACAAGCCAACAATCCAACAAGCCAACAAACCATCAAGCCAACAAACTAACAAACCAACAAACCAACAAACCAACAAGCCAACAAGCCAACAAACCAACAAACCAACAAAGCAACAAGCCAACAAACCAACAAGCCAACAAGCCAACAAACCAACAAACCAACAAACCAAGTAACCAAAAAGCAAACAAACTAACAAACCAACAAGCCAACAAGCCAACAAACCAACAAACCAACAAAGCAACAAACCAACAAACCAACAAACCAACAAACCAACAAGCCAACAAGCCAACAAACCAACAAACCAACAAGCCAACAAACCAACTAACCAACAAGCCAACAAGCCAACACCAACAAAACAACAAACCAAGTAACCAAAAAGCCAACAAACTAACAAACCAACAAGCCAACAAACCAACAAACCAACAAACAAACAAACCAACAAACCAACAAACCAACAAACCAACAAACCAACAAACCAACAAACCAACAAACCAAAAAACCAACAAACCAACAAGCCAACAAGCCAACAAACCAACAAACTACAAACCAACAAACGAACTAACCAACAAACCAACAAGCCAACAAGCCAACAAACCAACAAACCAACAAACCAACAAACCAACAAACTAAGTAACCAACAAGCCAACAAACAAACAAACCAACAAGCCAACAAGCCAACAAGCCAACAAACCAACAAGCCAACAAACCAACAAACCAACAAACCAAAAAACCAACAAACCAACAAACCAACAAACCAACAAACCAACAAACCAACAAACCAACAAACCAACAAGCCAACAAGCCAACAATCCAACAAACCAACAAACCAACAAGCCAACAAACCAAAAAGCTAACAAAACAACAAACCAACAAACCAAGTAACCAAAAAGCAAACAAACTAAAAAACCAACAAGCCAACAAGCCAATAAACCAATAACCCAACAAAGCAACAAGCCAACAAGCCAACAAACCAACAAACCAACAAGCCAACAAACCAACAAACCAACAAGCCAACAAGCCAACAAACCAACAAACCAACAAACCAACAAGCCAACAAACCAACAAACCAACAAGCCAACAAACCAACAAACCAACAAACCAACAAGCCAACAAACCAACAAACTAAAAAACCAACAAAGCAGCAAACCAACAAACCAACAAACCAACAAACCAACAAGCCAACAAGCAAACAAACCAACAAACCAACAAACCAACAAGCCAACAAACCAACAAGCCAACAAACCAACAAACCAACAAACCAAGTAACCAAAAAACCAACAAACTAACAAACCAACAAGCCAACAAACCAACAAGCCAACAAACCAACAAACCAACAAATCAACAAAGCAACAAACCAAAAAACCAACAAACCAAAAAACCAACAAACCAACAAACCATCAAACGAACATAGCAACAAGCCAACAAACCAACAAACCAAGTAACCAAAAAGCCAACAAACTAACAAACCAACAAGCCAACAAACCAACAAGCCAACAAGCCAACAAACCAACAAACCAACAAAGCAACAAACCAAAAAACCAACAAACCAAAAAACCAACAAACCAACAAACCATCAAACGAACAAAGCAACAAGCCAACGAGCCAACAAACCAACAAACCAACAAGCCAACAAACCAACAAAACAACAAGCCAACAAGCCAACAAACTAACAAACCAACAAACCAACAAGCCAACAAACTAACAAACCAACAAGCCAACTAGCAAACAAACCAACAAACCAACAAACCAACAAGCCAACAAACCAACAAGCCAACAAACCAACAAACCAAGTAACCAAAAAACCAACAAACTAACAAACCAACAAGCCAACAAACCAACAAGCCAACAAGCCAACAAACCAACAAACCAATAAAGCAACAAACCAAAAAACCAACAAACCAAAAAACCAACAAACCAACAAACCATCAAACGAACAAAGCAACAAGCCAACAAACCAAGAAACCAAGTAACCAAAAAGCCAACAAACTAACAAACCAACAAGCCAACAAACCAACAAGCCAAAAAGCCAACAAACCAACAAACCAACAAAGCAACAAACCAAAAAACCAACAAACCAAAAAACCAACAAACCAACAAACCATCAAACGAACAAAGCAACAAGCCAACGAGCCAACAAACCAACGAACCAGTAAGCCAACAAATCAACAAACCAACAAGCCAACAAGCCAACAAACCAACAAACCAACAAACCAACAAGCCAACAAACTAACAAACCAACAAGCCAACAAACCAACAAACCAACAAACCAACAAACCAACAAGCCAACAAGCCAACAAACCAACAAACCAACAAGCCAACAAACCAACAAACCAACAAACCAACAAGCCGACAAACCAACAAACCAACAAACCAACAAACCAACAAACCAACAAACCAAGTAACCAACAAACCAACAAACCTTCAAACGAACAAAGCAACAAACCAATAAACCAACAAACCAACAAACCAACAAGCCAACAAACCAACAAACAAATAAACCAACAAACCAACAAACAAATAAACCAACAAACCAACAAACCAACAAACCAACAAACCAACAAACCAAAAAACCAATAAACCAACAAACCAACAAGCCAACAAGCCAACAAACCAACAAACCAACAAACCAACAAGCCAACAAACCAACAAACCAACAAACCAACAAGCCAACAAACTAACAAACAAATAAACCAACAAACCAAAAAACCAACAAGCCAACAAACCAACAAACCAACAAACCAACATGCCAACAAACCAACAAACCAAGCAACCAACAAGCCAACAAACCAACAAACCAACAAGCCAACAAGCCAACAAACCAACAAACCAACAAACCAACAAACCAACAAACCAAGTAACCAACAAACCAACAAACCTTCAAACGAACAAAGCAACAAACCAATAAACCAACAAACCAACAAACCAACAAGCCAACAAACCAACAAACAAATAAACCAACAAACCAACAAACAAATAAACCAACAAACCAACAAACCAACAAACCAACAAACAAACAAACCAAAAAACCAACAAACCAACAAACCAACAAGCCAACAAGCCAACAAACCAACAAACAAACAAGCCAACAAGCCAACAAACCAACAAACCAACAAGCCAACAAACCATCAAACCAACAAACCAAAAAACGAACAAGCCAAAAAGCCAACAAACCAACAAACCAACAAGCCAACAAACCGACAAGCCAAAAAACCAACAAACCAACAAAGTAACAATCCAACAAACCAACAAACCAAGTAACTAAAAAGCCAACAAGCTAACAAACCAACAATCCAACAAGCCAACAAGCCAACAAACCAACAAACCAACAAGCCAACAAGCCAAAAAACCAATAAACCAACAAGCCAACAAGCCAGCGAACCAACAAACCAACAAACCAACAAGCCAACAAACCAACAAACCAACAAGCCAACAAACAAACAAACCAACAAACCAACAAGCCAACAAACCAACAAACCAACAAGCCAACAAACCAACAAACCAACAAACCAAGTAACCAAAAAGCCAACAAACTAACAAGCCAACAAACTAACAAACAAACAAGCCAACAAACCAACAAACCAACAAACCAACAAGCCAACAAACCAACAAACCAGCAAGCAAACAAACCAACAAACCAACAAAACAAGTAACCTACAAACTAACAAACCATCAAACGAACAAAGCAACAAACCAACAAGCCAACAAACCAACAAGCCAACAAACCAACAAACCAACAAACCAACATGCCAACAAACCAACAAACTAAGTAACCAACAAGCCTACAAACCAACAAACCAACAAACCAACATGCCAACAAACCAACAAACTAAGTAACCAACAAGCCAACAAACCAACAAACCAACAGGCCAACAAACCAACAAACCAACAAACCAACAAACCAACAAGCCAACAAACCAACAAACAAACAAACCAACAAGCCAACAATCCAACAAGCCAACAAACCAACAAACCAACAAGCCAACAAGCCAACAAACCAACAAACCAAAAAACCAAAAAACCAACAAAACAACAAACCAACAAGCCAACAAGCCAACAAACCAACAAACCAACAAACCAACAAGCCAACAAACCAACAAACCAACAAACCAACAAGCCAACAAACCAACAAACAAATAAACCAACAAACCAAAAAACCAACAAACCAACAAACCAACAAGCCAACAAAACAACAAACCAACAAACCAACAAACCAACAAGCCAACAAACCAACAAACCAGCAAGCAAACAAACCAACAAACCAACAAAACAAGTAACCAACAAACCAACAAACCATCAAACGAACAAAGCAACAAACCAACAAGCCAACAAACCAACAAGCCAACAAACCAACAAACCAACAAACCAACATGCCAACAAACCAACAAACTAAGTAACCAACAAGCCTACAAACCAACAAACCAACATGCCAACAAACCAACAAACTAAGTAACCAACAAGCCAATAAACCAACAAACCAACAAGCCAACAAACCAACAAACCAACAAACCAACAAACCAACAAGCCAACAAACCAACAAACCAGCAAGCAAACAAACCAACAAACCAACAAAACAAGTAACCAACAAACCAACAAACCATCAAACGAACAAAGCAACTAACCAACAAGCAAACAAACCAACAAGCCAACAAACCAACAAACCAACAAACCAACATGCCAACAAACCAACAATCTAAGTAACCAACAAGCCTACAAACCAACAAACCAACAAACCAACATGCCAACAAACCAACAAACTAAGTAACCAACAAGCCAACAAACCAACATACCAACAAGCCAACAAACCAACAAACCAACAAACCAACAAACCAACAAGCCAACAATCCAACAAGCCAACAAACCAACAAACCAACAAGCCAACAAGCCAACAAACCAACAAACCAAAAAACCAACAAACCAACAAACCAACAAGCCAACAAGCCAACAAACCAACAAACCAACAAACCAACAAGCCAACAAACCAACAAACCAACAAACCAACAAGCCAACAAACCAACAAACCAACAAACCAAGTAACCAAAAAGCCAACAAACTAACAAACCAACAAGCCAACAAACTAACAAACAAACAAGCCAACAAACCAACAAACCAAAAAACCAACAAACCAACAAACCAACAAGCCAACAAGCCAACAAACCAACAAACCAACAAACCAACAAGCCAACAAACCAACAAACCAACAAACCAACAAGCCAACAAACCAACAAACAAATAAACCAACAAACCAAAAAACCAACAAACCAACAAACCAACAAGCCAACAAAACAACAAACCAACAAACCAACAAACCAAGTAACCAACAAGCCAACAAACCAACAAACAAACAAGCCAATAAGCCAACAAACCAAAAAACCAACAAGCCAACAAACCATCAAACCAACAAACCAAAAAACGAACAAGCCAAAAAGCCAACAAACCAACAAACCAACAAACCAACAAGCCAACAAACCGACAAGCCAAAAAACCAACAAACCAACAAACCAACAATCCAACAAACCAACAAACCAAGTAACTAAAAAGCCAACAAGCTAACAAACCAACAATCCAACAAGCCAACAAGCCAACAAACCAACAAACCAACAAGCCAACAAGCCAAAAAACCAATAAACCAACAAGCCAACAAGCCAACGAACCAACAAACCAACAAACCAACAAGCCAACAAACCAACAAACCAACAAGCCAACAAACAAACAAACCAACAAACCAACAAGCCAACAAACCAACAAACCAACAAACCAAAAAACCAACAAACCAACAAGCCAACAAACCAACAAACTAACAAACCAACAAGCCAACAAACCAACAAACCAACAAACCAACAAACCAACAAGCCAACAAACCAACAAACCAACAAACCAAGTAACCAAAAAGCCAACAAACTAACAAACCAACAAGCCAACAAACTAACAAACAAACAAGCCAACAAACCAACAAACCAACAAACCAACAAGCTAACAAACCAACAAACCAGCAAGCAAACAAACCAACAAACCAACAAAACAAGTAACCTACAAACTAACAAACCATCAAACGAACAAAGCAACAAACCAACAAGCCAACAAACCAACAAGCCAACAAACCAACAAACCAACAAACCAACATGCCAACAAACCAACAAACTAAGTAACCAACAAGCCTACAAACCAACAAACCAACAAACCAACATGCCAACAAACCAACAAACTAAGTAACCAACAAGCCAACAAACCAACAAACCAACAGGCCAACAAACCAACAAACCAACAAACCAACAAACCAACAAGCCAACAAACCAACAAACCAACAAACCAACAAGCCAACAATCCAACAAGCCAACAAACCAACAAACCAACAAGCCAACAATCCAACAAACCAACAAACCAAAAAACCAAAAAACCAACAAACCAACAAACCAACAAGCCAACAAGCCAACAAACCAACAAACCAACAAACCAACAAGCCAACAAACCAACAAACCAACAAACCAACAAGCCAACAAACCAACAAACAAATAAACCAACAAACCAAAAAACCAACAAACCAACAAACCAACAAGCCAACAAAACAACAAACCAACAAACCAACAAACCAACAAGCCAACAAATCAACAAACCAGCAAGCAAACAAACCAACAAACCAACAAAACATGTAACCAACAAACCAACAAACCATCAAACGAACAAAGCAACAAACCAACAAGCCAACAAACCAACAAGCCAACAAACCAACAAACCAACAAACCAACATGCCAACAAACCAACAAACTAAGTAACCAACAAGCCTACAAACCAACAAGCCAACAAGCCAACAAACCAACAAACCAACAAACCAACAAGCCAACAAACCAACAAACCAACAAACCAACAAGCCAACAAACCAACAAACCAACAAACCAACAAACCAACAAACCAAGTAACCAAAAAGCCAACAAACTAACAAACCAACAAGCCAACAAACTAACAAACAAACAAGCCAACAAACCAACAAACCAACAAACCAACAAGCCAACAAACCAACAAACCAGCAAGCAAACAAACCAACAAACCAACAAAACAAGTAACCTACAAACTAACAAACCATCAAACGAACAAAGCAACAAACCAACAAGCCAACAAACCAACAAGCCAACAAACCAACAAACCAACAAACCAACATGCCAACAAACCAACAAACTAAGTAACCAACAAGCCTACAAACCAACAAACCAACAAACCAACATGCCAACAAACCAACAAACTAAGTAACCAACAAGCCAACAAACCAACAAACCAACAGGCCAACAAACCAACAAACCAACAAACCAACAAACCAACAAGCCAACAAACCAACAAACCAACAAACCAACAAGCCAACAATCCAACAAGCCAACAAACCAACAAACCAACAAGCCAACAAGCCAACAAACCAACAAACCAAAAAACCAAAAAACCAACAAACCAACAAACCAACAAGCCAACAAGCCAACAAACCAACAAACCAACAAACCAACAAGCCAACAAACCAACAAACCAACAAACCAACAAGCCAACAAACCAACAAACAAATAAACCAACAAACCAAAAAACCAACAAACCAACAAACCAACAAGCCAACAAAACAACAAACCAACAAACCAACAAACCAACAAACCAACAAGCCAACAAACCAACAAACCAGCAAGCAAACAAACCAACAAACCAACAAAACAAGTAACCAACAAACCAACAAACCATCAAACGAACAAAGCAACAAACCAACAAGCCAACAAACCAACAAGCCAACAAACCAACAAACCAACAAACCAACATGCCAACAAACCAACAAACTAAGTAACCAACAAGCCTACAAACCAACAAACCAACATTCCAACAAACCAACAAACTAAGTAACCAACAAGCCAATAAACCAACAAACCAACAAGCCAACAAACCAACAAACCAACAAACCAACAAACCAACAAGCCAACAAACCAACAAACCAGCAAGCAAACAAACCAACAAACCAACAAAACAAGTAACCAACAAACCAACAAACCATCAAACGAACAAAGCAACAAACCAATAAGCAAACAAACCAACAAGCCAACAAACCAACAAACCAACAAACCAACATGCCAACAAACCAACAATCTAAGTAACCAACAAGCCTACAAACCAACAAACCAACAAACCAACATGCCAACAAACCAACAAACTAAGTAACCAACAAGCCAACAAACCAACATACCAACAAGCCAACAAACCAACAAACCAACAAACCAACAAACCAACAAGCCAACAATCCAACAAGCCAACAAACTAACAAACCAACAAGCCAACAAGCCAACAAACCAACAAACCAAAAAACCAACAAAACCAACAAACCAACAAGCCAACAAGCCAACAAACCAACAAACCAACAAACCAACAAACCAACAAACCAACAAACCAACAAACCAACAAGCCAACAAACCAACAAACAAATAAACCAACAAACCAAAAAACCAACAAACCAACAAACCAACAAGCCAACAAAACAACAAACCAACAAACCAACAAACCAAGTAACCAACAAGCCAACAAACCAACAAACAAACAAGCCAACAAGCCAACAAACCAACAAACCAACAAGACAACAAACCATCAAACCAACAAACCAAAAAACGAACAAGCCAACAAGCCAACAAACCAACAAACCAACAAACCAACAAGCCAACAAACCAACAAGCCAAAAAACCAACAAACCAACAAACCAACAATCCAACAAACCAACAAACCAACAAACCAAGTAACTAAAAAGCCAACAAGCTAACAAACCAACAAGCCAACAAGCCAACAAGCCAACAAACCAACAAACCAACAAGCCAACAAGCCAAAAAAACAATAAACCAACAAGCCAACAAGCCAACAAACCAACAAACCAACAAACCAACAAGCCAACAAACCAACAAACCAACAAACCAACAAGCCAACAAACCAAGAAACCAACAAACCGAAAAACCAACAAACCAACAAGCCAACAAACCAACAAACTAACAAACCAACAAGCCAACAAACCAACAAACCAACAAACCAACAAACCAACAAGCCAACAAGCCAACAAACCAACAAACCAACAAACCAAGTAACCAAAAAGCCAACAAACTAACAAACCAACAAGCCAACAAGCCAACAAACCAACAAACCAACAAAGCAACAAACCAACAAACCAACAAACCAACAAACCAACAAGCCAACAAGCCAACAAACCAACAAACTACAAACCAACAAACGAACTAACCAACAAACCAACAAGCCAACAAGCCAACAAACCAACAAACCAACAAACCAACAAACCAACAAACCAACAAACCAACAAACCAACAAACTAAGTAACCAACAAGCCAACAAACAAACAAACCAACAAGCCAACGAGCCAACAAGCCATCAAACCAACAAGCCAACAAACCAACAAACCAACAAACCAAAAAACCAGCAAACCAACAAACCAACAAACCAACAAACCAACAAACCAACAAACCAACAAGCCAACAAGGCAACAAACCAACAAACCAACAAACCAACAAGCCAACAAACCAAAAAGCCAACAAAACAACAAACCAACAAACCAAGTAACCAAAAAGCAAACAAACTAACAACCCATCAAGCCAACAAGCCAACAAACCAATAACCCAACAAAGCAACAAGCCAACAAGCCAACAAACCAACAAACCAACAAGCCAAAAAACCAACAAACCAACAAGCCAACAAGCCAACAAACCAACAAACCAACAAACCAACAAACCAACAAGCCAACAAGCCAACAAACCAACAAGCCAACAAACCAACCAACCAACAAACCAACAAGCCAACAAACCAACAAACCAACAAACTAAAAAACCAACACGCCAACAAACCAACAAACCAACAAACCAACAAACCAACAAGCCAACAAGCCAACAAACCAAGTAACCAAAAAGCAAACAAACTAACAAACCAACAAGCCAACAAGCCAACAAACCAATAACCCAACAAAGCAACAAGCCAACAAGCCAACAAACCAACAAACCAACAAGCCAACAAACCAAAAAACCAACAAGCCAACAAGCCAACAAACCAACAAACCAACAAACCAACAAGCCAACAAACCAACAAACCAACAAGCCAACAAACCAACCAACCAACAAACCAAAAAGCCAACAAACCAACAAACCAACAAACTAAAAAACAAAACAAAGCAGCAAACCAAAAACCAACAAACCAACAAACCAACAAGCCAACAAGCAAACAAACCAACAAACCAACAAACCAACAAGCCAACAAACCAACAAGCCAACAAACCAACAAACCAACAAACCAACAAACCAAGTAACCAAAAAACCAACAAACTAACAAACCAACAAGCCAACAAACCAACAAGCCAACAAGCCAACAAACCAACAAACCGACAAAGCAACAAACCAAAAAACCAACAAACCAAAAAACCAACAAACCAACAAACCATCAAACGAACAAAGCAACAAGCCAACAAGCCAACAAACCAACAAACCAACAAGCCAACAAACCAACAAACCAACAAGCCAACAAGCCAACAAACCAACAAACCAACAAACCAACAAGCTAACAAACCAACAAACCAACAAGCCAACAAACCAACAAACCAACAAACCAACAAACCAACAAGCCAACAAGCCAACAAACCAACAAACAAACAAGCCAACAAACCAACAAACCAACAAGCCAACAAACCAACAAACCAACAAACCAACATGCCAACAAACCAACAAACTAAGTAACCAACAAGCCAACAAACCAACAAGCCAACAAGCCAACCAACGAACAAACCAACAAACCAACAAACCAACAAACCAAGTAAAGAACAAACCAACAAACCATCAAACGAACAAAGCAACAAACCAACAAACCAACAAACCAACAAGCCAACAAACCAACAAACAAATAAACCAACAAACCAACAAACAAATAAACCAACAAACCAACAAACCAACAAACCAACTAACCAACAAGCCAACAAGCCAACACCAACAAAACAACAAACCAAGAAACCAAAAAGCCAACAAACTAACAAACCAACAAGCCAACAAACCAACAAACCAACAAACCAACAAGCCAACAAACCAACAAACAAACAAACCAACATACCAACAAACCAACAAACCAACAAACCAACAAACCAAAAAACCAACAAACCAACAAGCCAACAAGCTAACACACCAACAAACTACAAACCAACAAACGAACTATTCAGCAAACCAACAAGCCAACAAGCCAACAAACCAACAAACCAACAAACCAACAAACCAAAAAACTAAGTAACCAACAAGCGAACAAACCAACAAACCAACAAACCAAAAAACCAACAAACCAACAAACCAACAAACCAACAAACCAACAAACCAACAAGCCAACAAGCAAACAAACCAACAAACCAACAAACCAACAAGCCAACAAACCAACAAGCCAACAAAACAACAAACCAACAAACCAAGTAACCAAAAAGCAAACAAACTAACAAACCAACAAGCCAACAAGCCAACAAACCAATAACCCAACAAAGCAACAAGCCAACAAGCCAACAAACCAACAAACCGACAAGCCAACAAACCAACAAACCAACAACCTAACAAGCCAACAAACCAACAAACCAACAAACCAACAAGCCAACAAACCAACAAACCAACAAGCCAACAAACCAACAAACCAACAAACCAACAAGCCAACAAACCAACAAACCAACAAACTAAAAAACCAACAAAGCAGCAAACCAACAAACCAACAAACCAACAAACAAACAAGCCAACAAGCAAACAAACCAACAAACCAACAAACCAACAAGCCAACAAACCAACAAGCCAACAAACCAACAAACCAACAAACCAAGTAACCAAAAAACCAACAAACTAACAAACCAACAAGCCAACAAACCAACAAGCCAACAAGCCAACAAGCCAACAAACCAACAAACCAACAAAGCAACAAACCAAAAAACCAATAAACCAAAAAACCAACAAACCAACAAACCATCAAACGAACAAAGCAACAAACCAACAAGCCAACAAACCAACAAACCAACAAGCCAACAAACCAACAAACCAACAAGCCAACAAGCCAACAAACCAACAAACCAACAAACCAACAAGCCAACAAACCAACAAACCAACAAGCCAACAAACCAACAAACCAACAAACCAACAAACCAACAAGCAAACTAGCCAACAAACCAACAAACGAACAAGCCAACAAACCAACAAACCAACAAGCCAACAAACCAACAAACCAACAAACCAACATGCCAACAAACCAACAAACTAAGTAACCAACAAGCCAACAAACCAACAAACCAACAAGCCAACAAGCCAACAAACCAACAAACCAACAAACCAACAAACCAACAAACCAAGTAACCAACAAACCAACAAACCATCAAACGAACAAAGCAACAAACCAACAAATCAACAAACCAACAAGCCAACAAACCAACAAACAAATAAACCAACAAACCAACAAACAAATAAATCAACAAACCAACAAACCAACAAACCAACAAACCAACAAACCAACAAGCCAAAAAACCAACAAACCAACGAACCAACAAGCCAACAAGCCAACAAACAAACAAACCAACAAACCAACAAGCCAACAAACCAACAAACCAACAAGCCAACAAACCAACAAACAAATAAACCAACTAACCAACAAACCAACAAACCAACAAACCAACAAACCAAAAAACCAACAAACCAACAAGCCAACAAGCCAACAAACCAACAAACTAACAAACCAACAAACCAA
Source organism: Atherix ibis (assembly GCA_958298945.1). Taxonomy (NCBI): domain Eukaryota; kingdom Metazoa; phylum Arthropoda; class Insecta; order Diptera; family Athericidae; genus Atherix; species Atherix ibis. The sequence goes on along the minus strand of OY282608.1, from coordinate 88,892,334 downwards.
CTAACCAACAAACCAACAAACTAAGTAATCAACAAGCCAACAAACCAACAAACCAACAAGCCAACAAGCCAACAAACCAACAAACCAACAAGCCAACAAACCAACAAACTAACAAACTAACAAGCCAACAAACCAACAAACCGACAAACCAACAAGCCAACAAACCAACAAACAAATAAACCAACAAACCAAAAAACCAACAAACCAACAAACCAACAAGCCAACAAACCAACAAACCAACAAGCCAACAAACCAACAAACCAACAAGCCAACAAACCAACAAACCAACAAGCCAACAAGCCAACAAACCAACAAACCAACAAACCAACAAGCCAACAAACCAACAAACCAACAAGCCAACAAACCAACAAACCAACAAACCAACAAGCCAACAAACCAACAAACCAACAAACCAAAAAACCAACAAACCAACAAACCAACAAACCAACAAACCAACAAACCAACAAACCAACAAGCCAACAAACCAACAAACCAACAAACCAACAAGCCAACAAGCCAACAAACCAACAAACCAACAAACTAACAAACCAAGTAACCAAAAAGCCAACAAACTAACAAACCAACAAGCCAACAAATCAACAAGCCAACAAGCCAACAAACCAACAAACCAGCAAAGCAACAAACCAAAAAACCAACAAACCAAAAAACCAACAAACCAATAAACCAACAAGCCAACAAACCAACAAACCAACAAGCCAACAAGCCAACAAACCAACAAACCAACAAACCAACAAGCCAACAAACCAACAAACCAACAAGCCAACAAACCAACAAACCAACAAACCAACAAACCAGCAAGCCAACAAGCCAACAAACCAACAAACGAACAAGCCAACAAACCAACAAACCAACAAGCCAACAAACCAACAAACCAACAAACCAACATACCTACAAACCAACAAACTAAGTAACCAACAAGCCAACAAACCAACAAACCAACAAGCCAACAAGCCAACAAATCAACAAACCAACAAACCAACAAACCAACAAACCAAGTAACCAACAAACCAACAAACCATCAAACGAACAAAGCAACAAACCAACAAACCAACAAACCAACAAACCAACAAACCAAGTAACCAACAAACCAACAAACCAACAAACCAAAAAACCAACAAACCAACGAACCAACAAGCCAACAAGCCAACAAACCAACAAACCAACAAACCAACAAACCAACAAGCCAACAAACCAACAAACCAACAAACCAACAAGCCAACAAACCAACAAACAAATAAACCAACAAACCAACAAACCAACAAACCAACAAACCAACAAACCAACAAACCAACAAACCAAAAAACCAACAAACCAACAAGCCAACAAACAAACAAACCAACAAACCAGCAAGCCAACAAACCAACAAAC